>JAGXOD010000002.1:2122500-2722500 GCA_020368025.1 Brachyhypopomus occidentalis
GTGATTAAAGCGGTTGCCCATGGGTGTGCTGTGGGGAGCTCAGCAGTCTGTGGCCTTTGGTCTCCATTATGTGGCTACATGCCTGGACTGCAACCACTGTTATCCTCTAAAAGGGACCATTTGCATAATCCAATCAAAACACAAATGATATGTGATCTGCATATCAGCAAAGGGGGTGTTAATTAATGACATGTTCTACATTTTATCTCATGATATGGAGGACAGATGGTGAACTATGCAGCCACTTTTGCATAGTTGCCTCCACATGGCTGAGAGAGCAAACTGCTGTTATCATTCTCAATACCAGACTTTTATCTTTCAACTCTTGCTGGATCTGGAGTTGACAGTGTTTTGAAATGGAGTTTAAGCATTAGGAAATAGGGAAAGCAAAGATATTTTGTGCATGGGAAACAGGATGGGTTCTGTGGTACAGATGTAGAATTGCAAATAAATGCTGAAGGTCAAACTAGTGAGAGACAATATATACAAGCACACACACACACAAACAAACAAACAAACACAAGTATGCAAGGTTTCCAGAGAATCTGGAAGTTTTGGACAGAGGACCTTCATCAGCTGTGCAAGCAAAGTGTTTCCACAGCTGATGAAGAAAAGGCCCTCTGTCCAAAATTTTAATGTTCAGTTCCTCTGGAAAGCTTGTGAACTCACTACATTATATATATATATATATATATATATATAGTGCTGCTTGCAAGTTTGTGAGCCACCCAAATATGGTCATTGTTTTCTAAAAAATATTTTGTAAAGCAGACCTTCCAAATAAGGGACACACAGAAAAGACATATTTTCATTATTTATTCAACAAAAGTAATTTTTCTCCCTCAAAAAACTAAAAATCTGCCAAGCATGTGAACTCTTTTAGTTAGCAGCTTGTGGCACCTCCTTTTGCAGCCATTACTTCAACTAAACATCTTCTGTAACCACAAACGAGTGTCTCGCATCTGCTTTTTGGGATTTTTGCCTACTCCTCGCAAAACTCCTCCAGTTGAGAGAGGTTGGAGGGACATCTGGCATGTACTGCCCACTTCAGATTTTGCCACAGCATTTCTATGGAATTGAGGTCCAGACTTTAACTGGGACAATCCAGAGTGCAGATCTTCTTTCTTTTAAGCCATTCCTTGGTAGTTATGCCGGAATGCTTTGGGTTGTTGTCTTGTTGCATAATCCATTTCTGTCCCAGCTTCAACTCCCTGATGGCAGGAGATTCTGGTCAAGAATTTGTTGATAGGTTTGGGAATTGATGGTTCCCTGGATAATATGGAATCACGCAGTCCAGAGGCAGAAAAACAGGCCCAGACCTTCACATCTCCACCACCATGCTTCACTGTTGTGAGGAGGTTGACTTTTCTCCAAACATGCACCTATAATTGTAGCCAAATAATAAAATTTTGGACTCATCTGTCCAGAGAATGGACTTCCAGAAAGTTTAAACGGGCAACTTTGTTCTTTCTTGAGAACAGAGGCTTCCTTCTAGCAACTCCCCCCCATGAATGCCATTGATGTCTATTGATTTTTCGCTTGATTGTAGACACATGTACATTTATCCAAGATGTTGCCAGAGAGGCCTGCATGTCTGTGATGGCTACCTGAATTATTGTTTTTCTGGTGGTTCTTGGTGTAAGTTTTGATGGCTGTCTATTTCTGGGCAGAGTTGCAGTTATGCTGAGTGCCCTCCATTTGTTCCCGATGTTCCATTTGCACCACCTTCTTCCTGATGTCCTCAGACGTCTCCTTTCCTCTCGGCATTGTTGATATGTGTGCTTGCACCTTGGCACGACAGTGGTTTGGTTGGTTTCCTCTATCTTTTAATCAGTGTGGCTCAAATGTTTTCCCAAGGACGTCTCATTTGATTGGTCCACTTAATTGATTACTTGAGCATTCACATGTGTTTCACCTGAGTCTTTTACCTAATTGACTTTACCAGTGCAGCTGTGGTTCATTTACTTTTGTACATGCTCTGATCCCATGTTTCATGTAGTCTGCTTGCCCTGTTTTCCATCAAAACAAGTAAATGGAATTGATTAACTTAAACCTGACATACAAAAAAACTGGTGATGATAAAATAAGAAAAAAAAATTTTTTTTCAACAGAAAAATCTAAACTACTCAAGGAGTTCACAAACCTTCAAACAGCATACAATATATACATATAAAATTTATTATTATTATTATTACTATTTTTGTTGTTGTTTGTTGTAAATTTATTTTAATTCCATAACTACCATAACATGCAGTGTGATAAAGGAAGAGACTGTTTATATTGAATTTCTGATGCAGGGGAAGATGCCAAGGAAGCTCTGAAATATGGCGCTGATGGGATACTTGTGTCAAACCATGGAGCAAGACAGCTTGACTGTGTTCCAGCCACCGTAAGTGTCTGGCAACAAAGCAAGGCAATATTTATTCTCCAGACCACATGTAATCTCTTTGGCAATCTACAGTGGCCTCAAAATTACATCTCACTGACTTTGAAATGCACTTGTTGGTTTGCTAAGAGGTGACCCTGGATAGAGACTAAAAGCTTTCATTTAGTTTGCGCTTTTATACAGCCCTGCACTACATTTACATTAAAATGCTCTAGCTGTACAAAAATGTTTTAACTTCCAAAACTTTAATGTGTGTACAAGTAAATTTGAAAAATACAAAGCATGTAAGAACAACTCAAAGGACCAAAAATATAGCATGGTTAAATATATTTGACCGTCTGTACATGATCAGATTGATGTCCTGCCTGAGATTGTGGATGCAGTGAAGGGCAGGGTGGAGGTTTACCTGGATGGGGGCATACGGAGGGGAACAGATGTGCTAAAGGCCCTGGCTCTGGGGGCGAGGGCTGTGTTTGTGGGGAGGCCTGTCCTGTGGGGCCTGGCGTGTGAGGTGAGATATACAATAGTCTGTTGTTTTATATTAGAACTTAACCACACCAAATGTACCTAGTTAGAATATTATAGTGAAAATAAAGCTGTCGTCTGGGTCCTCTGAGGTCAGTGATTTGTATCAGAGAAGATCTCCTGTTGTGGTTAGGGTGAGAAAGGTGTCACTGATGTGCTCCAGCTTCTGCGAGAGGAACTTCAGCTCGCGTTAGCTCTTACAGGTAGGACTTGTTTCCTGTTCTTATTCATATTCGTCCAGAAATAGTCAAGCGAACACCGTAAAAACTAAAATGGCTGGTGTTTATTTGCATATAGTCATTTATGTGTTTGACTGTAAGTTATCTTTTGTTGTGCTGTACTTCAAAAGGATGTCGTTCGCTGAAGGAAGTGGATAGGACCCTGGTGAGAAGATCTGAGCACATCTCAAAGATCTGATGGTTTGGACAACTTTAGAATTGAAATAGCTATCTCAGGAAACTGGGTTTCACTTAAAATATCGTCCAAATTAAAATTTTGCCAAAAAGTTATTAGAGGTACTTGTTAGTTTTAAAAATAAACTAACATTGTGCTGCCAGCACTTCCCAGGATCAAAGGTACACTCTATGTCTGCTTAGCTAGCTGAAACTATGTGAGCATATAGCATTTGACACCACTGATAATATAATCACAGATAATCCATTAGATGATACATGTTAACAAAAATGAATTGGAAATGTATTCTATCAGATTATTAAGTATTTTGTTATTACGTCTCAGTAAATGTGCCAGCTTGCAGTCATTGCTTGGTTTGTGATTTGTTTTTTTTTGGTTTTTTTGGTTTGTGATTTGTTTTTTTTTTAACAGTAACAGAGGAAATTAATATCACTCACTCTTTCCACGGCAGAGACGCTGCTTGTGAATGAAGCCATTATATGCGTTGAATCATGGTGCAGGGAAAACAGCTTTGTCAGGATTGTGTTCATTAGCACCTGGAACTTTGTTTGAACCTCTTCCTTGTGCAGAGGCCTGCAAGGGCAGTGTCTCCCCAACCCTCAAAACCAATTGAAACAGGGATTTTCCAACTTAATCACGGGCTGTGGATGAAACAAAAATCTTTGTTCTGCAGCTGACAATTTTAAGATGATGAGGTTTTTTAAGATGGGGTATAATGTGAATGTGATTTGCATTGAGCTTAACTGCTATTGCAGTCTTACTGAAACCAGAGGGTAGCTTTAATTACTGCTCTTAAGGGAATGGTTGGAGCAGGTTATACTTTAGGAGGTCTATTGCTTTTATCTTCAGGAAAGATCTTTGGGTTGGTAGTTCAGATGAGAAAAGTCTAGTCCATCACCAGGCCTGGCAACTAACTGCAATAGTTATCTCAATTTACCCCAACCTATGCACCGAGGAAGAGTAACGGTTGCTCCAAGGCCTAGCATTTTGGGAACCACTCAAAAGCCGTCCTTACTCAACAAAAAACACACAGAATCATACAGCAGCTGTTGTAATTTGTTTGAGCTTTGCAAATAGCACAGAGACCACACTAGCAGTAAAGTGCACAGAGGTTTTGCTTAACAAGACAGTTTGTCCTGGCCAGAGGGAGGACAGCCTCCCCAACACACAAGCTGAGAAGAAGCAGACTAAAGACAGACAGAACAATCCCAGAGAGAGGAGAGCAATGTCAGCTTTGTTTATTGTCATTGTCAGTGAGAGGGCACTTAGTGCGTCTGAATTTAATTCTGAAGTAATAGAGAGGGAAAAGCTGAAGAGTTATTTACAACATGGATTTAACTGTGTGTGTGTATTTGTGCATGTGCGTGCGTGCGTGTATTTGTGCATGTACATGCATGTGTGTGTACTCGTTGGTCATGTCAGCCCAGTATGAATAGCTTTAAACTGCCCATAGTAAAGGCATCAGAGGAAGGCCATAGGGGACAGGGAGTACCTCCCTCAGCCTGTTGCTCACAGTCTCAGAGCCAGCCAGACAGCATCACTGGAGAAGGTGCCTCTGTGGTCCACTGGAGTCACATCATTATTATAGCATATATGACAGTCAAACATCAGATTTTGGTTCATGAGTCATGCAGAACGCTGTTGGACAGCATCTTCACAATAGGTCTTCATCAGCTGTAGTCTTCAGGGCGGAGTCTTCAGGGCAGAGCCTCCAGGAGAGGGCAACGTTTCACTTCTTAGCTTCTTCAATGGGACAGCTCATTGTGGGCTACAGTGTCTAAACACCCAAACAAGTGTTCTGCAAAGGGAGGGGAAAACATTACTGTATTACTGTATTACTCACTTCCATACTGTATTACTCACTTCTGGGTGAACAACTCTTAATCTTAAGGAAGGAAAAACCAACCTGTCTGAGTGAGTTTGTGTGACTCAACATCTACAGTATCAGGTCTCTCATTTATGAGCCTCGGGTTTGGTGGGAAACCAGTACACTCAACAGCGTTGGCATGGGTGATGCAGCAAAAAGTTAATGGCCTGGAAAACCGTATCACTGGGCAGCTAATTACCCCATCATCCTTTCCACAGTATTCAGCACCAGAATCTTAAGACTGCTAACTTGACTTGACCATCACATTTGGATCAGGAACCTAAGAGTGCATTTCTTGCACCTGATGCAACAACAAGACAAGGAGGTGAGACAAACCAGATCTTTGCTAAAAGCAAAACGTGTGTTTTAATAAGCACAGAGGTGGTGGTGGTTGTGAGAGCTTCCCGTTTGGGTCGTGTCACTTTCTCTTAACATTTTCTCCTCACTTCACAAAATGTCTGCTCAAGCTCTTTGGTTTTGCAAATTTTCAAAATGACTATTTAACTTTTACCAGGTGAAGAAATATGATTATAGGGAAACCAATTTTTATCCAAAGGAAAAACACTCAATGTCTTTTTAACACTCAATGACAATTGCACTAAATTATCCGTTTATTTTTGTGCAGGGTCAGTGACAGTATGTGTGTTCAGATATGGACCTCACAGCTGCAGACAGTTAATAACAGCTCCATGTGCAACGCTATAGCAGTGGAAAAAAAAGGGAGGAGGTAGGGCTAATTTGGTTTCAATGTGAACTAAATGTCTGAGAGGAGAGAGGGAGAGAGAGAGAGAGAGAACATCTGTTGACATCAAAAATTGTGGAACCTTGGATTTTTTTCCCTTCATTGTGGTATTTTACTACCACGTGTCCCTGTCCAACATCTGGGCCTGTTGTTTTATAAAACATTTCCCACAGATCTTTGTGTTGTGTTTGCCAATTCATGGACATTTAGAGTAAGATTAAATAAAAGACATGAAAGCAGGCAGATTCTATGTAGTCTTTCCCTCTGACACAAGTAGGTCTTTTAGAAATCCATCTAAAATCAATATGTGTATGTATGTGATCATGGCCAACACTATTTCTTCTAGGGATGGGATGTGGCCTGTGGTCAACAGATGTATGGCTACGATTTGCATTCCTGTTTGTTTCCCATTTACTACCAGATGTGCAGATGTTCAAAAATATAAAAGTGTGTGTGTCTTGGGGTGTACATCTGTGTGTTTTGCAAATTCAATCTGCCTGTCATTAGGTTAGCATCTGCCCATAATACAGGTGGAATGCTTTCATGCATCCCATAGTGCAGAAAAAAATGGCTTTATGAAAGATGTGTATTGTTGGAATTATAATGGCATAAAGCCATGATAAAGACTCCTAAAGTGACTGCTTTTAAAAAGAATTGAGCACAATCCAATTAACTTGCATATAGTTTCATTTGCAGTCAACTTTTATGTTATATGCTGCTATCAATCAACACTGGGAGATGAAATGTGGCTGGAATATTATCAATCCACTTAAATATTTTCAGAAAACACACATGCACACACACACACACACACCCTATTTCCCTGTCTCCCTCTATGTCTCCTTTATGGAGAGTCTCCCTCTATGAGATAGCCAAACAGGCAGGCTTTGACACTGATTTATAGTTTCACCCACTGATTGGAACACATAAAATGTTTCACTGGGCAAGTGAATTTAATAGGCCATTATCAAGTGATGTTAGTAAATGACTGTGGTCTGGATGAGCGTCAGCAGGATGTGATGCGGGGAGAAGATAAAGTTGCCACATGACTTTGTAGGAATGGTTCACTATGATCTGTAACATAAGCTTGGGGCCCTGACGCATAAGACCAACACCTGAGTTCTAGTTTGGCAGAAGTACTGTCACTTCATAGAAAAGCACACAACATGTATCCATGACAACAAACAGCGGCAGGCATAGACTTCAGGGAAAACCTGAGGTATTAAAGTGTGTATACATTGGCTCTGGGCCACTTCTGAGTATAAACAAGGTAAACGCGAAGGCAAAAAGAACCTAACATATTAACAAACTGCAAAAACAAACCCACCTCATGTAACTTTCAAAAGTAAAGCATGTTGGTAAAATTACCAATACATTCAGATATTCACAGACATTTTCCAAAGCAAATGGTCACTTTTTCTATAGGTGGCAATGTTATTCTAAAATGAATAATCTTTAGTGAATCAGAATGTTTTACATTTGAAATGTTTCTTATACACTGAAGAAAGAAAGAAATGTCATTTGGCTTTTTCTTCTGTGTCATTCCTAAGATGTATTTCAAACAATTAAAACAGATTGTTGAGTTAAACTGAATTACTGTGCCTTGTGCAAACAAAAGTTAACAGTGATTTGGTCTTGGTAAAAAGAATAGATCTCAGAGACCCCCTCCCATCTGCAGTGACTCAGTGTTTGCCCGTGTGTGCATGTGTGTGTATAGCAGAAGACCTCTCTATTTGAAACTGCAGCTCCTGCACCTGCACGAGCACCATCAGACTGTAAGTGTGGCACATCGTCAGCCCAGCAGAATGACGGGCCTTTCTTATGTAATCAAGCCGTGCATTTACAGTGCAGGTGTGCACATCTTACAGCGTACACAGCCCCAAACCAGCTGTCAAACAAACAGAGCCCAGTGCCAGACTCACTGGGGAACAGCCCCAGCCACGGGCGCTGGCTGCTTGAACAGTCAACTTTTTCAGTCAACCTCTTTTGTTATATGCACTCCCCATGATGAGGGGCAAAACAATGCTTTATGAAAGAGGTCATGAAAATACACAGCAAACATCTCTGAATAGACCTTACAGAGGACCACAGAATGCTGCATGAAACCTGCCGATCTGAGTCAAGCACTACTGGCATTTTGTGCACACGTACACACACACACACACACACACACACAAGCAGAAAAATGTAATTCAATTGGAAAAGTAAAGGGTACACCACAATCATTTAGTCGGGACAAAAAAGAACACATAACAGGCAGAGTTTGAGGACCTCATGTACAAGGCAGCCAGTGATGTAAAACAAAGGTAGAGTGCTGCTCGCGACTGGACTGGAGCATTGAACTGCTACTGGCTTTCATTTCCATTTAACAAATTCCTCAATAATGAATCCCATCTGCACTAATAAAGGACTTTCAGAATTGCTCTCTGTGTCTTGGCCGCTGGCTTTAATGGTATGCTCTGTGTGGTTTATTAACAGTTCGTGCTCTTTAAAGAGAAGAAACATTTGACATCCATTACTGCGGAACTCATTTCCGCTTTATTGTATTTTTGTGTGCATGGTAGCAAACCATGTCAAACGGTGTAACAATGCAAAGCCAGGCAACACATGCAGCAGTGACTTGATGGTCAATTAGGTAAGCCATCTACAATCTCTAATGACCTTTTTTATATGCTAGCAGAGTAGATATCAGCTAAAATCATGCTACAGGACCCTCTCAGAGAACCTCTACAGCTAAAGCATATACATGTTTAAATCCTGTACTGCTTACAATAGATATTACATAATAATTTCAAAATCCAGGAAATAAGCTGTAAACAATACTACAGTGTGTCTAAGTCTTTGCTAACACATCAAATATACATAGAAGATAAAAGAGATTAGCCTAAATATTAATAAATTCAGTGCTGAATTTATTTCAGGGAATCAGAGATCATGTAGAACCAAAAAAAAAAAACAAAAAAACAACTGAACTGAAAAATAAAGAGATTGCATGGGCAAACAGACACAGCAAACATGGTCAAAAAAGAAAGAAACCATGTAATAAACATTTCGACAGGTGTAGTCTTTATATACTTGGCAACCTTTCCATTTACAACTGAATATGTCGAGTCCTTAAAGATAACTGGACAAGACAGTCCAATCAGAGAACGAGAGTGTGATTTTAGACTTCAGACTCCATATGAGAAATATTATAGCGGTTTCACTGGGATAACTTGGAAAAATTTTATTGCGCAAGTTTTTTTCTTTCACAGATGTTTTTACTAAAATTCATTAGGGGAAACAACTGACAAAAACAAGACCCAATATTACTCAGATTAAGTGAGTCAAAATGGAGAATCTGGTTTGAGAAACAGACTAGAAAAATATCTATATTTTCTTGATTTAATCTCTTTAAAGTATAATTATGTTTTGCCATTGGAACAGCCATTTAAAATAGCCTAGAGTAGCTAACAATATCACTATTCTAACACTGCGAGGATGCCGAGTGGAAACCGTCTCTCAACATGTAACTTTTATTAATGACACTACGGTAAACGAGACGAACATAGGGGACCCAAGTCAGACAATGAAGACAACACGCACTAACGAGACAGGTGATACAAATAACACAGACGAACACACACCATAAGAAACACACGGATGTAAGCACATGTAGACACAGACGAACGTATACACGAACATCAACAAGCCCGAGGGAGGAGTCAGGGGCGGACCGTGACAGTTACACAATAACTTGTATAATTCCTATGTCCTTTTAGGATTAGAGAGAAAAAACTATAGAAATCCTATTATTAAAAGTATTATTATAAAAGTTACTGTTGTAGACTTGAAAGTCAATATATATATATATATATATATATATATATATATATATATATATATATATATATATATATATATATATATATATATATATATATATTTAGTTAACTAACATGTTAATCAGATAGATATGCATAGGCCCAGTAAAATGTTTTTAAAAAAACGTTTTTAACCATTATGACCTGGGTATAGAATGGCAAGTATTTAGTTTTGTCCTCGCAAAATGAAACTCAGGGTGTTGTTTCAGGATAACATCTGTGTACTATATTTCATAATCCAGTTACTCCAAGTACTGTAAAGTAGTTGGCTAAATCTGTACCGACACATCTTTGTAGTCCAGCCAGGGCTTGTCTGAAGTTGTTTTCTCTGGGAAAATAACAACTTCAGATGAAAACTAGTTTAAAGATGTAAATGTTTCACCATGATAAACAAAGGTTTTCAAAGAAATATTTAGTAGACTCTTTAATACACACCATTTAGAATCTGAAGGTCTTCATAGACTGATGCTGCCTTTTAAGTTTCCTCACTTGCATTAGGTGAATGGGCAACTCTTCAAAAAAGGTCTACGTGCAGTATTTAGCTAATTATCTTGGACAGGCACAAACAGGTCTTCATTTCTTAACCTGCTATTAACTTGCTAGATGTAAATTAGCAGTAAAGAAATACAACTTTCGGCACACAATCATTACTTACAATAAGGAACAATGACATATTCTAGCATCCTACTTAAAGGTTCATGCCGATTTCCCCTCCCCCTTCATATAAATTCAAATAAACTGTGAAATATGCAGAACATAATAAAATATTATTTTAGCAATGACATCAGTACATGTGTATTAGGTGCCTGAAAATGCTGTTTGAAAAACTGCATTCTGGACCAGAGTGTTGTCTGCGTTTACACTGACCTCCTGTCAGTCACTTTATGAGACATTCCTCAATGCCACATCACTCCACCCCATTTCTGTTTGGCTAAGAAAACGGTGAAATCTGGTAAGTGCCTTGCATCACCAGGTACTTATAATGTGGGCAAAAAAAATGTGCAGCCAAAAAATTCACAAGCAATTTTCTAAAATAAGATTTAACACTGGATGTGCTTTTTCAAAAACGGAGAGAATTATTGCAAATGGATAAAGTTGGAGACAGAATTAGCAACATTTCTCCTTGACAGGTAATATAAACACAATTTGCATAATGCATTTGTGTGAGTGACATTACTTCATTCATTCATTCATTCATTCATTCATTCATTACTTCAAGTAGATAAATGTTTATTTATCAAGTAGAATCAAGTAGATAAATGTTTATCCCTTAGAGAGCTAAGTAAAGTAAAGCTTTGGGTGAACCACACTTCAGAGAGGTATATGGAATATATATGAGAATATATGAGAGTATATGAGAACATGAGGATTTTGAATCATGAGTGTGGAGGTTCAGAAGAGAGTGCACTTCTATGTGGTTATATATATATATATATATATATATATATATATATGTGTGTGTGTGTGTGTGTGTGTGTGTGTGTGTGTGTGTGCCAACCATAAGCCACGTCCTCTATATGGATGACATCAAACTGTGTGCCAGAAGTCAACAAGACATTGATTCGCTGATCCACCTCCCCAGGATATACAGCAATGACATCAGAATGTCATTAGGATTGGATAAGTGTGGTCAGATGATTATAAAGAGGGAGGGTAGTCTGAACCAAGGGGATCATACAGCTTGAAGGTAACATAACAGATGTTGAAGGCAGCTACAAGTAGCTTGGAATCTCACAGGCAAATGGGAATCATGAAGAGGCCACAAGGAAAGCAGCTCCAGCCAAATACCTATATAGAGTGGGACAATCCTGAGAAATCAGCTAAATGGGAAGAACAAGATCTGGGCTATCAACATGTATGCTCTACAAATCATCAGATTTCCTGCTGGTATATTAAGTTGGCAAAAGAAGGAGACAGAAGCTACTGACATCAAGACAAGGAGACTGCTCACAATATACAGAGGGTTTCATTCCAAATCCAACACTCTGAGACTGCATATTAAGTGGAAGGAGGGCTGCTGATGAGTAGTGAGCACCAGAATCACTATCCAGGATAAAACATCAAAGATCCAGGAGTACATGACCCCAAGTGATGAAGTGCTTAGTGAGTACATCAGACAACAAAAAACAGAGATAGATGAACCATCAGCAAATAGTGGAAGTGGCTGATATGGAGAAATCCTATAAATGTCTGAACATGGCTGGATTGGAAAGACAGCAAGGAGACACTTATCATTGCTGCACAGGAACCATCTCTGAACACAAGACCATTAAAGACTGGAATCTTCCACAGCAGGCAGGACCCCAGATGAAGGCTATGCAAAGATGCCCCCGAGACGATCCAACACATAATAGTAGGGTGCAGGATGCTAGCTGGCAAAGTATACATGGAACGGCATAACCAATGGCTGGCATAGTATACAGAAACATCTGGGCCGAGTTTGGGCTGGAAGTTCCAAGGTCAAAGTGGGACACACCCCTGAAGGTGGTGGAGAATGGCTGAGCTCAGATCCTGTGGGACTTCCAGATACAGACTGACAAAATGGTAATGGCTAACCAACCGGACATAGTAGTGGTAGACAAACAGCAGAAGAGGGCCATAGTAATAGATGTAGCAATCCCAACATCAGAAACAAGGAACATAAAAAGCGAGAAATTTCAAGGGCTGAGAGAAGAGCAAGAAAAGGTGTAGGAACTGAAGGCATCCATGTTTTGGAGCATAGTAATCGAAGTGACCCCGAAGCTGGGAGAATGTCGCCGACAGAATTGGAGATCTCCACCCAGAAGAGTGAAGACCATGTAGCTTTTGTTTATGTTTCTTTGTCCGTTTCACATATTTGTTCACCTTCCTTGACTCACATATGAGCTTAAGTGACAACCCATTCCTAATCCATAGGGTTCATAGGGCTATGATGTTGGTCCACCCTTTGCAGCTAGAACAGCTTCAACTCTTCTGGGAAGGCTGTCCACAAAGTTTAGGAATGTGGTTATGGGGATTTTTCCCCCATTCTTCCAGAAGCGCATTTTTGAGGTCACATACACAGCAGACAAGAAGGCCTGGCTCTCAGTTTCCGCTCTAATTAATCCTAAAGGTGTTCTGTCGGGTTGAGGGCAGGACTCTGTGCATGCCAGTCAAGTTCATCCACACCAGACTCTGCCATCCATGGACCTTTATGGACCTTGCATCATGTTGGAAGAGAAAGGGGCTCCAAACTGTTCCCACAAAGTTGAGAGCGTGGAATTGTCCAAAATGTCTTGGTATGCTGAAGCATTCAGAGTTCCTTTCACTGGAACTAAGGGGCCAAGCCCAGCTCCTGAAAAACACCATAATCCCCCCTCCACCAAACTTTACACTTGGCACAATGCAGTCTGACAAGTACCGTTCTCCTGGTAACCGCCAAACCCAGACTCATCCATCAGATTGCCAGATTCAGAAGTGTGGTTCGTTACTCCTGAGAATGTGGCTCCACTGCCACAGTCCAGTGGCGGCATGCTTTACACCACTGCATCCAACACTTTGCATTGCACTTGGTGATGTATGGCTTGGATGCAGCTGCTTGACCATGGAAACCCATTCCATGAAGCTCTCTGCGCACTGTTCTTGAGCTAATCTGAAGGCCACATGAAGTTTGGATGTCTGTAGTGATTGACTCTGCAGAAAGGTGGCGACCTCTTCGCAATATGCGCTTCAGGATCCTCTGACCCCGCTCCGTCAGTTTACGTGGCCTAGCAGTGCGTGGCTGAGTTGCTGTCATTCCCAAACACTTTCATTTTCTTATAATACAGCTGACAGTTGACTGTGGAATATTTAAGAGCGAGGAAATTTCACAACTGGATTTGTTGCACAAGTGGCATCCTATCACAGTTCCATACTGGAATTCACTGAGCTACTGAGAGCGACCCATTCTTTCACAAATGTTTGTAATAACAGTCTGCATGCCAAGGTGCTTAATTTTATACACCTGTGGCCATGGAAGTGATTGGAACACCTGATTCCGATCATTTGGATAGGTGAGCGAATACTTTTGGCAATATAGTGTATGTTCAGTTTTGAGCTTTTATATGTTTATTGATGTTAACTAACTAACTAAAATAAAAACAAAAGTTACGTATTACGGGTCATTTTAAGTTCTATTAAGTTTTATTTCTACTGTTAAAACTGGACCTTTAGTCTAAAATACATTTGAGTATTAACCTTTATGATTAATTAAGAGAGGCATTTTAGTATAGCTGCATCGTTAGCTAAATTAGAACTTGGAACCACAGCTTAAGTTAGCTGCTGTTACCGAGCTATCAGAGCTAACATTAATAATGCTAACATTAATAATGCTAGTCAGTTAGTGATATGAGTTGCTACTGTCTACCTAAAAATTGTTGCTATGATGATCCAAGTACCTAGCCAGTGAACAGTTTGTAAGGCACTGAATACATAGCCATCTATCTGGCCAACAAAGATGACAAATGAATGAATGTGATTTTCATAAGATGTCCATCTGATATGGCTGTTAAATTGTTAGTTGACTATAAACGTACCTTTACGTTAGTATGCGACAACAACTTGCTTCAAATGTAGCTAGCTAATATAAGCTTTGACATTCTGTAGTTTAGTTTGTTAGCGATAGATATAGTCGCAACTTTTGTAAGTTTAACAACGTTTATCTGTTGTTTTAGCGAAATTCCTGCTCACATGGCTCGTTAAATTGGGTTTTTTGCGAAAAAGAAAAATCTTAAATTAAAATTCCATCATATCTAATTTGCATATAGGAGAAACACCAAGGATATTAGCATGTCTGAAAGCTCAAGGTAGGGTTGGATCTGGAAGCAAGTCAAGACACCAAACATTTAGTCACTGTTATTATAAACATAGAGGTCATCTAAAACTTTTAATTGCATACTATTTACTAATACTATCATGTTTTGAGAATATGGTATGTAGTATAGTTAAGTGTCTAACGAGTATACTCAAATTTAAGATGCATACTATGGAGTATGGTATAAAAAGACACTATTGTCCCATAATGCAATGCAAAGCGTAAAATGGGGAGCTACTCGCGTTTGGAAATTGTCTGGAAAAAATGGTGGAAAACGTATTTTAGGTGGGTCAACGCCATGGTTACAATCCAACTTGTGTATAAATGTACAAAACGTTCTGACTCTTACCTATGGTCACGAGCTCTGGGTAGTGACCGAAAGAATGAGATCGCGAATACAAGCGGCTGAAATGAGTTTTCTCCGCAGGAAAAGAAGGCTACGTTAGCCAATTAAAATACGAATATCCATTCCCATCACCCCGTCAAGGGATATTTATATATATAAAGCACAGCAACGGCTTCATCATTCCCTGTTAGTACAAAACAGAGCAGACTTTAATATTTTGTGTAACCCGCCAAACTTGTACTATTAAGATCAGTATATAGTATATACCTTATCGTGTTAGTGTATAGTATGCAATTGGAACACGCCTATTGAGTCCATGTTTTAAGATACAGACTGGCTAACTTGATTACATGGTTTTGCAGTTTGGGATGTATGTTGACCTTTTAGGGCTGCTCAAGCTATCTGTAGTCTAAGGACTCAAACACAAGGACTTGAGTAGTTATTTTGCCATCTCAGTTATCCAGAGTTTAGCTAAGGGCAGCTATTGTTCCTGTCAGTGACATAGTTGCCACTGTGTCTTGATAATCTCTTCACTATCTTCAAGTAAGCTTTGTTTGCTCCTTGCTGAAGATTCAGATGAAAAGGGAGATTATCAGGGAAGGTCCAGCTTTGCCATTTTTTGACACAAAGGAAGTTCTGTGGTCTAACAGTGGTTGTCCTGTTTCATGGAGGTTTACACTGTTCCAAAGCCACATTTCATGGAACAGTTAACAAGGTCAAAGCATCCCATCAGCTAATACGCTACTATCCAAATCAGAGCCAGCCAGAGCCTTGGTCTCACTGTTCACAGGCTGGAGATGTTCAGCACACACACACACAAATATACAAAATACATGAATACACAAACATTAAAAACTGAATGTTCTATGCAGATAAACCTAACTTTAACCTTACATTCTGAAATAAGAAGGAAATATTGACTAACATCAGTTCTCTTTACAGTGACTATCGTCAATGTCCCCACAACCTGTGGATTTATCCCATTAAAAATACACACCCACACATCCTTTATGCACACACACATACGCACACATATACATGCACACATAATGCCCCTGTGAAGCATGTCAGCTTGTGTGTCTCCACAAAATGCTTTTCTCTGACTATTCATGATTGCAAAGTCATGGAACTGCTTCCATGTGTGCAAATACTAGAAAAGCCTTTATGAAGACATGTCGTAAGTGAATCTCTGTGCACCGTATTTTCATACATTAAAGTGGAGCTATTAGGGAAACAAGAGGTTCTCAAGTCTCATGTGATTGGTTTATTTAAGGTTGTAATGCTGCTGCATAGATGTGGTAGTATGCCTTGAAAAACAAGCAGGTCTTTAATTGGTAGAGGATTTGAATGAGGTAAAGAGAGGAAATGTCTGGGGAAAAAACTATGTAATTGCTTTAAGAAACAAAGAATTCTACTCTTTGAATATGATGCTAATAATTTGTCACATAGTTGTGGTTAGCCTTCATATGATGGCTGGCTTTATATCTGTATTATGATTTGCATATTCACAAGTCTGAATGCAGCACTTTAAATTCCTTAAAGTATTTTCCCATCACAGTAGGTGCTCCCACAACATCTTTTCTTTCAGGGCACTTTCGTCTCAATTGGACAAACAGAATACAGCAACCCCAATACACAAAGAAGAGGAGAGAATGGAAGCCACTGGTGTGCTCGTGCAGACAAGCTGGAGCGTGAGAGGCCTGCACCTGGACCAGGGGCAATAAGAGCCACATTCATGCCCCTGGGGCATTACTAATGCCAGGCACAAGAAAGCATCAACACTCCTTATGTCTTTCTACACTGAGACTTAATATACAATAAGACATGTTTTTTTTTATGTGTGTGTGAGAGAGATACTGAAAGGGTTGAGCACATCTGTGAGTGAAATTGCTAGGCTGGAGTGGGTGCTGAACGAGGTCACTCTGTATGGATTCTGCTACCACAGGCAGAACATGGCCCACAGGAGCTCTCCTAGCACCCAGCGAGCAGGCTTTGCGCTCAAGTGCTCCCAAGAAGGAGGCCTCAGTATGGCTTGATATATGTACATATTGATGGGCTGGAGAGCTTGTGAAGCTTGCATGAACAGGAAAGAGAGATTAGACTCTGAGATTACTGAGATTACAGAGCAGTCTGGAACGCCCTGCTCAGGCCGTGGCAGACAGACTGGACTGCAGACCCACTAAGCATTTGATTCTTTGATTATCCATGCTCAGGAATGATTTTTTGTGTTCATGCATATAATCCTACTTGTAAAATACATTTCACTGAAACTCAAACTCATTTTGGTCTACAATCAAGGTGTCAAAATTTAAAAATGCCATCCATTTACAACCTCTAAAGCATTCTCTAAATATCCCATCCATTTACTATCCCATTTACTTCCTCTGATTTCTATAACATATCCTAAAAACCCACTCAACTTACATCCTCTGTACACTGAAAGATAGCATAAATATCATGAAATCTTGGGAATATAGCAAATATACATTTCATTACTACTGTCAAAAATAAAAAAAAATGTTTGACTTGTTTTTAACAATTGGGGGCAAGTAGATCTGATTGCATGTCATGTCCTACAATTTCACATAATAAATCATATGGTTAACATTTTTAAAAGGGTTATGTCACAGAGCATTATCTCCATTGTCCTGGCCTCTTGTAAAAAGCCGCGTGGGGCGCTCAGTTTGCTTGTGACAACTTCTCTAGGCCTCATGGGTGAGCACTGACATGAAGTGTGAGCATGGCTTGATGTGGGTTTGGAACAAAGCTTTCTTGTAAATCAAAGAGCCGTTTTCCTTTGATGCTAAGAGCTCACTAATTAGTGTGTGTCTCAGCGGCTCAGGATTAACCACTTCCGGAGCCCTTTGAGATTTATTACTCATTGGGTCTCTCTCAGGTTTGAGCAGACTTGTTAAATCAATTTCCTTTCCCCGCTCCTCTGTGACATTGCCACATCATGTTAAATTGTGACTGATCTGACAGTGGTGAATTAAGGCGTTTAGTGTGCAGGTGTGACTTATCTGTAGGAATGTAGACATAGGAATCCATAGTATTGCTCAAGAATAAGCAGTATTGTTCCAAGATGACTGGAACTAGCTTTACTCTTTTCTTTGAATAGCTTTAGGAAATCACCAATGTGAAAGAAGAGGTGTGTCTGTCCACAGATGTATCTGTGTATTCTTGTCTGTGGCTATTTACAAAACTGGTAGCAGGCCAATAGTGACACTGAAAAACAGGCCATGTCATTACGTGCTCTGCCCTGTTAGGCTTCATCAGTAACTGTCACAGCTTCACCACACACACCTGCAGCTGAGAAAATTACAGCCACATCTCTCCTGAAATTCGGAAGGGGGGAGAGGGTTCCACATGCCCTTTGGAACCCTTTAACCTTTTCCAGTGAACATAAACTAATTACATTCCTGATGCAGCGGAAGCCGTGGACCAGCCATGAATGGGAATCGCCATTGACGACTTAATTAGCGCTTGCCGATCTGGAACATGTAATTCCACTAGAGCTGGTCTTGTGAATGCCCTCTCATTATCTCAGTTCTGTGGGGAAGTGCCCTGCTGAAAATGGCACTTGCTCACATGGAGGTGGGGGGGCGCGGGAGGGAGGGAGCTGACATTCATATTACTCAAAATGTCAGCTGGGAGCCTACAAGAGCCCCCAGCAGCCCCCCAAACCCCCCACACACCCTGACTGCCCCCTCCCCTCCCTGACTGTCCCTTCCCTCCCACAGCACAATGGAGGCTATTCTTCTTTGTCACTTAGTGATAATTTTGGCCCGTCAAAACAGCTTGCGTTTTAGCAGCGATGTGTTAATGGGCCCACGGCTAGGTGTGACAGTGTTCCGAGCCACACACATCAGATGGAGGCCAGAGGTTAATGTGAACCCTCTGATTCAGAGGGCTGGGATTTTCGCAACCTTTTCACCAGGATGGAAAGTGGGGAGGCCAAACGGACGGGCTTGATAATGCGATCTAATTAGTCAGACAGTTTCTGGGTCAGAATCTCGACGGCTGACTGTGGGACCTGCAACGAGTGAATGGGAGCAGATGGGCCACCTGGGCCCCAGCAGGGGCCAGAAACAGACCCGGTTATCCAGGCCCAGCAGGTGGGCTGCAAGGCTGCCTCCTCAGAGCAGTGGCACAGACTGCTTTGCCAAACGCTTCATTAGCATTCTGGACTAAAAGGGTCAGTTGTTATGGGTGTTACTGCAGTTTTCTGAATCGACGCAAAGGTGATCACTGGGACAAGTAAGCATTATACAGTTTAACTATATTAAATGACATCCCATTCTTTTAATCAGAATGAATAGGTGTGTATGCTTACTTGACAGTCCATGTCACATGACTTGTCATATGACACCAATTAACTCTTGAAAAGGATTACAGACTGAATATGACTCTGGGACGTTTTTGTTTTGGAAGTTTTTCTTGCTTTTGTTTTGGAAGTTTTTCTTGCTTTTGTCAGTTTAATAAAGCCTAACTTTATTAAACTGAGTTATATTTGTCATTTCTTCTTACACTCTGTGGTATAAACTGTTCTGGTTCATCATTTTAACTGTTCTGGTTCATCTGGATTCTGTGGGCTGATCCCACATCTCAATGTAAAGAACAATACATGAATATTTAAACAACACGTATTAACTCCATAGCAACAGGCACAAATCCATGGGAACTTGTGTGTGTGTGTGTGTGTGAGTGTATATATATATATATATATATATATATATATATATATATATATATATATATATATATATATATATATGTGTGTGTGTGTGTGTGTGTGTGTGCCTAATGCCTGTTGCCATTGTCATAGACAGCAGAGAATTGAACAATGGTGTCATAGCTGTGCAGGGGTCAGGCAGGTCTGGTTTCAGTCTGTCCCTTGGGACAAGGAGTCTGCCCTTTGGGAAAGAGGATACATCATACACCTGATGGCATACAAAAATCCAGCACAAATGTCAGCACTCATCAGCATGGAGCATTTGTGATTGCCAGTGGTGGACGAAGTACACAAACCACGTACTTGAGTTAAAGATACAGATACCCAAGGTAAAACATTACTCCAGTACAAGCAGATGTCCTCCCTTTAGTCTTATACTTGAGTAAAAGTACAAAAGCACTGGCCTTCAAATGTACTTAAGTACTAAAAGTAAAAGTAAAGGCTCTAATATTTAGCACCATGCTGTGTATATAAAACCAGTCAAAATAGAATTTGATTTCTAACATAAAGTGCTCTGTTCGAATATTTAATATTTCACAATATACTATGAACTATAAACCAAGAACTAGCTAGCTAGCTAAATTAGCTAGCTAGCTAGTTCTTGGTTTATAGTATACATGCCGTGCGTTGCTATGGCAGTTTTCGGTTGTGTGCTACCAATAGTCTACTTAGCTAGCTAGATTTATGTAGGGATATGTTCTCCCCAAACGTTACGCTGCAGCGTTGCCGTTGAGCCGAACCCTGATTGGTGCACGTGCTTCCCGTTTTTGTTTTGTGAAGCCTGAAGGAACAACAGAACAACAGTAGTGGATTAAGAAGTAAATATAGTGGAGTTCAAGTAGAAAGTTACAAAAATGGAAATACTTGAGTAAAGAAACAAAAAAAAAAATTACTGTACTGAAGTTTACAAATTACATTTACTTCGTTACAGTCCACCACTGGTGATTGCTGCAGTTGAAGACATCTACTGTCTTTCCACTTTTGACAACTTGTGATGGCAATGTTATAGAATTTTTATACATGAAAGATACTAAAATGTAATATGAATTATGAATCATCAAGACAGTCCAGGAATAAGTTGCGATTAGCTATTTTACACTAAATAGATTGTGTAGGCTATGTCGTTTTGATCTTCTACTTCCGCTGCTTTGTATTTCTTTTTAAAAATGTTGCCCATACAGACTTGCATCTCATTCAGTGATGGAAGCAATCTGCAATATTAAGATCCAGCTGATAAAACAGGTTCTCATAATCATAGACTACATAGCATCATTAACTGTTTGAGACAAGATTTAAACAGCAGATTTCACCATGTCATTGGAAACGGAAGTTTAGATATCATCAGCTTAAGAGGCAGCCAGAACTACAGCAAATGAAGCACAAGTGAATGAGGGGTCAGACCCCTTGACATGTTGCCAAGGAAATTCTAGCAGGACGTAAGGGGTGGGTAGGTGATTGTGGTGGTGGTAATGATGGGTGGAGGGGTGTTGTTTTTTTAAATGAACATGAAAACCACTGATAATTAATACTGTACAGCTCTAACCTGTTTCACTGTTGTTAACAGATGCAGATGTTTGGCTAACCCCATATCTCAAATGACACGTTTAGTTTTTAGGAAAGTAGTGTAGTGAAATGAAGGTGATGTGCCTGTGATTGCCAACTGTTTGACTGTCTCTGCTGAGCTGCTCTTAAAGAACAAAAGCCAACATCCAGATACTAAATGATCTGTAAATTCCTTCTCCCCTGAGCATACATGTCTTCCATAAACAGTTTACATCAAGGAAATTATTCTTTTGGGCCATTTTGTGCAGTGGCTCATCAAACAGGAAGGGCTGGGGCACAGCCAATAATTACCATCCAAAAGTACTTCCTTAGAAAAGACATCAGCAGCATTTGATATTTCCTTTTACAGGCAGCCGGGTGAAGCTCAGTTCCCCTCTCTCCCAGCCCCAGTCTCTCAGGCTGGAGTGGGGAGAGGGCTACACAAGCAGATCTTATCAGCACCAGCCTTCAGTCTTTGATCAGGACATTGTTGGCATTGTGGAACACATTTACACTAACAGACCGCTTTAGGGACAATGATTTAGTACCCCCACAAACATAGCAACACTGGAGCTTGGGGTTGGGTTGATGTTATGGTATCTAGCACTATGCCACCAAGTTCAAGAACCTATAAAAGCTTAAAATTTGTGCTTACAAATTCTTATGTGAAAATGACAATAGAAATAGATATACTTTCCAACTAATTGCATATAAATACAATACATACACCAGGAGTAACAGCAAAGGGTGTTTGTCTTTCTATGATTTTGGGGGACCTGTATAAAGTAGCAGAATGTTTATTCCAACGGACATAATTCGTGTTGAATATTTTTAGAAATTCAGTTTTTTTTGATCATCAAAAAAAAGTGTTTGATGAAGCATTCATGGGGACTAGGGTGGAGCTGGGGCCAGTCTCTTCCCTGTGATTATACAACATGGTGTCTCATAATCATTTTAACTCACGTAGAGCAGTAAATTAAAGTGAGGGGTCAGCATGTGGGGTGGATGCCTTCTTTCTCTCTGAGCCACCCTCTCTCCCTCAGTGCCCCTCTAGCTCTCTCTGTCCCTCTCTCTCTTGCTCTCCCTCTCTGGCCATCACTTTCTCTTTCCTTCTCTCCATGTGTTTTATTTGGCTCGCTTGGAGCCTTTCTTCCACTGTCGCTGTGACTGGCAGGTGTGATAAAGCCAGAGAGTCCAGACCATGTGAGGCCAGGAGATCAACATCAGGGCAGCACAGAGGCCGCCAGCCGACTGCTCAACAATGAAGGCCAGACCCCAAGGACACTGAACACTGCGCTGGGCTTGGACAATGAGAGCCCCAACCTCTCCCTTCAGCCTCTGACAAGATACCGTAATGGGAAGGTAATCATCGAAGAAAAGCGGCATCAAATATTCAAAAGCTGCCTTAGCATGGGGTTGATTAAATGTGGACTCCTCTGTTCCGCTGTCATGCTCCGCTCTGCCTCCTCACACCAGCCCCACGCCCTCAGCCTGTTGCCATGCTCAAAGGCATGTGTGGGTTTCATGTGAGGGTTTCCCAACTCCCTGCTTGGCATCTGGAAGCCGTATTCACCCAGAGCCTCACTCCGCCCTTTCAATAGACATTGCCGTCAAACAGTTGCACAGAGATGAGCTCTAGAGCATTGGTCTGCTGCTCTTTTTGGTTCTTATGATGAATAACATTAAACTTTGCTTTTGGCTATGACCTCACAGCTATATGTTTCATCTTTTTGCTGAACAATTTTACTGGATTTTTAAATGAAATCTTTCTACATGAATTAAATTTGTTTGTGGTACGATTGAAACATCAGTAAATAACTAGATTTGCATTTCCTGAAGGAAATACGAGAGGGCTTGAAAAGGTGTTCTGTCTAAGGCTATGGGTAATACCTTTGAGTGAGGAAGCATAAGGTCAATGCCCTGCCTGGGACCAAGAATTGAGATGCTGCTTGTGAGAGGATTAGAGTGCAATGTGTATAGAGTCTAGTGTGTATTAAGTTGTTTATAGTGTGTGGGAATGTATGTGGTGTGTATGAAGGTGTGGAATAATGTGGAATGTGGAAGGTGGAATAATGTGTTTGAAGGTGTGTATGTGTATGGTGTATACGTTGCATATGGTGTATGTTGTGCATGAAGTTACTCCTCCTCATTTCCATCCACCTCAGGTTTCTGCTGTTTGAGGTACTCATTAAGCACTTCATCACTAGGGCCCATCATCCTAATGTATTCCAGGACCTTGGTTGTTTCATCCTGGATAGTGGCTCTGATGCTCACTAATTGTCAGCCCCCTCCTTCCACTTCGTGTACAGTCCCAAAGTGCTGGATTTGGAATGAAACCCTGCATGCATTGTGAGGAGCTTCCTTGTCTGATGTCAGTGACTTCTATCACCTCTTTAGGCCAGCTTTGAATGACAATTGGCTATCTGATGACTGGTAGAGTGTAGGTGTTAATAGCCTGGATCTTGTTCTTCTCATTCGGCTGACATTGTCTCACTCTTTGTTTGATATTTGGCTGTTTTGCTGTTTTTCTTGTGGTCTCTTCATGATCCTTATTTGCCTGTGATCACCAGGGTACTTGATGCTGTCCTCAATATCTGCTATGTTACCTTCTGATAGTAATCTAGAGGGTAGAGGAAGTGGCTTATGGTTCCATTCTCTAGCCGGTATATGTACATAGGAAAGTTGCTTTATGTCTGGGATTGGGAAACACTTTGCAAGAAGTAACATAATTAGTATAATAAATAAGATGATTAGGGAGCTGGAAAAATGCAGTACACGTCATTTGTTTTTTCACGAGAAGGTCTAAACATTTCCTAACCCACAATATCTGACTTCAGCTGCTCAGCATGAAACTGTGTTTTAATTAAATGTCCATTTTCTATGTCCATTTTCTAAGCATACATGATGTTCATCTGAAGACCAAATGCAGTCTAGCTCATTGCCTAGCATTTCCATGATTTTATGAGGCTAGAAGGATCTGCAGACATTTGAGGTCATTTTAAAGAAGTAGTGACTAAATTTGAATTGACCATGTTTGTGATTTTGATATCTAGATCACATCCAGCACAAAGATGCAAGGAAATATCCCCCCAAAAATTTGAAGATTGGGTGACTAAGTACAAACAGTGGGTTACCAAGTATGAATATCTCTTTAAGTCAGTCTGGCTTTTTAAGAGAATTTTATTTTGAGATATTTGCACCACATTTCCTGAGAGTGTATGATGGTGAAGTTGAATTTAAATGGAATATGTCTCAGATTTCTTGAGAGACAGAAAGTGGATATACTGAAGACATACTAATAGTCCACAGGTGGACAGAGGCCTATATAGTACAAAAGCTAAAAGCAAACAAGTGCACGTCTAAGTATATTTTCTGTTATTTCCAGGTCTTTCATCTGTTTCAAGCCTGTAATGTTCAGAACTTGCACCATTCAACACACTATTTTGGTTACTGTCTACACACTTGCAAGCCCATCTGTTAACCTAACATCATTCATTCAAGCACAGTCAAAATCAAGTACCATATACAGAGTGAAAAGGAAAAAAATATATAGACCCTCTGTAGTGGCTTTACATGCTTGATTAAATTGAACATTTTCTGCCGCAAAGAAAATCCACAATGCAGGTGCCTGCCGAGCTTTATTAAGCTCAAATAGTTTCCAGACCTGACGACAATTTGTATCTGAAAATAGTATGTTTCAGTCCAATATCTCAAAATGTGTTACAGGTTGTGAAAACATGAAAAAATAGGTTTTATATTCTGTTCATTTGGAATGACCTATTTGTGATTGGCTTTGATATGTTTTCACATGTGTTCCATGTTATTCTATGCTTCAGACCTTAACGATAGGGTAGAAAGCTGTGAGGGCCTAGGTCATATCCAGGCATAGCCTGGCATAATGACCAGGAGAGCTCTGTGGAATGGTGTAAAGAAGTATATTGGTTAGCCCAGAGTTTTGTATTTATCTTCAAAACAAAGGACAATCTGTAATCAATACTGTTTGGTGTAACTGTTTGTAATTATAGTTATGGAAACTGTGATGTAATTGCCTAGATGTTTGACAATGTTATTGATTTAATAACAGATTTTCATGTTTCTGTCATTCAAACCTCAAGCCTGTTTGTAAACTGAGAAATGCTTTAAGTTAAATTCTTCATTTTATAAGAAAGTCACTTTACTGAGGCCAACGTACTTCTCTTCTTCTTCTTCTCTTCTCTTCTCCTCTCTTCTCTTCTCTTCAACGTTTGTGCAAACACCCAACTGAGATACATGTGCTGTCTTGTGTATGCTATCTTTGTGTTCGCTTTCTTAACAGGATGTTTATAAATCTTACATTTGTAAGGAGAAATACTAGCCTGCTCTGGGAGTTGACCTAAAAACTAATTGAGAGTCCAGAATGGTTGTTCTCACAGTGTAATGTGTGTTAGGAAGTGAGGGTCAGAGGGCCACCCTGACACATTGTCCTCCACACCCCCCTCCCCCCCAGTGTGAACATAAACATTTTAGAAAGGCTTTTGACCAAATTAACTGCTCTTATGAAAGCACTGAGGTCAGACAAAGATTTGTCAGTCTGCCAGAGAGGTTTCACAAGTGAATAGAACTTTGAACCGCAAACAAAACAGATTTAGACATTGTAAAAGACACAAACTTTTAAAATACATAACTATATAACTTTCTTGTTTCAATCTATTTAGGAACTGCAGCAAAACTTGTAATTCACGTGTCCTGTACATTTCCAATAAATTATGCATACATGCAAATTCAAATTCAAATTTATTCAAATTCAAATTGTCAATTTTCATCTCAAAGTTTGAGGTTATGTGATTGTGACCTTCATTTCATAAGTTTGTTTATCAAAGATATTTCTCACCAACTTCACACCAAAACCTCTTCTGTCAGAACAATACATCTTTCAGTATGCATCACATACTCACTTCATTTCCTTCACTCTGACAGACAGCTGTTGCTGTCTCACTAGCCTGTCTCTCTGGTTTCCTCGCTGGCCTGTTTGTTGGCTGTCTCACTGGCTGTCTCACTGAGTATCTCTGTAGCCCGTCTTGCTGATTGTCTTGCTGATTGTCTCACTGGTCTGTCTCGCTGGCCTGCTTCAAAACCTGCTGGAGCAGCTGTTGATGTACTGCACATAAACTTACTTAACTATCTTTCTGATTCTCTTGTTTCTCGTCTTTTTTCAGTAGTTAAACTAAATGTTTTCACCTCAGACAGAAGCTTGTGAGTATGTGCTGTATATGCAGTTACACCGAACTTTGAGTTTTGGAAAAACTTACAACAAATCAGAGGCAAACAGGAAATGACATGATCTTAGAACTAAGTTACATAAAGAAACAAGATGAAGTCACTCATGATGGTGTTTCTAAATACAAATTTAATGTATTGGTTGTTGGCTGGAATAAAAATGTTTACAATTTTTTATATATGTAAAGAGGTATGACTAAATCATGACCAAAAAAAGATTGAATATAATATTGACAAATTTACGTAAATAAAATAGAGTTTTATTGCTGGAATGGAGCAGTTGCTAATGTGAATCAAATAAATTGCTGAAATCTGAATTTCCAAAAGGATCTAATTTGCAAGTTACTTTGCAATATGCATTATAGTGAAGCATTTATGAATGTTCTCATCCCTTATATTACAGAAGCGTTAAAATAATTCACAGTATATTTTTGCCCCAAAAGGATCTCTTGAGATGACATTAATTCTAAAGGAATGTTGCAAGTAACAAATGTTGAAACATTATGAAAGAGCTTATCTTGGTAACATGAATTGTGTATATAGAGAGTTTTAAATGTTTACATCAGCCCTCTTAATAGAAAATGTTACTCTAACTTGAACCCTTACCTATTGTGACTATGATTATCTGTTTTTATATTTGAACTGGTCCCAGGTGGAGGAATCTTACCCAGTGGAGGAATCCTGTCACCCTCCTCCCATGCAGTCTAGAAGTTTCCGCTCAGTGTTCATCAGGTTCTTCTGCAGGACATGTCCCGTTGCGGTGGTGCAGGGACACACTGGTACATGCTGCCTCTATTAAAGGCGTTTCAGCATGAACATGCTGCAGATCCCACACTGCACTGCAGAAGCCCACGCTGGCCTCCGCTTTCATGTGGTTAAGCATGTTTAGCATTATGACTCTATAGGCCCAAAAACTGTGCCGACTTGGCTGATCAGCCAGTGCCCTATTTTTGAAAGTCAGATTAGAGGTTTCTGTTTGTCTTTGGTTACTTCCAAGTTATTATAAGAAGACTCTGACCTTGGTATATTCTAAATTAAAAAGGTTATGTCATGCATTGACTATAAAGACCTATAATCTTCTCTCTTCACTTGTTTCTGTTTGTCTCTACATCTTTCTCTGAAGAATGAATTTTTATTATCAGTCTTATTGTGTAAACATCAGTGATAGAAGCAATACTGAAGTACTTGCTCAGAGAAATGCATTGCATTCTCATAGCTTCATGGATTTTAATCAAGACATTTAAATATTACTTATATGGCATCTTGCCCAATTTAGACAGTGAATATTTTCTGTGTTGTCTGTTATTTAGAGCAATAAAGTGCCTATTCATCTAAGAACCCAAAGTTAATGTTGTCCTTATTTTAATGGTCAGTCCTTTGCCAGAGTCAGTTTATTGAGACAAGCATGACAAAATCATCTGTCCGTCACAACAGTTTTAAACCCACCAAAAAGTTCTCAGCACTTCCTGGAATAAAATGGCCTCAATGCTTAGTTATGGGATTTGTTCAGTTGTGATAAAAATCCTTTCAGTTGAATAAATCAGCTTATTCGTAAATCTTGAAACCATGTGTTTTCGTCTAAGCTGATTAAGAAAAACTGCCATGAAAACAGGTGATTTTTACAATTTTTCAGCATCTATTTTAAATAGTAAAATAGTAAATAGTAAAATAAATTAAAAAATCTAAATGAAAAGCCATTTTATCTATTTTCAATAATCGCAAAACCATACCCTTTAACAATTCACATGTAATAGGATCCACCATGTTTTTCAGGTCCTGTAAAGAAGCAAAACTAACGTTCTTTGGTAGAGTTTGTGTTTGAATGGGGTTCATTTGGGGCTCTAGAAGCTCTGCTGCTTCTGCAGAGCAGCTTTGCTACCATGGCTGACTGGAATCAAAAGATTCTGTGCTGTAATTAACACACTATTGCTGATCAGACTTTGCAAACAAAATACAGGTATTTCTAAACACAGCCAATCAATTTCATGTGATGTATATTTTTATAATATCCAGCTGTGTATGTGAGGTGTTCTCCAATTAAAGAGCTTTCTCATCAGTTCCTGATATCTTATAAGACATGACATAATACATCATTTAACTGCCTGTGCATTTAACTGCCATTTACTTTGCTGGTCTTTCATTCTTACCATTAAAAATAACAATTTAATGTTTCAAGCTGCATTCTATAATATATAACTATCCAATACTGTAACAAATACTACATGCAAATACTAAATACCAAACAGGCCTCCCTAATTGCTTTGGATAAGGTTGCCTCATGGGTAGATGTCATTAAGTGAGCCAAGCAAGAGCTAATAAAACAGTAGGCCCAGATGGCCTCTCCATATCTCACTCAACTGTGCAATTAAAATGTCACAGAAAACTAGAAACGTGAAGCATTTACAATTATTCTGACTTCCTTTGCAAAGCCAATGATGATTAGCAGACATACAAGATTTGACTGCCTTGTTCTTACAAAAACATGACTAACATGAAAGAAAATAGGCACACATTTGTAAAAAAAAAAAAAAAAAAAAAAGTTGACAAAAACAAATGATGCATACGGACACTCTCAATTTAGCTGGGATAACACTGACCTAATGTAAAATCTTTGGAAAATCTATTTGAAGTGCATACATAATGACACAGAAAAGATCAATGTTCTGTGTAGAATTTGAACCCCACAGGGTTACCATGCTTAAGTGAAGCTTTGCTTGACAAGCTTCCAGTGCCAAAATCTTAAGCAAAATGTCCTCTTTTGAGCACTTTTGTCTTTGTTAGCACATCTAATTATTTTTTTACTATGTTGTTCAGTTCTGGTCTTGAAGTACAACTGATTTAATTTATAGAATTAGACATTATCAATCCAACTACGATTGTCTTAATGTCAAATGTCCCAACAAATAAACCATAGTATGCTCTTATATGGACGTGTAAACAGGTGTGGTTGTGGTGTGATGATATTTATAAACATGTTTTTATTTACTCATATGATGAAAGTGGTAATCAGTGAATGTGAATCCCAAATAATTTCCTTATTTTTGCTACACATAGACACAAAGCAGAATTTGCCAGCATTGGAGTGATTCAGGAAGCTAATGCACATTAATTTAATAAATGTTACACAAGGCCTTCAAAGCTACAGAGATCAGACAAATATCAACTAATATGAGGCTCAACTACCTTACATCTCTGCACGTTACTCAAACACTGTCAAGACCCGAATACACAGTGCCAAAAGAACGGGGCTGCCTCAACTTCATATAAAATACTTTTGTATATTTTCCAGCAGGGGAAGGGGTGTGTGGCTGGTGAGAAGCCTGAGGGAAACCCATCCCATGCTGTTGTAATGACACACAAAGGCAGGGTGGACGATGCCTTCCCAGGGCCATCTCCAGCTGGGAGACCCAAACTAATCCAGAGAGCGCAGTTCAGAGCCTGACATCCCTGCCACCGCTGGCTAAAATTAAAGCCCTCCTTTAAAGCCAAGCTCAGTTTCAATGAACTGCTCTACAGGAGAGTGCTGGCCTGCAGCTGTACATCAGCACAAGAGTCACAAATCAGTGACCCCCGGCATCTAATGGATGGTGACAGGGCCGTCTGTCACTGGCCAAATATTAGTGAAATAGCACTCTGTCCTGGATCATGGTTGTGCACATTTCTGTACTATTCTATATTAAAACGATACACTGTGTTTGACACGTCCTCTCACCTGCCACCAAAATGAGATGTGGATGATACTTTTGTCTGGACTTCGTGACTTCTTCACAGTACCTAGCTGGTCATGACCCATCACAGTGAATTATGTTTAACATTATGTCATGCCACTAGCTGTGATATTAAGGGGAAGCCGCAGCTGTCAAAAGCACTTACGACCCGGCTCAGTCCTCACTGCATGTTTTGCTTCCATTTTTTCTTACTTTTTTTTTTTTTTTTTGCTCTGCCAAATCACTGCACAATATGTATTTGTGCATTGAGATTTTTAAATTCTAAAAATGGACAGTGCCTCCCCCCCCCCGCCATAATTTTAAAATAACTTCCTGTAAAGTGATAGTAAAGGAAAATGGGAAAAAGGAAACGTGCACATACACGCTCGCTGTGTGGCCTTTTGACAGAAGGAAACCCCTGCAAATGCAGTAGGACACATCGGGCACAGTTAGCCTGTCTTCAGCCACTCCCATGGAACAAAAATCACCAGACAGAAATCCCATCACACGCACTGAAGTGGTCAGCAAAGTCCTGATATCAGGCCGTATTTGGTTTGAAGCGAGATGGACTAATGGTTGCCATCTGCTGGTGGGATCCGAGGAAGTAAAGCATGTATTTACACAAAATAAATCTCCATGGATACAGCCCAGTGGCACATGAAATTACAGCTCTGTCACATCTGAAGCACTGGCAGCTGGGTAAGAGAAGCTGGAGGGGATGTGGGTGTGCTTGTTTCGGTGGAGAGCTCCTGTTGCTAGCTAACGTCACTGAACCTCTTATGGCAGGAACTTTTATGGGGGGGGGGTTGGGGGCGGCCTTAAAGCTTTTCTTCTTCCTTTTCTTCTTCTTTATCTGCACAAATTGATTGTCTTAGTTCAGCTGCAAATTTAATTAAACTGGTGTCATGTAATTAATGCAAGCTCCTGAGACTGCTTGGTGACATCAGTTGTTTGTGCTGGAAAAAGACATTGGAAATGTGTCTACTTCAGAAGAGATGTAGTAGTAGTCAAAGTAAAAAAGGCAAGCAAGGAGCCCCCCCTCATGCACATTGCTGGGGAGTGCTGAGGCATACAATATTTCTGTTCTTGCAGTTGACAGTCATGGCAATGAATTCTGTTCACTGACATTTCACACATTCCTGTTAATGCATGTCATTCTGCAGAAAAGGGTTATACTGATTGTTTGATTGTAAGAGTTTAATTTTAATCATATGTGATAAATTATATATTATTTTTTTATCTGAAGAGAAATTTGTTAAATCATTTAATCAAGTTGATATCATTACATTTGCTACAGTACTTTGGAGAATTACTTATCATGGCCACTATAGGATAATGTGTTGTATTCAATATAATGCTTAAGATTAAAATGAAGCTGTAAAGTATTCATTAAGGTACTTAATTAGTGAACAGGATGAAAAGAGATGAGACACACGAAAGGAAACGTCCATGCATGCTTCTGTGTAGTGAACGAAGCAAAAGCATTTATGTGGGCAACTTCAGCAATGCAGCTGAACGCAATATGTTCTCCTTTCACAACGCAAGTCAACACAACATGACTGTGGCCTTAGCCAGGATCCTGCACATATCCAACTAGGGCTAAAAACAATAATACATTTACACTTGTGCTTGCCATTACACAAGAAGGAGAGAGCATACTAGGCCTAAAAGGCTTTCAAATTCGACTCAAGGTCAGCATTAGCTCACTCAGCATTACCATACTTTCTGATAAAAACCTACAACAAAAGTGAGTGACACATAAATGGCAAGGAGCAAAGAGCTTCAGATGTGTCCTTAGAATTGGTCTTAGCAATGAAAAATACATCCATATTGCCTGAAGATTAAGCATATTTTCTTTTCTTATATTTTAGTCCAACTGACATCCAAGCATAATTTTCAGTGAGACATGCATTAATTTAAACAGCAATCATTTAAAAACAGATTGGTACTTAAATAAAAAGTAAGTGAAGTATCATTCTTCTTCTATATGATTTTACTTTTTTGCTGTATTCATTAGAACCCTGTGATTACCAAACTCCCTCTGAAGAAATGTTGCATCCAGTAAACCTTCAAATGTTCAAGGGTGTGTTCAGAGAGCTAACACGCGTCTTCTCCAGAGGCTTTGACTCAAGTGGAGGATGATATTTGAGGGCTTATGTGGGAGAATAGGTAAATGACACAGTAAGAACTCATCATAGGGGCACTGTCACTGTGGTTAGGGAATTTCCTCTGTAATTACCTCTGAAATCTCTCTGCACCTGGAGACCGTGCTTAGCAAACCGACTACCTTACAGTGACCGCTGGAATGTAAACAGGGACCATTGAAAGCTTCCTAAGAGTTGCACAGTACAAAATGGTTGGACACCCTGAGCCACAGTACTTTAGAGGGTAGAGCAACTCTTCCAGCACATTCTGCACAGGTGAGCTCTGCTGTCACTCTGAATGTCCACTCCAGTGGTGCGTCATTTCCTGGACCACAAAAGATGGCCACGTTAAGAAGTTGATTTGTTCTTGGCATTCATAAGATGTTTACATCCAGCAAAAGACAGGCATATGTGTGTAAACAACAAGAGTAATTAGTGAATAATGTAATGGAACCACGACATGTATAAGGTCAGTGAAACTGGAATTACTGAGTACCTCCAGCACTTAAAGCACAGCTGTGCACAGGTCTGTTCCCTGCTTCAGTGATGCAAGGCAGCAGCTATTGCAAGAGCACCCTGTAATGTAGAATGAGAGAGGAGTTTCCACACTCACTGGCTCATGCACAGTTTATACACTTAAGCAATGAAAACAAACAATTAAACTAGCAAGACTCTAATACCCTCAGAGGCACGAACCCATTTTCTGGTGCTGGCTTTGTGAGCTGTATTCCGACTTTAACGTTTGCATATGTATAAATTAACTTGTTGCCTCCTGAAGTAAATAAAAATACCAGTATTTGGCCACTGCCTCTGCAGCACAGCAATTTTGGGTCTATGATTTCCTTGCACTGTGGTGAGGCCCCTATGGTGCAAATGCAGAACAGATGAGATCCTGGTTCATGGTTATGAGGTAAATGAGAGGCTTCAGGACAAATTCCCTCCATCAAACTGCTTTGCCCAAAATCAAGCCCTGCTGGAGTCCTAGCAAGGCCAGTGGTGTGCGCACATGTGCAGCTCTGGGTCACATGACAGATGGAGCGGGGGAGGGGGTAGAAAGGGAGAAGAGGCACTATAGCAGGAGGAAGACTGCAAATGTTGAATAAGTATTGCTTGGTGAAGGGAGACATTTTATAGCTTTACAAAAGGTGACAGGTATGATTAACAAACATTCACAAAGGGTCCAGTGCAGGAAGACACCGAAGTTTTAACGAACCCTCAAAGCCTGTAGAATGCAAGCATGTAAATGAAGAAGTTATCATCCATATGAGCCAAGGCTACTTTTAGATATGTTGAATAAACAAATTTAAAATAAAGTTCAAGGTAAAGAATTCAGACAATAGCAGTGCATGAGAAGCAGACAGCTACCATTAGACTTGGCTTGGGACCAAAAGAAAGCAGATGATTATCTGTTGTGCCATCCGACCGAAGGAGTGCTCTTGGAGGAGTGCTCTTTGAGCAGCAGCTGGGAAGTTCCTGTGCTCTTATCTGAACCATTAACATAGTCTCAACACAAATTATGCACCATAAAGATGGCTATCTTCACCCCTTATCTCTGGAATGTCACAGGAATTCAAGTTTCACAAACGTTATGCATCTTCGAAGAGCAGAATAAGACTCTTTACAGCACATGCTAATCAACTAATTATTTAACACCACATCACTTTGGCACTTTGGATAGCATTATGATATGCTGGCAGGTGGGACACCGCAACCCTTTATACCACCTCAATCATGTACATCACCTCAGACCATGTACACTATGGGTTCAATATGCACCTTGATAAGTAGGGCGTGTCTGGTCTGCACATCTGTAAACCAGGGTGTTCATATATCGCATGCCATACGCCAGCTATCAGGCACCATACTGTGACTGATGGTCTTTAAACTTTTTTTGCCCCACACTCATGTGTTTTCCCATCCAACAGAAGCAGGTTCCATTTAAAAAGGTAGAGCTGCAAGTCCTCGTATGTTTGACCTAGCTGCTAGTGTCTGTGTGTTTAACCTAGCTGCTAGCATCTGACTTTTCCCTTGTGCACCGATTCTTGTTTCAGTGTTAAAACAGACTCCTCATATACAGAGTAAGCATTTTACATGGCCGTGTAAAAATAACTAAACCTTTTTTGTACTTAGAAATGAAAGTATTCTAATACATTTCTGTCAACCATTACTGGTGTTGAGCACCAATAAACATTGTTATAGACTCCTAGAAAAGAGCTGTTTATTTTCTTATACATCTTTAATATTCTAGTTCAAGTAAATGGACATTGGGAGCTTTGGCCAGGCTCTTGAACATGTGAATCTCCAAATCCAACAACAAAAGCAAAACAGATTTAGCAAACAGTTAAATGTTAGTGTTTGTCTAGCAGCATGGGGATTGCATTCTGTTCTCTTTTGTGCTGAAAAGGAACCCTACTTCATGAACAGCATACACCTACCACAACAGTTCTTGAAAATGTAAAGGTATTACAATGATGTTTATGCCATCACAAACTATATTCACTATAAAGGGTAATGAAGTAACTGCTGGGAAATCTACCAATCAGGTTGAAAAGGGCATGTAGTAATTGTATGTAGGTTTTAGGTATATGTCAGAGTCATACTGTGGATCTCTCACCAACAAAGTTCCTGAGCATTCAGTGTCAACTACCTGTCACATTGCTTCTAGATAAGTGCATTTGCATTCACCATTGCGGAGAGAGAGACCGACCAAGTGATGTATGTTTGAACTGCTGTACTGAATGTGTTGACAACAGTTAGTTCAGATGACACTGAACAGCAAAACGCCAATAACAATTTGTATTGATGGGAATCTGCAATTTCACACACACACGCACACGCACGTGCGCACACACACACCAGCCTTAGCTACTTTCTCACTTTAGCAATTAAAAGAGACACATGAACCCATCTATGGTGGGTTTTTGACATTGTACAAATCTATATTTTTTCTCAGATTACACATAAATAGATATAAACTATTTACTAAAAGTGGTTATGATAGAAATAAATACAAAATCTGAACAATATACTTCATGTGCGGAATTGTACATCAGAAAATACATTAGTTGAACTTGAATTAAAAATATTTATTTTCCCATTAGTGGACATAAATATAGCCTTATATATTTATTTCCAAAATATGTGTTGTACTTTAGCATAAATAAAGTGTAGTATTGGGAAATAAAGTGTCCTTGCAAAACTCAAGTCTGTGGCAAATCAACGGCACCCGCAGCCTTCCACCACCATGTCCTGGTAGTTTTTCAGGACCACTTTCTCATACTCATCCAGATAGAGAAGGGATATGGGGCTCAGGTCTGTGGGCACACAGCAGGCCTTGGGAATATTACCGTTCACAGAGTTGACCAGCGTCTGCACAATAGCATGATTGGTGGAGTTCAGGTGGTCTGCCAGAGGGAAAGGACACTCCCCTTGGCAGTAAAAGGCATGGTAGCCTGGTGGGGCCACTATCCAGTCATTCCAGCCCACGTCGCTGAAGTCCACGTAGAGGGAGTGCCTTCTGCAGTTGGCTTTGTGCTTCTTCTTTGGCTTGCTGCTGCGCGCCTGCCGCTTCTCCCGGGAGTGCAGCACGTGTCCTTTGCCGTCGTGGCTGAACGTGACCAGCAGCGGTCTCATCTGCGGCCATGAGTCCTCGCCGTCATGCAAGGACCTGCTGACCCTGACATGCCTCTTGCAGTCCCTTTCCGCATCACTGGGGTGAACCACCTCCACCACGAAGCCATGGTTGGCGTGGCCCTCTGTGGTCCACCGCATGATGGCGGGACTTACGTCAAAGCTCTCCCACTTGCTCAGGCTGTGTTGAACCAGCCTGGTGTCCAGGAGTCTTGTGATGTGCTCTTTACCGTGAAGGGCAGGCTTCATGATCTCATAGATGTTAACACGATGGTACCCTGCAGTGTTGTTGCTGCTACCATTTGTGGTTGCCATGACCTGCTCCCTATAAATCCTTAGCTCTGCTGATGTGACAAACTCCTCACTGGGGACAGAGCTTAAATTAAAGAGGAATCTCTGAGACGTTTTTCCACCATGACTTAACAACTCCTCTGCAGACTCTGAAAGAGATGAAAATGTACTCAGAATGCATTTGCATTTTTTAAGGAGCAAGTTATACACTTAACAGCACATGTTTGACAATATTAGTTCCTGCACTGAAAAACTCAACATAAGTCTATGTATGTGGACTGGGTTATTCAGCAAGGTTCAAGTTATCTGCTGACACACATGTTCTTTAAATCACTGTCAGTTCTGCAGTGTACTCAAAACTTGATGTGTACAGTGAACACTGTGTGACCCCTGGCTCATAAGACTATATTCTTTCAGAATACTGTATTCTTTCAAGCTCATATTTTGATTTCTAATTTCAGTTTGGCTTCGTAAGAAAGTTTCTTAGATAACAAAGTCTAAATTAAGATCCAAGACTTAACAAATATATTTCAAGGGAATTATTTATTTATTTTTTATAAAGAGCCAAAAAACTTATACTGATGAGTTTACTTGATACCCAGTGGATATAAACAAGCATGAAAAGCATCTGTGATAAATGTTCATTAAATTCATAATTCTGGCCATATTCTAAGAAGCACAGTACAGCCACTACATGCAGGAGTTTTTTTGGAAGTTACACCTGTTACTTAATTGTGTGTGAGAGAGAGAGAGAGAGAGAGAGAGAGAGAGAGAGAGAGAGAGAGAGAGAGAGATTTCAGTTTAGGTGCTGCAGGATATCTTACCATCGTTGTGGAAACTTCTTATTGTATTAGCACGACTGGCAGACCTTTGAGAATTCCTCCAGAGAGAACCTTTCGGTCGACTATGCTTTTGCTCCGTGTTTGCAGAGTACACGGTGAACAAGTCAATCATATATTGTGGAACGACCGTAGATTTGCTTGGAGTAGGTCTCTGTTTTAGCCCAAACATACTTAGAAGTCGAAGTTCAAAGGTGTTCAAGATGTCCTCGGACAGTGGCGAACTGTATTTTCGCCGGCCAATCTCGGGAATAAGTCCAGTACAGCCTCCGAGTAACACCTGACCGAACAGCAATACCATGAAAGCACGCACAATGGAGTCCATGGTCACGCTCTTCCTGACAGATGGATAACTTGTCAGTGGGTAACGATGGTATCACAGAGGCACAAACCAGCGTATATTTCCATCTCTATTGTTCAGTTTAGTCATTTTACTCTCCCTTAACGTAAATATATACCCTCCATTAATCAGTCAGCTTGACAATTGATATTTTATATAATATAAACTTAACCTGACGTCTTGCAACAGGAAGAATGACAAATGTAAGACAGTCATAATCCTAACTTTTTCTTCTCAACAATGCAAAAGGAGATGGGAAGAGGAAACCTCAACCAGCACTCAAATCAAACAAGAAAAAAACTCACTAAAATGCCGACCACCTTTCTGTCGATCAATAAAAAAACTCCGGAAGATCCACAGAAACATCCAAATAAAAAACGGTCTAAATCCGCAAGACACTGCTCCAAGACATAGAAAATAAATCGTGCTTTCCAGCGTTTTAGCAACCTTCTTGGTAGGTGTTGTCTGTACAAGTGCCGGCTCTAAGGATAAAGTCCAGTTAAATCGGGTGCGCAGCCCACTACTGAAAGTTATGCATCCCGCTTTTTTCCATGACAGATGATTATCAATGAAGTCCTGCAGAACTTAAGTATTGTTGCTCTGGTTTTCCTGTAACGTCTTTAATTGCTATAACAACCTAGCGTCCATTTCAGAGCACATCACAGCTATTCTGCACAAAGCAGAAAGCTTCCAAAACAACAGTTTTTGCCTTACATATTTTTTTAAGTTATATTCGCTTTAAAAATAAAAGAGCGAAAACGTAATCTAAGAATGGCTTCAAAATTAACAAGCGTGTTGTGATTATGCAACCCGCTTTAATAATGTATTTGAAGTAGCAAAGTGTAGGTAACTTAAAAACAAAAGCTTTCGCATGCAAAGACCGTGCCGTTCACTACCACATTTGACTTTGGTGCGTATCCTTGGCGCGCAGCGGCGCTGTGTGCGATAGCCAACCTGATTGCAAACCGTCGCTCTTTGAAGTGTCTTTTTGTTGCTCAGTGATGTCACGAGCTAACACATCAGCGGCCAAAGAAAAAAAAACTCATGCTGTCACAAGGTTTATTAACCTGGTCCCGGTGCTCATGTTTCCGGTGGTAAATATAAATACCTATTCAAAACAAGATGCCCCTTTGTATTCCTTTTCCTAGATCTTTTAGTCAGTGTAACTATTTTACAACAGTATATGTAAGATTATATTAAAGGCCCTGACAAGTACAGTGGGGTGTTGGAGGGGTGAGGGATGGAGGTTTTAACATTTCACCAAATTCTAGTGTTGGACTACAACGACCGAAATTTAAACACAGCGCGCCAACCAGTGGAGGAGTCTTGCACACGCAGAACAGGTAGTACATTAAGACTGAAACTACGGAACAATCTGCAAAGCTGAACAAGATATCAGTATTTAAAACAAAGTTTATTGTATTCTCATCGACGAAACATCTAGTATTTTTTTATCTACAACCACATTCATCTACCACCATGTCCTCGTAATGCCTGAGAACAACATTATCATTATTGTCGTAATACAGCATAGAAATGGGCGATAACTTGATAGGGACACAACATGGCTGAGGGGTCTCTTTCGGATCAAACGAATGGACAAGAGTCTGCAAAATGGCGTGGTTGGTCCCGTTCAGGCTCTCACTGAGCGGAAACGGACACTCTCCGTGGCAGTAATTCGCCATATAGCCCTGTGGCGCAATGATCCAGTCCTGCCACCCAACATCTTTGAAGTCGATGTAAAGCCGTCTCGGTCTGCACACATTGCTGGGGGTAATCGGTAAATAGTAGGCACTTCTCTTCTTCCTTGATCTACACTGATAAGGGTTCAAAGATACAACCACTAACGATGCGACGAGTTCTGGAATATCTAGTATATGACTGCGCGGGTTTGTGCTCATATGGTCACAGTCAACTGAATTGAGGCTGTTGCTTATTTGATTGGATTGGAAAACAAGTATCAAACCGTAGTTTTTGCCTGGCTTTCTCCACGATTCTGCCAGATCAGTCAAGTTGAAATTAATAGAACCGTGAGTGTATTGATAGTGGACCGACTGAGAGAACAGCAGTCTGCGGCTAAATTCATGATTCATTCCCTTTAATGTGGGCCTTAAAACTTTGTAGAGGTGCATGGTAAAGGCCGGCTGTCCCGCTTTCTGCGACACGCGAAAAAAATCTTGTTTGAACTTAATTTCCAGCTGTGCAAACGAGAGTTGCTCAATTTTTTCGAGCACGGACATGTTGAAAAACAGATGCTTTTCCACACACGTGGGGCAGTGGTGGTTCGATTCAGAAATCAGTCTACCTGTTGAGATAGGATCATGAAATAATAGATGTGGATGAATTAAAATGAACATTCATGAGGCCTAGATTGGGACAGCAGCAAGACGCTCACCTTGATCTAGGACATATCTCACAATGTTTCCTCTGACTCCGTATTCTGACACAGTACATGGATCCGTTTCCGTAGGTCTTTTATCTGACTTCTTGAAGATTCTCCACAGCGAAGAGGGCACAGCAACATGATTTGATGGTTCGGGGCGACTCGAGAGCCCCAGTGAACTTAAAAACAGTTGTTCCTGAAATTTCACCTTCTCGGTGTTGACCAGTCCAAAGTTACTACAAAAGGATGCTAGAAATAAAAACTTAAAAATTTCCATACTGAATACCGAACGTTAACTAGATCTGAACGTTGTCTACAAGAGGCCGCCACCTTCTAGTCTATCTGAATGGCATCCTGATAAGTCACTAAAAGCGTGAGGAACAGCACCGAGTAGTCCAGACAAAGACGCGACTAATAGACTAGAAGGTAATTGGATAGCTATGCAAATTAGGCGCGCAGTGTATTTGAAGTGCACGTGATGATAGATAAAGATCCAATTATGCTTAAACCCATGCTTGCTGGAAGAGGCATCGGTTTTTACAGTGAAGGCCTAGACGTTGATTAGCCTGTGACGTTTGTTGTCAGGTATATTGTCTCTCACTTGTTTACCCACTTGCACAAAAAAATAAGTTTATGCTGCATCTGCGATGGTTGAGTCTAGTCTGAAGACTTCTGTGTGATGCTATGATATACTGCCGTTTTTTTTAGAAGAAAGCTAATATTTACAACAGACCTCACTGTTATCCTTATGTATATATGTTGCATCGTTCTGGGGCATAGATAAACAATGTTGTTCCTAAACACATTCCAAGAGGCAATGGTAAAAAAAAGTACTGACAAGAAACATTGGACTGATCCATTAGTTTGTTCCCGATAACAGATTCTTGGCTGAACTCTATGCCTACATTCCACCCGATGAACAGCAGCAGAGTGAAAAATACTGAGTTTGAAACAGACCTCAAAGTGTAAGTGAAGCTAAAAGTATGAGTCAGTTATTTGAATCAGTATTTAGAAATTGTGTAATTTGATTAAACCTACAGGTCTACATGTATGTGGGACATTCCCAGTATTGTATGCACCTTAAATTACAATTTCTACTTCATTTTCCCACACAGCTATATTGTTATTATTAATTTAAAAACCTGAGATACCCAAAAGGTTCTAAATGTCCATATCTGCCCCCGACATGATAAACAGATTCCAGTGGCTAATAAGGTGCTGATAAAGTTGTGTGGTGCTTCACAGATGCCATTAGAACAAAAGGCACAATAGTCTTAGCAGAGAAGTCAGGGATGAAATATGGACCATCGTAAACATGATATTGTACGCACCTCCTCATTTGTCACAATCACACTTTGTGTTTAAAGCTTACTCATGGACTCCTATTAGATAGAGTTTCAAATACAGACTTTGCAAAAAAAAGTTGTGGTCCACATTCACGGATACAATGAATAATACCTGTAAAAAATGAGTGGGACTTAGTTATGGTCGAGTCATGGTCATAATATTTTCTAAGTCTCATGTTTCACTTGATAGGATAATTTATTCTGTCTATCGCAGATTCGACAGTGTTTACTTACTTAATGACTGGACACTGAGAACTTGTGAAATTATATCCCACATACTGGTGCACAGCAGAGTATTAGACATCACAGAGAACCAGCAAGGCCTTGGTTATTCTTATATTCATTGTGTCCTTGCAAGTATAAATGTTAGATACCGTGATGATCCTAAATATATTTCTTCTGCTTTTCTTCTTTTCTGTGTTGGAGATATAAGTGATTTTTACACTGTTTAGTAAATTTGACAGATGGTTTGCTCCTATTAACGAATTTTATATTTCGTTAATGAAAGTCTTGACCCACTCTTTATTAGTCTATGATTCTTTTAAATCTAGATCTATAGAACTGGCCCATTGTCTTTTAAGGTGCAAATTGTAAAAGATAAATGGAGCTCTGAACTTTTGGTACTTACAAATTCCAAAGTTCGAATTTGACCTGCCATCTCATGATAGCAGAGTGTATAGCCTGTCCTCTTACCATCAGTCATCCTTACCAGTGCATCACTCAATTACAGACCGTGGGTTTGCATGCTAGACATTACACCAATGACACAAACAATCATCTACTGTCTGCCCCCTTAATCAAGGTCAGCCATGGAGGCGGATTAGGAAGACAGCAGCCTCAGTCACCACAGACAAACACTAACAGAGCAGAATAAGGAGGAATTCAGCTCAGCCAGATGCATCAATGACAGAATTTAGTGGCACGGATGTTTTAGTGTATTATTTTAAAATAAAAAAGCCTTATACCTGTCAGGATTCTTTGGATAACAATATGGACAACACATGAGTATACAATGATAAATATCTTAATAATCCTTCGCTCCTTCGTGGTTGTGGGTGAGGGGAGGGCAGTGCTGAAAGAGTAATTGTAATCCTCATTTGGAGAGTCCCTACTGTGGCTCTCACAGTCTTCCCAGTCCTTCCTGGGTTCATCTGCCTGCTAGTATTTTTATGCCAACAATGGCACAATAAGTGATAAAGGGGAGTTTTTGAATGAATATCCAGATAAACTGATACGCAGGAAGGTCATGTCATAACTTATATGGAAATTCTGTTGCATTATGTAAGGCTTTTGGGCATATGATAAACCCACAGTGACTGTATCATCTGGATAGACAGTGACACTGCAGTTAAAAATGGGATAGAGGGGAAATCAGGTCATTGTGGAGATGGGAGCGTTGGATTACTGCAGTGTTTCACCCCATTTAATTCCACAGTGACATTTTACAGAATCCACTGCAAAGCTTGATCACTGTAGAGCCAGCAATACCTGGTTTGTTGAGACATAACTGCCTTTTCCAGTTTATTGAGGGTGCCTCATAGTTCAATAGGGTTAGCTCAGTTTAAACACTTTAGAAGTAGGATGTTAAAAACAAATTTATGTGTGGGCAGTGTTTCTACATGTGAGTCTCTTGTAATATTTGATATTTGATTTGATTGTATAATCATTTGATTTTTAAATGATTATACCTACTTTGGACTATTTGCGTTTTGAAATTTCTCAAATCCACAAAAAAATCCCTGTTTTTGACTGCAAATAATTATGGCTTATACTCCGTTGAACATTAGTAGTATCTCCAGCCAAATGAAACATCTTTGAGCTTTTTTGCTGTACTTGACTGCCATACTTATTTCATAATGGCGTTGCTGATGCTCCTGCTTTCTAGATTATGACTGCAACATGTTTTTCTATTGTCATTAGTAATTGTTTGGTTTGAAACCTCACAAAGATGTTCAACAAATGGGATGCTGCAGTAAATACCATCTTTGGTCTTACAGATAATACAGGAATGATTTTAACATTAAGGTAATCTATGGTAAATATCCAATTTCACATTTAAATGTATTAATTGAAGTTTGACTGTATTGTGAATACTACTCTTTTCTTTTCCTAAAGTGGATAAAAAATACACACAATTAAGAGCATTTCATTTTCTTTCGGTGTTCCACACATTCTTCTCTCAGTGGGTTTCTGGTACACTGAGGAACGGTGGCTTCTTAGGCTGAACAGAGTGATGCAAGAGTCACAAAACGATTTTGAAAAGCAAGACTCAGAATGCCTGTGCAGTTGCAGCAGCCCTGTTTCTGGAGCCTGGGGAACATCTTACCTGTAGGGGCTGGTCTGCTCGTGCTGAAGGAGAAGGCTGGAGAAGCAAGCTGTGTTTCACCAGCTGGTGCAGCAAGAGGGCTTAGCCACACAATATATGCAAATGTCATCGATCACTGCAGTTTGAGCTCTGACTGTCCAGTCTAATTTTTTGAATATAGATATGACAGAAAATACAAGAAAATGCTTAAATCTGATTGTTCATTTTCAGCAGTTATTCGGTTTTACAGAAGAACAACATTTCCCCAAACAATTTTTCCTGCTGAATGTGCATTCAGAATATTGTTAGAATGAGCCAGACACTAATTCAAAGTGATCATTTCAAGTACAATATTAAAGTTTTACCACTGAACTTTCTGTTTTTCAGAAACTTCAGAGCTGAACCAAGCTGCTGGAAATTCTGGTTGAACTTCAGCTTACTCATGTGCCCATAGGTGGCAGTGCGTGTACGTCTGCTGGCTTTCACGCGTCACAGAGGAAGCATTCGGTCTGTCCATCAGTGACAGCATATGCCATCCAGCCCAGCAGCCGCACGGTCACGTGCTCAGGCACTTGCGGCTCTGAGACTGCTGTCCAGGACTGGCCAGTGGCGACTGCTTCAAAGGCAGATGCGGCTGCACGACGTATGTGCTTTGGTAGACTGTACTTATTGGGAAGATAGTATTTATAAGCTTCTGCGGCATAGAGTTCGCAACAAAAACTCTGCCTTATTTTGCTGCTAAATGGCAGTTCTCGTCATTGCGAGGCCATGACGGTGCGGGAAGGTGGCCGGGTGTGACAGTCCCGTCCAGCAGGACCCTCCTGAGACCAGCTCAACATCCCAGCTGGCTTCAGCACAGATGCACAGGAGCTGCTGAGAGCATTGCACACATTCCACTCTAATTGTACACTTGTTGCCTTCAAAGGATAGAAGCTGTAGTCTAGATTGAAGGAATCTGGGATACAACAATAAGCCACACATCCGTCCAGCCCAAAGCCACAGGCTATTTAAAGATGCAGTAAGCTGTACTTTTGATGCCACTAAATAAGGCACCCACCCTTCCGCTACGCTACATATTGGAAACAGATGCTGCTGGTTGTGATGCTCAGCTAAATTCTGTGGACTTTGATTTTGTTTTCGTAGCCTTGCAGTGAGTGTCTTATTTACAAATGCTTGTAGTAAATGTCCAACAAAATGGAATACAAGGATCAGTGATGGTGGTTGTGGCAATTTGCAATCTCCAATCACCGCCTGATATATGAATATGCACAAACAATACTTTGATGAATCTGAGAACTGTTTGTGATGAAAAACCTAATTTAATGATGCATAAATATAAAGTAAAAATATACTATAATTTCTCTGAAAATGAAGACTTCAAACACAGGATAAGAGGTCATGGCAACTCTGAGTAGGAACTGATAATTCCTCATTTGACCAAGATTGGAACTGCTGTGTAACCTTATGCTAGCTACAATTTTCTTTCCCCATTTAAGATGACAGTGCAAGATAAATGCTTTGCCTTTCTGTGGCCCTATATGTACTACGTGTTTCATGTGCTCAGCCTCATTAGAGGACTACTGTTCAGTTTATCTCTGTAGCTCAAGTGATAAAAAGGACCTCTGATCCAATTTTGTTTTTTACAATACCATTGAAACAAATATATCAGCAGAATGTTGAAAATTAGAATGCTTCAAACTGTTTATGCATATGATAGGTTGATGGGTCAATACAAATTTAATGTGATTTTTAATGCACTGTCTGCAAAGTGTCTACTTAAAAGCCTGAAACCTTAAAATTCATTAGATTTGACTGTTTATCTCTGTTGACAACATTTATTGGTGTCAGAAAACAAGTAAAGCTTTTTTCTCCAGGTGAGGCTCTGTCTGTGGAGCTGGCCACTCCATTACACCATGTTCATATTTAGCCCAGTATGTTCCTGTTGCAATGGGATGAAAGGGAAGAACTGAATATGAAGCAAGGATATAATCATCGCTGGCAGAGTAGCGAGTGATGCAACCCGTTCGAGGATTTACAGGCTGGCATGTGAAGACATGTTCTATGCTGAAGTCCAGAACCAAGTCTGGGAGAGGAATACAGAACGGAGTCTAGAAGAAGAGTCCAGAACGGAGTCTAGACGAGGAGTGCTATATAGTCTGTTGCCAACCGTGCATGTGAGCACACGAGATGTAAACCTCCTTTGGTTTATTCTTAACACTGTACAAATGCCATAAAATGAAGGCATAAGTGCCATGTTGCTGTTTGCTTTGGAATATGCTACAGTGTGAAAGGGACAGAAAGCACAACAAAATATGACTTCAGCAAATCAGTGTCAGAGAGTAGTTTAAGAATATATGAATCTAATTATATTTTAATCATATTAAATTATTAAAAATACACTACAAACATACATTTTGGAATAAAAAATTGTGTTGCTTATATATGTAAAATAAATAAATAAATAAGGGAAACGCATGTTGTGGTGCTAATCGATTTCAATATATTAATATGCATGTAACTGATTTCTGCTCTAGATTTGCATCAGGAAAAGCAGCTATAATAACTAGCATAACAGAATCAATTGTTATCAACCATTCCTTCTCAGGCATTACTGCAAGAATTGTATTTCTTAAATGTAATCAGCTTTACATTGGAAAGACCAAGAGAAAGCTTGCTGATCATTGGCCAAACAACTTAGAATTAAGGATTTGTTTCCAGTGGCTAAACATTTAAATAGCAGCGGACATTGAAATGTTGACATTTCTGTTTGCATTGCCAGTTGTTGCTACAGCAGTTAGGAAAGAAGTTAGGAAAGTAAAGAGAAACAAAATTATCTACACTCTCAGCCCATGGAATAAATGTTCTGATTTAAACATAGACATAAACTGACTTCACCTCCTAGAACATCCTGAGCACTTTGCTTGCACAGCTGATAAAGGACCTCTGTCTGAAATGTCCTGTTTCTCTGAAAACCTTATATACATATAGTAACGTGTATGTCTAATATCTAAAATAAAAGGACAAAGGACAAACACACACTCTCTGACATCCCAAAGGGTTCTTTGTTGACAGAAAAGGCTGTGGTGATACGGATCGCTCTGCGTGAATGGTATGACTAACACTATCCCTTCTACACCGAAACAGCGTTCTCATAATGAACAGAGGATTAAAATGCAAAAAGGGGAAAGTACATCATCTTCAGCGGGCTGTGAGCATGCAGTGGCTTGCAGACCCGCCGTGCACGCCACGGCAACCCCGGCCGCGGCAGCCGCACAGTTGTGCCCCCTGTTCTCCCTCCGTCTCTCCGGTTTCTGCAGTGTGAGAGGCAGGTGCCTGTGGCTTTGGGCTGCTGGGAGCAAAGCCAGACAACTTTGTTTAGAAAGACAATAGGCCCGGTGAGCGCTCAGATTACCGAGGATGCAAAATAAGACGCCGAGAAGCATGTGGAGCAGAGGCCAGGACGTCTTCCCCATTCTGTCCCTAAAAACAACCTGTAGTCTAACAATACTGTTATTATGGAGGGACTGCATGCTGCCGGCTTGCTGATCACAGGTGGTCATGTTAATAAAACTCCTCACCGGACTGTGTTGATTCATGCCCTTCTCCAGACTATGCTGTAAAGATACAAACCTGCAGTGTTGAACCAAGGGTCATGACCTCCTCAACCCTCTATGAATTGTTTTTTTTAATCCACTCAGCACTGGTTTAGAAAAAGTCTCATTGATCATCACATTAGGACTCAAATAAATAGAATTCAGTGTTGAGTCAATGCACTGACTAATGTGAGACTGGATCTAAAGGCCTAAAAAGAAGGATCCACTGATGCTTCAGAAGCCCTTTGAAGCAAGTTCTGCCACACAGTAGATGCTCTGCTGGTTTGACAAAGCATGCCCAACGCCACTTGTCTAATGGCTGCTAACAATTAAGTTGGTAGCTACTTCCTCCTTCCTGGGTTTAATTATTACAGCACATCATAAAGGGGTTAACCTGATTCATTGTATCCTTCATGAATATGCTGTCAGTGTTACTAGTTAAGCACGCTGGCACACCTTGGTTTTAGCATTTACTTTCGGAACCAGTTATTTGGTCAAATGTCCATGGCTGCTAATGTGGGTTTGAAATGTTGAACAATGCTGCCCTCTTGAGTCAGCAAATACATTCGCTAAAAATACATTTGCTCTAGCTTGATAGCGTTCAGAGAGCTTGATTCACATGTGTATCTGTATTTGCTGAAAGTTCGGTGGCTCTCTCCTCAGTTGTTAATGCGGAAGGAAATTTCAGGAATAAACAGTTTACAGTGATTCAAGGAGGGGAAACAGGGAGGGGCAGAACAAGTTCAGAACAGTGAACAGTTCAAAAACGATGCAAAAGAGCTTGAAACTTAAGACCAAAGTTTCACAGATCTTTGCTGCAAACGTCTTTGCCTATTCTACTATGTCAGGGTTTTCCCAGCACTTCATCACACCCTGATCTTGGCAGTTATATCCTACAGACATGTGCTTAATGACTGAAAGACAAGAAGAATTTGGGTCTCGTGCCTGAAGCTCAGAGACTTCAGAGAAACTCAGCGCCTCAGTGAGTCACACAAAAACATACCTCCACCTCTATTAAACACGCCCTCATTACATTACTCACAAGAGAGGTCACGCATTACTGATGACTTTTACAGATAACATTTACACAGCGCATGTCATGTTTGTAAAACACCGCCTTGTCTGTATCAATTTGTCTAAATTTAATTTAGTATTTAATACAAAATTTAAAAACTAAAAAGCAAATATTAATACTATTATAGTAAAATAAAATCTGGCCACACAAACTGATAGAGCATGGTCAGCGGATGCTGAAGCACATGAAGCGAAGAGGTCACCAACTTTCTGCAGAGTCAATCACTACAGACATTCAAACTTCATGTGGCCTTCAGATTAGCTCAAGAACAGTGCGCAGAGAGCTTCATTGAATGGGTTTCCACGGTCAAGCAGCTGTATCCAAGCCATACATCAAGTGCAATGCAAAGCGTTGGATGCAGCGGTGTAAAGCACTCTGCCTCTGGACTCTAGAGCACTGGAGGTGCATTCTCTGGAGTGATGAATCGCACTTCTCCATCTGGCAATCTGATGGACGAGTCTGGGTTTGGCGGTTGCCAGGAGAATGGTGGAATGCTTCAGCATACCAAGACATTTTGGACATTTCCATGCTCCCAACTTTGTGGGAACAGTTTGGAGCTGGCCCCTTCCTCCAGCAACATGACTATGCACCAGTGCACAAAGCAAGGTCCATAAAGATGGATGGCAGAGTCTGGTGTGGATGAAGTTGTCAGGCCTGCACAGAGTCCTGACCTCAACCCGATAGAACACCTTTGGGATGAATTACTGAGAGCCAGGCCTTCAGGTTTGAAGGGTGCCTTTTCCAGATGGCATGTTTCAGCTGTTTCCAAAGATGCTCAATAGGATTTAGGTCAGGGCTCATAGAAGGCCACTTCAGAATAGTCCAGTGTTTTCCTCTTAGCCATTCTTGGGTGTTTTTAGATGTGCGTTTTGGGTCATTATCCTGTTGCAAGACCCATGACCTGCGACTGAGACCAAGCTTTCTGACACTGGGCAGCACATTTATCTCTAGAATTCCTTGATAGTCTTGAGATTTCATTGTACCCTGCACAGATTCAAGACACCCTGTGACAGATGCAGCAAAGCAGCCCCAGAACATAACAGAGCCTCCTCCATGTTTCACAGTAGGGGCAATGTTCTTTTCTTGATATGCTTCATTTTTCCATCTATGAACATAGAGCTGATGTGCCTTGCCAAGAAGTTCCATTTTTGTCTCACCTGTCCATAGGACATTCTCCCAGAAGCTTTGTGGCTTGTCAACATGTAGTTTGACAAATTCCAGTCTGGCTTTTTTATGATTTGTTTCAACAATGGTGTCCTCCTTGGTCGTCTCCCATTAAGTCCACTTTGGCTCAAACATCGACGGATGGTACGATCTGTCACTGATGTTCCTTGAGCTTGAAGTTCACCTTTAATTTCTTTAGAAGTTGTTCTTGGCTCTTTTGTTACCATTTGTATTATCCATCTCTTTGATTTGTCATAAATTTTCCTCCTGGGTCCACGTCCATGGAGGTTGGCTACAGTCCCATGGATCTTAAATTTCTGAATAATATATGCAACTATAGTCACACTTTCCCTTGCTTCCTCTGGTCCATGCTGCGTGTGGTACACACCTTGTCGCCAAACAGTACAGTGACTACCTGTAGTCCTATATATAGGCCCACTCACTGATTACAAGATTGTAGACACCTGTGATGCTAATTAGTGAACACACCTTGATTTAACATGTCCCTTTGGTCACATTTTTCAGGAGTACCATCATTTCTGTCCAGGTCTGTTTCATGAGTTTATTTTTTTTAAATAATTCTGTTGAAGCATGATTGAAAAGTAATATCTGACTTTCATTTGTTCATTTTCATAGAATTTTTATTTATTATTACTTTTGTCAAATTAAAGTTATTTTTGTTACCATTGTGTTTTTCTTTCATTAATAGAGGGGTACCAACAAATTTGTCCACGTGTGTATATATATATATATATATATATATATATATATATATATAGATAGATAGATAGAGAGAGAGAAACAGAACATTGTTCAAAACCCTGTTTTAGTTAGTTTGTACATGCATATAGTTTGTAATTATGGTTTAAATGTTAGAAAATATAGACAACCAACAGATAACAACTCACTGCTTCATGAAGAAGAGGCCAGTGTATTACTCACAATAACACTCACTCACAACACACACTTTTGTTCAGCCACTACAAGGTGCCTCCAAAAACAATTTCATTCTAATCCTTTTGAAGTGCACAGAGCATTTAGTTTGAGTTGCACCATCACAAGCTGTGGAACAGCTTTGTGCAATGTTTTACATACACTGTACGGTATAAATGTCATTCAGCCAGCCCAGTTACATTTCTGCTACAAGGGAGTCTGGGCAATAGGTGGAAGTTATAAAATTAGATTTCTGTCAAACTTCAGTGCTATGCAACATTACAAAGTCTAATGTACTACATGTCCATCAGCCTTTAGGAAGTCCCTTAATGTACTGGTGTGCCTTCACACAGAGACATGATTGATTTCCTGGCATTTCGGTTGCGTTACCGAAGTTTATCACAGTGGGCTGTCGGCAAGAAATGAAGGAGTAGTAAAGTAGAGTGGTGTGAGCTGGCCGGGCATGGTGCCTCTCCTCCCCCACAGCTGAGAACGCTGTGGACGTGACTCACGTGCTCACCAGCATCATCACCACGTGACTCACGTGTTCACCAGCATCATCATCACTCATGCCGGTACTGCCGTCCCTATCCCTGCCCTCGTCTCACGCATTGAAGTTATGACACACTATGATGCCTTACAAAATTGCTAGAATGGCCCTGGCTCATGAGATTATCTCAAGATTACACACAACCCAGACTGCCGGGAAACACACCTGGCAGAATCAGAAATGATGGACTCATCTGTCTTCATCTGTCTGTACACAGCATGATTGACAGAAGAAAATCATATTCCTTTTTTCAGAGAAAATATCTGAATATCTTTTGTTAAAATAGAAAACCTATACTATATGGAATACGCAACACCGAATGTTCTTACCAACCACGCACATTAAGTTGGGAAGTTGGCTGGGATCGTCCAGCACTCTGAAGCTCCAGGCCGAGCCCCTTCCTGTCTCTACGGGCATCGTCTCATCCTCCTCCAGCTCCGCAGCTGCTCCTCCAGCATGCAGCGAGACTGTTGAAGCCTCCTCCTCCCAGCAGAACAGCAGAAGACTGGGAGTCTGCGGCTTGTCCATCACACACGAGCTGACCGTGACCTTCACAGGCCGCTGTCTTCCAGCCAGTGTGTGTCCAGCATTGCATTTTGATTGCTGCTTTCAGCACTAAATGTCTTGACATGAACAGGATCGTTGTAGCAAAGCGTCAAGTATATGATTGCGTATTGTCAACAGACTGAATTAATGTGCAACATAAAGAAACACATCCAGCATTTCTATAGCAGAGGCACACAGTGGAAGTGTGCATGTCTCCTGAAGCAGATTTGAGCAACTCCCAGTCTGTTACAAATGAATACCAACCGCTAGCTCCATGGCTACATCCATCAAAACAATCATTAAACATGTATTTCTCCATACTAATAATACAATGTCTGACGATGGTTTTTTACCTGCTAATCTCATTTTGTTATAAAGTATCATCATTGTCAACAATATTCATATGGTCCTTGTCCTTGTATACTAAAAGAAACTGTATTTTACAGAAGTAAGAATTCTTCAATTACATTATTTCAAAAACAGGCTGTGACTCCAGATAATCATCTAGTAAAAGGTTTTGTATTACTATAAAATAATTTAAATGCTGAGCTTATATTCAATCATAAAACATAGCTATCAGGTAATTTCGTGACATTCAAAGAAAACAATGTTGCCAATATTTCATGAATGGATACAGCACCCCCTCGTGGACAGATACTGCAGTTACAGCTTCTACCACAAGGTAAAGGACCAACCAGAACGACATGAAATATAGGAAAGAAAATCTCTGATTTGCATTCTGCGAGGCAATTTCTGGAGTTACACACATGGCCTGTGTTCTCTGAGTGTGGGGCTAAGTGGCTTTGGGTGTAAGTGATCCAAGAGGTCATTACCAGAGCTTCTATATTTCTCCCAGTATAAACTTAAGACTAAGCTTTGGTACCAATCCTGAGCATATATTTATTTTTTTATTAATTAACAAGCCATTTTTTTAGCTAAACTGTGTATTAGCCATTTCAATTCAGGCCACTTTAAATAAAAAAGAGTGGTGATAACTCAAGGAATGATTCAGATATTGTGGGTTTGAAGTCAATTTTTATAATAAAATGGTTGTGAGTTTAGAGAGGTAAAAAAAGACATTTCACAGAGGTATGAACAATGTCTTGATCAGATCTATTAGACAGTTGTTGTACAACAAAATATCAAAATAATTTGATTCACTAAAATTTCAGTTACTTGGACAACAGTACCTCATCATGTTTCCAGCATGTACACAGACTGGTCAATCAAATAATATCCATCCATATTCCCCATGAATCATGGTCTGGTTGCATCACTGACAATACAACTACTTCATGTTGTTCAAGACTTCGATGGTTTTCCTGCCGTAATGATAGTAGCTGTAACCAGATGCTACAGTTGTCAGTGCAGTGACATACCTGTAAATAAAGATTGACAGTATGAGACACTGATTTGCACGAGCGCACACACACACACAGAGTAAATACAAAAATTAACATATCAATATTTATATTAGGGGATGTAAAGAGCAAAAAGAAAAAGAAAAACAAAGATATGACATATAACTCTGAGGATTCAGCCTAGCCAGTGTGAAAATCCACCATATGTTAAGACAGTCAGTACTTAGACAGTGGGATTATAACCTACGTACCACAGCAAATGCAAAAGAACACTGTCAGTGTAGTGGAAAATTGGGGAAGCAAGTGATGCAGCCACCAGAAACAGCTGCATCGCAGTGTTGAACTGCAAAAGAAGGAGATATTTCTACAATCATCTGTTAAAGCATGGATCTCAATATTAATAAAGAAGAGTGACTGTCTGAGCTAGACAGTTGCCATCGATGGCTTCAACTGAGGAAGCTCAATTACTACCACATAAAGAAAGACGAAGACTGCAAATAAAAGAGGCATGTAAAATTAAATACCAATGAATACCACAATTAAATACCTTGCTTATAAGTGTGGGCTTAAGCTGGGCAGTAGTGTAGCACGGGTTGAAAAACTTGCTCAGAGTTACCTAGTGAGAGAAAGAATAGTTCAGTGGCCAAGCAAGATCTTAAAGGATTGCATGGAGATGTTGAGCTACATATAATTTACAGCACGCATCATCAATTGTTTTTGCAAAAGCAACTATTTAGAGCAACTATTATATAATATTTTTATTACAGTTAAGGTAATACATCGTACTTACTGGAGGAGTAACTGTTTTGTAACGGACATAAAAAACTGCAGCAATCAAGGCCACGTCCCTGGACAACACCAGTGCAGTGAGCGGAACTAGAAAACAGAACATTACAAAGAAGAAGCAGTGATAAAATGCAGTGTAATAATGCAACTGGATATATGCATCTTGTTATGTTTATGGTCAGATTACGACAATTTCAGAACAAACTACTGAAAGGTGAACTTTTCATGATCAGAAATTTTAGTTCTAGACGTCTCTGTGAGCTGAATGCTACGGTCAGCTGACTGTTAAGCACACTTTATGTTTCTCAGATTGAAGGACAAAGGTATAATTTCTTTCTTACCTGGGATGAGCTGTGCATATGTCAGACTGATGTACAAGACACTAATAAGGATCTTATCAGCCAGTGGATCCAGGGCACTGCCCAGAACAGACTTCTGCTTAGGCCAGTTTCGAGCAATGTAGCCATCCAGCTGTATCATGAGAAAACTTTCATATCAGGAGCAGTATCAATCAAATCACAATTGTTTATTCAATACACATGTGTGACCTCATGTTCTCACCAAGTCAGTTGCTCCAGCGAAAACAAAGAGTCCAAGTGAAGCATGGAAGTACTGCCCAATGACCAGGTACGCCAGAACAGGGGACAGCACGATTCTAGCCATGCAAAGAATGTTGGGAATTGTCCATGGATTTTCATACTATAAGAAACAAGACAACCTGCATGAATGCACCGTGATAATGGATTAAAGCTTGGAATGGAAGATCAAAACGCTTACCAGCTCTTTAAATTGACCTCCCTTCGATAGAAGAGGAGGAGAGGAAAGTTGAGCAGTTTCAGTATCCCTTGCATCCTTATTCAAAGACTCGTGCCCATCCGACTTTCTGGGTGTTGTACAGTACCCTTTTGATCCAAAGAGTGTTCCTATATTACTGCCACTGCTTAAAATACGGGCCAAGGTTTGTGTCTCAATGTTGTAAGTACAACTATGGAGCTTTGGTTTATGTATTGAAAAGCGACTTCCTGTCACAGCTGTCCTTGTCCATACATGTGCTAGGCTTGCTGGAAACGTAAGCTCTATAACTTTCTCGCAGTTGCTCCGACCCAGTGCATCATGTCCTGTTATAAAAGTGCGGCCATTGAGAATTTGTATACATTTGGTCCGATGTCCAGGACAACAAAAATTAGTTTTCAATCTCTGAAACGACTTTGTCTCTGTTGTAGCATGCGTCGACTGTATTTTACAGCACGACAGTAAAGACGACCCGTCATATCCCCAGGAATTTTGGGATCTAGTTGCGATCTTGAAACTAAGCCGCGATACGTGCCCTTTCGCACAACTTAGCGTTAGCAAGTTATTTTTGCAAACTGTTAAGAGCATGTCTAATATCAAATTAAGCCGACTTCTCATAAATCATGCCGTTTAAATCCTATTTTGCTTCATTTGTCATTTTGTAAATACACGCTTGTCCTGATTTCTTCGATTCGTATAGTCCGACACATCTCACACGGTGCAGAGCAAGTCCAACGTGTTTCATTTTGCCGTATTCCGGGAACCAATTTTACGACAGTCGTAAGAAAAGCGGTCGAAGATATGCAAGTGGATTTAATTTATAATGTAGTCAATAAAAAAAATATTTTAAAGATAAGCTTTTGGTTTAATACTTTATGGAACTGTAGTAAGCTAACTCGTTTGAAATTAATCCTAAAAAGAAGCAAAGCAAAACAAACTCGCGCATGCGCATGTTTATTGTGGCCTTTCGGTGCCTCGACATTGTGATGACCTATTTAAAGATACATGTAGATATGTAGATACAATGTACTTTCTCCATATTATGAACTGATTGGCGAAAGACAAGGCAATATAACTTCGACATGTACAATTTTCATTTTCCATTACTGAAAAGAAAGTAAAATCAATTATTACAAAGAATAGTTCTTAAGTTTATATAAATTTGGCTTTCTGGATATGCATACATGTACACAACCTATCAAACTGTACAAGAAATAATTTAATTGGCATATTTTCATTTAAACAAGCACAGTAAAGAAAATCTATTTAAATGAAGTCACAAGTTATCATATAAATCAGGAATATATACAATTACACTTAAAGTACTCAAAGTTCCATTCAAATGGTTTGGAGTTGATATGTTCTCTGTCCTTTCTTTAGCAGGTAACCTTGTTCATTGAGTGCGCTGATAAAGCCCTCAAAATCAACAACCTGAAACGCATTGTGGGAATAAGTAAGAAAGCCACTTGTTTAGAGCTGCACACTGCAACGTGAACGTGTTTTGTCACCTGAACCTGGAGTTGTTTGGCCAGCTGTCGCAGCTCTTGAGAATCAAACAAGGTTTTATGGGTGCGCTCAGCGATTTGGTTCAAAGCTGCAACAAACTTCTTGACTTTGGATCTGTTGCTCATGCCAGACCCAAGCTGAGATCGGTCAAAGTCCAGCCGCCCAAATTCATCAGAGTAGGTATCTGTCAAACTAACCAAAACACCACCAAACAGAAGAAAGCATTTAACAACACAAAATATTGTATTACAGCTATTATGACAGACATCAAGAGGGGCAAGCAAACTGTGGTGCGTGCTTCCAAACAAAATTCAATTGTATGGTTATTCTCCAATAAGAAAAAGTATGGCCCTGACAAAGTATAATACTAAGTATTAGGTTAAAACAATCTGTTCTTTCCTATTTTTATTTGTTACTGATGTTAATTGGCAACTCAACTCAATAGCATCAGTATCTGAAATAGGAATAAATCAGCTAGTAAGATAAAAGTGCAGCTTCAGGTAGAAAGGCAGGACACTTGTGGGTTATCTGTACATGGTACTCTGGCATTAAGTTGTTAAGTTGCCATATTTGTCAATTGTGATTTTCACCCCAATCAAAATTTGTCCTCCACATTTACCCATCTGTGCAGCGAGAACACACACACTAGTGATCACTAGGAGTCAGTGGTGCACACGTGCCCAGAGCGGTGGGCAGCCCTAGCCCGGGGAGCAGTTGGAGTTAGATGCCATGCTCAAGGGCAACTCAGTCATGGCCTCGGGCCTGGGAACCACCAGACCATGGCTGCCCCATTATGGTGCAGAGTGGCTGTGTCACCTGTGTTTCATAATCTCCACCACATCCTCTGCATCACTTTGCGTAGCTTCCTCTCGCAGCTCTATACGTGCCCTTGCCTTGAGAGTGAAGAGGGAACATGAGCAAAACTATGGACACAGGTATTCTGAGAAACCCTCCTAGGATGAGCCAGAAGCTTCAGAAGCGACCTGCACATCCGGCTGCACATCATTACCTCGGTGAGACGGATGAGGGATTCCAGCTGCCGGGTGGTGATGGGCGTGCTGTCAGCCGACTGGTTCTGTTTGCGGAGCTCCAGGTAGAAGTCCTGCAGGACCTTCGCAGCTTCAGCAGAGAGACTGGGCTGCACATAATGTCGGGCATAGCCCACGTACTTACGGAGGAGCTGGTGAGGAACGGGGTCGAAGTTTTCCCCAGGATGCAGCTAAGATTAAACAAACACAATATGAGTGACAGTAATGATGTTCAGTGATGATCAGTGATTGTTTCAGATACATACACACACAAAGCTAGAAGTTAGTTATATTATATTACCTTAAGTCTATCTGCGAGAGGCTGGTCTGATGGGATCTCCAGAATGGATATGCTGGACTCCTGTGTGGAGTTTCTGGTGACTGCAGCACTGCTAACTATGCCTTTTTTCCCTGCACGTATAGCCATGACATGCTCCGACAGCATGTGGTCATGGTCCTCATTGGGAGTGTCCAGAAGGATGAAGACCAGATCAAATCTGGATAATAGGGCACTTCCCATTCTGCCATGGTAGAGGAAAACGTTCAGTGTGCACTTGCAAATGTTTTTAACCATTTCAGCCTATTATCAATAGTGTTTCATTTATTGATTATGGGTAAAACAAACTTACTTGAGGTTCTCAGACACAGTCTTTGCCTTATTGTAATGACCTCCCACCGGATTGGCTGCTGCGATGATGGACGTCCGTGCTGGAAGAGAACACACAATGCCAGCCTTGGCCAAGCTGATGCTCTGCTGCTCCATAGCCTCCAGCAGGGCCTGGTGCTGATTCCCCATCTTATCAAACTCATCAATGCAACAGATACCTAGACAGAGACAAGGTACGGGAATTACACAGGAGCTGAATGTTGCATCGCATGCTATTATGCAACTGTATCCGAGATCTGTGGTTTAAGCAGAGAGACCTTGATCTCCTAGCACTAAAGCTCCAGCCTCCAGAGCGTAGTCTCCGGAGCCACTGTCTCTGGACAGAGACACAGTCAGTCCCGAGGTTGTGGTGGTGTTCCCGCACACATAGATACCACGCGGGGCAACATTACACACTGCCTGTAGACACCAGAAGGAAACATTACAGGTCCATCCACACACACTTCACCGAATCCTTAGACAAACCCTAGTTTTAAATTCTATAGATGCTAGAGAGCCGTAGAGGTATAGAAAGTGTGTACCTGCAACATCTGACTTTTTCCAAGTCCAGGATCTCCTACAACAAGTACATGTGGGTCACCTCGTATGGGGATTCGGTTCTTATCATCCACATACTTCTGACAGCCTCCAAATAGAGCAAGAGCTAATCCTGCCTTAACAAGCTAAACGGACAAAGCAAAACAGTAACGAATCAGCAGAGAAGCTTTTACTCACAAAAGTATCTAGAGTGCACAATAACACTTACCAAATGCCCATAGATAGCAGGACAAAGAGAACTGCAAAGAATGTTTAAACAGTTAGATGTCCAGGTATTGATGAAAAATCAGCGAATAAAGCACAGGGACCATTTCTGATACTGCAGTTTTGCCCAATATGACAACAGTCATATAGTTAGTGGGTAAATGTCAGAATGTTCCTCACTTGACAATTAACTTGAAAAGGTCCTCTTGTGCTTGAATCTCCTGGATAGCATAGAGGTCTTTGAGGGAAAACTCTACAGACGTCCCTTGCCCCTCTTGTTCGGAAGCAGATTTGCTTTTTTGCCCTTTTGAGTTACTGACAGAGTTCGCCTCAATGTACAGCAGGAACATGCATCTGTCCTTCTTATTTCTTGTAGTTCCTATGAGAAATTGCAAACAATCAGCATATTTTAGTCTAAAAAATACCTTGTATAAAAACTCTTATTTATCAAGTGTACTGACTGACAGGCTATAAATAGCTAATTAATAAGTAATTAAACAATAGGAAAAAAACAAATACACTGACTAAATAGATCAAATATAACACCAGCCATGGAGTCCTCTGGCTAGTACACACCATGCCTTGGGGACTGCTATCTGCAGACCAGTTAGGCCAGTTACACATCACCAGATGATCTTACCTCGACTCTTTTTTTATGTTTTATGTCTTTATTATATGCATACTAGATCATCTGAAGATTTAGATATACTATAATGGCATTAAAAATTATGTATTACAGTTGGAGTTTCACTACATCAGTGAAATGATGTGGTCAATAATTCTTTAAATACCGACAACACAGTTTTACTGGTGTTTTGTTCAACATTTCTAAATTAGCAAACAGACATTAAGGCACCTTCCTCGTTGGACACTTTGATGACTCCTGTGATGGTAACCATGTCTCCTGGCACACAGCTGTCCACCAGGTCTTGGGTGAGCTCACACTCGATGGTGCGTGGGATACGTCCCGATTCGCGCTGATCATCTGTCGTTAGCTCCTGCACCCTGAGAAGTGCATATTGACTATATTGCATTAAAGAAACATTACATGACTTCTATGATTGCAACAGGATATTACAGAGCTATCCTAGACAAAGCATCCTAAACCCAAACCCAATTCTGCAACCCAAACATAGGTACATAAACAGCAACCAAAAGGAGGCACTTTGTCCTGTATCATACACATCAAACAGGAACACAAGTGTTCATTTTTGCAAGCATCAGCATCTTACTTTATAGTCTGCCAGTCGACAGTGAGAGTCAGTGGTGAACTTCTGTCAGTTGTGAATGATCGACCACGGCATTCTCTCTGCAGACACTGCTCAAAGAAATCAAAGAAATCAAACCACTCTCTCCTATAACAGGAGCTACAGCAAAAAAATAGTTATTGCTAAATGCTTGCAAGCAATTAAAATGGAGTGTATGATAATTATAAATGTGTCTTATATTTGTGAGCTAGTCAGTTACATATCATACTTGAAAATGCCTGCGCTGATATTAACGTAGCTTCAACCACACTGACTTTAAGACAAATTATTGGCCAGTTCAAATTAATGTCTTAGGACCAAGTTCAGCATGGCAACCTTCAGTCTTTGGATTCATGCATTGAAAAGCAATGAGAAATATTTCTTCACTTACAACCCACAATCTACTCTTTTACCTTAGTTGGAATAGTGTATTTCCCATCAGGCATAGTCAGACTTTGAATGTCTCCACAGCTGTTACAGATGAAGGCCATCTTCCTGCAGAGGGGCTTGATGTTGCTTACTCTGACCACAGTCCCTCTGACAGCCACATATTTGCCATAGAAATTGGCTCTGAGCATCTTGAGTGGGGTCACTGGCTCATAGTTATAAATCCTAAATGAACAACATTGTATCATTGTATCATGTAACATTGTACCATTGTATCAAATATCACTTCAATGCTACTAATATCAGCGCAACTAATGTCATTGGAATGAAGAACACAAATGCAGACATTATATCATATAACAAAACTGCTCTCTGCAATACATTTCATTATAGCATACAGAACTCTAACAAAACATGAAAATGTATTTTAACACACAGCTCTGGCAAAAGCTTCTCTTTAGGGAAAAAAGGCACCTGGTTGTAATCACAAAGGTTTATTTGTCCATAATAGATAAGTCTGTAAGTCTGGCTGCTGTTGTAGAACAGGACGTGGACAAAGCTATAACAATAACCCTACACTCATCTACCTCTTTAACATGACTGAAATACCCAGTGCATAAGTGTAAATGTCCAAGCACGCATGTTCTACCTAGCACTTATGTGTGGGATGTTGATAATAGGAGTTGTGCCTGTAGGTAGCCCCTCCTGGACTTGTAATTCATCAGCATGTCTTTCCAGATCCTTTGTCAACACCTGTAACATAACACACAGTCCTGAGAGATTATGATCTTTTGGAAGAGAATCTTATGCTTTCCATGTACATTCTGTAGATGGCATACTGATGCACGGTGAGCCATCATCAGTCGGTACAAGTGATGAATGGCCAAGCCCTCACCTGATGAATGGCCAAGCCCAGGCAGTCAAGCATCTTTTCAGGCATGTCTCTGAGCTCACGGGACAGGTTAGGTACAGCTACAGAAATCTGTTCATTCAAAAGCAGGTCTTTGTAGTCCACCAAAATGCTACCTTTTCTTTCAATTTCATCCTGTTGAGAACAAGAAAATGGTTGATTTTTTACTTTTATGTAAACCTATTTATACTTGTCAGGAGCACTTACACATGTGAGGAGACTACACTTAATGTGTACCTTGTCATAAAGATCAATGTGTGATGTGAAGTACTGTTCAAATGCCTTTATTTTCTCAACATGGGGCAAAGATTCAACAAAACCTATAAGAAGACAAAAAGGCATTTAAATTTTAGTACACATTAAATAATGAAACTCATATCAAGGTCATGCAACAAACAATATTTGGCATTTAATTGTAGTAGCACAATCTACGAACCTTCAGAAAAGTAAAGCCTCCATCCTTTGTAAGGACATGTAATATCAAGTGTTACTTGAGTTACACTTGAAACAGGTGAAACAAACTCTACACCTGTGCAGGTAAGACAAGTCATTAACTACCATAACACCTCATTACACAACACTTTAATCTACTAAATGTACTAAATGTACAAAACACCAAGGCCATTATTAATAACAACAAGCATGACAGTTATCCAACTTTATACCCTCACCGTGCTGCGAGCTGTTACCCTTTCCTCTTCCCCAAGGACGGCCTCTCCATCCTTGGTTTCGTCCTCCATTCCAGCCTCTTCCTCTCCAACTACCCCTTGCGCCAGACTTCCATGAACCAGAACCAGAAGTCCCATCTCCCCTCCACGAACTTCTCCTTGCACTGTTCATATTCCAGCCTATGCTACCCCCTTCTCTGACTATAACATGAAAGAAACGTTGTGTAACCTCGCTAACCTATTAAGATGCTATTTTACACCGGTCTTGCATAACGAGCTAACGTTAGCTAAGCTTGCTAGCTCGCTGATGACTGAGCTAACTTTAGCCAACTATCGAGCTAGTTACCTAGTTAAAATGACAAATTTCCTACGGTTGCTTGCTTAACGATTCATAGCTCATATCATGCAATTAATCAAACACAATCATAAGTTATAGCTCGACTTTTCGTCTCAGTCCCTCTACCTTTTGCATGTTCACCATGTAGTGTTTACATCCTGAAGGACTCTTCGAGTTTAGCGGGGCTTGTACGTCATTTCCTGTCATGCGTAAAAGTATTGCGACGTTCACGATGTCCGTCATTTAGGTTTATAATTGGTCTGTTAATTTAATTTCCACCCTGAGCCATAACTATTTACATTAAACACAACTCTAAATATAACCAAAGGACATATAGAGTTATTTTGCGACAACAGGTTTCGTTCTACTTCAAATAATTGCGGACTCTTAACCGAAGGGTGGCGCACCTTGCCAGCATAAACAACAACGAGCTCTCATCAGTACCAACGTGAGAGCGGGCGGACATCATCTGTCATTTTAGGTCGGATCCATACACCGCCACCACCAGCAGCACCATCCCAGTTTTGGACACCAACATTTGCTGAAAAGGCAAAAATATCAAAAACATGGATAATTCCGGCAAGGAAAAAGAGGCAATCCAATTAATGGCTGAAGCCGACAAAAAAGTAAAGTCATCTGGGTCGTTTCTCGGAGGGATGTTCGGGTGAGCTTAATGTCGTGCGACAGCAGCTAGCATCGATGCTAAAAACGTTAGTGCGATGATGATTGCCATGATTTGACATTCACGTCAGTTAGATTTTGACAGTACATGAAATGCTATTAATCATACTACAAATAAATTGTCGCGGAAAGATAATCACCTTGCTTATAAACGAGATGATTTTCCTGCCCATTCATGCTTTTCACCGTGCGCACTCATTGGCCAATGTCATGTAGCCATGTTAGCCATATTGAAGTCTGACGCCTATAAACATATAGTAGCTGTCGTCTGTGTCCTGTGATTATGCAAAATTATAGCATATATAGCATAACACTCGAATTAATGCCTTCAAACCACACAGATGTCTAATTCTGTTTTGCAGAGGAAATCACAAGTTAGAGGATGCATGTGAAATGTATGCAAGAGCTGCCAACATGTTCAAAATGGCAAAGAACTGGAGTGGTATGCCTAACACTTTATATATATCAGTCTATATATGCACATACAAATGACCTCTTATTATGATATTTATCCTGATGACGTTGTTTTTAGCCGCAGGCAATGCCTTTTGCCAAGCTGCAAGACTTCATATGCAAATGCAGAATAAGCTGGACGCTGCCACTAGCTTTGTGGATGCCGGCAATGCTTACAAGAAAGCTGACCCCCAAGGTGAATTTAAATATTTTAATATTATATTCAAATAAAATAAAGCAAATGACAATTGAATGACACAGTAATTACGCAGTTATATAGAGTTGGTATGGAATGTATTATATTATTATTATATATTATTATATATTAAACTGATACTGCTCAGTCCCCTACTTCATACTTCATTACTTCATTATTACTTCAGTAGTGAAATAATTTTTTAGTACAATCAAGCATTTGTCACAAACTGTTATTTTACTGTGTCCTGCTGCTCACGCTTGCCTTATCGTGGTTTTATTCACCACTATTAATTGAATGTATTCTTTCTTAATGCATCAAATAGAGGCTATCAACTGCTTAAATGCAGCCATCGACATATATACAGACATGGTAAGACGAAAGCAAATTTAAGCAGTTAGGACATAACTGTCTGGACATCACGCAGAGCTTCATCCCTGTTGCCCTGTCTGATCTTTTTGTCATTGTCATCCTTCTTTTACAGGGAAGATTCACAATTGCTGCCAAACATCACATGACCATTGCAGAAGTGTATGAGTCCGAGCTCGTGGATATTGAAAAGGTGGGACATGCCTGCAGTGGGCAGTACAGTGACACCATAAAACACATCTGGCCGCTATAACACAATCAATTTAAATGTACCATCGATCTGTGAAAATTTCTCAAAGGCAGTAACCTGCTAGCTCAGCACCCACAAGCGTCCTAGTGGACTAGACCTTCAGTGCATGTGACTTGCAAATAGACATCAAGGATCTTTTTCATTCCTTAGAACCATTTCTTAAGGGGGAAAACTTTAATACTTGACTTGTAATTGAGAATCCACATGATTTACATAACACGAAAAATTTTGAACATGACTATAGACAGAATTATTACTGGTCAGCTGAAGCCTGTCATGGCCAACAATTGATGACCTACCAAACTGGTATAAAAGCATGTGGGGTCCCAAAGATGCACGTTTGTAATGTATCAGAAAAGACAGCATACAAATACAGATGGCAGTGTGGGTCGCTAATCAACTTATGACTACATCCTTTTTATCCCCAGCACTGGCTATGTAAAAGTTTTAGCCCTGGCTATGTAAAAATATTCAGAAAAGTTAAAAAACTGTTCAGTTAACTTTTTGTTCAAAACAGAGGTAAGCTAGAGGAAAAACGTAAAGTCTGTATAAGTGTGTGTAAGTCATGCTGATAATTTTACAAGACAATGTGTGTCAGTTTAAGCTTAGCGTCCCTACGCAGATGTAAAATAGTATGAAAAAATATGAAATTTTATTTGGATAATTTCCAGACAAGATAGGTATATCTAGAATGAAATAATAAAAGAGGGTATTTCTATTTTCAGTATTTCATACTTCACAGATTATGTGAATGAGTTTCTCATAATGTCAGTGCTGGGATATTTCTCAGGATTGTTATTTACAGTGGATTGCTACTTTTACTATGGCCTACTTTCAGTCTGCCTAAGAGATAAAAAATAAAAAAAGGGATGAAACTGTGCAAGACATAAGCAAAACAACCAAGCTGAATACTTCAATAGCTAGCCTAGCCTTTATTAGCTAGCTAGCCACAAAACAGACAACTTGCAGGATTTCAATATTGGCATGTCAACCCAAAGTATAAACATTGGTTAAAAAGGGACATAAAAGAATTATGGAGGCTTTCAAATTACATGAGCACGAAAAATGCTGTTCCTTTATGGCACTGTCCTCGCCCTTCAGCTCATGGTGGTTTTTGCCCTATATGCCTACATGGTTTTTGGAAGCCTAACAAATTGTTCTCTAATTAGTAAATGCCAGAGTTATATGTTGGTTTATTGTACCAGTTCATAGCAGCTGAAAACTGAATGTGACATTTTTAGAACACTATAGCCCTTTGAAGTCAGTCATCAACACAATAGAACAATGTAAAAATAGAACATTGTAACAATAGAATTATGTCTCATTGTAGCTCCTCCCTCACTACCTTCAAACAGCAACTGAACACTCGTCTTTGAAAAGCTCTTTAATTAAACTTTATCAGGCACTTGTAAGAAGATTTTCCATTTGCACTTGAAATGTCCTGTTTCTCTGTGATGAGGCAAAATTATTTAGAGCATAACACTATGCAAGCCACACATTTTGAATTCTGTTTTACAGAGGAAACACAAGTTTGAGGATGCATGTGAAATGCATGCAAAAGCTGCCAACATGTTGTATTCTGTAACATTGGATTTGACCATATCCCTCATTATAGGATTCTGCACTTGGTCCTGGAGGGGCTTGGTTAAAAGTATTTTTGTACTAACCAATTTGTGCTAGTTAAGGATACTTTGAGTAGACAATGAAGCACTTTTAGCTCTCAGCTAATTGCAATATGTGACGGGCAGGAGGTGCGAACGAAAAGGAAGCGATCACGCCAAGGGGTTTAATGAATAACGTGCGCAAACCAAAAACCCGTGCACTCGACCCAGATTAAGGATATAATAACCAGCAGTCAACTGGTACATAGACAAGGCATATATAGACAGACAAACTACCGTCAGGTGAGGGAGCTAATAAGCCCCACCCACCTGAGGGAAGCACAAAACACAACAACAACAGGACAACTGCCGCTGTACCGAGGCGACCGGTGGGGGAGCCTCCCTCACCGTGACAGACCCCCCCACCAAGCCGCACTACGGCCCGATGTGCGGTTCACAGCGGCAGAACAAAAGGCGCAAGACGAAGGGGCAGGAAGGCGGGGACAAGGCAGGGCAACACCTCCTGCGGTCCGGGAGCTGAAACACAAAACATATAACACAATTTAGCTCCCGCCTCCCTGGGCGGGACCCTGGACCGACAACAATAGACAACCACGCCCCAGTCGGTCACAGAGCCCTCACGCCCCAAGGGCCCCACAAAGTGTGCGTGTGTGCAGGTTACCTCCCTACTGCACAGTTGAACGTCTCCTGGACCACCCTCTCGGCTCGGGGTAGACCCCTGTATGGGGCCGGGAGTTCCCCTGGGCATCCCTAGAACGGCCGGGGAGACCGCCCCTCACTAGAGGCAGTACACAGCAGGGTGGACTCCTCCACCCTGCCGGAGGTTCCGGGGGGGGGGGGGGAGTACTCCTATCCCCAACGAGGGCCGACTACTCCCCAGGGCGAACCTCCTAGTCGCCCCGAGCACGAGGGGAGGTCCAGGGACTCCACAGTCAACCGCGGGAGGAACCTGCACACAACACGTACGCACAAACACACAGACACAACACAAACGCGCACTTACCCTGACCTTTATGGCACCCTTAACACAGGGGGGGAGAGGTCTCCTTCTCGGAAGGAGGGGACACCCCTATACTTCGCCTCTTACTGGAGGGAGGGGGCCCCTACCACTCGACCCAGATTAAGGATATAATAACCAGCAGTCAACTGGTACATAGACAAGGCATATATAGACAGACAAACTACCGTCAGGTGAGGGAGCTAATAAGCCCCACCCACCTGAGGGAAGCACAAAACGCAACAACAACAGGACAACTGCCGATGTACCGGAGGCGACCGGTAGGGGGAGCCTCCCTCACCGTGACACAATAAATATAATATATGCCTTGTTTTACCACAAAAGTACCATGATTTCACTTCCCATGTGTGTTCTATGAACTAAAAGTCAAAACTAATTATAATACTACAACACAGCTGTAAATATTACAACCTCAGAAGGGTACATATGTAAATGTTAAAACTAATAAACTATACATATATTATGAATATTAATATGGATGTATTCGTTTATGTCTTAGATGAAATCATATACAGTAAACTAATGAATTCGCAAAAAATTTGGGAAAAGCAAATGTGTATAAAAATGGGTGTAAGTGTTGTTTTACCACTGTTAAACTAGAGGCTGAACAATGGTAAACCGAAGCATGCAGCACATGGATACCGATATGTCAACTGTCACTGCTCTCTCGGCTTCTCCTCCCTCGCTCACCGTGACACCAACTCTCTTTGGCATTTGTTTTCAGGCAATTGCCCATTATGAGCAGGCAGCTGACTATTACAAAGGAGAGGAATCAAACAGGTAATATTTTCATCTTGTCTTACACAATACAGTGTGCCTGAAAAGAAACTTTCACCAAAAACATGTGGCTGAATGCTGGCACAAGCAATAACAATTTTGTCTTTAAGATGAACAACATTCCATATCTTCAGAGAGCATATTCATTTTATATGAGTGTTTCCTTACTTTAGAGACACCCTGTATATCATCTTTAAGAGTTTTCTGTAATTTAGACACCATTATGTTGCATTTTCATATACTCTTAGCTCCTTTCAGACTTCAGCCATGGAAAGACAGCTTCTCCTGATTTCAGATGTAGAAGTAATGCTCTCAAATTTCCATGAGCTTTTTAATCAGAATGAATTCTACATCATGTTATTACTTAATACTTTACAGATGTTTTTCTTAATTCAAATCAGATTTTGCCCTTTTAATTCCAGTTTGTAATTGATCAAAATCAGCCTTAACTTTTTGTTTCTCTTCTTTCAGCTCTGCCAACAAATGCCTTCTGAAAGTTGGTTTTTACTGTGCACAGCTGGAACAATATCCCAAAGCAATTGAAATCTTTGAACAGGTTTGTGTTTTACAAAGATTGTAACCTTTTGGCTCAAAATATGTATAACTCCATGCAGTGACATAAAACCTCTCACCAGGTTGCAACTAGTACAATGGATAACCCACTTCTGAAATACAATGCAAAAGAGTACTTCTGGAAAGCTTCACTGTGCCATTTCATTGTGGATGAATTAAATGCAAAGGTTAGTGCCTTGGAGAGGATGGAGATGCATGACACTTCTAAACAAATATGTGGGGATGGACAATATTTATAAATGCACATACATGGGGATGTATGATTTATAAACACATGTACATGGGGATGTCTAATTTATAAACACACATACATGGGGATGTATGATTTATAAACACATATACATGGGGATGTCTCATTTATAAACATAGACATGGGGCTGAATGATTTATAAACATATATACATGAGAAGTATGATTTATAAACATACATACATGGGGGATTATGATTATGAAGTACCCAATTTTAAGCACATTAATACAATAATTGTATTGTTTTTGTTATAGCTGGCCATAGAGAAGTATGAGGGTATGTTTCCAGCTTTTTCAGACTCAAGAGAATGTAAGCTTCTGAAAGTGAGTAAATGGCTGTATTTGGTAATATATTCAAATATACAAATGTGTGCCTTTGATATTTTATTTTTAAAGTCAGACTCTCAAAATTAATAATTTTATTTAAGAAAATATTCTGCGACAAATGACCAACTGAAAAATACTGTATGCCTAAGTACTTGTACTTTGCTAAACCCTGTGCTGTTGGTAGTCTACGCAGATTAAAACTTAAAATGAACCACTTCCTGTCAGGAACGCACACAGTTTGCCTGTGAGTAAAGACTCATTAAGTTTGGGTACCATTGGTCAGACTGTGAATATGAAGTATGGGAATAAAAAATAAGGTGAAAAATATTTTGAGAAATTTTTAGACTTGCACCACATCGGGAGAGAGGCCAGTCACTTTGATGGAGCTAGAGTTCATTGGCTGAGACATGAGTGAAAGTGTACCGATCAATGATATAAAGCGCCCCACCTGTATGAGAGAGTGGCTAGAAGGTCATTACTGAAGAAAAAACATATCAAAGCATGTTTGGAGTTTGCCAGAATGCATCAGAGTCACACAGCTAAAATGTAGAATATGATTTTATGGTCAGGTGAGGGTAAAATGTAGGTTTTTGACAAAAATTCAAAGCGACGTGTGGCATAAACCAAAGACTTCCTGTTCGTACACAAGCATCACAGGGAGCGATTTCCCCTTTCAGCAGTGATCCATAGGCCAAAGCAACACAAGGATGACTGAACAGCAAAAACATGAAAATTCTCAAAACCCAAAGTACAGATCTCAGTCCAATCAAGAATCTGTAGCAATGTTTGAAAACTGGTCCACAAAGTATCATCCAACCATTACATGGAACAGAACAAATGGGTGAAAATTACAAACATTATGCAAATCTGGTAGAAATGCTCCCCAACAGATTTAAAGCTGTAGCAAATTGCAGGAAAAGGTGATTTTACTCATTTGGGCAGAGTAAAACAAAAAGGCAGCATTTTTCAGTTTAAAACTGCACTTTAAGACCAGCTGTGTAATGCTGACAAATAATGAATTTTGACATTGAGAGTTTCTCTTTAATTATGCCGTGTATATTTTAAACTACTAAGCATCACTGTGCTGTGCATGCAAAAAAAAATTCTCATTGTACAGAAACTACTGGAAGCACACGAGGAACAAAACAGTGAGGCCTTCACTGAAGCTGTAAGTATTTCAGTGTGGACGTCTGTGACTGTGGTTCTGTATCAGCATGCAAACATCTCAAAAGCAGTTCACATATTTTGTTGTGCAATTCCCGATTCGATTGGCTTGGATCTGCTCATGCTGAGGGAAGTGTGTTCATGGACTGTGCTGCTCCTTCAGGTGAAGGAGTTTGATTCGATCTCTCGTCTGGATCAGTGGCAGACCACTATGTTACTGCGGATCAAGAAGACTATTCAGGGTGATGCTGGAGACCTGAAGTGAGCTGCCAGCAACACTGTGGCACACCACCCTGCTCTTTTCTGTTATTCATGTGTGACAATCTGGTTGAAGACTTCTTTAATGACGCTAGCTCAAATATGTGCCCCGATGCCAGTCTTTCAGATGTCTGTTAGCTCGGAGGTGAATATTCTATGATAAGACTGGTATTCAGGATAACAGAGTTACATAATGTGTCAATATTGTCAATATTGCAGACGTAATCCCTGATTAGTGATTAATCCATGATTAGTGATTAATCCCTGATTAATCCTCTGTTTAGTGACTGGTGTTGTCCTCTATCCTTTAACCCAACACATAATACATCACATTTGTTTGAACTTTTCACTTGTGTGTGTAGCATGAAAAATCCAATTGAAACTTAGGTCTGTCTGCTATTCACTGTAATAGTGTCACTGACATTGTCTTGCATGATAATTGTTAGTATTTCAAGATGGGGCCTCATTATTATGTTATTTATTTTGAAATAAAAAGAAAACATGTTATTTACAGATTTAGTTGAGAATTAACATTGCTTTCTGTTTCACTATTATAGTGCCATTTTGTGTCATGACTTGCCTCTTTATGGTATAACGTATCTAATAATATGCTATCAGAACTTTGATTTGTCAAAGTATAGGCATTTGTAGATGATCTAATATTACATAATCACTGGAGCAAAGTCTCTGGCTCATAAATGTACATGGTTTATTAAGTATTTGAACCAATGCAAAGATCTGGGCAAAATTATTGTGGCATTACTTACTATTACTCAGATAATTATATCTATTTTGTTGTTTTGTTTGTTAATTTGTGTATTATAATTGCTCATGTCTTGCTATACGTGACAATTTAATAAAGAAGGATTATAAGGTATTCTGAAGATGATTTGATCAATCAGATCCGAAGTCAGTAAAGCCTGTAGTTTTCGTTCTTATTCCAACATTGGTTGCCCTTTCAGGTTTTAAGTTACGCTGATATCTTGAACTTCAGGGCCTGGGTTGCTTTTATTAACTGTAGTTTACAACGCGTATTGGAATTTCACTACACCCAAGAGCCTCCTGAAGCATGTTGTGTCCACTGTATTGCAAAACCTTTAAAAAACGTCAGGGAATACATAAATGGAAAACAAACACAAGGTGATTTCTTACTGAGACCCTAACGTATCATAAATGTGTTATATTTATTGTGTGACACTCAATAAATATTAATGAAATGTATCAACGACAATGTATCATTGTGCTCAATTACTTAATTTGAATCGGATTCAACTGCACTTACACTAGCACTTTAACAAACGTACTGCTTCCAAACTATTACGCTTTATCAGTTGTTTTTAGAAAAAAACGCATTTTTTGATATTAACGTTCGACGGACAGTTTTCTCCAAATAGCACTTCAGTATTCAGTCTTAGGGTATTTCTATCTGAATCCAGTTATGCTTTCCCTTTCCTCTACAGATTCGTCCATTTGTTCACATTGTATCTACGTTGGAAAAAATGTGCTGACTGAGACTCTAGCGGACAACTTATTTAAAGCTGAAAACCTACAAAGCGGCAAAGAACTTCTATGCAAGGTAAGCTAGCAATCTGCCAAACAGTCTGACACTACTCTGGGCCAAAATTAATTAGAAAGTTAAAGCCATCTACAAAATCCCCTCCTCGTTTTATGTAAGTCCATTTTCAGCTTTTAAATTTTTTAAAGGTGTTTCCCATCTCAGGATATATGCAGTCAGTGGCTGTCTACTGGCATCTACCTGCCCACTCCAACCTAGACCAGATAACTGAAACGGCTCTGGGAATCACGAGGGCTTATGTGTTCTTTGACCAAAATTATGGTGATATGCACGCATATGTTCAAACCTCCGGAAACGTATGTGAAGAGGAAGCGTCCCAGCTCTTTCATCAGATGGTGTCTGCTGTGGCGCATTGTCACACTAATGATGTGGTTCTCCATGACCTCAAATTGAAAAGATTTGTCTTCACAAATAAAGAGAGGTAAAACTTGTTTAAATTTTTCTTTAACATAGGCTACTGTTGAAAGCTTGTGAAAAAGTGAGTGTTGGGTCAACTAAAACTATATAGCCAAATCCAACTTTACAATTACAATACATTTTAAGAAAACATGTTATTCTTAGATTTGATAACATGTTTGGGTAAGCTTGACAGGCAGTACAAAATAAGGAAATTGTTTTTTTTAATTATGTAACATTTAGGTTTTTAAACAGTGGTATTCATATTATATACATCAAACAACCCATATGTTACAGTGTAGATCATGGGTTTTTTTGGTTAATTAGATGTTAGTTGAATTAATAAACAGTGCAGTGCTTATGTATTGCTTGATTATTTGTGGGTTTGTTTGATCACTTATTCACTGATTTCGTTTTTAGAGCTAAACTGAAACTATGTGGCCTTGAGGATGCGTTCATGATGGGGAAAGGAGATGATTCTGTATCGGGCAAGCATGCCTGCCCTGCCTATGTCTGCCCAGAGGGCCTAAAGGAAGAAGCAAAGTACTCAGGAAAAGCAGCAGATGTGTGGAGTCTTGGAGTGATGTTGTATGCCATGCTAGTTGGACGTTATCCTTTTCGTGGCTCCGACCACAACGTTCTTCATAGCAAGATCCAGAGGTGTAAATTTAGCCTTCCAGAGACTCTCTCTTGTAAAGCCAGGTGTCTGATACTGAACATCCTTCGACTAGACCCATCCGAACGTCTAACAGCTCAGGAAATCTTGGACCATCCTTGGTTTTTCTTCTCCACGCGCTCTCAACATGTGTGGAGGAGTGTGTCCTACAAATATGATGATCAAACAGTTCCACATCTTTCTACGTAACTGGCGGCAGGTCTTAATGAAACGAAATCTTAATGAAACGTAGACGTATGTAAGGTACTGCGGTTATTTGGTCCCTGAACACCTAGGACTGCCTTACTTGAGAAGACACGCTATTTCAAACCTTAGCATCTATTTGAAATCATTGACGACGTAAAGTTATTTCTTTTATGACAGGATCGCCTGCCTCTGATTTGGCCACTAGATGGCAATCATGCTTTGGGAATAATGAAATGTAAACCCTTGCATGAAGAATATATATCTAGAATTGCATTTTTAATTTTTTTTACACACGGACTTTCAAAATGTTACATATAACATTGTGTATACATACATACACATATAAATAATATATATATATATAAACTATATATATATATATATATATATATATATATATATATATATATATATATATATATATATATATATATATATATATAAATAATATATATATATATATATATATATATATATATATATATATATATATACATACATACATATATAAATAATAAATATTTTTATACACGAACTTTCGAAATGTTAGATATATAAATATAACATTCCGAATATTTTTTTAATTTTTACTTGGAATTGCTATTCTGTGTGGTTCCCTGGATTTGCGCTGGGGAGTGCTATGTTACTTGGCTTCTAGTGGGTAAGGGGGCGGAGCGGTGGGGAGCAGCAGACGCGCAGCGCACGGTGCATGTGACCAGGCCGTCGCCCGTTCGTACACGCCGAAGCAGGGAAAACAGTGGGCAGAGAGTGCTATAGCATCAGCTCATTCCACTCAGTGTTTGGACATTTCGTAACACATGTAAATGACTTATGGGTCTTTGTAATCTTACTCGAAGCGGACCGAAGGCTGTCGACAGTAGCGCATTATTATTATTATAATTATTTTGCATAGTCTACAATGAAACAAAGCGATCAGTGTATCAACGGGAGCGTTAGATCAGTACAAAAACAAGGACACTGGAGCGGCAATTAACAAGGTAAGAAAACAGTAGTTTGGATTGTCTAGTTTCCTCACTACAGGTTTTACCACGACAGTAATTATGCTGAATTATTCTCAAAAGAGAGGCGACGGATTTAAAGGCATCCTGTTTTTTATTGCACTGCACACTGCGCGTGAGCTCTGATTATAAGAACCGAAGCTTAAAGCATAGCGTACGACGGTGCCCCACTGATTCAGTGACCGACTTTACTAGCTTTAAAGAGTTAAGTGGAAACGGCATGCTACAAAAACAACAACAACAAAAATCAACAACTTTACACATACTTTTGCGCACAACATCCAAAAAGTTAATTATGCGTTATTCCATACTCCTTCCATACACTCTTACAAATGACACCAGCGTCTGAGGTTACAAAATCAGTCAACCTTTCCTGCTGGCGGTGCACTTGCTATTGGCAACTTTTAACTGTCTGCTATCTTCATTTATTGGCCAGTGGAAACATTTTCTAGCATAAAACGAGTTTTTTTTTCAGTGATGAGGACTTCAAAACCCCAGTCTATTTGGTAGTTGACAAAGTGAAAAGCCAGCTATTGTTTTTATTTATATACTGTCTGACTAATCGTATGATGAAGTACTCTTGATTGATGTAATTTTACTTTACCTGTAAATTAATGGGCTTGCAGTTTAGTGATTAATTATTGATGATGGGTTTACATTGGAGTTGAGTGCAGTTAGCTTTGAAATGAAGAAGCCATTAGAGGGTTCAGTATTATATGGTGATTTTTGTCAGTATTATATGGTGATTTTTGTCACTTTTCATTTCATTATGGACTACAGTGACATAATGCACTAGTATGTCAGCAACGGCATAGACGATATAGAGATATCAACATTAAGAATTGCAGAATAACACAGCACAGTATTCAACTAAATGGTAAAAGGTTTCAGCATTGGCTTCACACTTTCCTCACGGCTGAAATTATGTGAAATACTGGTTGAAAGTTTAGCCATCTGTTGTTTTAGTACTGCATGTTGGATTTTTTTACATTTAATCTCTGATATAAATTACTTAAATATCGTAGCATAACTAATCATTTCCCTTTAAGTCATAATGGTGAATAATGCTTTTTTAAAAACCCCAAGCTGATCTGATTCTAGTATTGTTATTTAGAATACCGTGTGAATAACACCAGTTAGTTATTATTTATGTGAAAAGTCTAGAGAGCATTACCTCTGCACACTGAGGAAACACAGAGCCTATTACTTTTCCAGACAGAGTGATATGTCAGAATAATAAGGTCATTACTTTGTAATTTTGTCTTTCTGAGATGAGCTGGTGAACTACCAGATACCAGCTGTGTAATGGACTTACACAGTGGTCTATTATCTATTTCACTCAAATTCCAGGCATTTATGTTAATTATGTAATTAATTTTGTTATGTTAATTTATAAAGTGATGTGTTTGTGATGTCTATCTATTGGACTTTGAGTGAGGGAAAAAAATCCTAAAAATTATGGTTTTTACTTATTGTTATATTGTAAACAATATATAAAATTATAAAACATATCCAGTTGTGTATATTACCACTCAGTTTTGCTGATAACCAAGTGAGATTTAGTGAGTCATGTGAGTCATTTAGCAAATGTTTTTACATTAGATTTGTGCCCAGTCCTGTTTTAACACAGATTTGACATGCACCATGAGAGAGAATAGCAAAGGCGAAGTCTACATGACTACATACACATACCATACCTGTCTGCTTTTAATGTGAGTCCAGTGAAAAGAGAACTGCTTTTCCATTAGACTGATAATAAAGCTCTGTCTGATATGTCCAATAAAATTCTACTTTAGGTGTAATGATTGAGTCATTATTTTTTGCAGTCAGAATTCAAAAGTAACACCCTTCTTATGAGCTGGGTCTGAGATTTGGTGAATGATTCCCAGGGATTAAATTGCTTGAGTCTTCCATCACTTCCATGGTAGCCTTACAGGAGAGAAGGTAGTGATTATAAGCTTGCTGAAACTCATGCAGCACTAGCTACTGCCTCTGCTGATCTAGACGTAAAAACATCCTGTGGTCTCAGACAGTTTTGCAGATGTGATGACCCTGTTCTATCTGATCAATCTTCCAGCTGCAGCAGCCTCCAAGGCTGCTTAATGTTGTTATTGCTGTTTCCAATGGTTCGATATGTTTATGTACAGGGTTGATGTCCTTAACTGATGAACTCCTGAGATTGAATTATTTCATTTGGTTATTTTTTAGTTTAAAAGTATTACAAAATGTTGAGTGAACCTGTGTTGAAAGCTCAATTTGAGTTTGTGTTCTTCTCCTTATACTTTGTTATAGTTTTCAACTCCCTCGGGGAGGTCTTCCTTTCCCTAGCACACTGTTCATCTGAAGAGTCCTTCAAATAGCTTATAAAATAACATAATTTCCTTTTTTCTGATCATCCTTGCCTTGAACAGGATCGCTTTGCTGCAGTGAAGAATCCATTCTTTTACTGTGATGTGCTTCCAGAAAAGACGCAGTTTGGTAAGTAATTTTCAATTATATTTGTAGATTAGCATTGAGGAGAAATGTGTGTTTTTATCAACCAAATTGTTTCGGGTTCTGTTTGGTTAATCTTTGTTGATAAATGCTGGCTTGGAAAAGAAATCAGTTTCGTACGTCTCATACATTCTATTAAACTGCATTCTTTTGAAACCGCTTGCGTTTCAGTCTTTTCACACTGCAACTGAGCCTTTGTAAGGCAGGAACACAGGCCAGATTGTACAGTGAGGAGGGTGGACACTGTGGCCGGCCGGGCTGCTGTGAGCTGTGTTGTTTGACAGCACTGTTGCTGAGAAGCAACGGTGAGAGATCATGCTGGGAGCCCTGCTGTGCTGCTCTCTCAGAGGGGGGTTGCTGTTCCTCTGCCTCTTAGCCTCAGACAGCTTAATTGCCATGTGTCAAGATGTATGGACGCAGATTATAGGGGAGATTCAAGTCAATGGAAAAGTATGTTGCAATAAATATCTGTTGTGGGACAAAAGTGAGATACACAGCACCTACTCTACATAGCATACGATTCGTTTTAGTAATTATTAAAGCCACTTTGTTTACATCAACTTTGTTTTGCTAGCACTTATCTTGGTCAGTTCCTTTGTGATGTCTTAGAGTCTAACCTCCAGCGTAATTTAGTATATTGATGTGCTGGATTTTGGTCTTTAAAAAAAAAACACATAAGTGCAAACAAAGTAAATGGGGTCTCAAAAATATTTCATTAGACTAAGATCTGTTGGTTCTGGAATTGTATAGGAGCATGGAGGGATGAACCATACAACCCATCCTAACAGCAAACGTAACCAGGAGATGTTCCAAACTCCTGTTGACCATATGAGATGTTACAATACAGGATGTTGTAAAAACCTGGTTGTGTTTGAAACACTGGTTCTTGTAACAAAATGGGAGTTTTTCCCTGCAACAAACATTTCAGTCATTTTGTCATATATTGTCATATTATGAAATGTAATATGCAGTTTAAAATATGAATTAAGCATGCGTAATAGTCATCATTAGTTAAACAGTCTAATAATTGCCCAGTGGAGGTTGCTGTTTCATTAGTAGATAATTATTTTCATTCATGATTCTGGCAATTTTTAATTTATGACTGCTCATTGAAAGATGAAGAATAGGGCTGTTAGAAAAAATCTCGAATATAGGCCTCACCCACAATATTTTCCTTTGTGGTTAGCATATATTATGAAAATCATGAAAGGTAGATTTTCTGTAACCTTGCCAACGCTAACAGTTTTACTTCAAAAGTTTCCCCCAACCCTCCTTGTCCCTAACATTGGGTGTGATTGTATAGGGATATGACCGATGTAAGCTGTAATGTCTTCATCAGTATTCATAAGTCATTTCATGTTGGTTCAGTTCTCAAAGTGAACTTGCCAGTTGACTGAAGCTTAGCAAATTACAAAGTAAATTTCCCGAATAACCTCCTACAACCTTGTACAATAGCTGTGATAGGCAATATTTATTATATATAAACTATAGGCTATTCCTATATTTATCTATCTGTGTAACTGTCTGTCTTAAGTGTTGATGGATGGATGTGTATGTGTATGTGGATGTGGATGTCATAACTAAAAGACAGTTTAATATACAAATAATTTGAATGGCAGTGAAAAAAATAATAATTTAAAATACATTTCAGAAAGAATTACTCATGGAGGGTTTTTAAACAAAGAAACAAATTTGTAATGACAGTCTGCATTTAATCAGAGACTGTTGTCCAAGACTGACCATGCATGTTCTGAGTTAGTTAGCTCACTTTGGTTTGTTGCTTCCATAGTAAAGTGTAGATCAATATGAATAGTGATTTTTTTTGTACATCTCCCATTGTAATGCCGCTGGATAAAGGTTAATTGGTTTTGCTAATGTTGTTGAGACCCGTGTAAAAGTGGGTCACGTGCACAGCCGAGTGGGTGACCTTTGAGAGGGAAGCACCTTCTCACTCTGCTGATGATGTGACCGACGTGCTACTTCCTTTTCGGTTCAGTACAGTAATTTACATTGCATTCTTTGAAAGCAATTGCTGATTTACTGTTTGACTACAGTAGTTCAGATTGATCACAATATAAATGTCTATATCTATTTACATAATTAGTATGTGTTAATTATGCACAGGTAAGAGGATTATTTTTAGTGGCACGTTTGTGAAATGTGTAAGGGTAACTTTGTGAAAGTGGGAATTTATTCAGATTCTATCACTTTGCAGTTATGTTACAAATTAATTACACATTAATCGTATTACTACATATTAGTGACCAAGAATGATACTTTAGCCAAATGATACTTTAGCCAGTTAATATAAAAGGGGTTTGGACTCTCTATTCTCACAAGCATTTAGATGTTTTCTTCATCGGAATTGAATTTGAGTTTTTCTGTCTGTTACTGATAAGATGATGAACTTGACAAAAATCAGATGTTCTGCAGCATTGAATTTATCCATATGCAATATATTGACTATGGTCAAGGCAAAACCAATTTTCAACCTAGGCAAAAAAAAAATGTATTGACAGAGTGATGATGTTTTTATAGTCTACACAAAGCTTCACTCTGCTAAGACAAGATCAGATCCTGACTTGCACAATAGAATATGCAAATGCAAGGCAAATTCTGTAATGCACATGGTTTATCTGATATTTTAATCTTTTACAAATTGTGCTGTTTCTTTTAGTGCTGTTACTGTCCATCATAGTGTTCACTGCTTTATGTAAGGTAACCTTTTTTCTAAGGTTATTGTTATACTATATACGAATTCATAGAATCCATAGAATTAATGGATTATGGATATTATGAATATTATGTTTGGCTGCAGTGTCAAATTAAATTGGCCAACTACTAATGGTAACATAGCCGCCCAAGGCTGGTCATGCTCTCTGATTGGAAGGGTAACTGGCAGTGCTCTCTGGAAGGAAAAGCCAGCCTAGTTCCTCTCTTCTGTCAGTCAGAGGGATGCTGGCCAATTGCAGGCTCCTGCTAGGTCATGTGCACAGACCTTGTGTATGGAGTCATTAGTTCTCTCCTCCAAGCATGTGTGTGTGGCTGATGATGCTGTGTGAGCAGCAGTTTGAGTAGAACAGCAGATCCGTGTGTCTCGGAGCAAGTGTGTATTAGCCCAGACCCTCCCAGTCTGGTGGATGTTGTGTGATAATGAAGATGTAGCAGTCAGGTGGGAAATAGTAATGATTAAACTGAGAGAGAAGAAAAATGGCCATGTGTGATGCACATTGTACCAGTAGGGCTGGGCTGAATTGTGCTAATAAATAATTTCTAAATCTAAACATGAGCTTGAATTTATTATTATTATTATTATTATTATTAATATCATTATTTTGGTGGGATTATGCTGTAGGTCTCTCTAAATCAAAAGCAAATATTCTCCCATTTTTATTAGATAATTTGGACTGAATTCTCTGTAGTTTTTCTAGAAATAAAATACTGTGGTCTATCCGTGGACTGTATAATATTAGCTACTGTAAACATGCGAGTACTTTGATCTGTTGGTATTATTCAACAATGAAATGTCATGAGGTTTACTAGGAAGGCCTTCTCTAAGCAACCAAGGCTTCATTCTCCAGTAGGAAAAGTATTCCACAGAAGCCTTTAAATGGTATTAATGGAGTATAATCTAAAAACATTAAACTATATCACTATGTTTTTGTGTGGTTTTTTGTTGTGTTTGCAACAATGTTACTGAAATTGTGTCTGTTAGATGACCAATTAGAGGTTTACTTGGCTGATCTCCTAAAGGGAATTCCTTCCAGACCCACTGATTAAAATACAGTAGAGCTGCACATATTAATCTTTTTTTCCTCAAATTTTATATTCAGCTTTTATGGATATTTGAACCATCTGTCGGGTTTTTGAATTGATTTAAAACATATTCTACATCTCATCCCAGACTTGAACTATGTTGACCATTTTGCCCAAGAAGCCATCCATCCATCGCCGGATCTGAAAAATGAGAACTCAGCATCTTCCATTTGCAGATGTGCTGAGGAATATCCAGTCACATGTCGAGTTTGGAGTGGTTCTGCCTCACCCTCCAGATCACGGCTCCCTGAAGTCAGACTTTATTGTTCTGGTCATACATATGTATGTTTGACATGTTAATGTCATCAGGCACAGCCCAGCTCAAGGAGAGAAACATTCTGCTTATGTACAGTATCGGTCAGAAGTTGGGGCACACGCTCAATTTATTTCTAATATTCTCTACATTTTCAAAAAACAGTTAACGTTATCAAAACACCAAAATAAGATAATGTGTTCATGGTGTGATAAGCAAATGTTGACTTTTTATATTCTCCAAACGTAGCCACCTTTGCTTTGATCATCTCCTTAAGCAGCTTCGTGAGGCAGCCACCTACGATGTCTTGAAGAAATTCGTACATATGCTGAGTATTTATACAGTGAGGGACTAAAGTTCCCTGACTACATCTCAAGAGGACAATTTTATATTTTTAAAAAAATCAGTTCCTATTCAAGCTTATATGTTTACATGTACTTTTTATATCTTAGAAACAAATGTAAGCATAAACCTACAATAGAAATACCTTTAAGACTATGAAAGCGTACATTCATTCAGGTATTTACAAAGTTTTGACTGGTATTGCATTTCTCAAAGGTTTTATGCATTGTGATGTACAAGGTTCGTCTAGCTGGTTAGTCCAGAAATGTCTGCAGCCCAGAATATTTTACCGAGGTAACACACAGGCAAGGAAGTTTCCTAGCCTGATTCCTTCCCTGAACCTAGTACAGCAACTGAAATCGGTTAAATGTGTCAGCGGGAAGTGCCCTAACTGTGAACTGGCCTAGTAACCTCTCCATGGCCTGCCCTCTGTCTCACCCCACTATGAGTCAAGCCTGCTATCCATGCATGAAGCAACATGATTTATTAATGAAATATTTAAGATGGCTTGGGATTTAAGTGCTTTGAGGTTTTATCTTTTCAATTGAATGTGCTGTGAATTTAAACCACATTATAATAATATCATATATTAGAAGCACTTTGCACAGCTGATGAAGGACCTCTGTCCAAAACATCCTGTTTCTCTGGAAACTTTGTGTACTTAACTACAATTTTTATATCTCTACTTATATAATATTATAGATAGATAGATAGATAGATAGATAGATAGATAGATAGATAGATAGATAGATAGATAGATAGATAGATAGATAGATAGATAGAGATACAGAGCAGATGTACAAATCTAGATGAAATCTACAAATTTTCTAGAGAAGCAATATGTTTCTGACAGCGGTCCATCACCAGCTGTGCAAGCAAAGTTTTTCCGCACTTTGCTTGCACAGGTGGTGAAGTACGTTGGACTGTAAAGTCCTGATTCCCCGGGCGACCTGTGCACGTCAATGCGATTTTGACTATATGTCTTTTATTACACGTACATTGCAGCTCCTCCATAAAATATTGAAAGCTCTACCAATCTAGGTCTGCTGCTTGATTTCCCATGATTACTAGCTGTGTGTTTAAACATGTCTGTGGCAGTGGAGCTGCTGTATTGGAACTGGTTCAGAGGTTTCCGCCTGATTGGGACTGCTAGGTGTAAGGTCATCAGTTAGATCCACATAGTCACATACAAAGCCCTCAGACAGTGGAACTGTTCAAATGTGGTATAATTCTGGAAATACCTTTTGCCAACAGGTATTAGCTTTCAGTATTAGAAGGTTTATCGCTTCATGTCATTCAGCATTTAGGCTGTTTGTGTAAATCCCAGCAGCTATGCTTTGTCTTAGAATGTAATCTCAGCTTTTCGCTTTAGGGTTCAAGAGGACTCGAAAAAATGCTGTGCAGTGAATAGATGGTTTAAAGCAGCATTTCCTGTGACCATGGTCACTTTTGTTAAGGGCCATAGTGCAAAAAGGTGTCAAATAATAAATCAAGAATGTTTGGTTTATGATGGCAAAATTTAAAATGTATCTGTAGAGTTTTCTTTTTCTGTTTCTGGGACACAAGCAGGGACTAGGCCCTGTTAACCTCCCAGGCAGTACCAAAGTACTGTAAGCCCCCCAGGCAGTACCCATGCCCTGTAAGCCCCCCAGGCAGTACCCATGCCCTGTAAGCCCCCCAGGCAGTACCCATGCCCTGTAAGCCTCCCAGGCAGTACCGAGTTACATCAGTGGCAGGCTGAGCTGTGCCTTTGCATTTCTGTACCCACTGGCAGAGGAGCTCATGGTTTTATGAGCTTGCTGATCGGATTACAGCTGAAGTCCACTGCCCTAGCATGCATTCATCAGAATGTGTCCCATGTAAATCACCAGCACTGACCCTGGCCAGGGTTTTATTACACTTGCATGGTCTACTGGCAACTCCAAAGACTCTGGATTGATTCTTCAGCAGTTCTGACTAAAACCTACTACTAACACTCTCCTTATATACAGTACTACTTCTTGGTCTGTAGTATTAGCTTAAACCCTTGTGTGGAAAAATGTAGCATGTTCACCATGAGGCTGATTTTAACTTGCATATTTCAAAACATATAGTTTGTTGTTTGCACAGGTGCTTCAAGATTCAAGCAGCAAGCAGCAAATCTCTTCGCTGTCCTAGAACACAATGCAAACTGTAGAGTCATCTCTTTGAAAATCACTTTAAACAAACCTAACCAGGTACTCGTAAGAAGATTTTCTATTTACACCTGTCCTGTTTAGTAATTGTTCTCAAAGTATGTTGTATGCTATAGTATTGTATCTCTGATATGAACTGAACATTTATAACATTCACATTTCCTCTGGGTGTTAAAGGAACACTGGATGTGTTAAATTAGAACATGTTTTTAGCTCATTCTCCTGCTGTAGTAAGTGACCAGAAGCCCGATAAGTCCACTGTGTTCCTACTTGTAGACTCTCATTGCTGCAATCTCACAGCAGAATCTCTGTGCTGACTAGGATGTTGATTAAAGCTGACACTGTGATAATAAGGCTTTACCAGGCAGCCAGCTAGACAGGTGTTGCTGACTCTATAGCTGCTGTCTGCTGGGGAGCCAAGTTTGCTTTTATTTTCCCCTCTCCACGCACCCCCCCACCCGCACACACTACACCCCCCACCCCCCACCCACCATACACCTACCCCCTGTGTTTTCCAGGAGATTCTCTGTATTTGCTTTCTAGTGTTTTGACAGATGACTGTTATTTCTCATGGAACTGTACATTTGCCAGGACTCTATTACTGTGCATCTGTCTCATGAACTGTGGAATTGAAGATTTTAGATTACGAACATTTCTAGCCCCATGAAGTAAATATGATGAAATAACAGCTCTGGGAGAACAGGAGAACTATTGGGGACTTTTTTTTTTAACATGCTGTTTGAACATTTCATATGAACGTTTGCATTTCACCATGTTCAATTTTGCATTCTAGATTGGCCATGTGTAGATATTGCAAACTATGATATTTGTTTTTGAATCTTTGTTCTGGTGCCAACATGTGGATTATGAATTTTTTTGGTGAAATATAGAGCCTTAACCTGCTTAATGAGTGCTCCCCTGGGGCGTGCGGGTTTGCCAGTATAGAGAATGAAGACACTCAAGTGCTCTGCACTACAGTTTACATGATGCAAGCAGCAACTTCATTTTCACTGTGATGTCATGTGCTTAAAATAGCTTAAAGAAAAAAAGCCCTCAGTCTGTCAGGTCCTTCGTAAATTTTACCCCTGTGTGTAATATATATATATATATATATACAGTGCTGCTTGAAAATTTGTGAACCACCCAAACATGGTCATTGTCTTCTAAAAAAATGGATATAATCTTTTGAAATGAACATCCAAATCTCAATTTGTTAAGCAGCAAAAACAATATATCTATCATTACTTATTCAACAAATGTCTTCTGTAACCACAGAAAAGGGATTTTGCCTGCTCCTCCTTGCAGATCTCCGCCAATTGAGAGAGGTTGAAGGGACATCCGGCATGTACCACCCACTTCAAAACTCACCACAGCATTTCTGTGGGATTTAGGTCTGGACTTTGACTGGGCCAATCCAGAGTGCAAATCTTTCTCTTATGACATTCATTGGTAGTTTTTCTGGAATGCTTTGGTTTGTTGTCTCGTTGCATAATCCTTTTTCGTCCCAGCTTCAGCTCGCTGACTGATGGCAGGAGATACAAGTCAAGAATTTGTTGATGGGTCTGGGAATTGATGGTTCCCTGGATAATTTTGTAGCCAAATAATTAAATTTTGGACTCATCTGTCTAGAGAATTGACTTCCAGAAAGCCTCTGGTGTGTCCAGGTGCTCTCTGGCAAAGCTTAAATGGGCAACTTTGTTCTTTCTTGAGAGCAGGGGCTTCATTTTAGCAAGTCTCCCATGAATACCATGTCTATTGATTTTTTGCCTGATTGTAGACGCATGTACATTTATCCCAGATACTGCCAGAGAGGTCTGCAAGTCTCTGGAGGTGATGTTTGGGTTGGCCTTTACCTGAATTATTATTTTTCTGGTGCTTCTTGGTATACGTTTTAATGGCCGTCCACTTCGGGGCCGAGCTGCCGTGTTGCTGAGTGCCCTCTCAGGATCTTTTGGAGATGGTCTCCAGACTGATTGGCTGTCACCACCATCTTCCTGATGGCCTAGGATGTCTCCTTTCCTCTCGGCATTGTTGATCTGTGTGCTTTAAACCTTTATGGCACGTGGTTTGGTTGGTTTCCTCTTTCTTTTAATCAGTGTGGCTCAGGTATTTTCCCAAGGACGTTTCATTTGATTGGTCTGCTAAATTGATTACACAAGAACTCGCGTGTTTCACCTGAGTCTTTTACCTAACTGACTTTACCAATGCAGTTGTGGATCATTTACTATTGCACATGCTCTGATTCCATGTTTCATGTAGTCTGCTGGCAACTCACATTTCCCTTAAAATAACTAAATGGAATTGATGAACATAAATCTGACATTTCATATACAAAAACTGGTGATGATAAAATAAGAGAATCATGGTAAAAACAAAAATCTAAACTTTCAAGAAGCACTGTACATACACTACTAACTGAATAGTTAGGGAAATTTTGCTTTTGGGTGACATTTCACCCAAATGAAATTATGAACATAAAATGCACTATAATCTTTATAGGTGACCTTAAACCTTTGAATGCACATGTCCAACTGTTCAATGTTTCAGAACGTGCTGTTCTCTAACAAGGAGCTTAATGCCAAAATTCACAACAAGTGTTCCAAGAATCAACCAATATATTTCCTGGTTAAATTAGAATTGATATTTAAACAGTCCTCCTCATCATACTGTTCACATTTTGACATCGTGAGACAGTGTCTTACCATTGCGAGGCTTCAGACAGGATGTTCTCAGATGGAAGTGGCCACTGAGCTTAGAGTATCAAACAGTGTCATCAGCAGGTTGCAACAGAGATGCAGAGAGACTGGAAGAGTCACAGAAAGGTATAGAAGTGGATGTCCTTTGACTACATCCTACATTGAGGACCGCTTCATTGTGAACAGTGCCCTGCAGAACTGGATGGTGAATGCCACACAAATCCAGGCACATTTAAGGGAGGTGAGGGGCACCCAAATGTCATGTCAGACCATTCAAAACTGTTTACATCAGAGTGCTCTGCGTGCTAGATGACCTGCAGGGGTACCTGACTACACCACCAGGCACAGGCGTCATCGTCTTGCAAGGGCCAGGGAACATTTACGCTTGCTGAGGGACCAGTGGGCCTCAGTGCTCTTCACTGATGAAAGTTGATTCACGCTGAGCAGAAATTATGGCTGCCAGCAATGTTGGAGATGTCAAGGAGAGCGCTAAGCATGTGTGTCTAGTCAATACAGAACTGCCCTACACTTTGTGACAAACCCATACAACTTGATTAACATCATTAATCCAGTCATTGTGCCTCTGCATGAACAACACAGGCCTAATTTTACCCTCATGGATGATAATGCTCCATGTCGCATCATTAGGGAACGGCTCCTGGAGACTAGGGTACCTGAAATGGAGTGGCCTGCACTTTCCCCAGACCTGAATCCCACAAAAAACCTATGGGAGTCGCCATGTGGAGGCTCGTAACTCTGAACATGCTTCACAAACTCCAATGAAAAATGTCCTCTTAAATATTTACTAGTGTACATTCAAATCAAACTTTCACCCCATTTAGAATGTTCATTCATGAATGTTCATTCATTCCTCATTCAGCTTGATGCTAGATGCCTCCATTAGTGAGTTTGACATCATTGGCCTGTCTGTGTGTGGCATTTCCCCAGGTGTAGCAGAGGATGAAACAATAAAAGATGGTCCGACATGTCTTTATGCACCACATGTTAGCCAAATGTTTTTTTTTTTCTTTTTTTTTTGCAATAGTCTTTGATGTCTAGTTTTCAGCTGCCAAAAAAGAAGAGTTAAAACTTCACAGGAAAACTTTAATCTTATAACGTGTTTAGGTAAGGTGTAAAAGCTCAGCAGTCACGAGCCCATCATTTCTAAAAATAGCTAGGAAAGCTGTATGTTTTCGCATGTTGTGATGAAGAGCTGGAGCGTTCTGCTTTATATTTCTAAAGATCCAAAGATTCCTCAGATGTTGTGACAGACAGTTTAGCCAGGTGTCTGAGAGCAAGACTGTTCTTATCCAGCTCAAGTGTATTGGTAGTTAGAATAAAGTCTCTAGGCCCCTGCGCTTTGCACTGGAAGCTTTGATCTGGCTCGAATGTAAGTTTTCAGATACACCTATGCAATGTGAAATAAAAAAAACACCTTAATGCTCAGAGGGCCTGCTCTGCAGACTGTGAAGGCCAAGGTTAGTAAGTGCAGGAGACACGTTCTTCACGGAGGACGCTGAAGCTTTCAGCTTCATGGCAATGTTCATTACTAGTGGAGCATAGCAAATGACAGAAAGAAGTACAGTACCGATAAAGCCTAGTGTGCCGCTCATACCGTAAGAAGCGAGAAGAAAGACGTGCATTCAAGGAAAGGCTCTTAGCGCTGATGACTACATTTCTTTTATTTTCCTTCTCCTGGAGGCTGAAATGCTCACCTCATGCTGGACTTCATTTCCGCCAAGAGTTCAAACTACCAGCCATGTGATGTGTGTGATTGCTGCTCATGCAGATTCTTTTCATTTCATCCTTCTGTGCCCTGTGCACAGACTGACAAAACTGCCGTCTTTGATGATCATTTCTCCCACTCCTGCTCCACAAAAACGCAGCTGCTGGCTCCCTCTAAACAGCTTGCTTTGCATTTCTCCTCCCTGGACTACTGGAGTGGACCAAGCTCTCCAGGCCCTCCCGCTGAGTGGAAATGGTTTCTGCTGGCCGAGAGTGTATAAGAACTTGCCCACAAAAGTCAGGTGTGGTAAGTCTCTTTGGAGATGGTCTATGGCATCAGACTAGCAAAAAGGATATGGGTAACTCACTTGGTAGATATTGTATCCTGTCTGCTTAAATATGATGAGATGTTTGAACAGATTCCCTGTTCGTGACAGATGTTTGACAATTTCAAAATGTTTCATTTCTGACAACTTTTAAATGTGCATCAGTTGCCTTTTAATTTTAATGACATCTGGGGTCAGTTATTGGTCAGGTTATTATGGAGCATATGAAACGAATAGTTTTAGTTTTATTTCTTCCTTTTGGGGGTTGGGGGAAGGTATGAATTCATACCCAAGTGATGGGCTATCAATCACCTTCAGTGGGATCCTGCGCTGAGTGGCTGAATAAATTAATTGGCCCATGAGGACCACTGGAGGCACATGAAATCTTGGTAATAAAGTGAATGTTTGGCAGGGTGTGCTTTGTTTGCTGGTGCAGACAATCCATTATCACCTCCGCTTGGAGAGGAAGCTAAAAGTAGCCTCTGGGATTACTTGTTATGTTTTTTTTTTCTTCCTTCTTGGCACAATGTTCAAGTGTATTAGACAAATTTCATGTGGTGTGCTTCCTGTTTTAGCTATGAACCTAGCAGCTATAAACTTAGTGTGGATGACACAAGGATGCAAGGATCCGGGCCCAGCTTTCTGAGGCTGTGCATGTCATAGAGTTCTATAGCTGCTCCTTTGTAGTTGGCACCACACTGCTATTGTTGGCTCATAGATCTCTCTGTGTCAGGCCACCTGGAGAGAGGTGGGGCTGGAATCTCTGGTCATGAAAAAACAGAAAGTACAATAGGGTCTTCAAGGTAGTACAGGGGCTTATATATTGTGCGATCTGCACAAATGCTGTTTAAGGAAAAGGTAATTGCCAGCTAAGCATTGAAATTTTGACCTTGATAACTCTTTGGTATATTGGGACATCCTTAGTTTAAATTCAGAATGGAAAATAGACAATGCCAAAAATAAAATTTCACAGGAGTGTGATAAAGTGCAGATGACAAGACACAGTTTGTTTGTGAACTCATGCTAAAACGTTTCTCTGGATATTTAGTTTAACACTATTAGTTTAGTATGCATAGTAATCAGTGAGCTCAGGTTATTTGTGGGTTCACCTAACTGCAGGTGAAGGAATCAATACCCAGCAGACCACTTGGTATGGAAATAGGAGATAATGTAATAATAGTCATTTGCAAAACCTTTTCTCCTTCTTCATTTACTTGTCTTGCCTTATTAGAGACTTGGAGAACAGGAGTAAGAATAGAATACCTCCTCCTGTTCACCAGTTCTCTCTGTTGCTGTTTGCCATGTGGCAGGATCAGCCCATGTGGCAGGATCAGCCCATGTGGCAGGATCAGTGCATGTGGCTGGGTCAGTCCATATTACAGGATCAGTCCATGACAGATAAATCCTGCACAGTTTTATCACTTAACTGTAAAACCGGTAGACAAAACCCACAGACACTGTAGAAGGGAAACCCCAATAGGCACCTCAGTAAGGAAATCCTGGGGGGATTTATACGCCAGCACCACCTTCTGCCATTAACTTTTACATCTGTGTTTTATCTTTGTCTGCCACTTTATTCTGTCATGCACACTTGCTTTGACACTGTACCATCATACAGCTTTTACTTACTTCCTACAAATTCATAAAATATATCGCCACATTTAACTTGATGTTAACAGCAACATGCGCTGCAGTAATGTTTCCACGTTCATAAATGTGGATTATCATCCTATTTTTCCGTTTGAGTGATATACACTGCTACCACTTTTTGTTATTCATTTGCATATGATGTTAGCGATTCATAATGGAATGTTGCTCCGCACAAAACGGCACCTCTACCTGTCCGAGGGTAATTTTCTCATTAAGAAACCAGTGTGGACTGGATGATCTTTTCTCTAATGGCGCTCGGTCACACATGCAGATCACTACAAAAAGATGGCTGCGCATTCACCCATTCAGCTAACTGTCACATCTATTGAGAAGGCACGTGTTGGTCTGTCTGGAGTGAGTTTGTTGGCAAACTTTGCAACTGCACTAGTAGGAGTAGTCTGCACAGTGTGGAATGCAGCTTGCTTGAGCAGGATCTCAGAATGTCAGAAACTTTTGCCATAAGAAATGCAACTTTAGGTGTTACAGAGCAAGAAACTATAAACAAATATAGACTGAGAGATCGTGTTCTGCCATGATTTAGAAGTGGAGCTGAAGTCATCATCCCAGGGCAACCATGCCTTTCCCATTGTAGGGACAGTTGGGCTATAGATGTGTTACCTTAAGCAACTGGCAGGTTTCAGCAAACCATCACAACTGTTAGTCACTTGGTATGAGTCTTTAATATATATGGCCTAATTTACATTGATCAGACGTAACATTAAAACTACTGACAGGTGTGAATAACAATGATTATATTGTTACAGTGGCACATGTCAGAGGCTGGGGTATATTAGGCAGCAAGATCTTGGAAGCATGAAAAATGGACAAGTATAAGGATCTGTCGGACTTTGACAAGGACCAGATGATTGGCTCAGAGAGTAGGTAGTTTGAGACTTACAGAGATGGTCCAGTATCTGACATATCTCATTTCAGGAGTTTCCCTACAAAATCAGTGTGGTCATAGCCGTCTGATAGTTTTGTGAATTAGATAAAATGGTCTTTAACCAGCTTTTAGTTGAGTCTGAAATCTATTTATATCAGTTATATATCGGTATTTGTATCAATTTGATATAATTGATTGATACAATTGACAATTAAATGTATCTGAATTTTAAAATAATTTTAATTTATCAATTTATTAGGAAGTGTAATACCACTACATGTCCTCGCAACATACAGTACTTAAAATAGGATCTGCTGCTAACATCGTGGTACCAGATACTACAAGACACCTTCAGAGGTCTTGTGTAGTCCTTGCCTCAACTAGTCGGGCTGTTGTGGCAGTAGCTGAAGAAGAAGAGGTACGTTATTAATGACTAAGGGGAAATTGCAGCCTAATCCATCCAACCACATGTACCTGGAGCAGGGGGAAGCCACCAGTCCCAGAGCCCACGGAGCAGTTGGGGGTTAGGTGCCCTGCGCCAGGGCACTTCAGTCCTGAATACTAGGGGAGGAGTACATGCTGTTCACAGCCCCTACCCTTCAATCTTCTTGCCAGTCCAGTTCATCAAACCAGCAACCTTTCAGTCCCAAGCCCACTTCTCTAACCTTAGGCCATTTGCTGCACCAATGCATGCTGACCTATACAGTATTAAGCAGGTGGTTTTAATGCTATGGCTGATTGTTGAGCATGTTTTGATTGGCTTTCACCTTGGCCAAAGATGAGTTTACTGCAGCAATAAGATGTACTAATGGTGCATCTAATTATCTTCAGTGTAACCTTATGAATAATGACACATAAATACCAAGTTGCACATTTTGTGTAGCATAGTGCAGTTATTGTCAAGCTTCGTGAATCGGGCTCATCTTTGTGTCCTTGTAGGATTTGTAGTGTCCACTTTTAATGCGCCTTGGATGCTGCTATGACAAAACAATTTCAGGGATCAGTGAATTACTGTGTCCCTCTGCCCAGGCCACCGTGAATGTTAGCTGTTTCTTTTAAATAATGCTTTCGGTATTTACAGCTTTCTGAGGGATGCACAGACAATACAGTTTGACTTTTATCCTCTTATTTCAAAATTTTCTTTTTGAAAGAAAAAGAATCAGAGGCCCAGCTGCAGTAGCAGAGAGTGGCTATCAGCTGCTGTCACAGCTGTACTTTCAAGAATTGAGCAATATAGAAACCTGTTGAATATTTCTTGATGCATTCATTATATTTTTTTTGACGTTGAACTGGGTCTAAAAATAAAATTCTATTTTTTACAACTCCTTGGTGTGTTTGTGAGTGTTGGTGAGGGTGTGAGTGTGTGTATGTGCGTGTGCGTGTGTGCGTGTGCGTGCATATGTGTGTGTGTGTGTGTGTGTGTGCGTGCGCGTGTATGTGTGTGTGAGTGTTGGTGAGGGTGTGAGTGTGTGAGAAAAAGTGAGACACAGAAAATAAGTGACTAAAGGACACACTATTCAGCTATGCAGGTTGATCTAGATATTTTACTTTGTAAATGTCTTCTGCATAAATCATATCTCGTTATCATTGCTCACATTTTGTGAGAAATACCTGGCAAATGTCTAGATTTGAACTTCTTATGTGCTTTCAGACAGGCTAATTGAGTAAATGAGTAATTATATGTCTGAAAACAGAGATAATGATATTTCTAAAAGGAGGGGTGAACATCCATTTGTGAGCATCTGACAGCATTCTGGTTATGGTAAGGTCTGTGAGCATAGCATTGGTAATGTTGCAATTCTCATTTCAGACATTTATTTTTATCCTTTCTTGATGATCACCTGCATTAAATGCTGAAAATAAAAAATATGTTTTTTCATGTTTTTTTCTTTTTACCTAAAGAGAAGCAGTTCATTTCACATGCCCTTGGCAGGACTGCAGAGGGCCTGGGCAATTAGGCCTGGTCCACGGTGCTCCTGCAGGGAGGAGAGGCTTGTTATCTGGGTGCTGCTGATTGCACTACAGTGCTACTGGAGCTGCCACTGTTATAGCTGATTGTCCATCATCTCAGCTCCACTCAGCCATCATGCTATAGGCCCTGATGGGGGGGGGGGGGGGGGGACAACGACGACAACAAAACTGACCCAGCTGCTTGGGGATGAAATGGATTTTTTTCCGCCTTAGTTAGCAACTATAGCTTAAGTACCACTTACCGGTAAAGATATCTGAATGTTTTGTGTTATTCGTGTTTCCATTTAGGCACATGGGTTCATTTAGAATTTGCGTATATGATTTCCTTATTTCCACATGCATTGGATTAATCCGGACTGGTTAAACACTTTTTTATTTTTATGTTTTTGTGGCAAAACAAGGACTGAATGCTCTACACAGAGGGTATACATGTCAGTCCAAACGCATTAATGCAGCATTATATGTTCCATATTATCATTTTTGTTCCCCCAAATGGGTGAATAGTTAAGCAGAAAACTAAAAATGAAATTATGCCTGACTTTGCTTTCTGAGATAGCCTGGAGAGGACCACTAACTGCCATCAGTTCAGTGAAATGAATATGTACACAGAAAACTATCACAGAGCAATATTTGCAAGAGGAATATTTACAATACAAATTGCTTATTCCCACTGTTAAAATTTTACAAATAAATTCCTGCCTGCTGTATGGCACATTAAAAAAGAGGAAAATAATTAACATTAAATACAAATATTCTATTATATATTTGTCTTTTGCTTGCCATATGAATTCACCATTCAATCACTAATTCATACGTTTATGTCTATTAATTCCAAGTTCTATTAATTCCAGGCCACACACACACACACAAATTATCTTTGACTGTGCCTGTTTTCAGGGAGCTGGAGAACAACTAGAGTCTTTTGATTTATACTGTTCAAACATTCAAAGCCTTGTATATCCATAAAAACACCTGTATTCATCACCCTTCTGAGAGCCATGAGACGGCTCAGCTGTGCTCCGGCGGCGTCTCCGCAGCCGCACGTCCTGACTGATGGTGCTTGTTGTTTTGCCAGGTCCTGCCCAGCTGCCCCTGAGCAGAAGAGGCTCCCGTTGTTGCTCGCAGGACAGGAGATGATGTCGCGGCACGGCCACCGCTTTGAGCGCGACTTCCGCCCCGCGTGGGAGCGCCGGGAACGCTGCGCCATGGCCAACGGCTGTGGCTCCACCTCCGCCCCCACTGTCTCCGCCCCTTCGGGCCTCAGCAGCGGCGGTAACAACCGGCCTGGCCTCCTGCCGCTACCCGTCATCCCCTCTCTCCTGCCCACCCCCGTCACCGGGGTGACCGCCGCCTGCAGCGCGGAGATGGTCTGCAAGCGCTTAGCCCCCACCTGCACCACTTCCAGTGCAAAGGTAGGGCCGATTCCACCCACACACCGCAGTCCTGGGGTTTGCCTGGCTTTGTGCCGGGCGCCCAGCAGAGATGTGCTGCAAAGCTTCAGGCTATGTAATGAGAAGTGCAGGGTGTTAGTGCTGCCTGGGGCCATGCGGTATCTGAGGTATTTTCAGCAGTTCTAAAAGAGATGTATGTTAATTCTTGTGGTAGGAAGCATTACATTTAAAGTTACGCAACCCACACATGTGGCATCCTTGCTCAAAGTCTCAATTAAGTCAGTTCTCTATTTAGAGTGCTTTGTCTTTATATCTCCATTAGAAGTCATATGGGTATTTTTCTCAATATCATTGTGTCTGTGTGTTTATTGTCTGTACTTGCAAGACAGAGGATAAAAATTAGGTTGCATATTGAGGTCAATTTCTCTCTTATCCATCATGGAAAGCCTGGAGCCAGCACCTTTCCCCTTACATATGCCCACACATCATATTTTCCTCCACACATATCTCCACAAGCCATCTCTGATAACGGATGGCAATGGTGATTATTGATCCAAGTGAAGAAGAAACTTCTCCATGTGCTTTCAAATAGCAAAGGGGTGGGCCAGGAGATCTAGCACACACATTTCAGCCCTCTGGATGTAGGAGGCCGTGGGCTCTAATGCAGTATATTCTTTCCATTATGCATATTATGCATTGCCTTGCAGCAGAGTACTAGCATATTTTTGCACATTTGATGCCATGTATGAGCAGTCGGCTGTTTGGTGCACATGTGCTTGTGGGATGCACTATGAATGCTTTTGTGAGAAATGTTATCTGATGATGAGATATGATGTGATGGTTTTAATGCAGGTAGAACTGTAGTGCATATATTAGTTGTCAGTGTTGATTTCTAAATGTCTCTATTTCTATATTTGTTTGATTTCTCCATTCTAATGTAGGCAAAAGCTGATTCTCAAATGTATAAAAACTTCAGTTATCTCTAAAATAACTTTTTATTTAATTATTGTGTAAACTGACCTCGAAGCAAAGCGTCATACTGTTTTCAGTTGCTAGGAGAGATATTCATTCATAATGTTAATGTGAAGGATTATAACTTTCAAAGAGAAATGAAATGCATGTGCATGTTGGTGCCATGATGCTGTTATTTCATTAGTGCAGTTAGCAGTGTTAGCACTGTTAGCACTCTTAGTGCTGCTAAGATTAAGGTTAGATTGCCACAGTTCATTTGGCATAGCTTCACTCATAAGTCACTTGATGATGTGGATGCCAACAAACCATATACTCACATGCCAGAAAATAAAGCAACCCAATCTTGAAAGTAAAAATCTTCAATATTCTTGTGGCAAGAAAGATACCATAACATGCCACCATAGTGTGCAAACATTTCTGTCCATGGGCGTCCGCAGTGGAGCAAAGTCCATGGGTGTCCTCAGTGGAGCTCAGGGTTGCTATATTTTAAATACATAACTGTCCTCAAGACTGCAGATTTTTTATAGTGATGGCCTTTATGCAGGATAGGCTGTTCAGACACATTAATTAACATAATCAAAGCTCAAAGATGTGCCCCTCATTATCATTTATGCTAATGTCGACGCCAGTACTTTGACAAGGGCTCTGTTGGGAATCAATATCTCTGCCTGTCTCCAACTCTCAGTAGAGTCTTGACAGCTTCTCTAGTCCTTTAGTCCTTTCCTGTTCACAACAGAGTTAGAACAGTGATGCTGCAAGAGAACTATCACAGTCTAAACGGGTCTCAGCCCCATCTCTCCCTCCGTCTCACATAATCGTTACTGTCTCATTGGGTTTTTTGGCTCAGTCTCAAGATGTCTGAAAGTTTATCAAGTATTTTAGCCTTTATCTGCAGGCTGCCCACTTCCAGCTGTTCAGATCGGCAAAGTGTTTCATTTTGTCACCAAAGTGCTCTCCTCTTTCAGTAAAATTACATTATGCAAAATGAACGGTCTTGAACTTGGAAATGATTTGCAATACAGAGAGGCGAATCAAGAGACTGTGGAGAAAATCTTTTCACATCATTTGCAAGTAACTACAATTGCTTGTAATCTCATTCGTGTGTCATAATAGTTCAGAAGAGTTATTACAATAACAGCAATTTCTTAAATGAGAAGAAAACATTTACAGAAGCAGCTCAAACCCGGTTGTAACTTGGTTAAAGGGAGCGAACAGCAACTGACGCAAAGTCCACTGAGGCTCCGTCTGACTATTACTGCGTCAGTAACACGTGAGTCATCATAAATCTCTCTCATCTCTCACATATCTGCAGGGCTCTAACCCCCATAAAAAGCCTTGTGTCCAGATATGGGTAGAATAGCATCGGATTAATTTAATATGGCAAATCAGGTGCCTTTTACAGTGGCCACTTGCCAGGAGCGTAAGCAGAGCAATGCAGGCCACAGACCCTCATGGAGCGGGGGGGAGTGAGGGGGGAGTGAGGGGCCTCCCCCAGCCCAGCCGGCCCTTCTGGCTGCAAACGGGGCCCGTTTTGCATGGGCCTCGTCCGTGACAAAAGGATGGATCAGTGTTTGCTCCAAGGCCTTGTGGCCTGAAGCAGGGCTAAGGAGGTGGTTTCTGTGTTGCCAGCGATGGGACTAGCAAATAAGAGCGTGACAGCGTGCTCGCTATCTTAGGGCTTCTCAAGGCAGACAGGCCTGGCCAGTGCGGAGCGGATTAGGTGGGTGGAGCCACGCTATGTCCTCAGATGGAGGCAGCTTCTTGAACTGGAGGAGGGAGGGATTTAAAACTGCGTTGACACTGCTCTTGGTAGATTTCTGTGGATTTTTGGTTTTATACTGTTTAAGGTTTTATCAGAGACACTTCAGGGTTTGTATCGTTTGAAGCTTAACTGCAGTGTTTTATGAACTCAAGCTCTTGCCACCTTAGGTTTTGAATATTTATGTACAAAATGTGTATTTCTCCAAGCCAAACTGATCCATGTAGTGTATAACTAGAAGACCGAAATCAATACATTTGTAGAAACAACACATACAGTGTTAAAAATCTTGACCTCGGAATCAATAATTTGCCAAACCTGAAAGCGTGAAACATTACATCCATGTATATTTGCACATATGTAAGTTTTATTAGCATTATGTTTTCCAAATCTCTGACCAACTAACCCACTGATTATCAGATATGAAATAGGTTGAACACAATACAGTGCATTCTGTAAGAGCCAGATTACAAAACACATGCATGGTTAATCCTGCAGGCAAAAAAGAGGCTTGAACTGAAATCTAACTAATCTTCCTTCTACCAACCAGTAGAGAATTTTAAATCTATTTCCATTTCTAGTCTGCACTGTTTCTTATGGAGTGTATTTATTAATACAACAGGAGGTCATTTTCAGTGATCTGGCCACCTACATTCTCGCAAGTTGGAATGATTTGCATTTGCTTGTGGACAGGTTTGAAAAATGTGCCCAGTGTCCCACCTAGTAATCTTACACGACTGCTTCTTGAGTGCTTGAAATTGCACATTGTGGTGTCTGTGGCAGAGTCATTGGAATTATTGATATGAAATATAACAATATGAAACAAACACATGAGGAAAGTTCCTTGTACCTTTGTGTACCTTTGCTTGTCTTTAATAATGAATAACTAAATAATGAATGTTTTGTATCATCAGTACCACGTTTGTGTGGGGCAGGTCAGAAACTCAAACTAAACCTAGCTTCCTTAATCCGAAACCTTAACTACTCTTTCCATTGTTTCATTTTGAAAACATGAACTTGTTTCTCTGGATTATATATACAGTATTGTAATAGGATGGGATTACTGTTCCCTATGTAGAGAACTGAGAGCACAACAACGGTTTGAGTGTCTCTTAAGATGGGAAGGTTTTACAGGGTAATTAAAGAGGGGTCCCCATGTTTCGGTGTTTTTGCTATTAGGTTTTTATTTAATTTTTTTGTTTTTATGCCATTTTTATCACAATTCATTCAGCACTGCTGCTGAATGGGGTACAGGCAAACAATGTTGTAAATATTCATCTGCTCTTTTCCAGCTAGCAGCTATGCTGTCTAGAGTAATCTACGGCTTCCCTAACACCAGAGTTCATAGTGAATAACAATGAACTTTGGAACTAATATCAATTCTAAATTTAAATTCAATTAGATATGCAAAGCAGTGTCTTATTGGATGAGCTTGATTGATGATAAAATAGACTCTCATATGCATTTTGTCAGTGTAGTGTTAAATTTAATGAGATTTCCTGTTACTTGCATAATAAATAAATAACAAAAAAGCAGGTGGTTTAAGATTATTCTGTGTACTACACAAAATAAATACCCATGAGACATTCATATCTTGTTTGGAATAAAGTTTTCAGAATTTGTTACTATATAACTAGGACTCTTGCTGTGTTCCTCAACATGCAAAATTGATAATAATCCAATTAGCCCTTTTTAACCTCATATCATGAACGTGTTCTTTTTTCTGTCCCTGGAAAGAAACAATCTAATATTAATGGGTGGGCTTTTTTTAGCAATTTAATTTTATCTTTAAACTGCTCCATGATTTTACTTTTCAGCAGCATTTTGGAGCCCTAGAGTACTTTAACCAGAGTAAAGGCCATGTGAAGATTTACATGTAAAGATCTTAATATTCAGCAGCCAAACTACCAATGCAGGCAATTTGACAGGCAATGACCTAAGGACAATATTCAGAAAGACAACACTTGAACACAACTTGAGTGTCTTTCAGTGGGATTTATTACCATTAAAAAATCAGATGGTACAAATTTACAAATGAAAGTTTAGAATTTTAGTCTGTGTGATATGTAATTTTAAAAGTCTGAAAAAGATTGCCTGCACACTACCTAAAAGTGCAACAAACGTTTAAATAGACTTTATTCTATTAGTATGATTAGTATAGAGGACCCAGCCAGTAGAGCACACATGCTGTTGTCCAAGCTCACGAGTGGGACTTCCTGAACCTTCCAGTAGTGTGTGGGCAATGTTTTTTCATCTTTGCAGACATTCTATTCTATTACTTGCTTTACGCCCCTACAACAAATGTTTCTTGTTTCCTTGGATTGAGTGCAACAACACTCATTTTGTTTTTCATTTTAAAAATCTGACCTGGAAAATGTATCATCTTAAACTCATATTGGTTTCATGTAAGAAAATCTTCTGTAGCAAATTAATAATTGAAAAAAGGTTGTTTGCACTTGACCCCTGTATCACGAATGCTCCAAGTTTACATACATGGTGGTTATTCCCAGAGCAATGTCACAGTTCACTTACAATTGACCTCTACTGGTGAATTACTTAAAATGTTTACCTTTTTAGGATAAAACAGCTCTTAATTTGAGATCCAATTGATAGACTGTATCTCTGTAGGGAATCTGTGAAAATGAAGAAGAAGGAGCACCAGGGTGTTCCTAAATAAATTAGTTATTGTTAGAGATATAGTTAGGAAGACTACACGACAGGAAAGGACTACATATAATACACTAGCATATATTTATATAATTCCTTGTCAGCACCACTGACAAGATCAGCTGTGAGGAAATGGAAGCTACATGGAATCATACATGGAATACTGCATCAACCAAGCACAGGCTACCCTCAAAACCCAAGTGTTGGAGCAAAAAGTGGACTTGGGAGGGAAGCCCCAGAAGCCCCAGATAGGCTCACATTAAAGGTGCCGTAGAGTTCAGTGGCTAAAACATGAAACCCGCGCAGCACAGCATCACAGCGAAATTTGAGATAAGATGCTATGGTCAGATTAGACAAAAAAGAGGTAATCGTAAAACACATATCCCATTTGCCTGCTTATTTGTGTAACTTAAGCAAAAACCTACATTAAAAAGGAAAATCACTGCAATCACTTGTTATTTTTCACCGGTGGTTTGTGGTTAAGTGATAAAGTCTTTTTAAATAACTGTGAAACAACTTTTTTCCCTACACATTAGGCCTGTGCTGTGATCAATATGAGGCAGATAAGATTTAATTAGTAAAATGTTCTCCACATAGATCTCACTGTCTTTCACTGAGTCAAATTTCTGGAGGCCGACCTTGGGTCTTGCTGCATTATTGATGGGACTAATCTAGAGCAGCGGTGTAATAAAAAAATAAAAAGAGCAGCATTGAAGGGAATTTTAACAGAACCAAATGATGTAACAAATATGTGACACACAAATACAGATGTGCATGATATTTAAGGCAGCCTTTTTTGCCACTCTATTTTGTCCAGGTCTCCATGCACACAGGGGGAGAGAACCACACTGCTGGCCCAGTCCTGACTCCCAGTGTCAGATGGGGCCAGACACCTATTAACCAGTCCACCCCCTGGGATACAGATGAACCGCCTACCAAGCAAATGAGGGAGAAAGATACTGCAGGTAATGAATGGTAGTGGATTTTGGATTATGGAAAGAGTTGCCTGAGCTGTGTTCACTCTGGGAACAAGGAATGGATTTATGAGGAGGAACTTGTCTGATAGACGCACACAACATAACACCACATTTGTTGAACAGAAGGGTTTTGACATGCGACATATCAATCAACATATATTCCGAATATGGCCTCCTCTTCGCAGGTCCTCTGTGGCCTCCTGCAGCGGCATCTGTCAGCCAGGCGAACGTCTTAGCCCCCTCCTACGGCGTGCCCCAGCCCCCGGCCTATACCCAGGGAGTGACTGTCCAGGCCCCAATCATGGGGGCAACTCCTGCCCTTCAGAACCCTGTGCCACCTCCTCATCCACTCCTACATGCACACTACCAGCTCCCGCAGCCTCCCGCACAGCCACTGGCCAGCCTGGTCCTGGGCGTGCAGAACCAGCCCATGGGCGTCCAGAACCAGCCCCTGGGCGTCCAGAACCAGCCCCTGGGTGTCCAGAACCAGCCCCTGGGCGTCAGCAGCTTGCCCCCCATTGCCTTGTCCCCCATGCCTGGTGTGTGCCAGGTAACCCACCCTGTCCACACAGTGTTGGGCAACGGGCACCTGGCCCCCCCTGTGGTGTCCACCACGCTGTCCAGCAATCTTCCCCTGACTAACGGACAAGCAGCGGTCCAGACACCCACTGGTGCTGCCCCTACACCCCCGGAGACCAGCAACGCCATGCAGATGCTCAGAACTGTTGGCATGGGGAAGTATGAGTTCACAGACCCTGGGCACCCCAAAGGTAAAGCATCTTGAAGTTTTCCCTTACTTGCCTTCAATTTGAGATTTAATTGAGATTACATTTTTGTTAATATTTGACTAAAATAATAGATTTTTTTTCACTAGTGGCAGTGGTGAAAGAGACAGAGACAACAGAGAGAGAGAGAGAGTCACTATCTGAGCCTGTGCAGCTGATGATCTTGAACACATTTATTACTTTCCTGCCTATCGCCCTCAATAAAGGCTCTCATCCATCTCTTTCTCCAAGTGGATAAATGCACTGTGAATTATTTTTCATTTCCACATCTTCTTTTTCTTCCCCCAACCAGTACAGTTGTGATGAGTTTATGAAGTCAGAGAGTTAGCTTACAAATCAGTGCCTTTGTTAATAGTGTGTCTAATGCAGTTCTAAAGGTGGTGAGTGATCTATTATTAGTAGTTGCGCTGTTTTATTATTTTTGTAGTTGTTGTTTGTTTTGTTGTTGTTATTGTTATGCCACATTATGGGAAACTAATGCTCTTGCTGCGATGGTATATCCACTGTAGAACTGAAGAGAATATATATGTGTGTGTGTGTATGTGTATGTATGTGTGTTTGTTTACATATGGGGGACCTTTAGTAACAATCAGCTGTAGGTCTCTACTTTCAATATATTTATATATATTTATAATTTGGTTCATGCTTCATTTATACTGTGTATTATGAGGCAGGTGATGTAGATCTAAGAAGGATATTAAGATGCATCTCTCCATCTTTCATCCCGGAGTCTTTAGGTCTTTCACATATTCAGTAGATTCCAAGTGGAAAGCAGTTGGTCTTGTAATCAGTATGGGAAACTGTGGCAGCCCTTCTGAATGGTTTTTGCTCTCAGTGAAACCTTTTAGATATTCTGCTGAGCTACAGGCAAAAAATCTGTTCAGCTGCCTCTTCTTTAAATTGCTTGTCATGTTGCATCACTAGAAATATTAATCTTCTATAGAGGGAGGGATGTGAAGACAGTCAGAGAAGCAGCTTCGTTCTCAATTTATCTGCCTGTAAGTGAGACTAGAAAGTCCATTCACTAAATCATCACTAACCCTTGCAAAGATTGCTCAAGTTCATGCACGAGATCACCGGGTTGTTCAAATCCCTTAACTGAGGAGAAAATATCTAATTATAATGACCTGTACTTAGAAGGTGCAACACGTAAAATGCATTTTGAAAAACAGATGATTTGTATGATAACAGCGCACCAGTATGTCTCCAATGTTAGCTCGAAGTAGTAGAGCCATTTGGCTGTTGGGCTTAGTCGACCGTGCTTGCTGTGATTAAAACAAAGTGAGTGAATAGCTCATTAATTTGCCTGATTGTCCAGGCTAGCCTTCAGTGCAGAGTGCAGCCTTCATTAATAACATTCAGGCATTCTTGTAATAACCCGTGTGTTAGCACGAGCCATACCTCTGACTGAACCGGTCTGGAGTGAATTAAGAGCCGTATATTTACAGCGGGTCACTCCAAACAAGGCCTGTCTGCTCCACTCTGGTGGCAGTGGGCATTAGGATTCAGCTCTTCACCCTGGCTCTCTTCAGAGAACAAGAGAGACATCAGTCAGCTAGTGACACTGCCCCTCCCCCGTGGGAGCAGTGATCAGTGATCAGTGATTAGTCGTCCTGTCAGCTAGGCCTCATACGCATCTCAGGGGATTAGCAGCTTAAAAAACTGGATTTATTGCCATTGTCTTTTTAAATCAGGGTTTTTAATAAAATGTCATATACCCCCCCCCCCCCCATCCCACCCCTTTTTTGTTAAGACCAAGGTTATTGTGGTAAAAAATCCATTTCTAAATTTTAGACTTCTTTTGGAATTTAGAACAAGAGTGGGTATTAGAACAAGTATTTGGGTTTACATTAAAGGCTGTAATCATAATTTTTTTCTGATTTGTAAGGCATGAACTAGATGGAATGAAACAGACATCTTATATGAATGAGACGCAAGGTGGGCTATTTGAGGCACTGGTGGTCCAATTAGCATCTAATGGAGACCACAGAGGCTTTGATTTAGCTTTGTACAGAAAAAGAAGTAATGGTTTTGTGTCATTCTTCCCTGTTTCAAATAATCAGTCGGCTTGTAATTCAGTGAATTAATTAATTTGAATTAATTCTCTCTCACTCTTAACATTTCCTTTTGGGTCAAAGTTGGTTTCTGGGAGTGTGGAACTGCAAATTACTATGATTTGACATTGAATTTACCTTGAGGTGCAGCATACATTATACGCATGCTCTCATTAAATTAACAGGTCAAGTGCCGACACTCTGGAGAAGCTTTTAAAACATTAATGATGCACTTGTTTTAGACTTTCCTAAGCACCATATGAACAAGCCTGTGCAAGATGGCTTGCTTACCTTTTGAACAAATGAAGTTCGGCACTTACTAAGAGAATATTTATATTCACTGAGAAAGTGCTACATAATTTAAGCTTCAAATATGCAAGGAAAATTATACAATAAAAATAAGAAAATGAACGCTGATGGAATTGTCAAGCCAATAAGCATCAAATCTTTTTAGGGCAGCTTGTACTGGCCTCAGTCATTTCTCTTGCTATCTATAGATGGTGCTTTGCGGTTGGGAGGGGCTGGGGGTGTCTAGTTCAGCAGACTCGCTGAGGCTCTTTGTGGGCAGAGCTCACATGCATTTAATCTGACTTCACCCTCGTATGTCCTACCAGTGAGAGCGCTCTGCAGTGCGTTTCATCTCATATCTGGGCTTCCATTGTTTCCAGTTCAGAGAGCTTTTGTGTTGGAAGGACACACATCACAGTATTCTCTCTGGTTATACGGGGAGCAGCAACAACTTGCTGTATGTTCCACTTGTTTACAGTCAAATGGCCATTTTGTTGTTATATATTTGAATGGACATGCTGTCATACCCTAGAGATGCACAAATCAGCAAGTTTGTTTGAGCAAAGGGATTTTTTTTGTTAAATTACAATATCACCTGTTTCTACTTAATAACAGTTCTTAAAAACACTACATGATTGTTTGTTTGCTTGAGGAGTATGGAGTTTGGAGTTAGGTGTTTGGAGTTTGGCCATTTTGAAGCACTCACAATGTTCTTTCTTCTTTGTCTAGGAAGAATAGCCAGAGCTATTTAATGATTGGTCAATCTCTAGAGAACACTGACCCACTTAAAGAGAAAATGATTAGCTGACATGCTACTCGTATACCTCAGTCAAATTAAGAGGGAACATTTTATGCAGATCATCACACATCCTTTTTCTTGTTAGACTCCAGAGAAACACCTCTAGACATGTTATTGATGTGACTAATAAAACAGCACATAGTGTTTAAACTAATTATGTAGATTAGTTTAAAACACAGAAAATGACTTACTGCTAGCCAACACCTTGTACTTACCTCTGCCTAACATAAAGTGGAGCAGTGGGGACGTGGCTATAGAATACTGCCCTCTAAAGTTCAAAATCTTATGGTTTGCTAACATACTGATAAGCAATATCCCATCCTGGTGTGCTGCTGTGTTTGCAGCACAAAGCAAATATTGTTAAGGCACCACTCAATATTCTCTATGAATCCCTGCATGCTTCTCACTGGCATGGCTTTTCAGGCCTGGGGAACATGCAGGTTTTATTTTTTAACTGACAAGGAGTGAACAACTCTAGGGGTTACCAGTTATTGTTACTCCATTAGCATACAGACATTGTAATGCCATGAGAAGTTCCTCAGATTGTGAGAAGTTATGCTTTAACCTTTTTGTCCAGGCGCTGTCAGAAACCCGGAGCACTGCGGCAAGGCCGCAAGGCTGTGTCAGGCTTTCACACTCTGTGTCAGGATCATGCTTTAGGAGTCAGTTTTTCAGACATAGATTGAGCCTAGACTTGGATGAAATTGGAGTGACAATATTGAATTTCTATTGTAAATCTTTTTTTTTTCTTTTTTTTTTGTCTAGGTTTAGACTTAATCTGGGTCTGGGAAACTGGGCCTAGAAGTTGACAGAATGGAAATTCTGCCTCTGGCACTAAAGCTCTGAGAGCTAGAGCAGGCTGACAGAGGGCAGTCCGACAGTATTATGCACTGTGCTTCAGCAGATTGTGTGTGAAAGCAAACCTTTTCTGTGAGGTTCAAATGCACAATGACAACTTTTATTTGAGAGTTGGCATGTTTAAATGGGTGATCCATGTAAAAATCAAAGCCCTTTTGAGAATTACATTTTTTCATTTACTTTATTGGCCTGTTGTACTGTTAACATCAAATTTGATCAGAATTACTGTCCAGAAAGCTGATCAATATGTCAGATACTGTGGATAAGCGCATCTTCCAGATGTTGTTAATGCAGATGTACATTGAATACAGTCACCTCATTTGGAGGACTCATTTCTAGTTTCTTGGCCAGTTAAGTGTCCTTGCATCATTCATTCATAAGGGAGCTAGCAAAGAGCCAGAGGTGATTGTAAATGTGGCATTTTTATCTATGGTCTCTTGTTGGTGTCACTCAGCAGGGGACCAGAGGGGTGTCAGTGCCAATAAAGCACATCCCTATCAAGCTGCATAAGCAGCGTGTTTGATGCTTAAGATGCAAGAAGGTACTTTTGAGCTTAACTGTACCAAAACAACCTAGCTGAGCATGAGGTCAGAGTAATGAATGACTGAGAAATACTTTCAGTCATGAGCAATACCTGATCAACAGAGCAAGAAGACTTTCCAGGATGTAGACAAAGATTTATCAAAAGCTCATTTATCAGGGATGAATACACCTGCTTGCCCTAAGAGCTTGACCTCAGTTTGCTTTAAGATGCAAGCTATTGGGAAGCCTGAAGAACAGAAAGGCCAGTTTTGTTTAGAAGTACATAAAAGCATTAGATGAAAGTCTTATGAAGAGATGAGATGAAGAGTAATTTGTATCTGAGAGATGAAATGAGAAGAGCCTGTGAAAACCTTCTGATGACCTCTGAAGTGTACAGAAACATCTTAAGTGCTCAACGCTCAACCGATGATGCTGTACTCTGCAATGAATAATGGTCTAAAGCACACTACCAAATACCTAGGATGTTTTTCAGGGCCAGAAGGTGTTCTCTTGTTGCCAACCCTGCAACACCCCCCCCCAACCAAACATGCATTTCACTTGCTGAAGACAAACACCCAGAACTAGCAGAAACTGAGAACAGCTCCATTACAGGCCTACACAGTGGCCTGGGGCAGATACCTGCCAGCTACTTATATCTACTGCCAACTGTAAATTAATATAAAACATGGCAATTTCATTTAGGATTATGCAACTTTGTTCCAATTATGGTCTACAAAAATGAGGGGAACAGGGTATAAATGTCTGTAATTCCTATATGGTTCATCAGTATGTATGTGTATGCCCTCAAATTAAAACCAATTCTGTGCTTTAACCTCAAAACTGTCCAATTTCCTTCGGACTAAGAATTTGACTAAAATGTCATAATATTAAGAGATATTTACATAATGCATAATGAGAGTGAGAATTCCTATAATTATTTTAGGAAACACTTTATTACTTATATGAGCAAAATTTAAGACAGCAGTACCTCAATGAAAAATGACTTGTTTTATTTCAGTATAAACTGAAGAAGAGATTCCTGTCAAAATAATAAGTTTATTACCTTTATTTTGAGGGTCCATAATTTTTTGTTCTTTATGTTTTATTTTCTTTCTTTAATAGATTAATGAAGTTCTCATTGTATTGATTTTAGCAAGTTACATATTTTATGTGTTTACATGCTATAACTTGTCTCTCTGTCGTAATGGACAGGGATTGTAGACGTCTACTGTAGAGGGTGTTTTAGACCAGTGAATACCTTATAGTTTGTGCTAAATCAGTGTTTGTCCTCTGGATTATCTTCCTGAAGCAGTCCCATGTGTTTCCTTTGTGAAGTTGCTGAATGTACTTACTAATTAGTCTGTTGACCTTGTGCTCATCATTCAGTGCTTTTCATATGCATACATTATTATTTTATCCTTTAATTCCCTATCTTTTCCAGCACTGTAAACACAAACACAATTCTCTTTTCCTGATACAAATGGTATTGAATACTTTTAACACACTGTATCTGAAATCTTAAAATAAGATACTGCTATTTTTCTTTTTTCTCTTCTTCTACAGAAATGTTGAAAGAATTGAACCAGCAACGACGAGCGAAAGAATTTACAGACCTGAAAATAATTGTTGAAGGCAAAGAGTTTGAAGTCCATCAAAATGTTCTAGTTTCCTGCAGCTTGTATTTCAAGGACCTGGTGAAAAGGTTTGCCTCTCTCTCCTGTTGTTGATCCACTCCGTTCTTTTCGTAGGGCCCATTTGTGTGGCTTTCTTTACCTTCCGCTTCTCTTGCAGGTGTGAAGACAGAGGCTCCTATCACAGGGCCAGTAGCCATTCCTTCTGTCCCTCAAATGAATGTTTCATTGTTGAAAAAGGTCAACACTTATCCTGCCCTTTCCATCTTCATGGACTAAATGAGAAAATTTACATTTTAATGCATAAAAAAAGTTCCATGACTGGGGATGTTCTTTTTTAAAATGTATTGTAAATGTCAGAACAAAATGGATGAAATTTTCCGTAATGCATCAGGCATATCAGATTAGCACTTCACTCTGCCTCTCCCTTCAAGTGTTCAGAGTTTGTAGCACTAGCTGTCCTAATTCACCTGCCTTGATCCATTGCCTGCTCGTATGAAAACTCACACAATGCTAATTTACATTTCCACACAGAGCTTTTGGTAAGAATAAACACAACTTCACCACACCATAGCTGTTCCTCTCATGTTCTGTGGAACACTCTTTTGCTCTGACCTTTCCTGTGCAGGTCCTATTGACTGGCTTTTTGTATGGTGTCTGGCATCTTTATCCCAGCTGTTAAACAGCATCTTAGCTGCACACTTGATGGGTGACGCATGCAACATGATTATATGTTATGTGTTCTCCTTCAACCTTAAAAGCGAGAGTGAGGTTGCTATCTGTTACTAAACACACATCTGCAATAGCATTCTAAGTAGATCATGTAATTTCACCAGATATCACCTTGTTTTCCACCAGAGTGCCACACAGACAACAAGCCCCAAAACCTAAACCTGTGTGCCAGGACTGCACAAACAAGAGGGGGCATTTCCCAACTCTGTGATGCAGAGATGCCTTGACTGATAATAGTATTTTAAGATGAAAAGCTTTTAGAGGTGGAAGAAATATAGATTGTGAAAATGTCACCTTGAAATCTTTAAGATCCATGATAAATCGTATATATGTGGTTCTTAGGAATACGTACTCTGATATATGTACGAAATCGCTTCCTGGATTAAGTGAAAGCTGAATGTGCCTTTAGGGGTGATTTACAGCTGTACAAGAGCCTCTAAAAGCTTGCTTAACAAAAATTATTCAGATTAAGGCAGACAAACTTCTACCATAGGATTTATAAAACCAAGCCACTTCAATGCTGTCTAAATGATTTTTTTTATTAATGTTATATTACACAATCAATTCATCTAATTTCCTCAAACCAAATTTAATTTGCTTATTCTAATGCACATATCAACTTTGGGCTGTTTGATGTGGCAGTTAGATGTGAATTCCACAATGTTAAAAGTACCCAAACATTAGGTACCTGAACATTGACTAGTGCAAGTGATGTAAACACAGAGTCAGCAAACAGAATGTTAATACCAATTAATACATTCAGCTTTGTGAACACAGCTATTACAGTTCCCGTACAATCCCCCTACAGTTCCTTAAGGGCAAATCTGAACTAGAACTTTGGCCCCTTAGACTGTGAGTTTGGTCTGGGCCACACTATCTCGTGAGCAGCAGCTATGAAAATTGCATTACGAGCAATAACAGCGAGTGTAGATTTGACTCTATTCTCAGTGGAGCACAAAATGTGCTGATACATCTCTCAAAAACGAGTTCCAGTGCCATTTGAAGGTTGAATGGGGCAGGAAGCTGTCTTAGAACATGGTTTTCAGTTTACTTTAATGTCTGCGTCCCAGAATATGGTGAGCATTTACATACTAAAAGTTGATTTACAGCTAAGTTCAGTCATTCTATTCCCACATAATGACAGTATCTCACTACCACACACTTTCTATATACTGGAAGGTGCAAACCAACAATTGACTTCAACCATAGCTTATCTAAATTAATGGCAGTTTCATATGTTATATTTTAGAAAATCTGAAACCCTTTCCATTCAGAGAGAAAATGAGCTTAACGGTTACTTCAGAGTTGTTTTATATACTATAATCAACCCATCATTGCCCATTGTTCTGTTATTAAATGAGTCTTCTTGACTTAATTGTAATTTGCAGTCTGCCAATTTAGATGCTGCAATTCTGAGATCATCCAACTGATCATTGAGGACATAGATGATAATGTGCCCACTAGACAACATTTGAGATTTCACTTTACAGTGTGATGGAGTCTTTCATTAAGCAGATGTTCTAAACCGTCTTATTTCTTATTTCTCTGACTGTAAGCATGTCCCCCACCCGTGCTGCTCCAAACATTTTGCCCTTTTAAACTCAGCAGCTTTTACCTTTTAGATTTTTCATGTCGTTCATTTTGATTTTGAGCGAAATGTTGATCTTTCCAATCTTGCATGATTTTCTTATTTTCTTATTTATGTGCATTTCAAACCTCAGTGGGAAAAGTGAGCTCATCATTGGCTTCTCATCAATCATTGAAATGACATTACCAGAACGTGTTTGCCCAGCCATCCCTGAAGAGCACCTACTGTGTTCCTTCTGCTTAAAGAAAAGCTGTATTTAAAAAAAAAAAAAAAGCAAATTACCCCCTTACCTCGTTTAGCACATCTGCATTCAGATGCTCATACATCTGCCATTTGATGAAGGTAGGAGAGAGAGTCATGTGTTGGAAATTCAAATCTCCCCAGAAACCCCCTTGGTTTGTTCATTTTGGTTAGTTTATAAATGAGTATTTCCCCCGTGTCCATCCATTAGCTCTACCATTATTGTCACTATAAGGGAGTAATGATAGTGCGTGAGGACTGTGCAGCCCCCACTCTCCACTCCAGCTTAATGGCTCTCTTCTGGCATAAGAACACATAAAGCTAGCAGGCTACATTCACCCACTACTGTGATATGTTTCTTTAGGTTTGTCTGTGTACAAACATTAAGCAAAAAATAATCAAAACATACACACACATCTTCATGTTTCATTAAATGACTAAACATTTTCGTTGAAGGAAGGAGTGAAATTGTTACACAACTAGTAGTTTCTGTTTATTTGTATAAAGTTTCATGTCAATTTAGCCCATCATTGCAATCTTCAGTGGCTTGTTTACAGTAACCTCACTCTACTTGATCAGTTGGTTATGGTAATCGTTTTAGTCAGAGCAGAATAAGAATATGCATTTTTATATCCATATATTTTCCCTAGCCCAAGATGTGTTCTGCAGTTGAGAACAAAATTATTGTTTTACTGCTAAAAGCACAACTCTCTTCCAAACATACAATTATATATAGATACTGTGTTCCTGAGTCTGTCAGTTGAAATCCCCATAACTGAATGAATGATCACGCAAAGGAGTCTGCTGACCTGACTAATTTGAATTTTTTTCTTTCTCTCACCCACATCCTTACACCACTTGATCGTCGTCGGTCACGTTTGCCTTTTTCTTTTGTAGTCCTCCTATTCCTGCACTTACAACTGACAGCAATAAACTGCCTTTTTTTTATTTGTTTTTTCTTTTCAGGAGTAACATTCTTGATTTTCCAGCCACTTCGAGATTTACCCCTCACCTCACACAGTACCTTCTCCCCCCAAGTCAGACCTATATGATGACTAATACATCAGTTCGTACCGTATCAGTTCCACAGGCTATGGTGGACTTTGTTCTGACAGCAGCTGAAAGATGCTTTGACTAAAGCCAGGTCCCAGTCATGGAATGGCCCATCCCCCCACGAAGGTTGGCTGCTGGCTTTGTGTGGCAGGACTGCCTCTCCACTGTTTCCCCTGCCCCAAACCCCTCCCTGCTTTCATAGCTCCCTGTGCACCCACCTACCTGTGATTGCCATCATCTGAGATCTGTCTGTCTGCCTATCTGTCTGTCTGTGTGTCTTCATATTTATACTGATATCCAAAATTAATTCCTTTGTTTATGGTGATTAGAAGAGCATCACCTCAGACCACGCTCAGACAGCATGCCCGTTAAGCTCTGGCGTAAAGCCAGAGCAAACGCTTGTGTAAGCTCTGTCCTTTGTAAGTTTGCACAGAAACATCATGGGAAGTGAGGCCAGAGGAAAAACTCATTACAGCGATTTTTATGTCACTGCCAAGTCTGTCAGCACAGACGTTACAGCCCAGCTGGTGTCATGGCTGTTGGTAGCCACATGCCCTTTTATTAGTGTGTCACAAATTTTACGCAGTTTTGTTTCAAGAAGTTGTTCGGAGCAGCTCCGGCTCTCAGCACTCACTCAGATAATAAAAGGTTGGAGTTGTAGCCCTTTACCTGGAGTCCCTGAAGACAGTTCCCCATGCTGTGCCGAGTCTTCACTTGTCATTCAGCTCTGACGAGGAAAACTTGGCTGTGGGTTTCTCCTAAACGAGCTCAATTAGCTTACCAGCCACTCTGCCCTACCTACGTGCCTTTACGAATGTATTATGCATGAAGATGCATAATGACCATTTGAGGTTTCACCCCAAGCTCAATTTCTCTGAGCCGTTCTCAGAGTCGAGCTGCAGCCCTTATGGTTCCGTAGATGGGTGGTTTTGTATGGGACTGCATGGCGGGGACTCACTCACTGATGCGTTGCTCCTTGGTGAGCCCACACAACAAGTTACCCGTCTAATGCTACCCCTCCCCCACCTACCCTGCTGTCTCTAGGTCAGCTGGTGAGAGGCGGATTGGCGAGAAGATGAAGCTAACAATGAAGAACATCGGTGCTGACGTCCTGGAGCTGTTGCTGGAGTTTGTCTACACGGGCTCCCTCATCATCGACTCGGCCAACGCCAAGACCCTGTTGGAGGCCGCTAACAAGTTCCAGTTCAACACCTTTTGCCGAGTCTGCGTCTCTTTCCTGGGTAAGCGATTGAGGCTTCGCCCCTGTGCCACCCCTCGTCTTTAGACGTATGCAGGAAGTGCTCCTCTCTGGGCTGCGTGGAGGTCATGCCTGGGCCTACTGAGACCATTTCAGTCATTCCACTGCATTTTCCAAAGCAGTTGTCCTTCATCGTTGGCCAGAAGTGTTGTGCTCACTTTATTCCATAGGTCTGCCACAGCCATATTCATGAATAATTTCTTGTAATTTAGATTCCCATAGTGCCCAGTGTGATCAACAGAATAAAGATACGGTAGCATAAACATCCACATATAAAATACATTTAAGACATATTTAGCACATTAAAGGCCTTTGGCAAATTTTAATGAATGTTTTTGGTAAACTGGTGAACCATGTCTTCATTAGCTTTTTCATGGGCTCTGCTGACAGCTATTTCTCTCTTCCTGACACACGCTTCTGCCTGTTGATTGACAGGTAGGCACCGCCCTGGTGTGGATTGAAGTTATTAGTACACCGATTCATCGTTATAGTCATCATAATGCTTTCACGCTAGCTGTCAGCAGAACCTAATATAATCCCACTGGGACTGCTCATGGTAAATCTTGCAGAAGTAATCACTAGTAATTTAACTGCTTGTAGATTTGAAATATGCTAGTCAGACATAGCTCTCTGTCACAAGCAGTGAGGATTCGAGGATTTCAAGCAAACATATTTTAGTGTGCAGTGGCAGCTGTGGCAAGCATATCAGTAGACTGGACTCTGTCTCCTGCACTTTTTATGCATGACTGCTATACTGAAATATTGAAACTGTTGTCCCCTTTGAATGCATAATGCCTCACTCACATGCTATGTGGATTTTTTATTCCTTGCACATAATTTTCATTTTAAGCATTGTGAGCGGGTCTGTTGGCTTTATTTTAAATAATGTGCTTTTTGAGGTGGCAGTTAAGAGAGAATGAGGAAGTATTTTAATCCTTAGCCTGATTTGCCACATGTTGAAAGTAAAGTCAGAAAGTCTGGAGGGTGCTTGGAGGCTTGACAGCTTTCTGTCTTTCTTTCCTTCTTTCTTTCTCTCTCTATCCTTCCTTCCCTCTCTCAATGCCTCTGTCATTGCCTACCACTGGGATAAGCTACTCAATATCTCATGAATTCCTCGATTGGTATGAAATGACACTCCTGTAGGCATTGGTTGGATTGACATGCCTACCTCGGTTTTTAAAACATCACTTTATTAAAAACACCTTGCGGTATAAAAGGTTAAAGTCTATAACCCGTATGTTGTGTGTTGATTTGGTGTCAGTTAGCCTCTTAATCTCCAGTGGTTGCCAGTGTCAGACCACAGGGCTGCTGTTAGCTGGATATTTTGGAGATGTGGAACACTCTCAAGCTCAGCAGTGACATTGATGCACTGACATTGAATAGCAGTGACACTGGACACCACCAGTATTGCTGGTCCAGCAACTTGTAGAAGCTGAAAACCCACAACCATGTTGTAGAAGTTGAACACCCACATCCATTTTGCTTCTGCAGAGTGTTTGAGTACCCACACTCTCTTCAACATTACTGATTTCTCCATTTTAGAATAATCTTGAGCACACATGGAATTATGCAGTTAGCAAAAAAGTGTTAAACAAATAAAAACATATTTCTTATTTTATGTGACAGCTTTGCACACTTGTGACACTCTCTCAGCCATCTTTGTGTGGAAGCCAGGAAGGAAGGTTTTTCCATGAGTCTTAAAGAAGCCCCCACAGATGCTGAGCACTGTAGGCTGAGTGAGGAACTAAAGCTCCATATATATATATACACACACACACACACACACACACACACACACACACTTACCGGCCATTTTATTCGGTACACCTGTCCAACTGCTCATTAACGCAAATGTCGAATCACATGCACTATAATCCACTAATAATCCAATCACATGGCAGCAACTCAATGCATTTAGGCATGTAGACATGGCCAAGACGATCTGCTGCAGTTCAAACCGAGCATCAGAATGGGGAAGAAAGGTGATTTAAGTGACTTTGAACGTGGCATGGTTGTTGGTGCCAGACGGGCTGGTCTGAGTATTTCAGAAACTACTGATCTACTGCGATTTTCACGCTCAACCATCTCTAGGGTTTACAGAAAATGGTCCGAAAAAGAGAAAATATCCAGTGAGTGGCACTTCTGTGGGCGCAAATGCCTTGTTGATATCAGAGGTCAGAGGTGAATGGCCAGACTGGTTCAAGCTGATAGAACGGCAACAGTAACTCAAATAACCAGTCGTTACAACTAAGGCCTGCAGAAGAGCATCTCTGAACGCACAACACGTTGAACCTTGAGGCAGATGGGCTACAGCAGCAGAAGACCACACCGGGTGCCACTCCTGTCAGCTAAGAACAGGAAACTGAGGCTACAATTCACACAGGGTCACCAAAACTGGACAATAGAAGATTGGAAAAACGTTGCCTGGTCTGATGAGTCTCGATTTCTGCTGCAACATTCGGATGGGTCAGAATTTAGCGTCAGTAACATAAAAGCATAGATCCATCCTGCCTTGTATCAACAGTTCAGGCTGGTGGTGGTGGTGTAATGGTGTGGGGGATATTTTCCTGGCACACTTTGGGCCCATTAGTAACAATTGAGCATCATGTCAACGCCACAGCCTACAGAGTATTGTTGCTGACCATGTCCATCCCTTTATGACCACAGCGTATCCATCTTCTGATGGCTACTTCCAGCAGGATAACGCACCATGTCATAAAGCGCGAATCATCTCAGGCTGGTTTCTTGAACACAACAATGAGTTCACTGTACTCGAATGGCCTCCACAGTCACCAGATCTCAATCCAATAGAGCACTTTTGGGATGTGGTGGAACGGGAGATTCGCATCATGGATGTGCAGCCGACAAATCTGCAGCAACTGCGTGATGCTATAATGTCAATATGGACCAGACTCTCTGAGGAATGTTTCCAGTACCTTGTTGAATCTATGCCTCAAAGGATTAAGGCAGTTCTGAAGGCAAAAGGGGGTCCAGCCTAGTACTAGCAAGGTGTACCTAATAAAGTGGCCAGTGAGTGTGTGTGTGTATATATATACTGTATATATGTATATATGTAAGTATATATACAAACACAGTATATATATATATATATATATATATATATATATATATATATATATATATATATATATAGTGTATATATATATGCACTTACACACAAACACAACACACACCACACACACATAAAAGGGGCAGTTTCATCCAACTGCCGGCCAATAACCTGCTTCTGCACAACATGGAAGCTCCTGTCAGACATCATTGCAGCTAAGACGAGTAGGCACATGGCTCATTGCACGAGCGGGGCCCAGAAAGGCATTGGCAAGAACACCAGAGGAGCCAAGCACCAGCTACTGGTGGATAAAACAGTGAGACTGAAAGACCAGACAGACTAATCCGTACATCACCTGGATTGATTGTTGACTATGTAAAATGCGTCCTGGAATACTTGAGGCTGTATTAACATCAACAGGACTCTAAGAGTCAGGGCTCCTTCATCAAGATCTCAATGGGGCTCTGTAAGATAACCCTAGAGGCCAACCTCAGACCAATAGCATGAGTCACCATCAAGGTATGCTGCTGTTCTGCGTAGACATCTCAATGAAATCGTCACCATGAATGGCTACGGATAACACCTATAGATTGGAGCAACCATCAGCAACCTCTACATGGTGATGTGAATGAGACATCAACTCACTAATCCATCTCACTAGGATATAGGCCTACAGCAATGATATCGGAATGTCATTTAGACTGGATAAGTGTGGTCATATGGTTACAAGGAGAGGGAAGGTAGTTAGAAATGAGGGTATTATACTACCATAAGGAAACATAAGAGATTTTGATGGCAGCTACGAGTACCTGGGAATTCCACAGGCAAATGGATTGTGTGGGCAAATCACAAAGCAGCTGAGTTCTGAGAAGTCAGAACAAGACCCAGGCTTTCAACAATGTTGCTCTACCAGTCATCAGACACCCTGCTGGCATAATATGCCAAAGGAGGAGATAGAAGCCACTCATAATGCATGGAGGGTTTCATCCTAGGTCCAGCAATTCAAGACTGTAGACTAAGCAAAAGGAGGGAGACACATGGACGGATGAACATCAGAGCCACTATCCAGGATGAAACAAGTTCCAGGAGTACAACAGGAAGATGGCCCCAAGAAATGAAGTGCTTAGTGAGTATCTCAGACAGCAGAAACCCAATGAGGAGGACTAATCCTAACAATGGCTGTAAAAAGCTGGGTTGAAAGACATCACACAGGGACAAATCAGGGCAGCACAGAAGCAAGCTCTGAATACAAGACCAATAGAGGCCGTGATCTACCACACCAGGCAGGACCACAGATGCAAGTCGTGCAAAGAATCCCCTGAGACAACCCAGCACATAACAGTGGGATGCAAGATGATAGTAGGCAGAACGCACATGGAACGCCACAACCAAGTGACTGGCATAGTATACAGAAATGTCTGTGCTGAATATGGGTTGGACGTTCCAAAGTCAAAGTGGGATCCATCCATAATGCTAATGGATAGCCAACCAGACATAGTTGTGATGGATAAACAGCAGAAGTCGGCAATAGTGATGGATGTAATTACAAGCAATAGGAACATCAGGAACAAGAAGCACAAAATGCATGAGAAATACCAAGGGCTGAGGGAAGAGATAGAGAAGATGGAGAAGGTGAAGGAAACAATGGTTCCTGTGGTAATCAGAGCACTGTGACCCCCAAACTGGGAGAATGGCTCCAATAAACCAAGGAACAACAACCAAGATAGCTGTTTCCAGGAATGTACTCTTCTGGACATATAGGACACTACACTGGTAGAGGACCTGAGTTTGAAGGAAAAAAGACCTTAACCCTGGATTTTAAACATGTGTTTTTATTAGGTACAACTACTGTTCAACTGCTCATTAATGCAAATATCTAAGAATCCAATCTCATGGCAGAAACACAGTCCATTTAGGCATGTAGGTGCGGTTGTTGGTGCTAGATGGGCGGGTCTGACTATTTTAGAAGTTGCTGATCAACTGGAATTCTTACACACAGACATCACTAGGGTTTACAGAGAATGGTAAGAAGTAGAAAAATATCCAGTGAGTGGCAGTTCTCTGGGTGAAAATGCCACAGGTCAGAGGATAATGGCCAGCCTGGTTTGAGCTGACAGAAAGAGTAACTCAAGTAACTACTCATTACAACAGAGGTATGCAGAAGAACATCTCTGAATTCACAATACATCAAACCTTGACTTCAAGATGGGCTACAGCATCAGAAGACCACACAAGATGACACTCCTGTCAGCTAAGATCAGGTACAAAGGATTCCTGGTACCTTATAAGATTTCCTCAAGGTGTACCTTACAAAGTGGCAAATGAGTGTGTGTATGTATATAAATTCATACAACATACATACAGGCATTAAGTATTTCAGTGTTTGTGTTCGCATTTTAGAAGGAAAACATGCCTGTGCTAACACTGTGACCTGACCAGTGAGGGACATGATTGAGAATGTGAGAGGGTAGATTACTTACGGTCTGCAACAGCACACTTGCAATGATAATAAAAATACATCTAAGACAATGTAGGTGTTGCTAATACAGTGGCTGGTGAGGGAATGTTCAAGGTTGCAGGTTATCGTGTAAGTTTCTGTGTTCTTAGCGGCTTTGATGAGTTTGCTTAACAAAGTCCTTGCAGCAAACTGTCTGTTTGCTCTGTCCCCAGTCGTTTGCATATGCACTGTCTGTAGTGATCAGCCCCGCAGCCTGAGCCCGTGACCACTGGGCTGTGGTCAGGGCTGCAGAGCTCTTGCGGTGACCTTTTGCATGGTGGGAAAGGTTCGCGCCTGTCTGTGCTAATCACAGGCACGGCTGAGCTGTCTGCTCCCGTGTCAAATCGATTCTCCCCCCCCCCCCCCTTCGTTCTTCTTGCCGGCAGCCTCCTGAGATATTATACTGCTCCACACAGCAATGCACCCACAGGAGCTTAATCTGGTAAACACCATCCCCAGAGCCATGTGTCTTAAATGCTTTTTCAAGGTTTCCCTCCACCTTATAAGGTACAAGCCCATGTTTGTGTTTGTGTGGGCGGGTGTTTGTGTGAACGCGTGAATGTTTGCGTGCTAATTTCCCACAGAGAAACAGCTGACAGCCAGTAACTGCTTGGGCGTGCTGGCCATGGCGGAGGCCATGCAGTGCACCGAGCTCCACAGCATGGCCAAGGCCTTTGCGCTGCAGAACTTCCCCGAGGTGGCCACTCAGGAGGAGATCCTCAACATCTCCAAAGAGGACTTCATCAGCTACCTGTCCAACGACAGCCTAAACGCCAAAGCCGAGGAACTGGTCTATGAGACGGTCATCAAGTGGATCAAGAAAAACCCCTGCAGTCGAGTACAGGTGAGAGACCCGGGCTCATGCCTTCAGTGATGGATTACCCACATTTTAGGACTGATGACATCATGCATTTAGAACTTTTCCTGCCGCATACTGCATAACTCTTTCGCCCCACCTAGTCTGCAACCCCAGTTTTCACTTGCTCCTATGAAACTCCTATTCTGTGCTAGCCTGCTCTCTTTTTCACTCCGAATGCAATCTCCTCTCCAAACTCCAAATACCTCTGAACATAGTTTACATTTTTAGTCATATTACCATTTTGGGAAGATGATGAAATGTATGATCTCCTGTGTTCAGTAACCTACCTACCTTAGATTGCAGGGAAGTTTGTTGCAAAATAGCAAGATTAAATGGTGAGGAAAGCATTGAACAGACTTATTCTCTCTGTCATCTTATTAGTGAAAAAATCTGTATTTGCAGTGTGTTTATTACAGTATTGTGGACCCAATCAGTCTACCATATATCACTAAAAATATGAAAGATTAATTGGTGTTAAAATAGAATGAAAAAAGTTCCTGCCCCTGTGCCATCTACTGTAAGAGATTAGCAGAAATTCAAGATTAAATCACTGTTCTGCTGAGCAAGTAATGAGTTTGGGGTAATGCGGCACAGCCTATAAATTATAACTTTTTTCCTCTTCCTAAGATGTTGAAATCTGTGGACATGTTGAGAAAAACCCTCAAGTAATATGGGTTTTGCATAGATTACAGCAAAGTGATACGTTTACTGTATGTGGGCTGTTTCTGATGCGTTAAGTCTGAGAATGTCTTGTTGATTACATGGTGTAATCTGTGTGTGTGCAGGAGCACCTTCTGAGGAGAAGGCCTGAATCAGAGTAAAGCTGAGCATTAACTGGGCTGGGCACAGCAGTGCCATCACTGGACCTCCAAGCTTTAGGTGCTATAGCATTTGGTACCTGCACTTCCTGATAAACTGGTGGAGCCAGTGGTGGTTGTAACTTCAGCAAACAAGCTAATCTTCAGTTTAGCACAGATTTCAGTTAAACGAGTGACTACTCTTTCTTCTAATAGGCCTGCATCCAGTAGTAGTCTTAGGGGCATCATTTAAAAATTATGCAAAAATTTGTTTTTGCTAAGAGAATTAGTGCTGCTTCATATGAACTGTATATGATTTTTACGAAACTCAGACATTTATTGATGACGATCAGTGTTTTTTCCTTATGCGTGCTGTCTTAGTTCCTCATATGTATTCCATGTGTGCCTTCTGGTCTGAAATGAACAGAATGTAGTGTTATACAGGACTATGTCTCTGTGTCCTTGGATAGTACTGGAAAGTGCAAGTGTATAAATCAGTTGTGAGTAGACGTCTGTCAGCCCGTTTGCCATACTGTTTGGAGTGGGCAAAGCATTGTTGTGAAACTACATCAGATGGCATGGAAAGGAAGCGCTAGAGATTGCTGCAGTGACCTGATGTTTACTGGGTCTCCGCTGAACAGCAGACTGGAGGAGGACTCGATCTGAATTCAGCAGATAGATCCCTGCTGATCTTTAACACCCTGCTCCCGGGGGACTCAGCCCGATGGAGGCACAGACCCAGTGGAGTACCAGGGCAGAACAGGAAGAAAAGCCTCTTTATTCACCCTTCCCCACCTCCTTCCTGGCTCTGGATCTCTTCTGTTTAATTTTGATTATTATTTATGCCCGTTTTTTTTTTTTACATCCAGTATTGAACTGTGTCCCTGTGGTTTTGCAGCATTCACTGACTGGCTCATCCAAGTTTTATAGAACATTAGGATTTTTATCCTAGCTGAACTTTACTTCTGGTCTCTTGTGAACTTTCTTCTGTTTATTGTTGTGCTAGACTGCCTGTTTGAACTACTTTTTTTTGCCTTTTTGAACTACAGGTTTATTTTGGTTTTCAATACTCCTTATGAATCAAAGGAGATGATGTTGTCTTATCATAATCTTGAAAGAGCTTATTCAGTTGTTTTGATTTAGGTAATGCTGCTTCCTTATTCAGTGAAAATAGGTTCAAAGTCTTGATTATAGTCTTGATTTACTGTATTGCAAAACCTACTTTTCATTCTTCCATTAATTTAAGATTCATAGTTCATGTAGATTCATATAAAGTTCATAATTCATAGTTCATATAGAATTTGTTTTATTGTTTGTTTGTTTCCTTGACACCTTCAGCCATTAGCTGTCTCTGTTAATGGAGTTCGAGGTATTTCTTGTATACCTTCGGTTGGAATGCAGCTTGGTAGTAAGTTATAGTAAGTGACCGGTTCTCGTCTGAAACTCCTGTCGGGATGTAGATCTTAATAATTGTCTGCTTTACTCTCTGACCGATGGGAGGCCACAGTGGGGAATGAGCCTAGCGCTCTGTTAAAATGGAGAGATGGCCGCCGTTTGAAATCTCAGTGGCTTTCAATCGTAAAACAATGGCAGCCGCTTAGCAGCCGGGCCGTGGTGCTCCTCTCAGAGCCGCACTTATGGGTCACGAGGAGCAACCCCCACCACCACCACCACCACCTTCCCCACATAATCGATGCGGTTCCCTGCGTAGCCAGCGTCCATCTCTCCCGAGATGCTTGAGGCTAGCGCCCCTGCCCACTCCGGTTTACAGCAAGATGCAATCGGGCAGCTCTGCAATCGAGCCTGTTTAGGGCAGGTCATTTTTCACAGCGCAGCAGTGCTGGTTGCTGCTCCTTCTGAACACCCCCCACCCCCGTTTCAATGCTAGCACACATTATTAGGCAGATGATGTCAGCTACTGGGTACAGATCTCGTTTTACTCCCCGAGTGAGGGAAGCACCTATTGCACGTGCGTAATCTGTCTCTCTTTTTCTTTTTTGCAGTACACTTTGCTCACTATCAGGTCTGCAGGGTCTGACTCCTCACATCATGTGCATTTCTACTGTCTCTTTGTGTCTGCACTTGCGTGAGTGTATTATTGTGTAGTAGGTGAGAGTTTCTGTGTGTGGGTGTGTGTGTGCACAAATTGTCCCTCTCCCTCTGTATGTGTGTGTGGTATTTGATTTTAAATTATCTTCTCCTTTCTTCCCCACATCTCTGCCCTATAGCTAAAGAAAACATGTAAGGAGAGCTCACTGAATTTTCACACTGTATTACCAGTTTTTAGATTTGCTTAGAGAGCCACATGGATTCATGATTTATGGCTTAGATAGATACGTTTTATATCTACAAGCTGTGAAATAAACACCACAAATTTGATTCTGGCTTGTTGTGTCTTGCCCTGGGGATTTCAGTTAGTTATTTGACTTGAAGATAATAATGGAAACATAGTGAGCATGTCTGGCCATGAAATAAAATATTAGAGCAGATTATTGTAACGTCAGTAGTGCATCTGTAAAAGCATATGTACCAGCAGCTCATTAGAGGGATATTCGTGGTTCTGCTGAAATAATTGGCCTTTTGCTGCTATGACTGAGGTACATTCTGATTCTGCTAACACCAAACAGTTGGACACAACCTTTGTTTTGAAGAGCCAGAAGTGAAGGATTCAAGTAAAATTCCAATCTAGTTTTGAAAAAGGCAAAAGATATTTTGTGTCTTTACGCAATTACTATTGTATATTAAATATTTATTATTATTAATCATTTATACTTTTTATGACTTTAGTAGAATTAATTTCACTTACCATGTACATGTGTTATAGCACCCTATGATAAAAACATATATTGGAAAATGCATCGGAAGAAGATGCCATTTTCAGAAGTGTACATGAATAAGAATTATGTTTGTTCCTGTTCATATTTGCCCCATTTCTTCAACTTCAGAGATAGAAAAGCACATGAGGGAAAAAAAACGTTCATTCAAACAGTTTCAGACCCGACAGCTAAACGCACAAGGCATGACTTATGCTGCTGGATCAAACACGTATTGCAGGATCTGGACGGATGGGGGGTTCAGGAAGAGACAGCTTTCCACAAGCACTATCCACTGAGATGCTAACTGCAGCTCTCCACAGAGATTGCGCTGCAGCTCTGCACAGTTCAAAATGTCCATAAAACACATTATGGATTTTTATTGCCGGCAGGTGCAGCATGGGGAGTGTATGGAAGTTTCCGGTCTTTATTGTAAACAGGACTTAAATGAGCACTCTGCATTCTGTGTGACCGTAAGCCATTTGCATGAACATTGGCTCCATGCATCTGGTAATTCCTGTACACTTCACACCAGTTTACATACCTGTCCTGCGAGTGAGACGCATCGGGCCACTTGACCTTGTTGTTTATGCATCACCTCCATTAAGGGCAGTTCAGGCAAGCGTCACAAATCAAAAGCAATCCAGGGAACGTGAGCCAGCGTTCAACCTTTGATAGTGAATACAACTGGGTTTTTCTTTCTTCCTTCTCCAGCATTCTTATCTCAGTCACATGTGTGCCGTAGTCCAACTCCCCCATGTTGGACATTCTTTCAGATAGGCTCAGCCAAAGCAGAGGCAGCTCTGCATTATTTGATCATATAACCGATAAGCCTTGATTGCTTCAGCAGAGTAGAGAATGAGTGTAATCCAGAGGGATTCACTTCAGACACAGCTGCCTGCTTCTGTATATATATATATATATATATATATATATATATATATTTGTGTGTGTGTGTGTGTGTGCATGTGTGTGTGTGTGTGTGTGTTTTATCCATAACATACCCCACAATAACGCGATGCTGGGGTTAGACCTCCCTCTCTGAAATGCCAGATAGATAAACTATCTGAATATGATGGTGCAAATCTTTCCAGATAGGCTCTCACCTGGGACTCCATGGAAATGCCACCAGCACACCCACATCTCTGACCTTTATAGTTCCTGATTTAGACCAGTCTCAGCCTACCAGTCCCTGCACATCTAAATGAGAATATGTGTTGAAGGCCAATTTCTGTGTCAGAGTTATTTCGGTGCTACACTTCTGGTGGTCTTATAATTTGGCTGATGCATTTGCTTTTTGAAATCCATTCCTGACAAAAGTGTTGGTGGAGGGGGGGGGAGCGTATTAAAAAGCCACACCAGATGTTGGCCGTGCCGCTTTGTGTGTACAAGTTTCCCCTGATGAGGACAAATCCTCGATGGAGACGCGGTGGAACAAGGAGACATTCAGTGATGGTATTGTTCACCATGGCAACCCCCTCCCTCTAGTGAGCAGTGAAAGGGACTTTTGGAAATGTTCACCTGTACACGGAGCTGTTTCGCCTGCTTATTATCACCCAGCTGCTGCTGTAAAAAGCTACTGGGCCATGCTGGCGTTTTTGATTACTGGGTAATTGGTGCTGAAGTTTATTATGTGGGTTTAACAGCAAGTCCAGGCCTGCTGTGGGCTCTTTAGCCATTGTCCCATCTCTGTGATAGATTGGCTTTGAAAGCATAATCTATTTATGGTGATTTAGATGCATAGTCGGCCGCGAAACTTCTTAAGCTCCAGTTAGGATGCGTGTGCTGCTTGTGCATCTCCTCCTCTGTAACTCTCCGCGTGCGGAACGAAGATGCTGCTTCGTTTCCCTCGCCACGTCTGATTGGCTCTCTCTTTTGCAGCACGCGTCAGAGCTGCTGGCCGTGGTACGACTGCCCTTCATCCACCCCAGCTACCTGCTCAACGTGGTGGACAACGAGGAGCTGATCAAGTCCTCGGAGGCGTGCCGAGACCTGGTCAACGAGGCCAAGCGCTACCACATGCTGCCCCACGCCCGCCAGGAGATGCAGACACCCCGGACTCGCCCGCGCCTCTCTGCAGGTGCGCTCGCGCCTCTCGCCGGCTCTCGGGAGGCTCATGCACAATCTGCGCGTGACCTGGAGAATGGACGCATACACTATCATGTCATGACCCGTCTCCTCACATCTGTCCGCCTCGGGCTGGTGTACGCCGTAGGACGGCACGTGCTGCTGCCGTGGTGGTGCTCGTTGTTTGCGTGCGAAACACAGTGTGGTGATTTCGTTTGACGCCGCAGCCAAGCCGCCCCGCTCTGCCGCTTATATCCTAGTAGCCGTGTGGAGCACGGTGGATCCAGTAATCCAGTGGATCCCCATTATCTCATGTAAGAGCATGCAAGTGCGGTTAAATGCGGAATCTAGGGTTCAGTGGGTCAGCGCTGGGTTGTCACAACACCTGCGGCTCTTATTACTGTCTGTAAATTTCACTGATGTGTACCCAAGAAAAGATATGCTGTGTGGAGCCGTTAGCGCAGGGATTTCCATCCCAAAGGTCTTAGTGAACAGCTGCTCGAGGAAGTAGGCCTGTAATCTTTTCATTATTTAAAGGTAAATTTACAGTGTTATCCCTGTAGACCACATTTTGTTATTATCCTGCCAAGCACATTTACTTTAACTTGGTCAAAATGTGTGCGACATTTTGGAATGTGGGTGAAATTACTGATGGCTGTGTAAGAGAGGCTTCAGAAGCTAAATTTGTTTGCTCGACTGACCTCAGGCTGGAGGTCTAGAGCATCTCCACCCCTTTTCTCACATTCTGCGCTGATGTTGTTGTACCGAATGCTCCTTACATTCCTCCTCCAACCTGTGATTATCAGAACATGCTCCAGCACATTCTGACTCAGCGCTGACTGCACGCTCTTTTTCTAGCACCGGTTAATCTGCTCCAATCAGCAGCGGTACAAAACCACCCCCACCCCCAAACACACACACACACACACACACACACAGACTGCTGCCTTTAAAACCCTCGTCTCTCGCAGGAGAGCCCTAGGTGCAGGTGCCCCCTCCCACAACAGGGGCTCTGGAATCTAGCGGAAGACCACGGCTCCCAGATTAGTGAGCCCTGCCTGAGCATTGGGCGAGATTAGGCCCATGGTCTCTCGGACACGCGCCAGTGTCGCCGGGGACAGCAGCGGAAGGCTGAAAGGCAGAGCCAGAGCCAGTCGTTGGCGGGCAGCGATCAGACCTCCCTCGCACGGCTGTCGTGAGGCACTTGATAGATGGGGGTGGCAGTTTCCCCTGGTCCCAATGTGTAAAGAATGGGCAGCATTTGCCAGTTAGGCGCTGGTGTTTCTGTGCCCTAAAGGCAGCGTGCCTCCATAGGCTGGAGCACCTCCAGAAGCAGCTGGGTCATGCCGTGGTTGAGCCTTGTGACTATGCCAGGCATGTGAAGACTGAAGCAGCATGCAAGCAGATGGGCATGCCAGTCATTTAAATTGTTTGCAGTAGTGTACAGGCCTGATATTCTCCGCCTGTGCAGGAATACATCTTGTGGTACACGGAGCTTTACAAACAGGGTGATTTCCAAACGTGTGATTTTTTTTCTGGAACACCGCTGATAGAAAGAATGATATGGCAGAAGGGGAATCGTTCTTTTACAGAGCTGAGCTCTGTTCGGATGGTTCTGCTTTCTTCTGTAGTGAACATTGCCATTTCATTTTCTCCTACTCTAAAGGGCTGATCCCCCCTGCCCTGGTCCTCTGGGCTTGGAGGAGGAATGGATGTCATGAATTTTAATCCAAACACTCGGGGATAAAATCTTGCTGGGTAATCAAACTAACTGAGCCCCGCAGCCCACAGACAAGAATCTCCACAGAGTGAATCCTCAGCTTTATCATTGCCTAAAATAAATATATTAGTGTGTGGGTCACAGCAGTAGTTGCATGCGTCCTAAAGTTTAGCCAGTGCTGAGTTTTGTTTAAGCTGGTGGTTTTGAGTCCTTTTGGCGTCCCTGGGCTTCTCGGCACTAGCTGCGTGAGACTGACGCTCTCTCTATTAGTTTCAGTGATTACGTGAATCTCTCCCTCGGCGGCCGTGGATGATGTTATTGGGTAGGTTGTTTGCCTTCTTTTTGTCGTTTGCTCTACACGGCCGTCCGCAAACGGCAGCTCTGAGGCCCATACCGCCGTGTGAAGAAAGTCGTGCGGAGGCGGTATTCCCTCTCTCTCCAGAGCAACATATGCATAATTCATTTAAAAAAACATCCTAGGCAAGATTGTCAGCCTTTTAAATACAGTAAAATGTTCTGCTTCAACTGGCTCCAGGCTCCTCCGTCCACTCAAAATGTCAAAAACTGAAAAAGCACTGCGTGTGCATGTCAGTGTTTTTTTTTTTTATTTTTTTTTTTTAGTGTTTTAAAATGTATTTTTGCTTTTTTTCCCACTCTGCCTTGTCCTGCAGGGGTTGCTGAGGTGATAGTGCTGGTGGGGGGGCGACAGGTCACTGGCATGAGCCAGCGCTCGCTGACGGCCGTCACGTGCTTCAACCCCCAGAACAACAAGTGGTACCCCCTGGCCAGCTTGCCTTTCTACGACCGCGAGTTCTTCTCAGTCATTTCAGCAGGGGATAATATCTACCTTTCAGGTAATCAAACTGTCTCCGTGTCACTAGCCGTACAGGGAGCATCCCACCGTCGCTGGCTTTTATATTTAGCTCAGCTTGCTGTACTGCTGCAGAGGCGTTCTGAACACCCCGCTCTGCCTACTGTTGGTTTTTGTTTCTTATTTATTTTTTTTTTTTTTAACAGAATCAGTCAGTATTATAGCACTAAACATAGCTCCCGGCTGACTGTCTCAGCGAAAGCATCATTCCTGGTTCCCCTTCGGTTCAATTCGCGCTGGAGTTTCAGCCGTGCCATGCACCGCCCACCGAAGTGTAATTGGCCACAATTTCACTGGTGTGGAAGGACAGTATGGTGCATAAGCCAATCAGATATCTGCTAAGATCCCCATGCAGGATGCTCTCTGAGCACACTGAGGAGGGCTGTGATACAGCATAGCAGGTAGTCCACAAGCCCGCAGGACTTTGTAGCTTTCACCATCTCTAATTGGAGACATTTTTTCTATGTTTTTAATTAGTTAATAGTGAATAGTGAGGCCTATAAAAATGTGTGAGGTGTTTTAAAAAGACTTCTGCCATAAATATATATTTTAGCAGCAAAATGCCACTTCTCACACTTCACAGTGATAATTTTTTTAACAGGCTTTTTTTTGGGGAGTGGGAGGGGGGCTTGTCCATCCAGCAGGGCTGTATTAGAGCAGGTGTGAGGCAGCCTGATGGCTTTCAGAGCAGGGAGGTGTAAATGGAGACTTGAGCAGACATTTTTGTTTGGGCTTTGCACCTTCTCCAGGTGGAATGGAGTCAGGAGTCATGCTGTCAGACGTGTGGTGTTACATGTCCCTGCTGGATAATTGGAACCTGGTGTCTCGAATGACAGTCCCCCGATGTCGTCACAACAGCGTGGTTTATGATGGCAAGCTGTACACCATTGGAGGTCTTGGGGTGGCCGGGAACCTGGATAATGTAGAAAGGTACGATGGCTGGACACACACACACACACACACACACACACACAGTACCTGCATCTAAATTAAACATGCTAGCAGAAGCCATTATGCATTGCAGATAAGTGCATGGTCAGCTTTTTCAGAGCTTGGGGCTGATCTGATAATTAGATCTCTACTGGGGTATTGTGGGAAACGTTTCAGGGACAGGTGACTACGGTACAAGTGCATTGCACAGATTAGATCACATTTTGCTTTGAATACCGCTGCTCGGACTGTTGCTATAACAAACGGTTATGGCTCTGTAGCAGGGTTTCTCAGTTTAGTGTGTTTCCCTCATTAGCATTGTGCCAAGTAAATTAAAACTCTGCTTTTGGAAAAAATGGGAAACATGGATGATAATAGGAAATGGTAGAGGAAAAAAAAAATTAATTTCCTGCTCATGATTAACAAAATGCTCTCTAGCTTGTGGCAATGCTGCTTCCAAACTTTTGATGTGCTTGTTTCTTGCTTATGGTGGTGCGTTTTCCTGTTGAATGGACAGGCGTGATAAAAATAGCCCCCTTTTCCTCTGAAAGCAGCGCTGTTCGTTTGGTGTGTTTGTGCTCTAGGCTTTGCCATTCTATCTGCAATCTTGCATTTATTCGCATCTCTCACAAAGAGAAACAGCACAGCCCTGGAATTGACTGGCCTTGTCTATAGACCCATCCGGAATCATATATTGCCCACTCCAGACGTCTGGCCCGCAGTAGATTTGCATGAGTCACTAGTTAATTGACAGAGCAATGGGGGAGTCATTGGTTACAGAGCGCTGCTTGGGTTGCTGTTCGGAGCTGCTCCACTGGGATCCTGGCCGCTCTCTCTGCCTCCTGTTTTGTGGCCTGACATCCATCTTGCCTTCAGTTTCATGCTCCTGACCATGAAATCTCCTCTGCTCAGAATTATGTCTTCAATCTGTCTCTTTCTCAAGGCCACTAACGGGCCATTCTTAGGGGAGGCAATATTTCTAATCAATTGCAGGGTAATGTGTGTAGCTCTCTCTCTCTCTCTAATCCTACTTCTCTCACTCTCTCTCTCTCTTCCTACCTTTCTTTCTCCCTCACTCCATTTCCCTCTACACTAATTATGTGATAATTCAGGCTCCTATTTATACAGCAGTATATACCGTATATATTCTGTTCTGTGGTTGAGATCCAAACACATGTGGCGTAAACTACCCCCGAGAGTGCTGAGATGTGCTCCCCAAAAGGAAAGGCCTCATCGTGAGGCCTGGTTAGTATCCCTCCTATCCTCTGCTCATCAGGCTGCCTGTATGTGTGTCGGCTGGACACGTTCAGACAGCTTGATCACATTCAGGCAGCTCTAACCTTTTGCCATTTTGAAATACCACACCCCTAGAGGGAAGCCTCGGGCTGGCCAGGGAAGATCTGTGATTCTGCCAAGGATGTTCCCTACTCTAGTGTTATTACCAGGTCTTACGGTTTATTTGGTCTTTGAAGGTGAATTCTGCGCACAGTCCCACTTTCACCCATATACAGTAGCCATTCTGCCTACTGAGCTCCAGAAAGAAGCTCTTGTGCTGGGAGAGTTACTTCTCTCTGCATGACCTCTTGTCATGACATGGACAGGATCTCATTGCTCGGTGCCATCTCACTCCATAAGATCAAAAGTCAATTAAAATACCACTTGTGATCAAAGACATAGTCATCAAGGCATTAAGGCAAAGCCTACTTTATGCTATTATTATCTATTCTCTTATATAAGCTAAATCTTCCTGGCTAGTGTCCAATTGAACTCTCCCTGTGAGCCATATAGTACATACATTGCATTTTTGCACTGTTTCATGCAGGCTTTTCCTTGAGAATTATCGAATTTTCCCACAACCCTCAGTTGAAGGCTTTGCGATTGTTTTGAATCCAGATACTCCATTGTGCTCATTCTCAGAGAAGCTGAGGGGGTGGGGGGGTGGAAGGGGGACGTCGGTCGTTCCCGATCTGCTCTACAAAGGAATCATTAAGCACGGTGGTTGTGTTCGGAAGCCGGCGTGCTGGGCCATGGGCTCCCAGAGCCAGCCAGAGCCCGCTCGCATCGTGCCCTGCTGAGATAGTGCACCCCGCCGTGCCAGCCCACCACACCACGGATTAAAGGAGCTGATAATTCCTCTTCCTCCTGCTCCATCACCCTGCTCTCTCTTTCTCTCTCTCTCTCTCTCTCTCTGAGCCCTCCGTGCAGATCTAGGCAGCTCCTTACAGACGGGCACCAGCGCGTTTGGGGCCGCAATGCTGAGCCGAAATGGCTAAGGTGGTGGCAACCATTTCTGACAGTTTGCCTAATTGAAAGTCTCTTTTCCCCTCACTCTTGCTGTTGAAACGCGAGCGTCTCCCTCCGCGCCAATCCCCTCTCACCGCACCGCAGCTCATCGGTCAGAGCACAGCGGCTGTGGACTAGTCACCTCGCCACCTTCTGCTCCGCAGGACATCAGCTTCATCCAGCTTCAATGAACCTCTGCTGCTAGGTGGAAATAAAGGCAACGAAACAAAATCCACCTCTGAAAACAACCAATTTATTTAAGGAAACACTGCACGTTTTTACGGGCGAGATTTTCAGGTGAAGTCCCAAGTGGCTGGGTTATATGGACAGTCACGCAGCTGTAAAGACAGTTGGTGCCTCACTCGGATCACTGTTGTAAAGACACTCAGTGTGGAGAATGAGAAAAGTGATCTGACAAAAATGACAAAAAGACTTGGGGATTCCCGTGCGGTCTCAATACACAAATAGGAAAAACAGAAAACAAACACAGCCTATTTTCCTGTCCATTTTTGGGGAACTGAAATTATGAACTTAATTTACCATAAAAATCAAATCTTAATGAAGTCTTCTGCACTGTCATTGTAATACCATGTTGCCTATAATACAAGTCTTCACCATGACTATCTTGATTCATTAACCTCAGCTGTCGGTGGATGATACTCCATCTTTTCGAGGCCTGACCTTTGTGCACAAGCCCAATCACAATCGAAGTGCTTCAGGCTTTTTTTTTCTTATGACAATCCATAAACAAATTAGTAGATAGTGCATCACGTTTGTGTAAAAATTTGCTGCCTGTCCAGTTATGTTCCTTAGCCCGTAATATCCAGCATCAGTTGTGTACCAGACATAAACTGCCCAAAGTGTTATCTTTACAGAGACTCGTGTACATCATGAACACGAATCCTTCTACACTCGAGCAGACGAGTAGGTCTCGGGTGCTTTGGGGCGTGCCCGAGCTCAAGGCCGGCTGTGTATCAGATAAGAAACGCCGAGTACATGACTGTCTTGAATGAATTTTGAGGAAATGTATAATGAGATCAGATTGGAAGCTATTGATCAGGCACACCCACAGGCCAACGTGTGGAACACAGAGAGGAGGGGGCAGCAGCTCATGGAGGCAGCCAAGCACGGAGAGAGAGAGCGTAACCTTGAGGCAGGAAGTCCATGTGCAGTCTGGGAAGCCATATTTATGGAGTGGGCTGAGCTTGGCTCCAGGCATGTGTGCGTGGCGCAGCTCAGAGCTCACGGCCAGCGTGCCTTCCGTATCCACTCCAGCCCCCACAGGGCTGCGTCCCAATAATGATGCCAGAGGAGCTGCAGGTCAGAAGCTCTTGCTGCCCACCAACCCGCTGGACTCCAAAAACGAATCGTACAATTTTGCAGCATATTATATATATTATTAGGCCCAAGATCTGATGTGTGATATTTATGTGGGCCAGCCTTCTTCTTACTTCATCTCTTCTTACTGTTCTCCCATGCCTGTCTGAATCTCAAGGTGCCCTAGACAAATACAGTCTCTCTCTTTTCCTGTCTGTCTGTCTCTCACTGTTTCTCCTTCTCTCTCCCTTTCCACATGAGGAAGCTGCTCAGAAATTAGTTAGTTTGTTGGGGGATCTTGTGTGGCAACCTTGGCCTGGATTGTGTTTGTGGAACGGACACCACTCTTGCAAGCGTAAGTGTGGTCACTGCGTGTACATGAGCAATAACACGGCCGTCGCTGCTACAGCTTGGACAAGATGATTCCAGGAGCCTGAGCACTGACGTCTCTCTGCATGTCCCTTCTCCACGAATGATTATCCTTGTTGTTTTTTGACTTTGCTGATGACCACAAGAAGGATATATGCTAATGGATGCAAAAAGATATGCTAACAGATGCGTATGCATGGACACGTCTGGAGCAGCCTGCAGTCTGCCAGCCGGAGCGATCCATGTGCCGTTAACGAGGGATGCCATAATGCAGATGTGTTTCAAGCTGTCCTTTGTGCGGCTGACGGGTGCGGTGAGCGTCACCTCGGTTGGCGTGGCAGCAGCACATGCCCATGCACCGTGGAGCTCGTCCTATTGCACTGGGGCTCGTCCTGCCGTTCAGATTGGAGGGCACCGGCAAGCTCGATTTACTCCAGCGAACTAGTTTACGCCTGTTGAGTGAAGTGGGGGCTCTTTGTTTGCTGTTGATGTATATTGAGTCTGTAAGAATGTTTGATTTTTGTCTCAGGGAATAGGAAGAGATTTAATTAATTTAGAGTGCTATTAGTCTGTCCCATTTTGTAATTAAAACTCTGTGTTGATTAGAGAGTTTATTTCGGAATGCATTAGGCTTCTTTTTTTTTGGGGGGGATTTCTCAAGGGGGTTCGGCATTGGATAGATGGCTTAAGAGGCTTTTATGGTCACTAAGATATTATTTAATCCGCTGGTGTAAAGTAGACCATCAGGAAATTGTAGATTAAGATATGCCAACATGGGTGTCTTGAGTTTGGCCAACCTTAACCACAAAGAGGAGAGGAGATGACAGGCCAGCCCATGGGGCAGGTGTCAGCTCACTGGGCATTTCACGCAGTGTCTGACCATTTCAGAGTTGCCCTGGTGGCTGCTTGCCCCCCAGCCCCAGACCAGCTGTCTGGCCCAGCACTCTTGGGTGCACTTCTTTAAATGCTTGTTTGATGCCCCATGACAAGGTGAAAGGTGAAATGGGGATGGGGGGGGGGGTTGCATTTCCCCAGAGACGGTTGCCCCGATGACCGCTCACTACAGCTTGATGCGTGTTGGGCACCATGAGGACAGGTGTAGCTTCCAAATACTGACCCGCAGCACTGCACCACATCTACGCAGTACTATGTTGAGTGAGACACACGGTCCTTATAAGTGCTCCAGTGCACTCCACTCCCTCTACTAGCTGATTTTTTAAACCACAGTAGTACTACTTGATATTTATGAAAGTAGTGCAGAAATGTAATAACCATATGAAGTTTTTATCATGGCCTTCTGGGGAGACGATGCTTGATAAGTTTCCTCTAATTGAGCTCATCTTGAAACTGTCGTAATCGGATTATGACAAAAATCCTCTCTGCAATTAAATTTTAATTTGGGCAAAGTTGTGCATTATTTGGGTTCGTGTGCATCGGGATCCCTGTATATGCCTTTATCATTCTTCTTTGAATTACAGATAAAGTAGAATCACAACCATCAGTGCTGGGTAAAAGCTCACCTTTTAGTAACATCATTTATTATGTCAAGCTGTAACATTTGTTAAAAAAACAACTCAAAGCCATTATTTCACATAATTAGGTCCTTCCTGCACGACACTGTAAAAGTCATTAAAATAAAGCGGCAGAAGTCAACTGATAACACACTCCCTCTGTGTAATTAATGGCCTCTGCCATGAGCCGCTGAGCTGACAATGACGTCGCACTGTTCTCCACGAGCTCGGAGAAGGAGGCAGGGGCTCTTGTGTGTGTGCTCGCCATCTGCTTGTGCCATTCCACCAACGGCCCAGTTTGTCATACGTAGGGGATCCACTGTTTGCAGCTGCCGCTGCCTGATCCAGCGCGTGACTCTTTGTCATTTCAAGATTGCTTAATTCCTTTGGGCCTCGATACAGCTGGGGGTTGATCTCCAAGTCCTGGATAGTCCTTCTCTGGAGGAGCAGAGATCAGCCTCTGACCCTTAAAACCCCTCTATATCTCTTAAATGTGCCATAAATAGAATGGGCTCATCTGTAGACTTGTTGGGTTCCAAACTGGGCTCTCAGCGCTCCTATTAAGACTGATAATGGTCTGACTCAGTGAGCCCAGCTCAGTCACTCTCCCTGCTCAATTTTCACCCCGCTAACAGGCAATCTCCTCGGCCCAGCCTGATTCTCCCCAAAGGCCTTCCTCCAGGATTGAGTGTGGGATCTCAGTTTGGAATCTGGACTGCACAGGTCCTCAGTCAGAGCCATGACTTGTATCGGATTGCACAGTCCACACATAGCATCTGCACTGACCTGAGACTGCATGCCACAGGATTAGATAAGGAGGAACCTAGAGTGAAATTTAATGATGTTACCTTGCGGGCTCAGACACTAACAGTGTCTGTCCATGTATTTTTGGCATTTAAATGACCTTAAAAATGGATGCAGGTATATTCATTTTCGCCTCCAGCTAGAGAGGGTGTAACTAAATTCCATGGGGGAAGAGAATTGATTTGAGTCTGTTTGCCAGGCTCAGACGTTTCCCTTAATGTATTTCCTTAGCTGTTTACATACAAATAATGACAGTTAAGAATGGAAGTGTTGCACAGTGTAAGGGCACTGACCTGTGAATTTGGTGAAGGAATCTTGGCATGATTTGAGGTAAATTTCTTCTTACCAGGGAAAAAATAATGATAAAATCCATACAAGAATAAATAAATATAATATACACATCACCAGTCCTAAGACTGCACCAGGTCCATTTGTGGACAGTCCAGTTTTCATCTGGAACAGACGTGAAAACATTATTTAATCTCTTCGCTTTCTTGATAATCGAATCTCTTGTCATGCTGTGTTCCATGCTGTGTTTTAATTTGCATGTCATGCATCCACTTTGTCCGGCTGTAAGACATGGACAGCGTGGACAGCACCAGTGACCTCTTCTCTGCTCCACCAGGTACAACACCATCACTAACCAGTGACCTCTTCTCTGTTCCTCCAGGTACGACACCATCACTAACCAGTGGGAGACGGTGTCACACCTGCCCCGGTCTGTGCACTCAGCCGCAGCCACTGTGTGCCGGGGGAAGATCTACGTGTTCGGTGGCGTGAATGAGGCTGGCCGCTCTGCGGGTGTGTTGCAGTCCTATGTGCCTCAGACCAACGCCTGGAGCTTCATTGAGTCGCCCATGATAGGTACGATGACCCCGGTTGACCTTTGATGTCCCAGCTGCCTCTGTTTGATTCTCCATGCTTGGAAATGCAAATGGTATATGTAGGAATGGGGTGTCACTAAACTAGATCCGACTCCGACTAGCTCTGACCTTTTCCTTTCAGAAATTTCCACTGGGGTTGTTTTCTGGCTTTAAAGCTGTGCTCAGTAATAAACAGGTTGATGTAAGGTGTTAAAAGCGCCATGACACGAATGCAGTGACTTGGCATCATCTTTTATTAAATCACACACGAGCAAGCACACTGCTGCCAAACCAGGTGATGGAGGCCTAATCAAAGCTAGCCAGTGTTTGACCAGCAACGTCTTACACGTGGCTGCAGGATTGCAGCTCTCGCAGTGCCTCTGTTTCTTGTTTTCCTTGAAAGTGCCACTTCAGGTGCTCTTCATTTATAGCAGGGACGGCAGTGGATGTTCAGGCTGGAGAAATCCCCAGGTTTTTCACGTTTTTTGCCCCTCTTCCCTCTGACTCACACATTGCTGCGTTACATAATGCAGCTTATGGTACGGCATCTGCTTCCGCTCATAGATGTGAGAATGTAGTTTTTACTCGGAACTGCACCAGATACATTCACACCAAGATGCAGGTCTTTGTGACTGCGGGTGCCTGTCATTTTGTGAGGAATAAAATGTAAATGTCTTTGGGTCTTATGATCTGGAAGACGTTCACTCCTTCAACCTCACATGAATAATTCAGATGAAGTAGCTCTGTTTTTTTTTACATTTAATAATGCGGATGTCAAAACATCAATTAAAGTTTATACTAAGTCCCCATAGTTACCAAAGACATGGAGTATGACTGAGGATACAGAAGTAGGTAAATAATACTAATCTAGTCATGGATGTTGAACTTGGACTGGACTTCAGAAGGGCTGGTTTGTAATGCTAGCATGCGTAATGAGTATGTAAGGAGCTTGATTAAGTTCTGGCATGATTCTGACAGGTCAAGCAAGACCCTACAGAAGCTTCCAGCCCAATAAGACAAGAGAGACAGACAGGAGGCAACACCACACATCTTTTATTAATCTGATCTAAAATGGTCTGAGCAGAAATCTCACATCTAAAAAACGAACTAAAATACTATAAAGATTGTTTTTAATTGCTTTTCTGTTATGCTAAAGAGAACATCATTCAGATCACTAAAAAAAAAACATTCTCTAAAGAATAAGTAAAAATATTTCAGAACCCGATTTTGTCCTCAGTGATGGTGCCATAGCTTTCTTGGTGAATCAGATAGGGGTCAGTGTGCAACAGGTGAGTTGAGGACCACGGAGAACATGCTCACATTAACCCTCGGCAAGGACAGCCTCCCACGGAGCGGCCCGTGTAAGAGCAGTCATGCTCCGCTGATTACTGCTAAAGGGCTCTGTGATCCGTAGAGGGCCCTAGCCATGTCAAGTGGTGTGGCTATACTTCAGCAGACACGTAATGAAGTATGGAACCCGGTGGCAGCGTCTGTGTCTGAGCCACGCGCCTCGGTGCCTCTAGTGCTCCTACCTTAGTCCAGTTTTACAGCTTTGAATATATTGTTAATATGATTTATATTATTATGACTTTCTTCTGCTGCAAGCTCTCATTGCCCTGCCATGTGAATAATAATTATAGTATAGTTCGATGCTGGCATTAAGGTTGTCATGCAGTCATGTGTGTGTTTGAAATAAATCCAAAGAGGTAGCATCGCATGCATTGAGATAGATGCATGTAATCTCCCTTCATTGTATTGAGCAATATGTTGTCATTATGCCCTGTAAAAAAAGTCAACAAATGAATTCAGGTAGTGTTAAAAAACCCTTCAGAATGCAGTGCGTCCCCTGGTGCAGCGGAGAGTTCAGAACACTGAACACTGCAGTGCGGGTCTTGTCCCAACCTCGTCACAACCCTTGGTCCCTGCAAGCTGTATTAGAGCGGGCGTGCACATGCTAGGCCATGCGTCCACCTGTCACTCAAATCATAACCCTGCCCCCAGTGTCCGCCCAGGAGACAGGCATTTTGGGAAGGCGTGGGGTGTGGGCTAATGCTGTCCATTTACAATGTAAATAAACCCCACTGTGGAGCTGAGTCACCCACATCTAATGCTAGTGAGAACTAGGAGATGACAACAGAACTCAGCAACTTCATCTAAAGGGGAGATGAGCTTTGTTATGGGTTTTAAGCTGTGTCTGTGTAGGCAGAGAGAGAGAGAGAGAGAGAGTCTTCTTTTGGATCCCTTTTTATCAGCTGCAACCCCTGCAAAGCAGATTGACACTTTGGTGCTCAACAGGGGTACAAAGCATGTCGTGTAGGATGGCCAAACACAAACAAAAACCGTCAGATTTCCCACGTGTGTGCGGTCAAGCAGAGAGCTGCGTGTTGAAAGGAGGTTAAAGCAGAAGTGACCTTTGCTGAGCCCAGGAGACTGCGGCATGTCTGACTGGGCCAGCTCAAAAACCTGGATTTGGCCCACTCTGACTGCAGCGCCACCCACAGGGCGCACAGGGCACTGCGCTGGATGTACTTGGCCACTCAGTTGAATATTAATAGTCAAATTCTGCTGTTTTGCATACGGGCTTCCGTACCACCCCTAATTCAACACCTCCTCGGGAGCTCCTTCTCCAGAACTGAGAGTGCAGGAAAATTTAATTATCCATATATAAGTTTTACTCTGGCAGATGAGGTTGAAATCACAGCTGTTGTAGAGAGCGTGATGGTAATTCAGTTATTTTTCTTGCCTCATCAATTATTCATGTGTTCTTTTCCTGCTTATTTGCTCCAAAAGGAGTGAATAGGCGTGGGCCCTTCGTCATTGGAGGAGAGTTGTGGGACTGATGATGGATGTGAGGCGCTCCTCTCTGGCCTCCTGCCTTCCTCCGTGCAGTGTTGCTGCTTTTCCGTTCGCATAACGAATGTGATGAGGAGATGAAAAGAGTGCGAGGAGAGAGCGTGCCGTCCAAACGTGGAGGCCCCATCACTCTCTTCTCTCTGAACCGAGCTTTCATTGGCTCAGTGTTGATTGGCTCAGATGGCAGTATTTTTTCTATATGTAGAACTTACTTAAACATTGAAACAAAATGTCTATAATTCCCTTACATTCTTTTGTGTGTGTGTGTGTGGCTGTGTGCCCTGTACAGACAACAAGTATGCTCCTGCTGTGACACTCAACGGCTTCATCTTCATCCTGGGCGGAGCGTATGCACGAGCCACCACCATCTACGACCCGGAGAAGGGTCACATCAAAGCGGGGCCCAACATGAACCAGTCCCGCCAGTTCTGCAGGTGTGGAGAGAGGCCACGCCCCCCAGCCATGATGCCCTAGTGGCTGGCTTACTCCTGCTTTCACATGTTAACACCTCCTGTTGGACAGCATCCATTTATTCTGTCAAGACCACATTATGGGCTTTAACACACTGCATGTAGTACACCAGTAAGACACCGTCCACGTCACAGGGTGATTGTGTCCTGCTTGAGTAGATACATGAGTGTGAACAGCCTGGTCTGGAGGCAGAGCACCTCCAGTAGATCAACAACAGTGTTAAAAGCACCAGGACCTCTCGTTCCCACCTGACTGTCTCCATACAGACACTTTTCATATCATCAGACATATCAAAGCCTTTAGCTGCTAATTGTGTGAAAGCCACTCATGCCAGAGTGTACTGAAACGTTTTAGTATTTCAGCCCCCTGGCTGTTTTCTGTCAGAAATGAAAGGTACTGTTAATTTGGTTAATTTGGTTAATTTTAGGTGAGCAAAAATGAAACATGTCTGAAACATCTGGAATACTTTTTATCCTGGAAAATCTGGAATATCCTGTATCACTAACCACATTTCTGTGCCCATGCTGTAAGAAATGATGTCCAAAATGAGGAATGACATCCAGAAAGCTAGTGTGGAAAAGCTGCAGAAATCTCACGGTTAAGGCGATAAGTTCCTTCAGTTAAAGTATAAAAAAAAAGAGAAAGAGAGAAAGAGAGGGGGAGGGAGGGAACTTTCTACACATAAGAATTCATTTCTGGTCCCCTGGGTTAGGCTTTGCACTATCTTCCTTTGTTGATTGGTATTCACAGCAGAGACGGTAATTAGCTCGCTGCCAGATCAAGCAGGGATGAGCCACAGAGCGACGGTGTACCCAAAACATCACCACACGTCTGCGTGTTTGCATACATGCATTTGTGTGCGCATTTGTGTATACCTGTGTGTGCATATGTCTACATGTGTGTGTATGCGTTTGATTTGTGTTGATTTGTATGTGTGCGTGCAAATGTCTGTACATGGGTATAGATGCGTGCATGTGCGTGTATCTGTCTGCATGTGTGCATGTGTGTGTAGGTCTGTGCATGTGTGGTTCACATGTGTGTCTCTACACATCTGCCATGTTTTTGTGAAGCACAGGATCTGTATCCAAGTCACACCACTAAGAGTTTCTGGCATTTTTAAAATGAAGGTGTGAAACTAACAATGCAAAAGCAGGAGATGGTGAAGTATATAATTTATTCTTCATTGAGCACATCTGCTCCATATAACTTGAAGGGACAGTGATCTACCGCCCAGCAGAATTCTGCTCTGAGCCCTAACACAACTGATCCTGAACCCTTACCCAGCTGATCCAGAGCCCTAACCCAGGTGATCCAGAGCCCATATCCATCTGATCCAGAGCCCTAACCCAGCTGATCCAGAGCCCTAACCCATCTGATCCAGAGCCCTAACCCAGCTGATCCAGAGCCCATACCCATCTGATCCAGAGCCCATACCCATCTGATCCTGAACCCTTACCCAGCTGATCCAGTGCCCTAACCCAGGTGATCCAGAGCCCATATCCATCTGATCCTGAACCCTTACCCAGCTGATTTAGAGCCCTAACCCATCTGATCCAGAGCCCTAACCCAGCTGATCCAGAGCCCATACCCATCTGATCCTGAGCTCAAACCCAGTTGATCCTGAGCCTTAACGCAGGTTATCTGGTTAATGGAGGCTTGCGGCAGGATCTCAGTGTGAGAGGCAGGTCTGTCATGTGTGAACAATGCAGGGCAGACTGGGTTTGGGAGCACAGCTGGAGCTGGAAGAACCACCCCCCAAAACACACACACACACACACACGCACACAGAAACACCTCGCTGCCCCACACCATCTCTGCTCCTGATGATCTTCTCTCCTCTCTCTCCCCATCCAGCGCTGTGGTCTTGGATGGGAAAATCTACGCTACAGGAGGACTTGTGAGCAGTGAAGGCCCTGCTCTGGGGAACATGGAGGCCTTTGACCCCTGCACCAACACCTGGACCCTACAGCAGAGCATGCCCTGCCCCCTCTTCCGGCACGGTTGCGTGGTCATCAAGAAGTACATCCAGAGTGCCTGACACCTGGACCCCACGCGGGCCAATGGGACGCCGCCATCTCCACCACTCCAGCGCCCTCATGTGCCCTCATGTGCCCTCTCGCTCCCCCTCACTCCCCCTCAGTGCTCCCAGATTACCAGGGCTCACACTGACACATTTTGTGAAATCTCTCTTTTGCCACTCTCTCTCTCTCTCATCTCCTTCAACTGTCTCTCATGTTGTTATTCCATCACCTCCTCCTCTCCCACTCTCACCCATAAGGAATGTAGAAGCTAATCTTTGCCGTTTGGCGCAAACAGGCTCGGTGCCTTCGTGAGGCGCCTTCGGGTAACGCATCTCACCTCATGCTGCTGGCACTGGAGGTCTGGCAAGGCACTAGTCTTAATGCTCCATTGCCATTTTAATTCGAGGAGACACCTGCTCTCTCTCTCTCTCCCCTCCGCCCCTTCTTCTTCTCTTTCTCTCCTGATCAAATTTCAGTCCCTTGTGTTGGTTCATTGTTGACTGACTCCTTTGACGCCTTTTTTACTGTCCATAAATGTTTCTTTGTTTGTTTTGGGGTTTTTTTTGTAGAAATGCAGTCAGGTTTTATTCATCAGTGTAACAGTTTACTTCTACCTTTCTGTTGTTGGTGCAGATAGAATCCGCTCAGCTCCAAGTGGAATGACGTGAATGACATATTTTGGTAACAATGGAGGAAAAGTTTAGTTTATTTATTCAGTGCTGAAACTTGGGTTGCATGAGCATTCTGATGTGATGGCTCTTACTTTTACCATAGTGACAGTTAGATATAAAAAAGGAGTGCGTTTGTGTCCAATGTGAAAAAGCATTCCTATTCCAGGACCTCCAGCACACAGTACTGCTGGTGACACCCACTGACGCGACTGATTCTGTCCATCCTAATGACTTCCGATGCCAGTGGCTTGGGCAGGACAGGCAAAGGCCTCGATTCTGGGCCTGGACTGCGAACGGGACTCTGCCCTGGGATGGGGAGGTTTGTCATGGACTGCTGCACTTTTGTCTTGCACTCTGCCAAAGCACAAATGATCTGGAGCTTGGAGGGAAAATGGGATTTTCGTTTGCCTTTGTTCCCTGTGCAATCACCGTTTGCCAAGCAAGTCAACTGACTTAGGCCTGCAGGACACTTGGCACATTGTTGGAATTGAACAGGATTCTCTGGAATTTAGAGGGAGAAAAATTATATTGTTGACAGTTGTTTTTAGACAAATGTATAGTATGTTAATGAAATGTTATGTACCAAAATGAGCAATTGATCATTGCCATATAGCTATTATTGTTTAAATTAATGAGAGGACCTCGTCATTAATTCTAACAATAATAATTATGGAGAATACAATGTTGATTCATAAGGATGACTTGTGTTTTCTCTTAACTATGATTGTTGCAGTTTTCTGCATTAAGAAAACAAGTAATGTACAAATGGATATATGATGGATAGGAAAGCCCAGCAAAATCCAGGCTGTCCCTTATGCAGGGTTACCTGGCACTAGATTTTAAATGCCTTTTTCATGATGTCTGTGTAAACTTCAGAAACATTGGAACAGAAGCAGAATACCACAGTCATGGAGCCACCATCATTGTTAGTCTCAGTAAAATTTCTGAAAAGCAAAGTTACAGATTTTTGCTCGACACAATATGGTGGCTTTATCATGCTGCCATCATGGCTCTGACAAAGTCTCTTCTTCTTCTAGCAGAAAGGAGGATCATACAGAGATATGTGCTGCTGGCTTTGTGGCTACCCACTCACACTCCTGCTTTCTTATCTTCTCCCAACCTCTCACCCCACCACTCTCCCCATAGACCAACACCCAACCCCTCTCCCCATAGACCAACATCCCACCTCACCCCAAAGCCCAACACCCTACGCCTCTTTTCATAGACCAACACTCAACCGCTCTCCCCACAGACCAACACCCCAACCTCTCACCCCATAGCCCAACACCCACACTTCACCCCATAGCCCAACACTCAACCTCTCTCCACATAGCCCAACATCCCACCCCTCACCCCATAGCCTCAACTCCCAAGCCCTCTTGACAATATTCTGTCATACGAAACAGTTAATTTACTCTGTTTTTTTCTTTATCAGCCTCCACATGTTCCCACAAGGTTGCACTGCCTCATGCTGTTGGAAAAGCCGATCCTGGTGAGGTTTAGAGTGGGTGGTGGTGTCTGGGCCTGGTGAGTGTAAGTGCTGTGGCCTGAGAAGGCAGTGCTTCTCCGCTCCTGCACCTGTTCAGCCCCCTCACCGGCAGCCTCTCCCCCAGCTGGAGTCATCACAGCCATCAATCACAGCCAGCCATCAAGCCCCTGCTGGTATTTAAATAAACTAGGCCAGTGTTGGGAGATCTTGTGTCTTACGTGTATGTTCACAACACTGCTCTGATTGGAGCAGTTCTCTAAAAGGCTTGCTGCTGTTTTGTGACATCCACGTGTAGTACATTTCTACTGCCCAGGTCTCACTGTGTGCTCTGGCTCTGGCTTAATGTCTAGCTGCAGAGGGACACTGGTATTGTGGCATAATTGTTTGGTGCTGCTGCTGAAGAAGGGAGTCATTGCTGAAGCAGGGAGTCATTGCTGAAGCAGGGAGTCATTGCTGAAGCAGGGAGTGGATGTACCAGTGCTATAAGCAGACTTCTTTTCTGAAGTATATTTTGATAGCTTAATTTCCCTGAGTAGGGACAAGGCATCGCTTTGTGTTTGCACTACAAATAATAATGTGAGGCTTTCACTGCACAGTCACAGCTACTGATTAGCACATGGAGCAGTGGAAATGCTACTGCAACATGAAAAACATTGTTTTTTTAAACTATGATCTTAAATGTCAGAGGTACAGTTAAATTCAGTGGAAAATTCCATCATTGTGTTTGAAGACTGAGGGGCTGAGTTGACTGGAAGAGGAATCAACCAACATGCTTCAAGTGAGAAGATAATGATTTTGTTTTTGTTAACAATTATGCATTTGGAGACTGTATCAGTCACTCAGGAAAAGTATGCCAAATGTTCATGATTTTTTAAACAATGGCTTATTATGAGCTTTGGCTCTGGTGCAGAGCCCAGTACTGGCATTCTACAGAGTTCTGTTGGAAATCAGACCCTCGGTCCAAGGACATACATTGTCCCCGGAGCTTGTTCCTGTCCTTTCCTTTCTGAATTATTAACGTTCTGTAGCTCTTGCACCAATTATGCAGTACGAACCAGTAGCATGTTGTGTGGATGTTTTTAACTCCACTTTCCTTTGGTTTTTTGCCTCCTAAAAGAATTCCGGCATTTCATATTTGTGAGTAACATTTAGTTAGGACTTTGCTTCTGATCCTGTGAAGCCTTTGAACAAACCCATTATCTCATTTGTGTATTCCCTCATTACTGCATCTCATTAAAATGGTTTTTCCTATCTGACTGGGGGGAACATCTGCCTGTACTGAAATGGCTTCCCATATATGTGTAAGACAAAGGTGACTCCACTCACAATGGTTTTGTCTCTGGTGAACGGAATATGGTGGCCGTCTGTCCCCACCCACTTCACCCCCCACCCTCAATGGCAGTGATGTTACAAATACGACAGCTAATCTTTAAACACCTTCCTCTAAATAAGAGCAACCCTCCTGAAAGGAAAAGGTAGAATTACTACTTCTCCAGCTGGACAAAATGTGTCCAGTTGGGAGATTGAGGTTCACTAAAAACACCTCTCTGGATTTGATTGTCAGTACAACTTGAAAAGATGGCTCTTTGGTGTCAGCCATTTCATGTGAGAACATGACCTTATTCTTTGTGTTTTTCTCATCCTTTCACTTGATCTCCATTCATGCAGGCTGCTTAGCAGTAATTAAGGGGTAAATAAGAATGTTAGTGTTTGACTATTTAGAGTGCTGTAAGACGAGGACATCTGAGGAGTGGGTCTGTGACCTTCATCTGCAAAGCAGAGCTGTTCGATAATGGAAATGTGATGACTGAGTCTGAGTAATTATTCCCCTATGCAGCTTGCTTTTTAATTTTTTTTCCTTAAGTACTGCTCTCACTTTTAGATCTTTCTGCTTCATATTTCTTGTAAAATATCTGATATTTGGCATCTACGTCTATCCTGGATTTTGAATCGTTGGATTTTGAATTGTTGAATTCAGTTGACCTGCAGTTATATTGCTTTGCATCATTAATGATTATCTGAAAACTTGCAGAGGAACATTTTGTTCTCACAATTGTGCAAAGCACAGGTTGATATGGCACATCACAGTGTCTCTGTGATTTGCTAAAGCTCTTTCAATCAAAATGTAGCCATCTCCCCGATTGACTGAATGGGACACAGAACTCCCCAGACTTAGTCTCTCACAATGTCATTCATTCAGAATTAGCTTGTGTGGCCAGTGTGGTTTGGCACAGATGGAGGGAGGCTAGGAAGACCCCGGACCCAAGCGTGCACCTGTCGACTATGGCAGGCATAACCACTTTGTCCTTGGTCCTTCTCTTGCTCACTGGGAAAGGGCAGGCAGTGAAAGACTGAGGAGGCCCATGTTCTGGGCTCGACTTTGCTGCTTCCTGTCTGGAATGTTGGGGATTGGTTCACAGCAACAAGGGATGTTGCTGAGGGGCCAGGCATCAGAGTCCTGGTAATGATGCAAGGGCAATATCACCTTGGCCTCAGGCTGCATAGACTTGGCTGGGCTTGGGTGATCAGTAGGAGACATGGACATGTTTTAATACTCGACCCAATAAAACTATTTTATGATAACACTTAGGATTTAAAACCTAGTTTAGTTCACAGGAGTGCAGTTTGCTTAACAAAAAGAAATTTTTTTAACAACAACGACAATAAATAACAGAATTTGAACCTGCTTGGAAATGCAACCATTATTTTAAAAGCACATTAATAAGCTGTCTTGAGTCAGAACTTGTTTGTTTTAGTTCTTCTCTCTCTACCAGTGGCTAAATACATACATAGAGTTTTTTATTGTCCAGTTTAAAATACACTGAAAGATTCACTGTTTATAATACATATGCAAAAGCTTGAGAAAAAAAATATACATGTGAACTATTGACCAAATCAGTCAGTCAGTCATACACAGTGTAGCAACAAAGGAGATTGTAGCCCCTGCATGGTTGCATGGGAACCAATGGAACGCAGCCAGGTTGACTGCTGTTCTTCATGAGAAGGACCCTGCAAGGATAGAGGATGTAAATTGCAAGCCTACGGAACAATGTACCTTGTGGCTTATGTTTAAAGAAATGTTTTAAGTAGTCACATTGAGTACACTATCCAACCAGCATGATCTCACCTTTGCAAAATGGTAAGAATTTGCAGACTCTGGGTAAGAATTTGCAGACTCTGGGAGGTTTTGGATGGTTAAAGTGGCCCAGTGTCAAGTCTCACACCTTTTTTTTACAACTTCATTCTTACAAAATCCAATTACGTTTCACTCACATAATAATCCGTATGACTTTTTTTTTTGGTGAGATCAAACTCCATTTAAATTATAAAAAGGCTTTAAAGCTTTTTTTATAGACCACATGTTTGTCAGGACCTGGCACATGTGCTTATGAATCCCAGTGAAACAACACTAAGCCATGTGCGAGAGAACCGTGGAGAGACTGAGGTGTGTCTGCTGTGGCTTGTCAGAGGCTGAAAGGAAGCCTCGTTTCTACTAGCCTTGGAAGGCCATTTAATTCTATCCTCATCATCTGTTTACTTTTCAGACAAAATTGCTCTCACAAAAGAACTCTCACTTTGTCATCTCGTGGTATTCGGTTATATGTTAGGCAGATGAAAATAATTCGACATTAGTCCTGAGCAAACACTGGCAGACCGTGACTGGAAGCTGGGACAAGGTAAATATAATATGATGGGAGCGGATGTCGGCTCTGCCACAGTCTTCACAGCCATGCCACCGAGCCCGTGGGACCCTGCGCTTATTTGCACAAACGACAAAAGCAGAATGTGAGCATGTACTAGCATGTGGTCATGAGCTCCTGATGCTCTTTGTTACTCACACTCCTTTCTTTCTTTCTTTCTCTCTCTGTTCAAATGATGCACCATTTTGTAGCTACATCTGGTAGTTTTTCGGGAAACATGGAAGTACCTAGGGCATAGTAAGCCTAATAATATTAGTTTAAGGTATGAGCATTTTGTAAGCCCTACGCATGTCCTTATGCAGTAGAGGGAACTTATGACACATTGGTCAATGTTCCAGCATCCTTAAATGTGTAACATTGTGTTCAATGTGTGGCCTGGGCCACTCTGGTTATTCATGTACACTGTGTTGCCTGGGCCACTCTGGTTATTACAGTGTTTTTCATCATTTTGTCATCAGGATTTAAGACATCACAATCAAGTCACCCGTCACATGCTTTGTGATGCAAATGCGAGTCAGCATTACCAATTAAAGGCAGTGAAAATAACCTCCTAGGCTTCTACTACAGCAACAACGCAACACAGAACAATGAGCATTATATTCAGAATAATACAGGAACATGATTTTAAAAAAGTAATGCAGCGGCTTCATGTTCTCCAGCATTTGTGCTTATTTCCATCTTGTAATACTTTGTTGTAATACCTCCTAATACCTCCACCTCCTGTCTGATCTTCTCCCTTCCCTTTGACTGCTTTACTGCTCCCTGATCGTTCCCTTATAGTGAGAAGTCATGTGTCATTGCTTTCCCTTTGGATAGGCATTTGAACAACATGTAAACAACCAATGATGATTTCATGCTAAATGATGATCTCAATAATGATTTTGTGTTTCAGTGAACGCAGTTAAAATGTCTAGTCAGATATATTTTTATAGCGTTAGGGTCCAAGTTCCTAATGAGCAGAAGTAGCAATGAAAAACTCACTGGGTGGACTTAAGGAAGAAACCCTTGGAGGACCAAGACTCAGGAGGGCACTCAACCTCCGTGGAGTCCCAGTTCATAAACAGTCCATGCTTTATTATATTATGTTTTGTCCATGTAGCCAGTTCAGTTTAAGTGTGGCAGTCTGAGCTACTCCAATGGGTCTAGTCCAGTGTTGACATCATCACCACAATAACATGCAAATAAGACAGAAATATACATTTAGATCTTTAAAGATGAACAATGCACAGATGATGAACAGTCCACATACCATAGACATGTGCCAGAATGCTGCAATGGCAGGTCAATCTGTAGTAGCACAACTCAGACGGAGAGGGCGACCACAGTCCTTTGGGCTCTCCAAGACATTGCATTCTATATTACATTGCATGTCATATTACATCATCACAAATCCAAGTGAATGCACAAAATGATTGGACGAATGCATCAACACCTCAGACCATTACCAGAACATTCTATGATCAAGGGCCCCATGTTCTGCACCTTTATACACAGGAAGCTTACAAAAATCTGGAGTAAACAAGATCTGAATTGTTGAAATCTTTAAAAATAGATTCACAAATGGGGAGTGCACTCGTTCACAATTCACTTCAACAGCACCAACACTTAATTTACCTCTAATATGATTCCAGTCCTGCACTTCTGGATAACCCACGTCAGTGAGTATCAGGCTCCAGGAGGTTCTTTGTCTTTTTCCCCCACTTTTTTCCTCTAAGCTCATTCTTTCCCACCTCTACCTCCCTCACTGCATTTTCAGTCTCCAGGTCTTATCTTGCTATCGCTCAAACAGATAGATGGATCATTCCAGTGCTTCCATTTTCCACCATTCACTCATTCCCTGTTTATCTACAAGCAAACTCACTCACTCACTCACTCACTCCATCTTCTACACTCTCTTTCCATCTCTCTTCCTCTCCCTCCCTCTTTCCATCTCTCCCTCCCTCTTTCCATCCCTCTCCCTCCCTCTTTCCATCTCTCTCTCTTCCTCCCTCTGTAATCATGTTTGATCAGGTTTTGTGCTTTTTCTCCTCCACCTCCCTTATCCTTTCTCCAATAACATCACTCCTCATACCAGTTTTTGGTACTGCTGTCATCTCTTGCCAATCATTTGTCATGCTTCTAAGCTTCTGCTCTCACTTCTTTGTGCTTTGTGGGATGTTTTTTTTACTCTGGATGTTCCTGGTAACTCCCCAAGCAATAAGATCTTTCTAGATTTTCTTCCAATTCCCCAAAGGTGGGAAATGCTGCAAAGGTAAACGTAGCTGTTTTGTGTTGCACCAAAACTAAAACTACTGCATAAATATAGGTAATTATCACGACTTTGTCTGTTTACTAGAGAAAACCCAGAATCGCAGTAGAAATAAAGAGGCTTTTGCAGGACCTCACTTTAAAAAAAGAATGAATAGGCAACTTAATGCAAATTTGTATACATGAGCTCATACATGCTAGACACACGTTTAAGGATCAAGCGTCTATTTGCCAAAGTTTTATTAGATCCTTTATAATGGAGCTCATTCACAAACTCTACAAATACAGACTCAGACTACAAAGTCAGATCATTGTTTATTTATAGTGGAGGTCACTTTGATGGTAAAGCCTGAGAATGATAACCTGCTTGTTATAGCATATCTATCTCTGACTTAAGAATCTTCACTCTGAATCTCCACTATATGATACAGGACATTTGAAAATACATGTATTCCTTGTATGCAAAGGGCAATTCAACATCTTCAGCAGAGAGCAATTCATTAATAAATCCTCATAATTGAGTGTTGGCTTCTCAAACTGAATGGCAAGCTTTATATTGTAGCATCATCTATCAGTAAGCAGTACCTGTGCCCTGTGTCTGATGTTAATACACTGTGCACTTTGCTTACCAAACTGCTGCAGTTCTCTGGAGTGGCTGTTTCCCCTGCACTATGACTGGCATTTGCAAAACTAATTTCCTGTTTTGAGCCAGTGAAAGGGCTCGCGAGCGGAAGGGGTTGTTCCACTGATGCGTGTGGAAGATAATGGTTGAGGAGAGAAGGCGGCAGTATCAGGAATAACAGTAAACACAAGCAAACAAGAAGCGTACAGGGGCTTGTTACTGTGGGAAGAAAGAGACAGCTGTTAGCGTTATTGTGTGACATCCTCGCCTTGTGTCTGTGTGTGCGCGTGCGTGCGTGTGTGTGTGTGTGTGTGTGTGAGAGAGAGAGAGAGCGAGAGCGAGAGCGTGATGCACAGCAGTTCAGTTCAGCATAGGAGCTTTGTGGCTAAGTAATGCCAGACCCTAGTGGGTGCAGAATTCTGCACAGTATCCAGATCCAGTCAGCAGGAGGATGTGCTATAGCCCAGATGAAGCATGACTTCACCAGGTTGCCTCCAGCATGGTGCCACCATTGCCACTCTAACTCCTGCTCATGCCACTAGCTGCCTCCCTGACTCGCGCTCCCATGGGAATTTACAAAACACTTCGGCTAGACTAGAATGACAACAAAACCTGGAAGATATAGACATGGTGGTGTTATGGTAGCTAGTTGTTGTTTCAAATATTTAAGAATGACTTTGTTTTGTTGTTGTAAAACTCTTGTCTAAGACGACTAGCATGTACTAACTCCCTTTTTAGCCACAATGTTAGCAGACGTCTCAGTCCCAGCGGAGTGGCATGTGCCTGTCTCTGCCTGGTGATGCAGTGGGAAACAAGGACACTTCTCTCCTCAAGCATGTGCAGCTATGAACAGCACATGGTACAGCTGCAATTTGAACATGGCAGTAACAAGCCCTCCTTAGCATCGCAACTTGCTAAGTGTATATTTTTAATTCAAAACCATTTGCTATTGCAGTTCATTGAGAAAATAAGCTTTTGGTTCAGTGTATTATTCACTGACAGTTTCCTATTAGGTGTTCTTAATTCTAAATTCTCCTGCTGCCACAGTGATGATAAACAGATGCATCCTATTACACCAGTTCTGGAATGCAAAATATGCCCTGAATCCTCCAGAGTGACCCAAATGACCAGGAGTGTAAAAAAAAAAAAAAGTCTTGAGAATGGTGGCATATAATGAATAATTCTTAAGCCTGTAAACTGCCTTTTGACAGACAGGGTGTGAGTGAGATGTTCATCACACTTAAAATTCAGTAGCAGTACACTGGCGGAACACAAAATGGCACTTGGAATAGGAGCGGTGTGGTGCATACATCCATCCAGATGATCCTCAGCGGAGGTGTCTGAAGGGCTGCCACCATCTGGGTCACGGCTGGTTTTGTTCCAGGGGTCTTGGCAGAAGGTGGAGGGTGGAGCGCTTCTGGATGTGAGCGGAATTGCCTCCATCAGCATAGAAATGTTTGTTAGATAACACCCTATCCAGAAGTACTTGTGGCATGGCTTAAAAAACACTTAATTACTCACTTCCAAATGGTTTTAATCTGTGTAACTTAGACAATTACTCACTGATGGTTAATAGTTCACTGATAACCTGAGAGAAGCATGTCTATGTCCTCAGCAGGGTGCAACCAGGGGCATCTCTCATGCGTTGACGGGCAGTCAGCAAATGACACCATGACGGTCAGGTTCCTCACCTACCTCTGCTGGGCACTGCTGGAAGACAAAGTGTTTGAGAGGTAGTCATTTACTCTCCTGGGGCTGTGTGTTCATAGCACCGGCAGTTAAGCGAGAGGGTGGCTGGGCAAAGGTCACGCGCTAACCGCACGCTTTATCAACTCCACTCACAGTCCGCTTGTCTCCGTGGAGACAGAACACACCCTCGCTCTCAGTGGTTGTAGGATGCACCGGCGTTCTTTGTCCTACCTCTTTGGTCCAGAGTTGGCCATCCATCCTGCTCTCACATTCTTCATCTTACATCTCTCCTTCACATCTCAGTCTCAAGTTCTCTTCTTCACAATCTAACTATTATTGGTATTGGCCAAGCTGTACACATAAATATGCAGTGCATTGTTAATAATAATAATAATAATAGTAATATAATCATAATTATATTCCTACATATACATATATGGTAAATACCATTATAATATTGCTAATTTACAAGGAATCCACAACGTAATTAAAGGCCAATGCATGAATGATCTCAGATATCTGTGTGATTTGGGAAAGTCCTTATGGCAGTTGACAAAACTCTGCATGGAGGGGGTGATGGGCGTCTGTCAGAATGGCCTTTGCCCTCTTTATAGATCTAGGGTTAGGGGTCATAAAGATGAACAAGGCCATTCAAGCTAATGCCTGTGACCTTCTGTCTAAGTTTAACAATGGTCCCTAGCCTTGTGTTATTCACTCTACTCACATCATTGCAAAGGATAAAATGGACTCAATAAAGAATGAACATTTTCAAGAGTGATCTATCAACATTTAAATATATGAAGCACTTTATGATTGGTCAGCGATACAGACCCGTCACCCTAGAAGAGTAGCAGACACATAATGAAACTGACAGTAAGGCTGTCTGCCTACCATGGTACCTTTACCTACTCCTTTATATGCTGGTTTACCCACTCCTTCATCTACTCCTTTATATGCTGGTTTACCCACTCCTTCATCTACTCCTTTATATGCTGGTTTACCCACTCCTTCATCTACTCCTTTATATGCTGGTTTACCCACTCCTTCATCTACTCCTTATATGCTGGTTTACCCACTCCTTCATCTACTCCTTTATATACCATGTGCACTTTTTTTTATTCTCTGCAGCTGACTCCATCGGTATGACATGGTTGTCGGTATAACACGGGTATCAGTATGACGTGGGTATTAGGACAGAGAAAAACCAAATAAGTTTCCATCCATCCCATGCAGCTCTGGATGATAAACAGGGTTATGATCATGACAGGAGTATATAGTCTTCCATAAGTGTCTTGAAACTATTTTTATGTACTTATTTGACCCTTTGCGCATTTCACTTCCAGTTCGGCACTAAGGCAGCATGACCGTGCAGTGTGTGCTGCGGTGTCTATGAACACACACTCGCCGAGCTTCCCGAGAGGTTCTGTTTGCCGCTGCTATTTCACAGACGAAGGCGGCAGCAAGTCTGGCTATTGAAGAGACACACTTGGCAGGAGCCTGCTGCTCTCTGAAGGCGCACATTTCAGCTTGGGTCTGCTTATTGAAAGGAAGAGCAAAAAGTAAATGTCCTTCAGTCTGTAATTACAGGCAGGACACAATGTCCTCTCCAAGAGACGCTGGAAAACCATTAGAGCATATTAGTGCGCACAGCACTCTGAGACGCTGCCAGTGGGTACATTGTTCTCAGCCTGTTTCTGGCCTGAGTGGCCAGCACACACCATGGCTTTGGTGATTAGCTAAACTTTTTGTATGAATTGTATGATTTGGGTAAAGTCAGTGGGTTTCTCTGAGGATGGGGAAACAGTTCCATTGATATTCCATTGATAAGAACTGCAGGCTTGGTATTCTAATAAACTCCAACACTTTCTCACACTGCCAAATCAAATGCAGTATACATAGGTACAATTTACAACTAAGCCACCCTTAACCAGTTAAGCAGAAAAAAAAACTTCCCAACTAAGACTGCTGTGTCCTATTGCCAAAGCCAGAGCTGGAATCCCAGTGATGCCATATTCCTCCTTGGCCAGGAATGCTTGAGAGTTCTCTCTCTTCTCTCTGGGCAGGAAGGATGCCTTAGAGCCCCACTCCTGTCCATCTACAGCACTACCCAGGACTGGCTATAGCAGAGCCAGTCTTAAGTGACTGCCAGATGAAGAAGAGGTACACAGAAGTGGGCACCCTTCCAAAAAAGAAAGAAAGAAAGAAAGGTAGCGGGCTCGCGGGCACTGAGCATATATCTTTCACTGAATAGATGGCAAGACTCTGGCACTGTCTCTCTGTGGAAGCTGGAACTAGTCCATTTCTTAGAAGAAATAATCTAGCTGCTCTTGATTACTCTGGCCTGATCACCTCTGCAGAACCACAGATCTGCAGATTACTGCAGACCACATCAGTCCTGCTCGGTCCATCTGATTAATCCTGTTGCTGGGGTCTTTATTACTCTGGCTTGATCACCACTACAGACCTACAGATTTGCGGATTACTACAGACCACATCAGTCCTGCTCAGTCCATCTGATAAAAATCTCCTTTAGTATCAGGGCCATTCATATTTGGGACACATATGCTGTAGTTTGTATCAATACTAACCATTGTCCCTCTATTCATGTGTACTGCAACTATCCAACAGAATGGAATGGAAATTAGTGTGATATTTTTTAAGAAGGCTGAAAATCAGACATTTGACAACACTAACTTCAAAAGTATCAGGAAATTAATAAAGATGATTACACAGAGATATTACATATAACTTGATCAAGTACACCTTTGGGTGTGGAGGTGGGGGTGTGTGGATGTGTGTGTGGGGGGTGGATGTGTGTGTGTGTGGGGGTGGTGTACAGTTGGTGGACCTTACACAAAATGTCCTCTTTTCACCAGCTGTAGAAAAATCATCAGAATAACTCAATAGCTCTTATTTAATTGCAAGTCTTTTGCTTTAAAGGCATGGGAGAGAAAAGTGCATGCAAGGCTTTTTCCAAAAGAGGAGAGTGAGAGAGGGGGAGGGAGTAAGTGAGAGAAAGGGAGAGAGAGAGAGGTTGAGGACAAGAGACAGAGCAAGAAGGAGACAGTCTGACAGCCAAATAACATTTTAATGTTTTGTGTCAATCAACGCACAAAGGTTTTCTGGCAGTTTCTACTTGTTTTATGAAACATGTATAAACACAAGTTTATTTTTTATATTTACTCATATATACAACTGGAATGTATCTTGACACTAAGGCCCAATCCCATTTCACCCCTTGCACCTTAGCCCCCCCCCCCCCTTTTTTTTTTGTATAGCCACACCACTGGTTAGGCTATCCCCATTTTTTTCAAATAAAAGGGTAGAGCATAGTGGTTGAGCTACATGACCTTCTAAAGGACATAGAGAAGCAAAGATGTCAAGATGGCTGCTGGAGCATTTTCGGCAAAAGAAATTGACAAATATTTTCTCTGTTAATAAAGAACCAAAATACAATAGCCATTGTCTTATCTTAAGGTCATTTCAAGTATTTTGTATTAAAAGTATTATGATTCTTTTCTTCATAACAGAAATGTAAAAACCGCTAGTAGTATGCTGATGTTTCAGTAGATGGCCAGCTAACCTTACAATATTATATTGCTGATCTGTGTACAACAATCTTTCATTTTCAAATATTTTCAAATATTCAAATATCACAACCCCTGCTCTTGAACCCCTGCTCTTAAAGGCATATGACGCCCAAAATGTAACTAAAGTCCAGCAGTGAAGTTGCTGAACTTTGCCCCTCCTCTGATATCAGTGCAGGGTTGACTCCATATTTTGGTAGTGAGATTTACAGAGACTGTGCTCCAGGTTTTGATGCGAGGGTCTAGCCTACAGCAAACACGAGGAAAGAGGCAGTACAACACAAAATAATCAAGAAGGATGTTGCAGATAAGGACATTAACAAAAGATAACCGAGGAGATCACATTAGAGCAGTTTAAGATATGAAAAGAAAATTAAGAGGTCATCTGTGAATACAAATATCACTAGCATACTATGAATAACAAGTTTATAAGAACCATGTGGCTATACCGCAACTTATACATTGAATTTATTGTAACAGGGTATCAATGTAAAGTTTCTGTTCATCTAGGTTACTTACAAACCTATGTTAGAGATTTTGTATTTGTGTCATTTTAGCTTTAAAATCTGTTTTTTACTATCCTGTATAGAAGTAGTTGTATTTTTTATTTTAAGTTAACACATCAATTAAGCTCTCTTATATTGTTTTTCACCCACCTTGTTGTGCCCCTGCCCCATCCAGCCTTTGTTTATTCTGAATTAACTTAAGATTCAGTTCTACAATACGTCTCATGAGTCCTGTTGTTGTGAAATCTTAAATCTATTCAAAACAAACATTTTTATCATTGGACACTAGTTGTATTTAGAATATTTTTCTTTTTAGTCTGAAGAGAAAAAGTCTTATTCCATTGGAAAAAATGATTGAATTATTGAACTAACTTTATGCTTGAATTTCTAACGTTGAATTTCTAACTTGTGGAGCAAAGAGGCAGACACAAACACTGAGAAGAGTGAGGTGTATTGAAGGGCAATCCAAAATCAGAATCATATTAGCAGGCTAAGGTCAAATTCATTAAAGAGTTCCACATTATAATATTACCAAAGACTAAACCAAACAGATAGTTGAAAGACTTACATGCACAAACAACAAGACACACCAAGGAAAACAAGACACACCTGGGAATACTAATGAGGGGCGGGGTTACAGACAACAAGGAAGGAATGGAAAAACACTAGAGGCAGTGCCAGACATTTTGTGTTCTGGAAAATTTGTATTTTATTACTGATTTCAGGTCCAAACAGTATGTGAATAGTATGTAGTAGGTTATTTTGGAAAATCTTTCCCAAGTCGGTGGAACCATCATGTGACATCTTATGGTTTGCACATGCTGGAAACTGTACTGCATACAATGGGGACCAATATTCAGTATAGAGTATATACTGAGTACAGTATGCAATATATAGTAGGCTACTTCTACATTGCCAAGATCTACTGGTCAAAAAACAAAGAAACTGTGTACGCTTGTAAAAGTGCGTAATGTGGCCAGAGCCTCAACTATTCCACCTTAATTGAATGTATATAAGATTTCCAAAGGTTTGCTTTTGCAACAAGATTAGAATGAATAAAGGGTTTGCAGTGTTTTCCATGCACAGCCTCTACTTGGGCAGTCCAGCCACATAGATAAAATATTTACTTCACTCTGACGCTTTACTTCACTCTCTTCAAACCAACTCATTTTTGGCTGCACCAGGTCCGAAGGCTTCTTTGAGCACAGACGCTCAGCTAGTGCTTGCTAGCATGTGAGGTGTTTAGGGGACATCTGTAAATTGTAGCTATAGAAAATCACAGGGGTTACATCCCCCCTAAGCTGTCTCTGCATGCACACTCGTCACATGCAGTGCCAACCACCACCATTGGTACATTCTCAGCCTGTGGGAAACACTGTCAGGTGAGGTTGGGTCCAGTGGGTTGTTAAATCATTTTAGCATGGCCATGATCACTAGGCCATTCTGTGGGTGGCGCTGTTGGTTGTGAAGTTCAGGCCTGGCTTGGCTTGCCCATATCTTACTTCTCATCCTCTCTGTACTGCTCTGTCCTCATTTTCACATGTTCATGTTCGCTGGTGTAAAGAAAATTACTCTCCATTAACCAATATTCTCAAAATGATCATTCTTTTTTTCTGTTCGATTGTGAATTTTCAAAGGTCAAATTTATTTATATAGCGCTTTTTACAATAGCTGACACAAAGCAGCTTTGCATGTGTCCGAGTCCAAGCCCCCAGTGAGCAAGCCAAAGGAGACAGTGGCAAGGAAAACTCCCTAGAGCATGAGAAAGAAACCTTGAGAGGAACCAGGACTCGAAGGGGAGACCCATTCTCCTCTGGTTGACAACAGCATACCAGCAACAATGTAAACATTAAACAGCAGAATAAGTAATGAGAAGCAAAAAAACCCAAAGATTGTCTATCCTGGTTTTCTGAAAGTCCTAGTCTGTGTTTGATGAGTGTAGGTGTGTCCCATACCCATCTGGCTCAAGAACATCTGTCCAGGCCAATTTGTAAAGTACAAGCTGGAGTGAATGAGGAGGGCCACAGCAGGGTGGCAATGGTAACAAAATTATACAATAAAACTACACAAACAAGTTATGCAGGTCAATAATCAAAATGAAGATGAAAACGTCTACACAGTAAATTGAGTGGAGTAGATAAGAGATAACAGTATAACATGTCACAGATAACATGTCCTGAACTGGCCATTTGGCAGATCTGATGACCTGCATGAAGTTACTGTTCACATTTTTTGCAACTTTAGTAAAATCTTAATGAAAGATTATTACTGAAGGAAGGATATAAGTAAACATGTACAACATCAGATCTCATCTAATGACTAATAAAAAACAGAAACAAGTGACAAAATGAATATCATAGTCGTTTTGTCAATGTTCAGTGTCATTGGTGGCATTTAATTTATGGAAAAAAACAAGCATTGCACCAAACTATATGAGAATCCTGCCATCCCAGACCCAAACCTCCTAGCTGGCTAGGAAGCAGTGTCCTTTTATGTTTGGTGACTAATTAATTGCTCATACTGAACTTGTGAATGACAACAGACGACTGCAAAAAGGATACATCTAAGATCACAACCACTACTACACCTTGTAACTCAGTTCCAAGGAGCAAAGGGACACTGAAAAACAAGTGACAGGGGTACAAATAAGAAATGAGACTAAGCCTAAATCTGGAATTATTGTAGCATCTTATAAGGATTGTATTACACAAATGAAATATTAGTGCCATACCTAAAATCAGACACTCAGCAAGCAAAGAGACTCAGCATCCAAGGTGGTTGAGAAAACAGAAGAACTTTATTGAACACCATTAAAGGTGTACAACAAAGGAGTTTCCTCAAGAACAACTGAAAACATGAAGTCTGGTGTCTGCTTATATCCCTATTCTTAACTCCTATAGAGGTGTTGAACATCAGCCTTTCCCGTTATGATTTTATTACACCCTCCTCCCCCTTCTGGATTGTTCATGAAAAACACCACTGTTTACTAATTTCTTACGGACTCAGCATTTCTGCACACTATTATCTTCAGCCATCGCTCTGGGCATTTTTTGTAAACACCAGGCCCACTGTTGTGCCTAGGCATTTGCCATGCTCCCTTTAATTTCACATACCGCAATTGCTTGGCTTGCACATAGGATTTACATATTTTCATCTTTAATTTTAACATGACGCCAGCCAACTCGTGAGTTCAAACAGAGGTTACTTTATGAGGTTAAAAAGTCTTAGCATAAACACATATCTTACATTAGTATTGGTAAAGCATATTTTGGCAAATCTTCCTTAAGCCACACCCTCACACCTCCCCTGGTTCAAGTGTATGAGTGTAGCTTTACCAGGTTAGCACTGTTCAATTGAACAGTATGTTGAATGGTGTTTGATCAAATAGAATGAATATGATATGATATTGCTTTTAAAAATCTGAAATTTCTTTAGAGTAGATTAGATGTGCATATGGTTCTCAGATAACATAATTTTGTTTATTATATTGATCCTTTTCTGTAGTCATTTCTTTAATCTAAATAAGCAAAGACAGATGCTTCTGTACTGTAGTCCTTTTTATGATCCAGCTCATGGTGTAATGAGCCCACGTTGTGTCAGGACTGGCAGTGTGGAGAGGGAAAACAGTAAAGTACAGGCTCGGGCCCAGAGCTGACAGTGGAAACGTCAAGGGCCAAAACCTGAGCTAACATCTCTCCATACTACAGTGCTGTGCCTCAGTTAGTAAACCAAAACCTTTATCCACAGCATGTGTAGGGGTGGTAGAGACAGATGAGACTGGGAGAGGGAGTAGCCTGCAGGTCCACTCAGATTGTGTTCAACTATAAAATGGCTGCCTAAAAAGATCTGCCCAAACAGCAGTCTTAATAACCGTTCCATGTGTACTGTCTAGACAAGACTGCATATGAAAGAATGTCACTATTTCACATCTAATAAACACCAACAGTAAATGTTAACTTTTACTTGAATGTGAATGTGTTCTTATGGTATGCCTTTCTAAGTTGTCCTCAAACCTAGCAAACATTAGGTGATTGGACATTGCCTGTACCTCTTTGCAGTCTCCCAAATGTGGAGCGACAAAGGGATTGATCAGATGTATGCATTCAGTGACAAAGTCAAATGTTGACTTCATGGCTGACTGGCTGAGGAACTGTGTTTGGGAGAAACTTTTATAACCTTCCATTATTTTTACATTTTTTATTATTATTTATTTTATTTTCCTGTGATCTCAAGGTCCTTTTTGGGAAGTGTAAATTGTTGTGTGGTGGATCACCATGTTTAAGGTTTTGATGACCTTTAGTCTGCCGTGCTAAAGGTCCTTTGTGGTTGACCCACTGAGGTGATGATAATGAGTTAATGAATTCTTAAGTGGCAAAACCAACTCACCCTGAGGTCCAGGTCAGCGTAGCATTACTGGCTGAAATCAACTTTTATTCCGTGGTGTGGGTAGGTTTATTTCCCCATAACAGAACTGATTCTGTTGTTTGGAAACAGGCTAAAGGTCAGTTGATGTAAACAGCATGTGTGGTGCGGGGAGGGCCAGGAGGAGTGCTGAGTCCACGCTGGCGTTTCACGCATGGTTGGATAGCTTTTTAGACTACTGGGTCGCTCGGCACAGGTTGACAAATTGCGTTGGGTTCGTTAAGCCCACACACTCCCAGGCCTCACACACTCAATTCTCAGAATGGTTTCAGGAGCACCGCTTCTCTGAATATTAATGCAACAGCAGTAAGATTCACTACCTCCCTCTTCTTTAACACACTGGGGATTGCCATGAAGGATTTAGCTGCAAGCAAGGAACAGGCAAACAGGGCGATGCTCGCCTAGCACTGTGGTATAGCATCAGTGTTTGTGCTGATGGCGTTCAGCATTCACACGCCAGCTCAAATGCTTAAGGCTTTGCACATCTGAATCTACCTGATTGTGTCCTCGTGTCATTTCTTCCCGCCATCAGGTGTGTCTAGACATCCAATTTATCTATAAACCAGACTCCGTCAATACACAGCAAGCCTGGGGGATCATTTCATGTGTAGCTGTGCTTATTAAAGTACAGATTTAGGATACGTTGTGTCCGCGGTAGCTTGCTGTTGTTTGTGGCCCCTGTCTGGGATGTAGTCTATATTGAGTAATCGACTGCAGCCGTGAGTCTGCCCCCGAGGTCTGCTGAGGGCTCGAGGGGTCAACTTTCCCCATTCCCCTTAATATCCCAAATGTGGTCATTTAAAACCTGCAGAGAAAATGTTCTAAACAATTGTGCAGTTGCCCAGCGGACCTTTATCACAAAATCACATGATGACACTGCTGCAACAAAACTACCCAGGAGAAAACAACATTATTATTAACATTTTCTGGGACAAAATGCTAAAGTTCTCATGTGACTGATGGTCCTTGTTGAATTTTTTTGTTATATGAATGTCAATTACATTTTTTATTTACCTTTTATTAAGTGTAATACATTGATAATACATTGAAAATTTCTCAATTTCTTCAGTGGTGCCCAAGAATTTCATAGGGGAAATTCTTCCCTTACTGTTTTAATATCAAAAGATATTGGCTTAACTATTCACCAGTATTCCATACAAATAATGATCATGTTTGCCCATGTTTGAATGAAGAGACATTGTTGTTTGCTGGGGTCCTTTTTAAGACCAGATGAGACAAGGTGCAGAAAGAATACCATTTTCATAATAAAAAGTAAGAATCAAATCAGTTAATTGTTTATTTTCATAAATATTATTATAAACAATCTTTGGTAAATCATGCACACCCTAGCTAACCCTAGAAGGATCTACTAGTGCAGGATCATTTTTATTGTATACTTTATGGCCTATCATTATCATTGCCCTTCAGTCCTGGTGCATGACGTGTGTAGGTATCCTTTTCAGTACCAAATTTTATGCTTGTGTCTTGTAGTTTTGGAAAAGTTCATCCAAACCAATTAGACTGAAGGTTTTCCCCTTCCAATTTCTAAGGTTTGGAGCCCTGCAATGGGCAGTTGTGGCTAATTGTAATGCATTACCTCACACCTTTTTTACTTGACGTGAAAACCAGCCGTTATCACCCCATGCAGAATGGTGTATCAATCATAGGTGGAAATCCTTCAGTACTGCAGGTTTAAACAAACAGGCAGCACCCTTGCCACCATTACCAAAATGTGATTCATGGGGCTGAGCAGAGAGGGGCGTGCACAGTCACTTTACAGTGCACGGCTGCCTGTGATTTACCAGTGCACTGTAGATTGGAGGAGGGAGATCAGCAGCGAACGCTGTGTCTGTGTTCAGGGGCTGTTTTATGATTTGGCCCTCGCAGTCATAAATCACGCTGGAGTGACGCCTGTGGGCTTGTCACAGATGTTACTGCACTCGCCGCTAAATTAATGGGCTGCTTTCAAAGCACGAGGCAGTTGAGGAAGAGGAAGAAAAATGGAAGAGGTGTGGAAAAGAGGAAGAAGTGTGGAGAAGTGGAAGAGGTGTGGAGAAAGGAGGCACAAAAAGTGCCAACCTGTTTTGCCTGGGCACTTGGATATTCCATTTATCTTCCCGAGTCATTATCATTACATTTGATAAAGGACTCAACCAGTCTGGATGTTAGAATGTAGCATGTTTTATACATGTACTGTGATGGCACTGAATTTGTGTCAAAATTTAATTACACGATAATTCAATACAAATACCATCTTGGTAAATTACCATAAAAAAACTGAATGATAAAAAATATATATTTTGCAATTCACATTAAAACCCAGATGCAATTATTGCACCACAAAATCATTTTGCATTTATCATAAAAAAGCAGTTATTTACTTTGTCTATAAGCTGCACATACTGCCATAACCATCTGTGTTAAACCCAGTGTAATCTGCAGTGTGTCATTCTGCTAGATGGAGATACAGGTTAATACTTCTTACAGTGATGCTGTCACAATCAGTCTCAGCCTCTGCAAATATTTCCACTGTCACATTAAACCACCTAATTACATTTACCATTGCCATCTTCTTCCGAATCCTCACTGTATCTTCTATAACTAGTGAAAAACTGAAAAATTCATCCATGACAACAGAGAATGAAGGGGCAGCCATTCTGGAGTAAGTCTGAAAAATGAAAAATGCAATGCTAGCTTCCAGCACGGATCACTTGTTACACACTTAAAAATGTACACAGTAGTATTCAAACCAAGAATCAGATTTAAGATTATGTATTATGTGTGTGTGTGTTTAGTTCATATACTTCTGCTAGTGATGTCAGTGCTATTGACTCTTCAATTGTCAGGTGGGCAATTAATGTCGCTGCTCTGTGGTCTGCCAATCAACTTCACGCGTTGAGTCTTTTGTCCACTGAGGAAATTGATTGCGCAGAACTGAGTGCCCTCCATACATAATCACAAGGCAGGCAGACCAGCTGAGACACAGGGCTCTTCCCCTCGAGTGCTTTCATAAAAGAACAAAAAAGAGGACTACCAGAGATACTAGTGGAATATATATACATATATATATATAAGAAAAGAAAGACACAATGGTCAAATGAAATGATTCCTCAAAGGGCAATGGTGGAGCAGATCTGCTGATGCTGTAGCCTGCCCTAGCATGCTGTAGTCTGCTGTAGTCTGCTTTAGTGTGCTGTAGTCTCCTCTAGCGTGCTGTAGTCTGCTCTAGCGCGCTGTAGTCTGCTCTAGCACACTGTAGTCTGCTCTACTGCACTGTAGTCTGCTCTACCGTGCTGTAGTCTGCTCTAGCGTGCTGTAGTCTGCTCTGGCACCTGCGCTTTTGTTCGTCTTTTTTTTTTTCTTGATGTCCTTGATGCCTCAAATCTCTCACTTCAGGAGTGGGAAATTTGAACTCCATCACTGTGCCAAACCTACACTACACACTGACTAGAGAAAGAGAGGGAGGGAGAGAGAGAAAGAAGACAGAAGAAATCAGCTTCATTCACCGAATGAATTATGCTAAATGACACAACAGTTCACTGAATCATACTAAACATGATGAAACACGATGAACTTCATTAATATGGTAGGGCAGGCATGTTATACCTCCACCCATGTATTCACTCTGAGTATATTTTCAGTATTTACCTTGAGCTTCAGCTTTGAATTCTCATGAATGCAAATGTGAATTTGCCACAGTTGACTGAAGGATTTATGCCAGAAGTACTCGAGCATGACATTTTAAAGTAATTACTCTGGACCTTCCTGCACTCAGGACTCTTATCTGGACCGGCCAATGCATCTGTATTTAGCAGCATCTAGGCCACGCTGATATAGATGTTTGAAAGAAGGGCTTTAATAACAAACTGCTCCTTGGTTTCATGCAGTGGTGGTTTAGAATATCTCTGCTCCTTGAGGTCTGATTAATGCCATATGTAAACAGACTATACTACTTTCCACACTGCCAACATTCCATACCTAAGCAAAAGTTCAGTATCTTGCGTGGCTTCATACATGGCTTTGAAACTTATCCACTTATTCTGGGTCATAAATATAGATTTCTGAGCCCACTGTTTTGGAATGAAGATGAATCATCAGCATTGTCACATTACAGTATTATGTCAAGAGGTTTCCTATTATTCTGCTTTTAAATAGTCTCCTTCTCTTTCTCTCTCTCTCTCTCTCTCTCTCTCTTTCTCTTGCTCTCTCTCTCTCTCTGATTTTAGGTTGTGCTATGAAAGACAGGAAAGTTGCTATAGTGTGTCAGGCCTGTTCTCTCGGGTCCTATAGACTGCTGTTTTTATGGACTGTGTGTGCATTCTCCCACTGAGAATCACTTTGAAATGTCACCTTCACACCTTCACCTTTACTCATTACTCTTCTTTGTAAGTGGTGTTCCAATTATTACCGGAACCTTCTATTGCTTTGGCGATCCTTTATACTGTATTCAGTCAAGAGACTGTATGGAAGAAAATTTCACCCTCAGCTCTGCTGTTGAAATGGGTCATGGCAGGGGGATTAATGATCACGTTGAATTGTTGCGTAGTACGGGAACGAGACAAAGCAACGCACACAAGCTTCTCCTGCTCCGAGACTCATGTTGATCCGATGATCAGAAAAATAAGCTCTCCTACAGCCGTGAATGTCCTGCATTGGCTCTTGTTTGGCACGTGTATGGCTCTCAGTGTGTTTGTTTTGTTATCTGTTGGTCAGACCTTTTGTGGTCAATAAATGATCAGTTTAGACTGAGCTCATTAGGAATAGCTGGGTAGTCATGGTGATAGAGGGTGGACTGGAGGAGAGATGGAGTGTGTGGCGAGTGTGAGGGCCAATGGTCTGCCATTTCCTTCATTAATAATGCAGCAGACTTAGTGTGGATCAGGGAGGATGTGAGACTCTGGAAATTAACCTCCTTATCACAGACATCCGCGATATTCTAATGAAATTTGAGTTCAGCCTTATGAAAAAGAAACATCGTTATGAAAGACACAACAAAACACAAAGTGGTTAGGACAGTCTCCAGACAGGCAATGGGGAGAACAAAAACACAGGGCATCGTAACCAATTATGAGTCCATCGATCCCCGCTGCATGCGCGCGAGTTATTACTCCCCCACACTACCTGAGTAAATGACTCTGGGCTTTGCTGTGCGCGCCTCTTAAGTGTTGAATTAGGAACAGCTGTAAGGAGAGGGTGCAGTGCACAAAGGTTCCCTAAATGACTGCTTGCTCTGCATTGATCCTCCATAATGCCTCTGTGTCATGCGGGAGATGAAAGAGTAAAGGCGGGGATTAAAGTAGGCCTCCGCGAGTCTTGTCACACGGCTGGCCACATCCCCATTTCTGTGCACGGCTGGCAATCAAGGGATGCTTTTATCTGCACATACGTGCACACACACACACACACACACACACACACTCAGCCTCCCAAGGCCAGGGCAATGTCAGCCAGGCCTGGGTGCCTCCAGCAGAGGCGGCCCCGCGGTCTTGCACATACACCTGTCAGCTAATGGAGCCGACAGGAGCACCGGCTGAGCCTTGCACTCTGAGTGGTCCGTATCCGGAGTGCTTTGGGAAAGGCGCCCAGATCATTATGGGACCGCAGCAGGTTGAAAACTTGTTTCGGGACGTGCGAGGAATGTGTGGAGAGGTTTGCATGCTTTGAGCACATGACAGCATAAGACAAACTGCAGCTTCAGTAGATCACATTAGCTTGATAAAGAGCAGTGGCCAGCTTCGCTGAAAGCTGTGGAATTATTTATCGCACATTCCAGTCCATTCTCATTCTGGGACACCTTTGTGCAGGTGCACACTGAGAAGTCAGTCCACTGGCAATGCATTACTCAACAGCTTTATCTTTACACAGCAGCAGTCTCCTCCGTGATGGGCAATATTTCAGTCCCACATCGCTCCTGCGAAAGCGACAAGGCATCGGAATTGACAAGATTGCTTCCATGCTTGGAGTGGGCGGAGCTTTAATGATGTATTGATTGCCCTGTGCCCTTGATGTGGACATTCAGTACAGGGTCTCACTGTGGTGCACCTGTACCAAGGGCTACATAAGGCCGCTTTGTTGATAAGGCTGTGGCGTTGCTAGTGTGACAAATGTTGCACGTTGTCTGCACTCGTTGACAGATGTGGTATTCTGGGATGCCTAAATCGTGTCTGTGGTTTAGGTCCCTTCAGCAGTCTGAGACGTATGATTTCCTGAGTTCACATACCACTGCTGGCTGCAGAGTGCCTGGGTCAGCACCAGCTGTGCGTTGAATCCAGGCACTTTGCCAACAGATAGATCCAACCCGGTCTTAGGAAAATAAAATGACCCTTTAATCACCCTTTTTATTGCTACTCAATACCACAGAAAAACACTACTTTTTTCAGGACAAAGGACCTCATTAATGGAGCAAAACCTAAGGTTCCTTAAGCATTACAAATTACTGTGCATTATTACCATAACAGGATGATATAACTGTGCATTTCTGTACAATAAAATTCTTTTGCAGTCTAAAGCTATATTAATCTTAGGCACTGTTTGGTTTATAATTGTTAGTAACAGTTAATAGTGCATGAATGTAGAATTGTAGGATACTATAACATTGAAGTGTTTCTTTAAACTGTGCACCACTGATACAGTATAAGTTTTAAACATATCTACACTCAGTAGCCACTTTATTAGGTACACCTTGCTAGTACCGGGTTGGACCCCCTTTCAAACTGCTTTCAGAACTGCCTTAATCCTTCGTGGAATAGATTCAACAAGGTACTGGAAACATTCCTCAGAGTCATATTGACATGATAGCATCACGCAGTTGATGCAGATTTGTTGGCTGCACATCCATGATGCGAATCTCCCGTTCCAGCACATCCCAAAGGTGCTCTATTGGGTTGAGATCTGGTGACTGTGGAGGCCATTCGAATACAGTGAACACATTGTTGTGTTCAAGAAACCAGTCTGAGATGATTCGCACTTTATGACACTTATTCACACCTTTCTTCCTCATTCTGATGCTCGGTTTGAACTGCAGCAGATCGTCTTGGCCATGTCTACATGCCTAAATGCATTGAGTTGCTGCCATGTGATTGGCTGATTTGACATTTGCGTTAATGAGCAGTTGGATCGGTGTACCTAATAAAGTGGCCGGTGAGTCAGCTAGTGATCATCTCCAAATGTTTGCTCCAAATGGAAGCACAAAGAGAATATCAAAACCTTCCTTGTGTCCTGTAGTCCTGTATAGTGCCTGTGTGGTTTTCAGATGCCTGTGGGTTGATTGTTCCACCATAGCCATGGACATGTGAGTCCCTGACTGGGTTAACTGTTAGTTTAGAGGAATTACATCCAAAGTGCTGCCTTTGGAAATCATTACTGTTTCACTGCAAACAAATGTGGTGGCACTAGAACAGCTCAGCCTGGGAATTGCACTGAGCCATCGAGCCCCCAAACAGTTACTGGTGAGACATATCTGTGGGTCAGTAACCCACAGGGAGTCCAGGCATCACACACTGCGTTCTTTGCTTCAACAAGTAAAGGGCTGAGCGGCACTTAATGAATCTTGCAGATCAAGAATAATGACAATCCTTCCACGTCATAGCACTCCGCAAAATGTTACAGCTCAGCGGAGCTCTTCCTGGGGCCGGCTGGCCCATGGGCCCTCAGAACCCCTGTGGGGGGTGGAGTGTGTGCACAGGCCCAGTGGCTGCGCTGCAATGAGGTCACTACAGCATGAAGCAAGGAATGGACAACAGAGCACTTGCTAGAGACACAGAGGAAGAGAATGTGTGTGTGTGTTTGTTTGTGTGTGTCACAGAGGAAGAGAATGTGTGTGTGTGTTTGTTTGCGTGTGTCACAGAGGAAGAGAATGTGTGTGTGTTTGTTTGTGTGTGTCACAGAGGAAGAGAATGTGTATGTGTGTATTTGTGTGTATGTGTGTCACAGAGGGGTCCACTTGGAATGATAACCATAGAGACTGGTGCTGCCAAGCTCCCAGTATGGAAGACCAACAAGAGAGAGTACGCCAAGTCGCTAATCAAAGCAGGCAGACAGAACGATGCAGCTCGAAGCCCACAGACCCTTGGCAGTGCAGGCAGATGGCTACGGATGTCCGCTCTCAAACCGCCGGACGAGCAGCCTCCAGTCAGAAAGCGGCGACAAAACAACCCATGCACAAAGTACACAGGGAATGCAGAAATTTAAGAACGCTTTTTAAGAACGCTAGCTCGGGTACAATCAGCTGTCCCCAGCGGATGGGTTCTTGCTGCCTTTGCGCTCAGCTTCTGATAAACAGATGCATGGAGAAGACTGATTGGCCTGGAGGGGGGTGATGTTCTGAGGGGTGGTATGGGGGCTCTAAATGGGTACAATTGTGAAGTGAGGCACGTGTTATATATTTGTTGTATTTTGTAGGTTTCTATTGAACATCAATTTTCTCACGTATCTCTGTCTCCCTCTGTGTGTGTGTGTGTGTCTTTACTGACAATCATCCATCCCATCACAGAACAAACTGACAATGACATGCAATGACATGAACCATTATCTTTTAAAGCTAATTATACAAGCAGGAAAAGCTATTAAGGGACATCAAGGAACCTTCACTTTTGTTGTCAGAGACTAGCCAACACCTCTGATTTATTGCTTGGAGGCATTGCCATGGGCAACAGAAGACTTAAAATCGCTGTTAGTCTCATGTGGAAGGTCAATTTTAAAGTGAGGCACAAGAACAATATGCCATTTATATCCATATATATCCCCTCTGACCACCACAGCTTCTGCTATGCTTCAGAGCAGAACTTCCATCCAGTAGTTCCCTCTCATCTCTGCATATGTAGCAGCTGATAAAAGCCCACTGGCCTGAAGAGTAGTCTGCTTCCTATAGTAAATCAAAACTGTGAAGCTAAAACCTCTGGATGAACAAACAGAATAAAAGCCCTCATATTCTCTAAGAAAGGCAGGCGGAGCTGTGGGGGAAGAGAACCATGTCCCATCTTCCAATTGCCATTATTGGCATTATTGGACATTATTTTAGAACATCGCGTGCAGCCTAAACGAGGACGTTTTAGGTCACTGTCCAGGTCAAGGGACCAGATGAGGGTGGAAAGGAGAAGACAGGAATGAAGACATGATCCAGACGGAAATGAATGTTCCCTCAGGGGAGCGGGAAACTGATGCTGTGCTGTCAAGTGTACTGATGATTGGCATATGACCTATCTGTCTGATCTTGTGTCTCTGAATGGTATGTTTATTGTGTGTATACTAAATGTTTATTAGTGTATATGACCAGTCCCTCACCATATGTAAGGACTTCCAAAATGTTCAAAGCAAAGTGCTTTGGTGAAGTAACAAACTGCGTGTTTGTGTTGCTTACACTGACACTCTCAGAGTGCTCGTAACTATCCTTACAGAGAGACCCCAGTTGTCGTGATGGAGAATTTCCATGACAGAGCAAACCAAAACCAAAACGGACCCTTTCTTTATACCAAGTATGCGTCTGTTATTCGTAACCATTCAGATTTTTCTATTCATATTTGTTTTAACTGATTGGACTAATTGTAATTCATGTTATGTCATTTATGATACAAATCCTGTCTGAAATCAGGCAGGGGAATGAAAGAGAAATTCAAAATATAAGCAAGAAAATATCATGCCAGAAAGGAAACACATGATTGATTTCACAGTGTCAAATTTTGTTCCATAAATTGGGCAGACATGTTCGCCGTCCTATAAAATCCCTTCACCATGCTGTCTATTTCGCTCTGCTGAACCTTGATCGTGATTGGATGACCACAGCTTTGTGTCAACATGTGTCAGAGAAACCAGGGGATGCATGTCTAGTTTACGAAGACAAGCTTCAAGGAGAAACTGCCATATTACTCTACATTATTAATCCATATTATTATTTTTACTTCAATTGCCCCTAATGCTTAATATTATGCTGCATGTATACTATTCCTTTACCTTATAACTGCTTGTATGGAAAACATGTATATACAATGTTTTTATTCCAGCAATGCACTGAAAAATTTACAGTACAAGTATAATAATAAAGCTGCACCTGTGTGGAGTCCCAGCACACATGGGGTCAACCAAACACCATGGTCCCACAATGTGATGCCTTCAGAGGGAACTCACAGGACAGTGCAGGCATGGAGTGGAGTACCAGAGTACTCAGGGCCATCCATAACAGGCATTGTTATGCTATATTGTGTGATGCATGTGTTCCTGATTATGAGACCTGGTTTGGGTGGGTTTCACAGTGACATTGCGATGTTTACCATAAACATTTGGCCAACGTTTGAACTGCCCTAATGTGAGTCTTTCTGACAATGAACCCACTGTCCTGTATGACTGGTTTTCTACAGCACTCCTTGTTTTCTTTTTGACAGACCAGCATTATATCATCTGCAGTATCTTCATCTGAATTTGAACAGGAGCCTGAACAATAGCCACCTGTCTTCTGCTGGAGATGCCAAACAGATAGGTTAATTCGTATTTAAAAGGGTCTAATATTCTTCCATACATGTCTATGAAAATTGCATGAAGGCTGAGGTAAAAACCTTACCCTTTGTCTTAGCTCTAAGTTCCTAACAATAGCTACTTTCTTAGCACAGGTCTTACAGTAATTGTCCTTTATGTTTTTTTTTCTCCAGATTCAATTGTGAAGTAAAACTCTTCATTTGTTTGTAAGTGACTCCTGTCAAATCCCAATGTGAAATGAACTCTGTCCTGAAAGCACACTCCATGCAAATCTGCAAATTCTATAGTCATTTGTTTGAAATTAATGCAAAACTCTACTTCAGATGAATGGGATTCCATTGTAATTGAGACAGCACAGGGGATTGGGGAGGTCTTAAATTTGCCACTTAAGTTATGAAGCCACTTAAATTAAGAAAATGTTTGCTGACGATTTTCTTTCGTCGCCAAAACAAACAAAATGTGTAATAATCTCCACAAGTGCCTGATAATTTAGCATGCACGCCTGAGCTGCGTGTTATCATACGCTACGTCAGCCTGGGGAAGTCACAAGACGGAGGAGAAATCGGAGCTCATCGACAGCTAATCAAAGCAGCGCGGTGAGACAGGCGATCCCTGTGCGCGGAACAAGGAGTCCTGCCCGTCAGCACCTCCAGCCAAACATAGCTGTCCTGCCCACTCCCGGTCAGGTTGGCTATTTTTATCGTAGCATCTCCCGTCTGGGTCCAATTTCCAATTATCGATGTTAAATTGACTGGTGTCGCGGCGAGAGAGCTGGGAGTTTCTTGGCGTGAACGTGGAGCGCGAGGGACATGGCCACTGTGTATGCCACACGTTTAGTGCATGTCACGCTCTCTGGGAAAGACCGTCTATGTAATGTCTCAAAGAACGAGAAGCACACTGAAAAACTGAATGTCCGTTTCTGACGGAAGGAGCATAGCCCTACAACGGGAGTGTTAACCGATTTTTTTTAATCATTTTTACACATTATGGGGAGAGCTATGATTGTGTTTTCAACACTGTAAAGTAAGAATCGAGGCACCATTTGGGATTTAGATACACTGCCTAGAAGACCCTGGTCAACTTCAGTGAGCTCCGTAGTCTAAGAATAGCTCCAGTCATCGGGAAAGACAAGCTTTCAAATACACCATAATAAATCACAATTACAGTGCAGAACTCACTGACCTTGATTATATCACTGTTTCTTATGACTGTGTTTATACCAGTGGAGCGTGCATTTCGAGCACTTTGCTGAACAGTGTCATGGCCGCTCACGGTGTTGCTCTTGCTGTTGTTGGTTTGTAAGATTTGGTGGGAATAAGGGAAGACGCAGAGTGGGACAGGATTTATGTCCAGTGGAGGGTGTAGCAGCCGGACTGCAGGCCACAGAGATTACAGTAAATCTGTCTGCAGTCAGGGGGCCAATGATACAGCCCCTCCTCCCAAACGCCCCACCCCATTACGGAGCTGAACATTTCATTCATACTTTTGAAATATTAAATATTCAGTATGAAGGCAAGCGCAATGCTCAGCAGTTCATGTAAGATCATCTCCAGAGCTTAATTAATCGATTCACCCGCGATACTTCTGACAAAAAAGTGCCAAAGTGCATCTGACAAAAAGAATAATTTTTCTCATTTAAAAAATCCGTAACAGAATGAACAATATCCTTGTAGTCCTAGAAACTGAATCTATTTTCATGCTGGTAATTTACAGAGAAATAACACCATTTGGTAGCCTGAATTGATTATTCCTGCTGTGTTTTGTGCAATCATATCAAAAAGTGCTCAGTCTGAGTGGTCAGTTTGACTCAGATAGTTACAGATAGACTCTCATAGTCTGAGTGGTCAATTTGACTCAGTCTCAAATAGACTCAAATAGTTTGAGTGGTCAGTTTGACCCAGATGGTCTCAAATAGTCTGAGTGGTCAGTTTTTTTTTCTCATTTTTGGGCATTTAACAGATGCTCTTATCCAGAGCTACTTACAAAGTGCTTAAACAACAGAAATTTAAAAAAACCCGATTCTTAGATTTGCAAATAAACAGATATGTTTATAGACTCAGATAGTCTCAAATAGTCTGAGTGATCAGTTTGATTGGATATTTACATATTTTGCTTTACTTTATTAGTTTTGTTTTTACGGTCGTTGGTGTTGTCGCTCTTTCATTTCCTTGAATAGTAAAATGGATTTTGAAGGGGAAATGGGTTCTATAATGTGGATTACAAAAAGGGAAATGGGTTCTATAATGTGGATTATGAAGGGGAAAAGGGTTCTATAATGTGGATTATGAAGGGGAAATGGGTTCTTTAATGTGGATTATGAAGGAAATGGGTTCTATAATGTGGATTATCAAGAGGAAAGGGGTTCTGCCACAGTAGGAGATAGGCAAGACTGAAGCAACATGAGTGCAAATAAACCTTTTGTTTATTTGTTTGTTTAGTTTCTGGATTTTTTTTTCCAAGTTTTCATCTGAGACTGCAGCCCCTTTAAGAAATTCTTTTTAATTTTGCCTAATGGGTTTGCAATCAAATGGGAAGACCAAAAATGATCTTTCTGTGAAGTACTAATGCTTTAAAGGAAAGCAGAGGATCCCTGTGAGCCCAGATTAATCTGAATCAATGTCTGATCCTGTTTTATTTCAACAGCTTAAGTATACCTGACTTTCTCCTTACGAGCCCAAAGGATAGATACATTTAATCAGTCCTCCAGGTAGCTACTGCTTAAGCCTTTCCACATGGACACTGGAATCTCTAGTCAAGCCTAGTCATTTACCTAACAAACACCCAGACACACACACACACACACACAGAAAGGATGGGGAAGAGAGAGATACTAGAAATAGCTACACCATGAAGATGATGTGCCACCTTGTGGTAGTGTAAAATGTAGAAAATGTTTTCATCTTTTAGTTTAATGATTTTATTTCTGGTAGCCGAAGTACTTTATGTGAAGTCTGTATAGCTGAAGTGGAAGTTGTTGAATAATCACATTCCATAGTAATTCCAGTTCCAGTAATTCCAGTGATAGTCTCTCTTTACTGTTGCATCAGTTGGTTATAATATGGGGCTAATTTTAACAGAAGGGATATGCAGGCAAGTTAATAGAAGTGAGTTCATTTCTAACCAAGCTGTTTAACCTATGGTTACCACTGAAGGCAAAGGCACAGGACTGTTTGGTCCTGTGTAAGGCCAGTTTGGCTGGGCTGAAACTGTCAGAGGGTTCTCTCTCTCTCTCAGAGGGCTCTCTCTCTCTCTCTCTCTCAGAGGTCTCTCTCTCTCTCTCTCTCTCTCTCTCTCTCTCAGAGGGCTCTCTCTGTGTGGCTAATGGCCACTGCTGGGCTCAGTGAAACACAGCTAAGACTTTATTTACAGATCCCCCTGGTAACGCAGTGCCAAGGCCAAAGCACAGGGGATTGAGGGAGAGAGGTGAGCTCGTACTGTTCAAGGCATTGGCAAAAACTCTAAATCTCCAGCACAGTATAGCTCATTAACCTCCGGTCTACTATATAAATTCATATTAAAATGAGTGGTATACTTTAGATTGAAAGATGCATGGAGCCATATCAGTGTAAAGCTGAACAACCTGTCTGTGTTGAGAGGCAGTGAATGTGCTTAACTCTAGGATCTCATTACACTTTGTCCACTCCCTCCTGTATTAATAAGAATAAACACTGAATGGTAATGAGGCTAATGCATTTGTGTTTGTTTGTGTGTGTGTGTGTGTGTCAACACATGCATGTTCCCTCCCTTCCAAACTTTTATTCTCTTAGCTAATCGCTTTTGCCTCACATCCATTCCATAAACATAGCATATCTATCATTACAGTGATTACATAAGGCAGCGTATAAAAGCTCCAGATGAGTGTCAGACGCCCCAGCCCTCCCCAGCGGAACTTTCCACATGGACACCTGCTCATGGAGCAGCGTGCCAGCGTGCTGTGGGGCTGGGCCGAAGGTACCCGCTAGCCTGCCTGAGGAAGATAAGCCCCTCTATTTGCACAGCCATGGGAGTCTGTATACACAGGCAGACACACACACACACACACACCCATGCACGCTAACAAACAGATACACTAGCAAGGGTGCAGACAAACTTTGCAAGCTACACACACAGATGCGTACACTGGCAAATGCATTGATCCACAAACAGTAGGTGTAAAGTGGAAAAGCTGGGTGGAATGTGCATCAGTATGGCTTTGCAGCAGCTCAACGATAATTCCATCGGTTATAAACAGCATGCAACCCTCAAACATCAGCAGTTTTGATATTTTTTTGCTCTTTGGTCCTCTGTGCAGCACACCAACCTCTGAATAGCCTCATAGCTTCATATTTGGGACAATCTCTGGACTTTAATCTCAACAGCGTGAACTGCCACTCCAGCTGTGGGCAATGCCGGTGTGTGTCTGCATCTTCCTTGGGATGAGGTTTGCCATAATTACCGCGCACGCACAGTTAGCATACAAGAGCTAGATGCGAGGTGCAGGTGACACTCCTGCACATCCTGGCAGGCAAAATCATTTACTGCTGCACCTTAATGTGCCTGGCAGCGGGGCAGTGGGCTCCGTGGGAGGAGAGTTAATAGACAGTGGCTTTTGTTAAAGCTTAACAGCAAGTCTCTTTCATCAAAGCCTTCCTACCCTCCCTGACAGATATCCAGCCTTTACTTCAGTAATAAATAGCCATTATTCTGCCATAATGACTGACTAACAGGCATTTAATGGCAATCAGAATGGCTTCTACATTGCCATATTTATGTGAAAAGGGATTTAATATTCTACTGGATGTGACAGTTTATCACTTCATTTTTCGACTCATTCAAGCGGCCAGCAGAGTGGTAATAGGCTGAATCCATTAAAAGCATGTTAGCCAGAGATAAGCTCTTAAAAGTTCCTGAGAACAGAAGTCGTTTGGAGGATGAGACTATGATCCAGCAGAGAGCTCAATGTTTCACGTGAGGAAAGTGTGATGACTGTACACGGGATTTCATCTCCCTGTAATTAGATGCTTCTCTCCAGGAGATGTGAACACTTTGAAGAAGGTTCTGCACCAGGGCCAACTTAGTCAGGTTGTTGTAGATTGCAATTATGTGACCACGGAAATGCCAGCCGAACTCAGAGATCACCTAAAAGTCCCAAGCGTGTTTTCTTTCCTCCTCCACTGCAAGTCTGGAACTTCTGATCATCTCTCCAGGATCCCATTAAGCTCCTGAGTCACCAAGTCCTCAAATGAGCATGCGGGTCTCAGGAGATTAGAAAAGTCTGCCACTCCATCATACTCATTATTCATTTCATTGTTTTGACAACTTTGCTTTACCCAGCGTAATATAGACTATTGGGTCCATGCACTCTCCACTGGCCTGAAACCACCACCATGCCCAATCATTTCCAGTGTTGCTGTCAGTCAGATGCTGCTTGGCCTGCCCAGCGGTGGAACTGCCAAACTGGGAGATGCTCAGTGACAGCCAAGGGGCATGCTGGGAGGAAGTAAAAGCTGGAGTATTATGGAGACTGATGGCAGTGGTAAGCAGATGCAGGGCCTTTTTTAGGCTCTAAAAAAGTCAACAGGGCAAAAGTAGCAAATTAAAACAATGAGGATATTATACCTACAAGATGGAGAGATAGAGTGATAGATGGACCTGAAAGACAGAAGTAGGGAGAGAGAGGACACTATGCTGAGAATGTAATGAGGTGAAGTGACAGTTTCAGTTTCAGCTTTGATGTGGCATAAGGCTTCACCAGCTGATGGGAGTCCTGTGGGGTTGGGTTGTGCCAGTGGGGTGATGCCGGCATCCACAAGGAGGGCAGAATGGCGATTAAGTCAGCAACTGGTCTAGAAACATGGCGAATAAAATATTTCATATAGATCATGATTTAGACAGATTTACATAATCAACATATTGGGCATGATCTTTCAGGAGCATCATGCACAAAACAGAGTCTGTCTATTCCATACTGTGCATGAGAAGACATTATGAAATAAGCACTGAATTGATTCCAACAACCCCTCCACTAGACTACAGAAATAAAAAGCATCAAAAGCACTCCTCATCATGCTCAATCCCACTAATGAAACAAATCCTAAAACCCAACAATTTTAGTTAGAATGCATGTACTCTCCATGTTGGAAAAGAGTGCTTTGTTGTGGTTTGCCCTCTACTCCTGACTGTTGAATCCATGCATTAAGCTTTGCACTCATTTGTAGCTCTGCCTGGGCACCTTAAACCTGTCCAGCGTGGTGAGAGACAGCACCGTTGGCTCAGCCTCAGCTCTCATTGGGTCCTCTCTGCCCCCCCCTCGCTGGGTGCAGACCTTCACCAAACTCGTAAACAGCTTGGCACCACACAACGTGATTTTGTCAGGGTGTTGTAAATCACACACCACAGCCACCCGCACTCCCACACACCTACCCCTAATGCCCTAATGAATTGAATGGTCCTTGTGATGATGGTTGTTTGAATGGGAACTGTAGTTCATCAGAATCTGAAGGAGTCCTAGACCTGATACAGTCAGATTAGCAAATCAGTGGTTCTCACCAGGTGGTCTGACAGCATGAGATCGCCGCCGCTTGTTTCATCAAGTTTCATGAGGTCTTGAAAGAAAACCAGGAAAATCATTATTCTCCACATGTTTCAGGATACGTTACGTTTGTGCAGCAGTGCAGCTGGCATAGGTTTGACATGGCACCTCAGTAAGATTACGGGGGGTTATTTTCATGATATGAACAGACCGTTGAAGAGGAAAGAAGTGGGGGCCACTCATTATGTGTCAATTCTGTGTCAAGTTCAAAACACAAAGCTCTGTCAGAAGGCAAAGCATCAGTGTTTAGTAGAGTGGAAAAGGTAAATGTATGCTCAGAAAACACCCAGATTTTTAACAAGCAGGAATCTCATTAGTCATAAGACAAGTTTTGTAATTTGACCATGAATGCATACTCTGTTACCACTGCAGAAAGGGTTTTAATATCTGCAGTGGTGTTTAAACAACGCGTGCCATCCTGTTCTTTTATTAACATCCACAGAAATTTGACAACACTTGGCCTGAAGGCTGAAGAAGAATGAGCCATTGCTCTGAATGGCAGTCAGCCTGCAGACAATCTGGGTTTAACACTAAGAGCATGCTAGAGCACAACCACTCCACTCCTGCACAAGTCCTCTCCACCAGAACCAGGCACCAGAGGCATTCGGCTCTCATCCTGGTAAATGCTGGAATGATTCTGCGTAGGCCCTGTCTGTTGGGCGTACAGCTCTGCAGAGGGACAGGTTACGATCCATGGAGCAGAGTTCTCATGTTGGTGTGCTCTATGAGACGGCCACTCCGCATGGGCGTACGTCCAACCACTGCAGTCAGAACCTGAGTCCACAAGCCCCAACCACAGAGTGGGGGGATAGAACCATGTGGATAGAGTGGGGGGATAGAACCACGGGGATAGAGTGGGGGAATAGAACCTTAGGGGTAGAATTGGGGGATAGAACCTTAGAGGTAGAGTGGGGGATAGAACCTTAGAGGTAGAGTGGGGGGATAGAACCATAGGGATAGAGTGGGGGGATAGAAAGTTAGGGGTTGAGTGGGGGGATAGAACCTTAGGGGTAGAGTGGGGGGATAGAACCCCAGGGGGTAGAGTGGGGTGCTGTGATGGCTGTGATGAGATGGCTGGAGGGCCTGTCAAATTCTCACTTTTTAAAAATGAGTTTTCTAGTTCAAAGGAGCTGTAAAGGCTTTGTGTAATATGTGCTGCATTATAATTCCATAAATTTGCTTTTTTTCAAGAAAGGAGATTATTGGGTCTAGGCCACTGAAATGTAATATGCAAAAATCAATATGGCCAGACAAAACAGGACTTCAAATCAGAAAAATTCTAAGGTGCACTTAGTTATAAAGGTGAAAAGCATTTGCGTCTTTGGCTGAAGGACTACTGTTGGATTGGAGTAAAGAAATAAACACTTTTCAAAGGAGAGGGAGAGAGGGGGTCTTGGATTTTTCTGAAGGAAAGCATTTTTGCTGACTGCACTTCCTTCTGGGCATTATAATTTCATAAATGTTGCTCTGCCAGCACACTATTTTGCATGATTTTGCACTGCTGTTTTTCCCACCTGGAAGCCTGGTATTAAAGTGTATTCCTGATCGCATTTTAGGCATGACGTTGGACACAAATGCTCAAAAGACATTTAAATCAGATCTGAGGAATCCAGTTCCCCGAAAGTAAAGTGGGAGTAGTGGTACATAAATGTAAATAAAAACATTTAATTAAATGTGAATAAAAATAGAGAACTTTGAACGGTTACGTTTAACAGACATACGTTAAAAAGAACAAAAGGCCATTAAGAAGTGTAGACATCTAAGATATTGACTTTTTTAAGTACATTTAAAAGTATTCATGTATGATGGGATTATATACAGCTAAACAAATGCAGATTCCTGACTTCTACACGTGTATGAGCATGTTCCACACTGACCAATTCTACATGGAGTCTCTAAGGACCCCTCCACACCCACTCCCTTCCCCAGCAGAGCCTCTGCTCTTATTATGACAAGATTTTGAAGTGTGTCTGTGGGAATTTGTGCTTATTCAGTCTTAACACCATTTGTGAGGTCAGGACAGGAAAGAGGTCAGGCCTTAGCTCTGAACCCTTGTAGGTCACAGCAAACGGAAGTTTCGCAAACCAACCTATCACAGTGTCGTGTTTAAAATCACTGAGCTCTTCAGGATGACCCATTCTACTGGCTGGGCTCGTCTCTGGAGATTATCTCTGGAGATTATCTCTGGCTATTTGCTTGATTTTATATTCCTGTTAGCAATTGTAGCCAGATCTCACTAATAAAAGGTCCACATACTGTAGTTTTGGCCATAAAGTGTAAATGGTGGAACATTTAAACATTAAACATTAAACTTCATGCTTTTTATATAAATGCTTTCATATAAAGAAAGGACAAAATCAAAGTGATTAAATGATTTGTATGGTTTAATGACTATTTGTGTTATGTTCTTTCAATTTGCAATTCGTTTTGCCGCTGATCCTCCTCATTAACTTTGTGGTTCTTACTTCAGCTGAGACTCCCATGGGTACATTTGAAAGTGTTCGAGTGTTAAACCCATGTAACAATTTTGAAGCAAAGAGGTGATTTTTAGGTGAGCCAATAGATTTTTTTTTTTTACATCTTTCCTGTAGCCACAGTGTTCATATGAAATTATTTTAAATTGCTCTTTGACCAGAAAAGTGTCAGGGCAGTCTCTCAGATCTTAATAAATCAATCGGCCCAGTAGGAGGTCCAAGTTGGATAAAGGGTTGCCATGACTACCTAAGTTGAATGTAACAGTCTTTTATCTCTCTCTCTCTCTCTTTCTCTCTCTTTCAAGTGCAGTGCTATGGTGAGTATTCATATTCTGAGAAAAGAATGAGAAAATATATGCTCTTGAGAAGTGGACTGGTGGGAGGGAAGTTTTGAATATAAAGTTTCAGTTCAGCAGACACTGTCAGAAGGCAGTACTGCAACTGGCTTCTTGGAATAGCACATGATTGATGGCACACTTTTTCAACATTAGCTGTGTGGGGAACAGAGACCAACACTCCCGCTGGACCACTGATCAAACAGATATTGAATGGGAAAATGTTCCTAAAATGACTTGTATTCCTTTTTTTTTTTTACATTGTTGCTTTGAAAAAACCTAGAAGGTAAATGTGAGCATTTACTGCAGGAATCAAATCAATATTTTTGTGTTTTACACAGAGCACAAGCCACCTGACACGCCCTCTCACACTGTAGTGTGTTGGGGTGTCGACTCCGGCGCACCTGCACAACAGACGGACGGCTGCCGGGTCGTCTCCTCGGTGCAGGACATGGCCGCCTCCAGCGCACTGACCTCGACCAAGTACGGAAGACCCAGCATGAGCTGAGAATCTATCGATCTCACACCAGTTTCTGTAGCCACACGCTGACAGCTCTGCATGCCTGCTAGGGTCCTTTTGTTACGTGCTTTGTTTTGAGGTTTGTTTGTTTGTTTATGTGTTTAACTGCTGTTTTTTAATTACCCAGATGTGGCCTTCTAAAGTCATCGAAGATGATGTCAAGCTGGGCAGAATGAACAGTGAGCATATATGAAAACAGATCTACATAGTGTATGAACACAGGTCTACATAGTGTATGAATACAAGTGTACATAGTGTATGAATACAGGTATACATAGTGTATGAATACAAGTGTACATAGTGTATGAATACAGGTATACATAGTGTATGAATACAAGTGTACATAGTGTATGAATACAGGTCTACATAGTGTATGAATACAAGTGTACATAGTGTATGAATACAGGTCTTCATAGTGTATGAATGCAGGCCTACATGGTGTATGAATATAGGTCTACATAATGTATGAGTTAGATCTACACAGTGTATGAATACAGGCCTACATAGTACATGAATACAGATCTACATAGTGCATGAATACAGGTCTACATAGTGTATGAATGCAGATTTGCATAATATATGAATACAGGTCTACATATTGTATGAATACAGATCTACATAGTATATGAATATAGGTCTGAATGTGCTTCTAATACAAAAACAGTGAACAGTGATGACTTGAAACAAAATGCATCAGTCAATAAATAATAAACAACGTTTCCCATTACATTAGTTATTGGGCATCAAAATAATACATTTTTGTCATTTGTCCATGGCTTTTTTGATACTGCCTACTTGATTAATACTAATTAATGATCTTTGCTAATATAATAAATGATCTGATTCTAATTTCTAATGGATTCTTATGCTGAAAGACTTAACACATAGGCAAACTGAATGCCTTTTCTCTTGGTGTACAAATTGGATGCTGTCACGTCCTGTTTGTCCTCTGTCATCCTGCTTCTCACTGAGCTTGTAAAGTTTATTGGTTTTAATTAGTTTGACCTGTTTCAGTCAGAGAAACACAATGCCACAATGTGATTACAAACAGATCATGTGCTACGCCTCTAAATACCCTCTTCATTGGTCAATCTCTGTTACCCATGCAGACTGGTCCCACACATTAAACCCCACAGATCTTCTTAAATCATATCTGTTATAAACATCTTTGTGTTACTAAACATCGTCATTTTGTAGTAAGCTTGTAATTTTTTTGATCTTTCAAACTCCTCAAAATACATGTATACAGTCTACATGTTAGATTAAAATATAGTTGCATGTGCTGATGTAAAAGACTCAGGAGGAGATGTTGCAGATTTGTTGAAGGACCACATGCTCAGAAGGTTCAGACTAGGTCAGGACCAGGGCTGTATATGTTTTATTTACCATTCTAACATTGGTAAGCATTGCAATGACTTCTCTCTAGCTACTGTACTGTTTGTCTGCCTTTAAACTGCGGCATTTTTTGGGCAGAATGAGACAGGTGACTGTATGTTCACTCAAGCTCAGTGAAGACCAATTGATGAATACTGGCTAATGTTCATATGCTGACTTGGAGTAAAACATTTCCCAAGGCTGTCCAGCTTGAGATACATCGGGGCAAAGTGTACATGAGTTTTAACTGTTTTGATACCATTCTCTTCATGCTATAGTGCCCTCTATGGGCCAAAGAGCATAAAAATTGACAACTCATACCATGAGCCTGTTCCTGTACTTGAATCACACATGTACCTGTGTGTCAGGTTTGGTGAGGGCTGCCACCTCTAGTTGACTCTGACAGTGACGTTTCAACAAAAATATCAAAAATGTTCTGGTCATTTTTTTTATTTAGATCATTTGTCTAGGTCAGTGTTTGCATGATTTCAAACATGTTTGTGGAGGATGTGGAGACCATGGCAGCAAAGAAACATTATCGAAAAACATATAAAGGTATGTATTTAAGGTAGTTTATGCTTAGAAGCCTGTAACACTAATAATTGCACAATTCAAAAATGAAAAGAGTATATATTTAAAAAGGAGCTTCAGTAACTGAGTGCAGATGAGGTGTGAGCTGTGCGGCAGCAAAAGCCCCCAAATCTATGTCTAGTGATTATTGCTGATATTAGATTTATATTAGATTTACAGTACTTTCAGTAGTGAAATTATTACAAAGAAATTGAAAAACAAATAACATGTTAACTATGACCAAATGGCTTTTTAAATGTATTAATGTATTCTCATTTCTGTTGAAATTACAGAGTTGTAGTGTGATCTGGTATTTAAAATGCAAAAGTGTTTGTCATGTCTAGCCCTGCCCCCACCTGTTAGTTATGTCTCTTGTTTCCTGGTTTCCTTGTTCCATGTGCTTGTGTTTACGTTTTCCTTGTTCCATTTGTGGTCCTTGTAACCATTCATTCATTCATTGTTTACAATCCCAGTTTCCGGGCGAAGGCCATGTGACCAATCAACCTATGTTGTCTTTGGATTTACCCGGAGAAAACCCACGCAGGCACAGGGAGAACATGCAAACTCCACACAGAGCAGCCCAGACCGAGAATCGAACCCAGGTTGGTCCTTCCTGTCTGTTTGTAACCATGCCTTTTGTTAATCAGTGTCACCTGTTTCTTGTTTGAAGCCTCTGTTTGGTCTGTCCTCAGAAAATCCCTGCATTTGGTATTGTATGTTGAGACTGTTGTCTTGTCTCATGCATTGTTCAGTTTCATCTTCCCTGGTTGTGTGTTCGCCCTAGTTTTCTTTCATGTATCTTTTCATGTGTTTCCCTTTACTTTAGTCATGTCTCTTCACATTGTTCTATGTCTGACTGCCTACCCGATATGACCATGCACTGTTTAAAGCAATCTGGTTATGGGTTTGCCCATAATAAATCTCGCTCCTCTCAGCACTATTCGTCCAACACCTAGGGCATTACAGTGTTCGCCTATTCTAATGAAAGATCCTTTAGTAAATGAATACTTAGGTGTTGCCTGTGACTTTTTGCTGAAATGGCCAAACCCAGTTAGGCCTAGCCAGAGATCCCAGAAAACGTAGGAAGGGTTCTGGATTCACCACCCATCAACGGGCTCTGCCATGTTCCTACACACCCAGGCTGTGACCAGTGATGGTGAGTTCTACACACACTCCTGCACCAGCAGCTCTGCAAACCGCCCCACGCCAGCCGCTAGTGGGAGGCAATCAAATGAAAGGGCTCCTTGTGAGAAGGTCCAAATGAAAACATTTAGGCCACTGACTGCATCTCACTGCAGCTGCTCGAGCCTTCTCCAAGTGTGCCATAGCACTGCGTCCACTCCCCAGCTCAACGCCAGCACAGGAGGAACAGCTCAGCAGCTGTTTCTGCACCTTGTCCCAGATGCAGAATCGCAAGCCTCACGGTCAGTGAGGCCACCACTCAGCTGCCTGCTGGTAAGGTAAGGTGTGGCTCCCACTCCCGACACAATGCTTCTCACACCGGGGCCGCCAGCAGCTGTGGGGTCCCTGCGCAGCAGATTTGTCCCACCGCATTAGTGTGGCCAGATACTACCCCTCCCTGCCATCTGTCCCTGTTAATCCGCACATAATCCACAAATGGATGAGTGGATGACCTGGAACAGGAGAAACGTGCCAGGCCTTGGGAGCTTCGTCTTGCCCCGATCCATCAGTAGCTACAGAGAAAACCAAGTCTACTCAGAGCACAGCAGCTCTGGAGGACCTCAGAGATATACCAAGAGTTTTGGAGAGTGATTAGAGCAGAGTAAGTCAGCCAGTTAGAGTAGAATGAATAAAGCCAAGCATAGAATAAAGTCTGTTTTACTGGATAATACTTTATAAAGTCAAAAATATTAGAAAATTAAAATATACATGTTTTAAAGTACTTTTAGAAAACCTCAAAACACAAACAAATGAACAGCCACACCAGTTCATTATGATGAGACAGTGGAAAACAATGACGCCCCCCTCTAAAAAATCTTGAAAACATAAAATATCTTTAACTGATTTATCTAAATTAAAATTTTATTTATTGTACACAATTGAGGTTAACACATTCTTTGGGAAGGCACACAAATTTGCAGACTAAAATGGTTATTTAAAGTTAATATATGGGATAAAGCTTAACGGCTCATAAAATTATAATATTCTGCTTTTAAAAACAGTGATAATGACCAGCTAAACTTCTTATCCATCAATGGATTTTATTTATATCCATGATTTTACTACTTGAGGTAATGAGGCAATATCTATCTTTATGATAATGCTGAAAATTCAATTTATCATCCATCAAAGTACGTTGTGACATTTAAGACAGCTCTAAGTTACTAAAATCACTAGATGGCAGTATAAATCTCTGACACTAGTGTGATCTCCAAGATGCAGAGAGGAATAGTGTTGCCATATTGGAGTTAAAACACGTGAGATTATTTGAGGCAAAAAAAAGAGGACTGGAGTGAGTTGGGGCTATAAAGATTAAGTGGAGGGAGGTGTCAAGGGTGAGCCTGATAGAGAATGCGTGTGGAAATTGTGTTTATACAGCACAAGAAAGAACAAGTTTGTTTTTGATTTGAACAAGGGATGGATCAGGTCATTTGCACCATTCAGTCAGAGCTATTTTGTGGGGTGACCAGACATCGGGTTTTAGGCCAAACAGGCTGTTATTTTATATCCCTGTCCTCCATGCAGTAAAAACGCAGGGGTGGACACAGGCTACTTGTCATCCTTCATTTGTCATTCTTCTGGGCTGGACTGGTTGCTGCTCTACATTGACAATTAATATTTTAGCCTAGCAGTGAGTAATTTAACAAATTACCTCCTACCTTATCTGCCAGCTAACTGTAGAAAGTCGATGCTCTACAAGGTTGTAAGTTAGGATGTTTGCAATGGTGTGGAAATAATTGTACAGTGCATCCTTTCCTAAGGAAAGATGAATTTCATGTCTTCAATGGTCTCCAGCCAGTCTTCAGTCTGGCTACTCGGCCAGACATAATTCTGCAAGTAGGTGCCAAGTTTGTTGAGTAATGCATTAATTTACATTCCAGATTTGTAGATGGAATTGGCCGGCTCTGTAAGGTAGATTGATAGGTTACGCTTCCAGGTGTGTGCGATGTAGTGTCGTATCCACGTATGTCATGGTCTGGTCGTTATGGAACAGGTCTTGTGACCGGAGGGTTGTGGGTTCGAGGCCATGACTGAGGTGCCCTTGAGCAAGGCACCTAACAACAACTGCTCCCCAGGCGCCGGGATAGGGCTGCCCACTGCTCTGGGCACGTGTGCACCACAGCCCCCTAGTGATCACTAGTGTGTGTGTGTGTGTTCTGACTGCACAGATGGGTAAATGCGGAGGACAAATTTCGATTGGGGTAAAAATCACAATTGACTAATGTAATCTTAATCTTAATGTTTTCCTTTGGGGGGTATTAAAGTGGCCAGCCTAGTATTTTAGCACAAAGTAAAATAAAAAATAAAATCTTAGGTAACCACTCCTTGATGACCAGCATTAGTAACTCTATTCCATGATGCAGACGTGAAATCACATCTCAGTGCTAAGGCCTACCAGTCCATAATAAAAGCAAGTAAATAATAAAAGCAAGTACACTACAAAATCTCTGATTTGACAGTTATGTGTCGTAGCTACCAAGTTCACTCTAGAAAACTCTACCAGGCACCAATTTGCATAAAGGAGGGAAAAATCCAGGTAAAATCTGTCTACACAAGGGGAATAGGTGGCAGATATCTGGCAACCCTTCAGAAGACGCCATTGAATATCCCACAATGCTTTGTTAATAGTGCCATGTTTTTGCGAAATTTCTTTGCTGGGCAGCGCTCACCTAAACTTGAATGTTAGCTATATAGCTAAAATACTGCTATTTTTCAAGTTAAGTTGCTATTTGGAGACTTGTGTAAGGACTAAACCGCCAGGATGCCGCGAATTATGATTAAGGGTGGCGTTTGGCGCAACACTGAGGTAGGTTAATAAATAAATAGCCGGTTCCGACTAAATTTGCTAGCGGTAGCTAGCTAGTCAGCTAGTAATCTAGCTAATCAACGATGAACTGTTAAGATAAATAATATCGTGATCTGTATTGAAAATCTAGATTGTTATGATATATACATTAGATTAATTAATTATTTTTAATAAATGCTTTTAATATGATTTTATAGTTACGTCGCATACATAGGAAGCAACCGTTAGCTGTGTCGCTATCCTAGCTAACTTGGTGGCAACAACGCTTGTAGCTAATGTAGCCAGCATTGCTTCTCCGAAATGAAGATTATTAATCTAGACAGAACTCTGTCCTAGCTATGTAATTGTTATTTCTTTGCAAACACTTGTTAAAGAACACGCATGTCCGATATTTTATGCATAAGTGTTAAGTGTAATAACTCGGCTATTGTATCTAGCCAATATGAATGGTGAATATGAAAGGTCTTACCCGACCTTTTTAAAGTGGTTTCCCCTCCGTATTTATGCAGGATGAGATCCTTAAGGCAGCGGTAATGAAATATGGCAAAAATCAGTGGTCTAGAATTGCCTCGCTGCTCCACAGAAAGTCGGCCAAACAGTGTAAAGCAAGATGGTGAGTGTTCATGTACCTGATTACAGACATATCCGTCCGACAAATTCATCCAAATGCAGAAAAATGTAATTGTGGTGTTCAAATCAATCTAGGTATGAGTGGCTGGATCCCAGCATTAAGAAAACAGAATGGTCTCGGGAAGAAGAGGAGAAACTACTGCATTTGGCCAAGCTGATGCCCACTCAGTGGCGAACCATAGCCCCCATCATTGGCAGAACGGCTGCACAGTGCCTTGAGCACTATGAATACCTGTTGTAAGTGCTTGTCCTCACTGTGTATGTGCGTCATACATTAGGCATGTGAAATTCAGACTTGTGAAATTGCTTTACTGTATGATTTTCTGATCACAGAGACAAAGCTGCGCAGAGAGACAATGAGGAAGATACTGGAGATGACCCTCGCAAACTCAAGCCAGGGGAGATTGACCCTAACCCTGAAACTAAGCCAGCCAGGCCGGACCCTGTGGATATGGATGAAGGTCAGCATTTTGTCTTCTAAGAGTTTGCTCTTAGGTTTATCACCACTGACAAAGTACCTGTGAAATATTTATTTGGCAATGCTCAAGTAACTGAGGCAATACTGTCCCACCTACAGATGAGCTGGAGATGTTGTCCGAAGCCAGGGCCCGTCTAGCAAACACCCAGGGCAAGAAGGCCAAGCGGAAAGCCAGGGAGAAGCAGCTTGAGGAGGCTAGGTGAGAGCCATTGCATGTTTGCGCAGACACGCCTATAAAGAATATACATCGGGTGATTTGAGGACTGCCGTGTCTCCTGTAAAACTGTAGCTTGTGAAAGGTGCAGTGGCGTCTGTATGAGCCCCATCCTCTTCTCCTCCCCACAGGCGATTGGCAGCCCTGCAGAAGCGCAGAGAGCTTCGTGCTGCAGGCATCGACATTCAGAAGAAGCGGAAGAAAAAGAGAGGCGTGGACTACAACGCGGAGATTCCCTTTGAGAAAAAGCCCGCTCAGGGATTTTACGATACATCCATGGAGCAGTATGACCCACTTGAGCCTGACTTCAAAAGGCTTCGCCAACAGCATCTTGATGGGGAGCTCAGAAGGTGAGTGACCAAACCCTACATTTAAGCCTGTCACCCAACCTCCCCAACTTCTGGACCAGATTTAATACATTGCCTGTGTTGGTCTGGGCAATTTTTCTGAATTTTAATGTGTTTTTCCTGGACACAGTGAGAAGGAGGAGAGGGAGCGTAAAAAGGACAGGCAGAAGATTAAGAAGAAGAAAGAGTCAGATCTACCATCGGCCATTCTGCAGACCAGTGGGGTGTCTGAATTCACTAAGAAGAGGAGCAAGCTGGTTCTGCCTTCCCCACAGGTAAAGAGATGGTACAGGACTGCGGTACCCACGGGTAAAGAGATGGTACAGGACTGCGGTACCCACGGGTAAAGAGATGGTACAGGACTGCGGTACCCACGGGTAAAGAGATGGTGCTGTTAGTTGATGGTATAGTAACTGAAATAATGGTTAGTCATGGTTTTGAGCCTGAGTTATGCTCTGCTCTTTTTCCAGATCTCTGATGCCGAACTGGAGGAGGTGGTCAAGCTGGGCCAGGCCAGTGAGATCGCCCGCCAGACAGCCGAGGAGTCGGGCATCACAAACTCCGCCTCCAGCGCACTGCTCTCTGAGTACAGCGTCACCAATAACGCCATAGCCCTCCGCACGCCACAGACTCCTGCAGCACAGGACAAGATCCTGCAGGTATCCAGTCCTCATCCACCCAGAGTATTGATTTAGTGTGCTGAAATGTTTGTCTTCTTCAGTGTTTTATGTGACTTTTCTTTATTTCCACTGCCAGGAAGCCCAGAATCTGATGGCACTTACTAACGTGGACACGCCTCTAAAGGGCGGTCTGAACACACCTCTGCATGAGAGTGACTTCTCTGGGGTCACCCCACAGCGGCAGGTGGTCCAGACCCCTAACACTGTGCTTTCCACACCTTTCAGGTACATGTCTATTAAAATGCAGTAACGTTTGTGCTAGACTTTCAACTATATGCAGATGATCTTAAATGAATTGCTTTTTGTTTGTTTTGTTGCCAGAACCCCAAGTCATGGTGCAGAAGGATTGACCCCTCACACTGGTATGACCCCTAAGCCATCTATGGGAGTCACCCCAGGCCGGACACCCCTGCGCGACAAACTTAACATCAACACAGAGGACGGAGCGGTGGACTACACTGACCCGGCTTACACCAAGCACCTGGTGTGACCAAACGCACACTCCAGAATCCAATATGAATGAATGGGGAAGGCCACATGGCCAGGGTTCCCATCTTGGAAAGCTTATGTGTGTGTGTGTGTGTGTGTGTGTACACCGTGTGTTTTACAGCAACGGGAGTCACGGGAGCAGCTGCGAGTGGGTCTGCTGTCTCTGCCTCTGCCCAAAAACGACTTTGAGATCGTTCTTCCAGAGAACGCTGAGCGGGATCTGGAGGAGTCTGAGGCAGATGAGAGCTTTGTGGAGGACGCGGCTGACATTGAATACCGCAAACAAGTCAGTCACTCCTCTCATCCTCCACCTCACACATTTCATAATTAAAGTCAGACTCTTAATGACCACTGAGAGCTAAATATTGGAAATGATTGAATGATTAATTCCAGGTGCTACTTTTCAGAGATATGTGTAGTTATGCCATACATTCAGGATAGGTTTAGTCATGCAACCATAAGATTTTTAGAGCTTTGCCAAAGGGATTTTGTCTGAGATGAAGAAGCTTGTTAATGGATGTGAAATGTGGTGTTTTTTGCAGGCAGCCAGAGACGCTGAGCGAGAGAAGGAGCTGAAGCAGAGACACACAGCGGTGCAGCGGAGCTTACCCAGGCCCTCAGACGTGAGTCCTCCTCCCTCCTGCGCTTCACTACCTACCTACTAAAACATGCTCCAGTCCTCAGGATGGCTCAAGGACTTGAACATCGCCTCTTCTAACTCTACAACCGTCTTGCTTCTAAGCACTATGGACACTACTCTCAAAACGCTTTACATCAATTCTGAAACCATTGAGATGGATTGTTGGTGTGTGTGTGTATGTTACCAGGTAAATGAGACCATTCTGAGGCCCCAGAACGTGGAGCCTCCCCTCACAGACCTTCAGCAGGCTGAGGAGCTCATTAAAAAAGAGATGATCACAATGATCCACCATGACAGTCTGCACCACCCCTACACAGAGGCTTTGGCCAAGAAAGTCAAAGGAGCAGGCTCCAGCTCCGGCAGCGCCGAGCACATCGCTTATCTCGACAAAACCCCCTATGAGAAAGTCCCCGAAGATGATTTTAGAAAGGTCAGTGTTCTGTGGGTCTTTTTTTCTTTTTTCTTCTTCTTACAGGCAGTAAGAAACCGTGATGCATCTTGGCTAGTGTATTTCCCATAGCAGCACTGGCTTGTCTGAGTTTTCTTTCAATTTAGACACAGCTAGTTCCCACCCCTCAGGCAATCGCCCCTGTCACGCGACAGCTGCCAATCATGGAGGACGTGTTCCTTCGAGCCACATGATGCCACTCGTCACAGGTTTTCAAGCTGTGGCTTTGCTGTCGGGGGGCAGAGTTGTGCACCAAGACCACAGTGCCACCTGCCCCCTCCAGGAGCTTGAGCTTCCAGATTGAGCCATGTTGCTTGTAACTGACAGGGGAGAGTGAGGGAGCCACAGGGCACGGACAGGTTGGCTTTCAGGATCCTGCCCACGCATGGCTGTGGCATCACCTGGCTTTTTTGTTATTTGTGTACTGCACATATTAAAGAGTCTTTTTTATGTGCTGTGGGATGATTGACAGTGGCTCTGCTTACCACCCTGACGACCTACAGACTACAGCAAAGGCAAAATGCAAAGTTTGCAGAATTTTTGCCTATGGCCCCAACAGACTCTAGGATGGCCACTGATGCTTGGAGTAGTAACTTGACCTTGTATGGTGTGTGTGAATGCCAGGCTAAGGAGCTGCTACGCCAGGAGATGGAGGTGGTGAAGCACGGCATGGGTCACGGCGACCTCTCCATTGACGCCTACAACCAAGTGTGGGAGGAGTGCTACAGTCAGGTGCTGTACCTGCCTGCACAGAACCGCTACACCAGAGCCAACCTGGCCAGCAAGAAGGACAGGATCGAGTCCCTGGAGAAGAAACTGGAGGTAAAGGAGCACCATGCCACTGTTGTTCATTTGCAGTTCCTAAATGGTCCAACAGGTGGCACCAGCTGCATTAGCATTTGAATCTGGGCTTCATCGTTGCTCTGTAGAGTCTCTGAACTGCAAATACAAGACTGTTAATATCTTTAGCCTCACTGAGTTTTTTAAATGGAGAGATTTGTCACTGCAGACAATCATTTTCAACTTCAGTGATCCAGTATATTAAACTCTAAATCAGGAAATTTAATGCAGTAAAGAATACAGTCAATGTTAATGCACTTGTTGGCTCATTTAAAAAACATTTAGTGCCTGAAGTTACATAGCGCATAGCTACGCCAAGAGAAACAGATTAGTCAACCAGTGCTATTATTCTGACTATAAGGACAAAAGAATACTATCTTCATTTTGTTCCCATGCCAACATGTCCTTCAATACAGACAAAAACGATCACCATGAAAAGACAGTGAGCTGGCCTTGGTTTCAGGGCATATGCGCTACGTTTCGGTTAATCAAGGCAACCACCATCTCACAAAGGGTGCGTTTGTTTCATATTTCTTGGCTGGGAGTGCAGGGCGGAAACTTGGAGCCCATTCACACAGCAGCCCACTCGGAGTGGAGGGGGGGGCTTTGGGGAGGGGTGCGTTCCTGTGAGGGTGTCAAAGCTGAGCAGGGCCATGCTCCTCTCACTCACTCTGAGAACTCACGGGATGTACGCCGGTGCAGCTGCACGCCACATTTATTAATGGGCCCAGCTCAGAGCACTTCTGGGGTGAGGAGGGAGGTGCCATCTGTGGCAGGAGCCATAAACAGCAGCACACCCTCAGCCTTTACCACGGGTCCCCTGTGCATCCGCTCAACCACGCAGAGCAAACGGAGCCAGGGGGGTTCGGGAGCTTTAAACACGCCAAACCACACCACCGGGGAGTAACGGGGCCCCTCTGAGGTGGGTTCCGTCACCTTCTGTACGGTGCCACCACCTCAGCCGGGGTTGCTTGAAACCCCAGTCTGTCGGTGTCAATGAGAGGTCCCTGCCGGCATCTACTGAAGGAGGGCTTGGCTAGATGTTATTAGGATGTAAATGGAGTTTGAACTTCCTCAAATGTCAGACAATATATTCTCATTAAATCCTGTCGTTTCTTAACCCTTAACATATCTAAAACTAATACAATGCTAAAATGCATTGCCAAAGTTTTGCAGTGCAGTAATAATGTATAATTAAATGGTAATAGACGTTGACTGGATTTTTGTGGAAGTGCGTGGTAACTTATAAGCCAGAAGCTAATCAAAGCACCAACATATTCCATGATCCAGATCAACAGAGGTCACATGACTATGGATGCCAAGCGTGCAGCCAAGTTGGAGAAGAAGATGAAGGTCCTGCTGGGTGGCTACCAGTCACGGGCCATGGGCCTGATGAAGCAGCTCAGCGATCTATGGGACCAGGTGGAACAGGCCCACATGGAGCTGCACACCTTCCAGGAGCTGAAGAAGCAGGAGGACATGGCCATCCCACGCAGACAGGAGGTGACTAATGCCAGCTAGCTTTAGCCAAACCATTCCAGCTAGCCACAGCAAAATGAATCAGACTAGCTTCAGCTAAATGACTAACCTTGATGTGTTCACATGTGTTCATATCCTGAGTTGAATATTTTGAATTTTGAACATTTTAATAAGACCTTTTTAGCAAGAAACTGGTGTGGCATGGTACAAAGTATTTTAGCATTATAGTCAATAGTCGTAACTAACCTGTAACGGGCGTAACACTACGGTTGTGTTTTTGTATGTGTTGAGGCCCTGAGAGAGGACGTGCAAAGGCAACAGGACAGAGAGAAGGAGCTTCAGCAGAGGTTTGCCGACCTCCTCCTTGAAAAAGAAACATTACTTTCAGACAAATTCTGAATGCAAATTCTTTCCAAATGTATGTGGAACTTTCTCCAACCTTGGCTGTCTACACTGGTTGTAAATCTAAATGAAACAATTGAAGCTTTGAGTTGTTTGTTTTTAATTATTCAGCTTGTACAACAGCACAGATGTAACTGCATACCGTGTTACCATAGGACCCCATTTTGATCTCTTCTTCTCAAAGCTTGTGAGTGTGGAGTTGTGATTCAGTCAGCACTTGTGATCCCAAGGAGAATTTGGAGTTTGTTTTTAAACATAATTTTTTTCATATTGGTGACAACTTGTGTAAATAATGTCTGGCAGTATATTTTTTTTCCCTCCCGAGAATGAGGCTATTTTGAGGATTACACTCAAGATAAGGAGCTCTTGTACCCTTTCATTAGTATGTTAATATCAAAGGAATCTGTATATCCTCATTGGCTTTGACAGTACTAGTTTACGCAATAAACCATCACTTGTAACATCTCCCCCTGCTGCTTCTTTTCTATTACAGTAATCAAAACCCATGAAGGGCGTTATATTGGCCTCTTAAAGCCAATGCAACTTCTAGTGGCCTCCTTTTAAGATTTACACTGTTGCCGTTTACTGTATAGCAGCTAGTAATGGGATTCTGGAAACCTCTTAAAGCATGATACAAAGTGGCAATTCTGATGCAAGAAGAACAAATGTGAATAGTAAATACCTAGATGGTAGAGATGTGTTGGAAGTGTTTTACTTCTGACCACCCAAAACTGCTACAAAAAGTGCAGTACTGCTGTAGAAACATATGAAATGGCAAATCGTATCACTAACCCTACTCAAGATGATGGATTTATATGTATTGTGTTCATGTGGCTCCCTGTACATCAGCATCCATTGATAGTAATGGTTAACATGCTAAGGCGCCTGGCTGTCATGCACTCTGTCACTTCACAAGCTGTTACCTGTCTTGATATGAGGGCGTCAGTCCCTCAGGGCAACGTCACTGCAGTTTGAAGTTTTCTCTGGTTTCAAAACATATTGGCTACTTATCAATCAGGTTAGTTGCATTACCTGATTCACAGCAGAGGCGCAGATTACAACTGGAATTTACATTTTAACTACACGGACATGCGATGTTCAGCATTTTTGACTACATATTTGACAGCTGATTTGATGCTAAAATAATTACCCTATCTAGCAGGAAACATCCTGTTAACTACCCCACCTGCAAACTCAAACTCTCAGAACCTTTTACATTTAGAGGAAATGAAACTGACATGCATTTCTGAAAGCCAAAACCTCCCCATTAAATAGCCCATTAGCTTCTCATATTGAGTGCACATAGTCAGTATTAGTGCGACTTCAGACTGGAGTTTGACACACATGCCTTCAAGGTAAATTACATCTCAAGTCCATAAAGGATAAAACTAAACTACTTTTATTTCCCAAAATGAATATTGCTGTTCAAGCACTTCTAGCCTCCAAGGATTTAGTGGTGTCTCCATTTTCACATTATGGAGGGACTCCGTCTGGGAGCACAGCAGCCGGGTTTGGCGCGATGAGGGAAAACTGGCTTGAAACCGTTACAGACTACCACTATATTTTCAAGTGTAGTTGCACTATGTCAGTCTCCCATTACCAGGGAAGGAATCGCGCCTCTGGCTTCACAACATATTGGGAAGAGCGGATGTGGTTTTGAAAGCTCTTATTCTGGAGTTGTCAATGCTGTTCAGTGTTCCCTTTGTAAGCCTCATGAAAGATCATTCAAGGCCCCTTTCATTATTCCACTGGAGTGATGAAGTAAATGTGACTGGGTGGGTGGCACAGCTTGTCTGTCTGCACTGGAGGAAGCAATTATATGTAAATCCATTAATTCAGTACTGATTAAATGTTTAACACTTTGAAGCACGCGGGCCAGAGAGAGGCCTCCTACAACTCCTACAGTGGAACAGTTTCTCAACATCCATGGCTTTTTTTTTCTCAAAAACTATTGCTGATTAAATTTAGTTAAGGTAAAAATGTTAGTTTGCAACTGATGTTCTAAATTAGTTAAACTGGGTGTTAAGCTGAGATCAGAGTAGTTTTTGACTGCATGTGCCCTGCATATGGTTTCAGTGAAGTTCTTTCACTAGGGTAAAAATAATGTCTCCACAGTTTTGATCTCCATTCTGGTCTAAAATGGATTGGCAGTATGCAAGGTTTGTATGACAACGAAGTTCTCATGGCCACAGTCCCTTTGGAGATTGAATAGCTGATTTTATGAGTTGTGTGATTGGCACCATGTTTCATTGGAAGTAGCACAATGCTATCAGTTTTCAATGGAGTACCATAGATTGGCTGAATTGTGTAGTTTGGGGTCTAGTTTGATGAAACCCGGGACACTGTTGGACTATTGTGTGAAAGCACTGTACTATATTTTCCTCCAACACTATACGAGTCCACAGTAGATGCAAAACATCTGGAGGTGGTGAGGGCTTGTACATGGCATATGTGCTACAGGTGATTCCCTGGGGCCCCACTAACTGGAGGCTGATGAATGTTGCTTGCCACCAGTTATGTTAGGCTGGAGCTTAATACTGTATCTTTGCCACCTGCCATCTCTGCCATCGCTCTGGCAGGCTCTGGCTGTCACTCTGGTGCCCTTCTCAGCTTTGCAGTCTGATCTGTGCCATTTGAGCTTTTCCTGCTGTTGGCATGCTGGTGCCAAGGCTATTTCATCCCCTGCCATCTGGGCTGGCTGGACCACTCCCTGCCTGAGTCAGCTCTTACTCTCTTGCTCTCTTGTTCTCTCTCTCTTGGTCTGTCTTCTCTTTTTCTTTGTGCCCTGTTTCTTTTTGTTCTTTCATTGATGGTCTGCTGTGGGTCGTCTTCATGTAACTCTACCACCTGTTGTGCAGGAGGAGGGCACGTGTTCACTGCTTGTTCACTGCCCGAGTCTGGCTTTTCCTCCATGGATCAGACTTGTTTTTCCAGGACATCCCACAGCTGCTCAATTGAATTGAGATCTGTGGAGTTTTTAAGGCCAAGTCAACACCTTGAACATTTTCTCCCATGTGGCAATGTGCTGAAAGAGACCACTGCCATTAGGGAATACTGCTGCCATGAATGGGTGTACTTGGTTTTCAACAAGGTCCATATAAATGCCCAGATTTAAGGTTTCCCAGCAGAACATTGCGCAGATCACCACACTGTTCTGCTGGAAGTAGCTTTTCAGTGGGATCAGACCAGAGTGGATAACCTTCACTCTGCAGCAGTAAGCATCTGCAGCAGTAAGTTCTGTGCATCCATGACCTTGTCACCAGTCCAATGATTGTCTTTCCTTGTTGTGTGATATGTCCCACCCCTTCACAGGTGCCACTTGTGATGAGTTAATAAATGTTATTCACTTTACCTGTCAGTGGTTTTACTGTTGTTGGTCTGTAACACCAGCCTGGAAGTAAAACACAGGAATGCCATTTAGCCTGGAAATAACAATTCTTTATTGCAAAGCAAAGTCTATAAAAGACTCATGCGGCAAACAAGCAGGAAGGAAACAGAGGGAGATTATACAGACCAGAAACGGGCACAAAACTACACCTGTACAAACCAGAAAACAGGCACACAACTAGAACTATACAGACCAGAAACAGGCACACAGCTACACCTGTACAAACCAGAAAACAGGCACACATGCACCTATACAAAAAAGAAACTGGCACATGCCTACAACCACACAAACCAGAAACAGGCACATACCTACAACTAAACAATCCAGAAACAAGCACCCAATTACAACTGAATCAACACAATGCACAAAACAAACATTAACCACTATTGACCGTATGCAGTAAAGATTAAATTGGAACTAAATAAGTGCACAGAGGTGCACAGGATTTCAAAGGTCCTTGTCATGCTTGTCTTTGCTGATATAACTACCCCAGAGACCCTGGCAGATGTTGCAATACATATATGTATATAAAATAATTCCTTTTTCACCATTCCAATTGATGGTCAAATCTTTTTTTATTATTGTTTTTGATGTTTCTAGGATTGTGCTCTTCTGTACTGAGACTGGAGTTGTCGTTCCTGGGGTCTGTTAGAGCCACTCCCTGCCACCCTTGAGACAGCCTTGTTGCTAACCTTCCACATTCTATTTGCTCTTTCACATTATATTAGCTTCATGCTAACCAACCACATCCGCCCACAGTTTGTTCCAGTAGTCCACTTAGCACGGAATTGTCCTGGTTCTTTGACATTCGACACAGACTTTGTTAATCCAGGTGACGTCCAAGCTGGCATCACGACTCCACATGAAGGTGTTCTCATGTTTCAGAGGTAGGCAACGTAGAGGCAACGTAGAGGTAGGCAACATAGAGGCAACGTAGAGGTAGGCAACGTAGAGGCAGAGCTAGGGGCACATGCTTCAGAGAGCAATAAATGACCAAATTATACACTTCACATTGTGTTCATCCGTACAATTACCTTTGATCTGAAGTGGGAGGACATTATATAAAAATATGCATGACTCCTCTATGACTCCTGTGTTGCTGATGATTTTAGCTCACTTGAGAGCCACGTCTGGACACAAAGTATGGGAACTAGGAAAAACATTTCCTAGTATCCGCATCGACTTCATCTCAGCCTGAAACTGTCAGCTGTTGACTGAAAAGAAAAGACTGTGCAAACACGGTAAAGAACTTACATGAATTTTAACTGTTCTGGCATCTGAATATGGTTTGATAAAGGCAGTATTTCCACGGCTCAACCTCTCAGCGGAATTTGACTTTGTTGTATTTGTTTGTGAATTAAACTGTTTCATGTGTTATCCTGGAGGACGGCTAGAGAACTAAGTAATTCACAATACACAAATGTTTTTTTGGTGGTGACATTTCTTATTGGGACCATGTCAGTCTCAGCACTCAACAGGAAGGAAGCAATCCATTGACAGGCTGTTAAGAATTAGGGTAACTTAATTACCTCAGAGCCTCCTTCAGTTATTCCACATTCATTCTCAAACAAATTGACACAGTAAACAGGATACAGACTCTCGAAACACAAACAGTAAACAGGATACAGACTCACAGAACAGAAACCCGAGGCTCGGTGAGGCTGCAGCAGGTGGCAAGGTTGCCCCAGCGATAACTGCAGCATTCAGTGATCACACACTAAACTCTTTTAAAAGTATGGACTGCCTGAACAGAAAACAAAATGACAATTATCTCCTCTCTGAGGCTGCCTTTAAACAGAGGTGAAATTTATTTGAAACACAGTACACGCATTCTTAGTCTGAGAGGAGAGAGAGAGAAAGCCGTTTAAGCACAGAGAGGAAACACAACATCAAAGGATGCGTCAATGAACAAACAAGAACAGAGCAGCCTTCAGCGATGGGTTAACGTGGAGGCTATGAATTCAATCGGCAGAACACCAACACTGTGTCATTCAGGCTGACGCTGAATTAGACATGTTTCCTTTTCGTGTTGGAGTCAGAATACAAGCAGAGAAGAACAGAACAAAAAGACAGAATGTTTTTCGTTTGGGAGAACTCCTGTTGTCTGGCCAAGTCTGGCTCCGCGGGCTGGCCCTGGTGGAGCTGACTATAAAGCAAAGGTCAGCATTGTTCTCGGGAATCAAATCCAAAACATTTCCAAACATAATAACAATCTATACAGATATGGTCTGCGGGTAAAATCGTAAATAGGAGCTGTCCTCAGGGTCTAAATTTAAACAGATTGCACACGGTGACAGCGAGAAGACCTTCTGTTTTGACTTTCACATCAAGGGCTTCTGCTGTCTTTCTTCTGGCCGGCAGCGTCGATTGTGTTTTTTACAACCCCGCTCTTGACCTGTTTACACGAGCGTGATGGTCTCGGCAGTGATTATAAAGCATGAGGGCAAAGGCAGGGCTCCGGCGCGTTAGCCTGTTATTACAGTCAGAATTGGAAACCCCCGAGGGAGAGGGGATTCAGTTACAAATCAAACACCAGTCCTATTTTATATGCAGCAAAACTGCACTGGATGGAAATCTTTTGTCAAATTCAGACCCCGTCTGTTGGAATTGAATCTGAGCATTGGTAATTACAAATGGAGTCATGGTGATTTATGCAAGATGTTTTTAATGATTTTGGTATTGTATTCACCCAGCATGACCTCCCCATGACTGAGCTGTGCCCCCCTCCCTTCCTCTAGAATAGAGAAATGTTTTTTATTCTACAATAATAAGATACATAGTAGGTGGAAGAATACATCTTTCTTTGAGAGAGTTCAGTAAGGGGTGCAGGCCTGATGGGCCTCAGAATCCCAGCTGTTTTGTTTGTTTGATTATACGGTTTCACTCATGTGAGTCTTTGTTGAAACACCCTTCTTGATTTAAGGCCTTTGTTTGACTACACCTCTTCGTATCGACAGGCCCGTGAGAATTTGTGATCTATATTATGTCACTGACATGTAAAACCCTTAAACAGGACAGTTTGTTCTCCCAAGCTGTTCAGACTCCATGAGCTGTATTTGGTTTGGATGTCTGTGAATAGCATTATATATAGAGAGGAAATTAAAAATGCAGGGTTGTAATTTAGAGGAGAGGGAGATAGATTTAAAGGCTTTTTTTTTTTTGCTGCTCTAGTTCCAAACTTCCAAATATGTCACAGCTGAATGAGAACTGAGCTTTTTCTGTGTTGGCAATAACAGGACTTATGCTGCCAGTTCCCACTGAGTGCCCGTTAGAGATGGCCGTCAGACAATGCACTTTATCATATCCAAATGACATATACGTCTGACATCTGAACTGACTCTGTTTTGCATGATTAAACTGTAGTGTAATTTCAAAGTGCTTTACAAAATGAGTGCAGGGGTTGCCAGATGGTACGTATTTGAAGCATGCTCTGATGAGGACTCGGTGAGTGTTGTAGTGCATTATTCTACATGGTTCCCAGTGAGTGGTTTCTCTGAGGAAGCAAGGCCCAAACTGAGGAGCCATTTCAGTTATTTCTACATCTGACTGAACAAAGAAAACAATGAGTACAAATTCTGTTTTACTCACAGGATTTAGACTAACATACAAATCAAATATACCACAGTATAGTAAAGAGTCTAAGTGAGATTTATTTAACACACAAACATTATTTGTACTGTGAGAAGCATGCCGGTAGTGTGAACTCTCCACTCCCCAGCAGGGTGTTTGATCTCAGTGTGTCCAGCCTGGTCCTGGGTGGCAGAGTAAAGCAGTTAGGCCCCCTGAGAAAGCTAAGGACCCTAGACTCCCCACTGCACTGTGATCTCTGAGGATCCCAGACTCCCCTGCACTGAAGCCTCTGAGGACCCCAGACTCCCCCGCGATGTGATCTCTGGGGATCCCAGACTCCAATGTGGTCTCTGGGGATCCCAGACTCCCCCACGATGTGGTCTCTGGGCAGCCCAGACTCTGATGTGGTCTCTGTGGTGAACAAAGAGGCTCCAGCGCTGCTGCTCTCACCTTCCAGTGGCACAAAGGCTGTAGCAGCCTGGGGAGTGAGCAACACTGATCTGGCAGTGTGTCCTTCTAGCTGTGAAATGTGCAGTTCAGTGGATATGGGTATGGTCTATAGCTACACTGCACAGATGCCTCTTGCTGACTTTAGTTCGCTTCAGGGTAAGATCTTCATCCAACCTGTTACCTATAATAGGTGTGATATGTATGATGATGTATTAAAAGAAATGAGAAATCAAACAGATGGTCGAATGGTTATATTATTTAAAAATCTAAGAGTAATCTAATAGGCTATTATATAAATGTTTGTAATTGCCTAGTGGGTTTAATTCAACTACAACCTAATGATGATGAAATTAAGACCAGGATAACCCTCAAACCGATTAAACAACATAGTTGTGGGTTCAGCTCACAGTGGATACTCTATGATCAGAGGCATGCCTGGCATATCTATGCTATTCAATTTTTTATTAAGACTTTTCCAGCATTTCTCCAGCAGGTGGCGGTATTGTGCTGTGTAGCCCTTATACGCGGGCTTTAACTAATGGAAACGTTCAGTGGGCTCCATTGCCAAGGTGTGAAGTCGTTCACATTACATTTAGTTCATTCATAAAGCTACTGAATGAGAATCGGCAGTGACTCCGAGTGTTCCTGGACCTGTTTCATTTTCCGGTGATGTCCTATATGATTTGAAAAACCTTTAAAAACCAAGTATCACCACTAAAGCAACATTTATTCAAATATTATTTCAGTCTAAAATATTTTTTTTAATTAACTTAACCCAAAAGGCCAACAACTTTTAAGATGCAAATAAATAACAGGCTAATAATATCCAAGAAGCAGTGGACAGTTTTAATAAATAGTTTAAAGTCTTGACGGAAAAAAACGTAATAAATTAAAAATAACAATAATAATAAATAATAATAATCCGTAAATGAATATCATATCCTTTTATCATGTGTTTTTTTCTGACAATCAGAAAATGTCCTGTTTCTCTGGAAACTTTGTGCACTTTACTATCTCTCTCTTTCCAGAGAAACAGGACGCGTTAGGACAGAGGTGTATATATATATATATATATATATATATATATATATATATATATATATATATAATATACATTATATACTGTACGTTCTGTTTATACATTTTTTGGAGTAATTTAGAGTAATTTATATTTATACAGACACATTAATAGAGACACAGTAAAATATTAAATACTGTTTCTAGAGAAAATTGCAAAAATAAATTTTGGAAATCACTAAATTCCAAACATGCACTTGGTAAACCAAAATAAATGGCTGGTGGCACTTTACATACACACAAGTAATAATCAGCCTTGTGAAAGTTAGGCAGTGAAAGCAGGAGAACACATCACCGTTTCTGTAAAATAGGGTTAAAACTAGTTGAAGGGAAGTGTTAGCCTCAACATTTCAACTTTTTTTTTTTTTTAAATAATATGCTTGGTGTGTTGAAAATGCAGCAGAGTTGTGTGGTCTCCCCTCCTCTCTTTCACGGAGGCCAGCACTTAACTGAAGGGTTAGCGGAGGGGTCTGTGGTGAGAGGGCTGGATGGTGGTCAGGGCCGCAGAGGCAGCGCGCAGTGTGGAGCTGCGCTGAAGCACGCTCGCGTGCGTCTCGAGACCGCGGCAAAACGTCTGCACTGCGAGACGCATAGGCTTCAGCCTGTCTCTATGAAACTTCCTCCTCCGCCATCTCTGGCAGATTTAACGGCTTTCATCATGTAAATCACAAGCCATCACATCCCCCTGATTTGAATATCTGAAAGTAATGTGTGTGTTATAATGGATCTTCAATATGTTCACACTATATCATGGGTCGGGATTTGGAAATTCTGAGTATATTTTGCAGAAGTGTCTTGATGTATTATATAGATGAAATGAATGCAGCTCATTCGCGAGACGGTGAGGCTCCAAAATGTATAAAACATTTCACTGCTAAAATGTAAACATTTGAAAACATATATTTATTCTGATGTGAAATATGCGGGGCGGACATGGCATGAACTCTCACTGAGAGTATTTAAGAAAACAGCTTCTTAAAATACACGAGCGCAGTTTCTGTTGAACTCATCAGCATTCTGCTGACTCGCTTTCCTTGCCATTTATAATTATAATTGTAATTATATTTTTTTATTTAAAAAAACTGCCCGTGTCAATGCGAAATAATGACAAAAACACGTCCATCCACTGGTTACTCAAAGTTCAAAGTTCACAAAACGCCATCAACGACCAAAAAAGATTTCTAAAGATATGTCCCTAAAGTTTATCTCAAGTAATATATTAGAATATATTTAAATAAATTTAACTATACTTTTACAGAAACTAGTAAACCGCCTCTCCGTTATTCCACAAATATAATTATGTTTAATTATAAATGACCATATGATTGCGACTTTATTAAGGAACGTGGTTTGGACGTATCGACGGGACGGCGGGCCGCAGCAGTGCGAGGGCGTGTCCCCTGGCCTTGGACGAGACTGAGTCACCGCGGTGAACCCAACCCTCTAATCTAAAGACCACTGAGGGGTCGGAGCCTAACCAAGCATGCACGCGGCCAGCTCAGCCAACAGCCTGTCATTAAAAGAAAACCATAAGGACAAAACAGATTAAAGCAACATTATATCTGTGAACAATCTCATGCGATCTCAAGCGAGGGTCGCTTCAAGGGGAATTTCCTAAACAAGGCTATTTTTTTAAATGGATGTATCATGGTTAGACAATGTGTACTTAGGAGTGGTGGGACTCCTGATCAATTCCTGCTGCTTTCTATAAAAAGAACAAATGTGCTTTGTAGTCTGCCTCACATGGAGCAGTAATTAGAAAATCGCCTGAAACAAGACTAATTTCTCTTCTGTTACTTAATGTGTCTAGATTTCTGGTGTATCTTTATTTGCAGTTGCATTTAAATAGTGCTTGAACATTTAAGCTATGTCTCTCTGTCTCATAATGTCTCCCTTGTGGCTCACAAATGACTGCACAATATCTACCATGCTGGATATCACTTGCTTGAGTTTATCAGCATCTTAATTACTGCAAAACAGTGAACACGACAAACACCAACAAAATATGCAAAAGGTAAATAGTGTAAAAACCTTTTGTAGAGCCTCATTCACGCCACATGCATGTATCATGTAAAGTTGACTCCATGTGTAATTCAAGCGACACTATCAGCTTCTCGGTCTGACTAAACTGTTGAAGGCGTGTGCTCAGCCCTGTTTCAGAGCTGCTTGCTTCAGGACCACCTGTTAAAAGAAACAGAGCATTGCTGAGACATTTTTTTTCCAGCTTGTGGCCTGTTTCTTGTCAAGCATCAAGACACCCAGGAGCTCCCTGGCACATTTGAGCTCTAGGCTTTAGAAGGCAGCAACAGCTCAGTTTGGCAAAGCTACACTGAAGAGGTGTCAAATATCGAGAACCAGTTTCAAATGCCAAACTAAGCAAAAATGCCTTTCTCTCTCTCTCTCTCTCTCTCTCTCTCTTTCTCTCTCTTCTTTCTGAAGAAAAGGTATGCTGTTCTACCTTGGCTGTTATTTTCGTATAATTAGGCTGCAAGTGAAAAAATATATTAATATATTCTTTGTCCCGAGTGCTTTTCCAGGGCCAGACTAGCTGCAGGGCCTGCTGATTAGAGAGGAGAACGAGGAGTCTGCAGTAGCATTGTGTGTTCCTGATTTTATTCACTTTGCAATTAGCCATGTCCTCATGATGGATGTGCCAAACGGACTTGGTTCTAGTTAAAGTCACACAATCTGTGGAAGAAAGTATAAAGCAAGAAAGAAAGAAAGAAAGATTTTCTCTCTGTTTACTTAAAACATAGGGAAAATCTCTCATTTTTCCAAGTTCCACAGTGAGTCCTGTTTCAGAACAGGGAACTCCATGGTTTAAATATCTCACCACAGTCTGTTATATCATCAGTGGAAAGACCAAAAGTTCTTGTTTTAAAGCGTCGTCCTCAACTCATGTGAATGAGTATATTTAATCTAAGAAAAAAGACTTTATCTGTGCAGCAAAATGGTCCTATGAGTAAGGCATTCTGTTTCAAAAGATCACTTATCCAGTCACCAGCTGCAAGTACTCTGTGTGAATAACATGCTATAATTATAAGAATCTTAAAGGTATACACCAGTCGATCATAGGTATCTGAGACCACATGTAAATGCATCACAGAAACATCATTTGAATAAAACCCTGCCTCATAAATGGATCCAGACAGAATCAGTTGGTGTTGTTTTTCTTCCTTAGATTATCCTTTACTCTTACATTTAATTTCTTAAACACAAACCTGAGCAAATGAAATAAGAAGTTCATGCAGTGCAAAATACATGATTCACTGGATTCCTTTTGTACCCTCAGAACAGAACAAGCCTCTCTTTTTATGAGATTCTTCCCACAGACAGTTATGTGGTTAGTCAATAAATGTAGGCAAGTTTAATACCTTGTCAGTGAGCATATCAATAGATATTAGACTCATAACAGCTGGGCACTGGCATTCACTTCCATGCGAAGGCAAGCACTTAAGCTCCCCAGACAGCTCCGCTCGCAGTGTTCAGTGTTTATATCCACTCTGCCAGCACTACTGCACAACTCTTATCACTCCATATCAGAAACCCATGAAAGGCTGCTTTCTTCACTAACCTCTGTGTAAATCATTTCACTATCAGTCCAATCACTCCGAAGCAGACAAAAAAAGCATTTAAAGGTCTGCTCTCATCTGTAAAGCATTCAGCGCACTGGTCGTGTTTATCGGACAGGTTATTTAAGCCCGGGTCCCGCTCTGATCGGGCTTTCCTGAAAGATCCTCTGGAGGGTCGTGTCCAGAGCCTGTCCACAGCACACAGCGTGCGCAAGAGCTTGTCTCCAATACTCTCACGGGCCACTCCACCAGTTCTTGCTTACCTTGCAGGAAGTCGTCTATAATTGAGACCGAGCCATCAAGAGTACTCCGAGACGCCCTATGAAAAAGGACATTTGATCCTTCACATGATAGATTTAGCATTAGGAAGTCTGACTTGATTTGACATGAACTTACATCCTGCTCAAAGAATATCTATCAGCCTATGCTCATACATTAGACATAAACTGCAGAGTTGTAATATTTAGCATGAATAATTAATTATGACAAAGAAGTAAGGTTTGGAAAATGATGCAAAAGAGAAAGTTCTAGGGATGGGGTTAGGCATCTGATAGATTATTTTATTTTTTTGCTAGATTTTTATCAGACTTTTCTTGTGATATGGCAGCTCTAAGGTTACATATTGCTTCTTGGTTCCGTCCCATCAGATTCTGCAGCCCTGAGACGAGGTTTCAGCCAATGCTTCCTGCACTCCATTTATTTCATGATCCCCTAGCACCACCCAAACCTCCCTCCCCAATCCAGCTGCCAAGCTAAGCTCCACCATCCAATCCAGCCACCTCAGCACCACCCAAACCCCTCCGCCCCAACCCCCCAATCCAGAAGCCAAGCTCAGCTCCATCAGCCAATCATTCACGCTGGCTGGGTTAGCCACGGAAGTGTGAAGCTACAGCAGTCTCCAGCTCTGGGCGGGCGGGGGGAGATGGGTTGCTATGTTCTCCTCCATGAGTCACGTATGGGAACGTTGCACCAGTGTTGGGCTGAGCTGATTTGGTATAAGCGTTTGAACAGAGCCAGCCGTCTGCTCTGGCAAGTGGGGCTAAAGGCAAAAAAAAAAAAAAAACACCCGATTCAAGGAGTCACACGTTTTATTGGCTCATAATTGATGCCTTTGCATGCTTTTCCCGAGTGGCCTTTGCTCTCCCTCCGAGACTCCATATTAGTCAGTGCCTTGGCTCTGATTTATGAGGGAGTTGCAAGAATCTGCTTTGTGTTTCAGACTTCACAGTGAGAGAGCTTACTGTATGAGGGAGTCATTACTGTATGACGGAGTCATTCAGAGTCAGCATGACACTGAAACACACACTTCATACACAACATCTCAAGATCAAATGGAGCTGTTTCAAAGCAGGGTGTTGTTACTTTGCCTTTAGTACCTTTGCTCAGGGTAACTTTAGGTCAAAACAGAACATTCCATCAGAAGAATGACCTAGACTAAACTTTTCTGTTCCACCTCAATGCCTTGAACACAGGTAGTGGCAAAATATGAGCCCACAAGGAATTATTCCTGCTTTAATGTGATACTAGTCATAGGTGCATGCTATCTGACCATTAAACCAGTCCAAAACCAATATCTGGCATGCTTTAGTAATCAGCGCCCGGAGAGGAGCCATCATGCGTAATGTACATTAGGAGAGTTTGAACCTCACAGGAAGGCCATGGTGAGACTTGGTGCACTTAAATGGAACCTAATAAAGTCTAAAACAGGAAGTCCACTGCCCATTACTCGTGAGCTTTACTGGGTCCCCGATGGAAGCGAGCCAAAACTGGAATTACAGTATTTCTGTTTACTCTATTCACTATTGACACTATAATAAAGAGGTCACACTATAAGAGGTCACAGCCTGTGTACATCAAGTGTTTCCATTTTCAGTGGTCAAAGTGCAACAAAATGGTTAAAATGGTTTAAGCTGCCCTATATTTCATTTTATTTCATTAAAAAATTACCAGTTTAGCATTTACATCTGGAAACAATTAATTTAGAGTATTTAGAGAAAGAAAGAAAGGGAGTCTTCTCTACAATCCACTTTATAGGAGTCAATGGAGTAAATGATGTCTTTCTGGGCATGTGATTTTGCTGCAGGACACAGACAACAGTCCTCATTGGACACAGAATTTCACATGCCATTACAATCAATTGATGTAATCACACTCTCATTACAGAAAAACACTGTAATGCTGTACACAAAGGTTCATCACTCAGCACCTCCCTTTTCTCTCCTAGGATGACTAATTCCATTTTTATTACTGCCATCGTCTGCATTGAAGTTTTGACTCTTCATAATGGTCATCCCAGCCTCTAGTATGTGCAGTGCTGTCAATCACAGACCAAGCGTCCCTGGGGCCATGAACCTGGCCCAAGTGTGATCACTAAATAGTTAAGAGGCAATATGTTAAAGAGGTGAATTAGTGTTGCTCAACCCAGAGAAAATACCCATGTGTAGGCCCCGGCCCAGAAACGAGAAAGCATGGAGACCCTCTCATAATTTTGAGAATGGCTTTGTCAGCAGTCATTAATTATTACGGTCTTATCAAAACCAGAGCCGATCTATCTGCTGAATTCATCTCGCACAGTGCACACATGGACATGGAGCCAGTGTAACACATGCTGTGGACACTTTCAGCGAACAATATCGGAAGAAGCCACTAACACATCTCTGGCATTTAATCTTATGTCTTTTATAAAAAACAAACATTTAAACAATATAAGAAAACACTGAAATGACAATCACCAGCCAATGTGTAGTTTTTTACTACAGTTTTCTACTCCAGCTACTGACAGACCTGTGTCAAATGAAAAGTGTTAGTGTTACCTAGGCTGGCTAAGTTTGGAACTTGAAAAGAACAAAATGTGTGGATTGGCTGAAGGTCTCAGAGAACCAGGCTGGCGTTTACCAAGCCAGAGCATTGACATGATATAATCTGACAACCAATAGAAGGCCTTACAGAAGTCATCTTACTACCATAATAATGTGTGGGAGCTTTCATTGAACTCAAACTACCACATCTTCAGAGAGGAATAACAATTCAAATTTCACATATGCACATTTTGGCACATCAAGAGCATCAGAGGAGATTTTACTTCAGATTATTTTCCAATATTCACAAAAACAGGTAACCACTGAATTTAATGTGTAATTTAACACAATTATCCCAATCCTCCTCATAATTTAGACATATATTTTTTTTAACAACAGCACTACTCAAGAGTTGTGTAATAGGATTAATGTGAAATCCCTCCAATCCACCTGAGCTTGCGCCAGGCCCTTTCTGTTCAGCCTTCCAGCTGTTTGTTTTCATAGCTGCGCTGCCACACTCCCCCTCTGTCACGTCGTCTCCTGTCTGTCAGCTCCCATTAGCGGGCGGCCCTTCTCTCAACAGCCCCGGAGCTCCAGCCCCTGAAAGCCGATCGCGCTGCTTTTGCATGCTTTCTGCATGCAGGAGCGTGGATGCAGAAAGCACTCCACACAGAGAGCTGCAGGATCTCCTGACACTCCTTTACACGAAGCTAAGTGCAGCACAGAGTGACACGTCCAGCGCTGAGCCTGCGGGTTACCTGGAAAACAGGCGGACACGCGTCAGACGCTCAGAGCTCGGCTGACGGCAAAGCAAAAGCCTGACAAAGCCTCTGCCAGCCCATTAACGCAGGAACTGTCCCTTGTTCTGGCAGAAAAATAAGAATAATAAACAGTTGTTTAATGCACACCACATTGTAAATACACAAGTTGAAGAGTCACAGATGTCACGCTTTATTGACCTTAAATAAAGGCTATTATCTAATTTCACTTGTGGATTTGTAAATGTTTTCATTTATTTGCATTAAAACCATTGGGTTTCTCGTTGGTGATGGAATGGTTGAGAAGTATAACAGCTTGTGCATGATGGAAGATCAAGTAAAGCATGCGCTTTTGATTTTAAATTCATAAAGAAGCATGTACATTATCTATTGGTTTTACTCTGCAATCCAGCATCATAAACATGAATGAAGCGCAGTTTTAGGTGTTAAACCAGACAGATGTATGATGTTTACACGGCACTATCAAAAGTGGTTGGGGAATTCTAATGAAAAGTTTTTGCTTCCTTTTACCGTTGTTTAGATTGCTACATATTCATCTGCTGCTCATTCATGAAATTCATCTGCTATTACTCATGCAAAATGATACAAAAATGAGATTGACATTTTTACATTAGCTGTTGGCAAAAAAACTAGTGACCTGACAGAGAGAACAAAACCATAAGCTTGGGGCCCAGAAGTTTGTTGTTAAATTAGTTCCACCGTAAACTGGAATGATAATCAGGGAGAGGCACATTGCTTTTACAGATAAGCTGATCACTATCCCTGCCAGCAGTGTTGAGCTATAATTCAAAGCGGTGATGATCCGACAAGGTCTGCAGGCTGGCCATGAAAGCACATAGGCTGTGACAGGGCATGAGGGAAGGCTGCACAAGCCGAGGACCATAAAGCGCAGACCACGTGTGACAGCCAGGCCACAGGGCACAGCTACAGGGCCCAGCTACAGGGCCCAGCCACAGGGCCCAGCTACAGGGCCCAGCCACAGGGCCCAGCTACAGGGACCAGCCACAGGGCCCAGCCACAGGGCCCAGCTACAGGTTTGGCTCCATTCTACCAAAACAGGGGTTGGGGGCATGGGAAGACTCTCTCTCACTCACTCACACTCATTCAATCTCACTCAGACACACATACACACACACAGATGGAACCTGTAGCACATGTTGTAAAACAGACTGTGTTTTCCAAGGTAAGTGAAGTCTGTAATTGCTGTCAGAAAGTTTGCATTTCATTGACATTATGGCTATTGGGCATAAAAAAGAAAAAAAAACAAGGGGGAAAAATTTAAAGTAATAATGATAATGCAAAAGTTCACAGTATGAAGAAAGCCGAGGTGCTCTGCTCCCTGCGGGGCTATGTCGGGGTTCGCGGACGCCAACAGAGGAAGTAGACGTAGGCAGACGGACGGAGGAGGGGAGGGAAGGAAAGCGCAATAAAAGAAAATAAAAGGCAAGCTGTCAGATCACTTCAGCACCTATAAATCTCACCCGGGCTCCCCGGAGAGAAAGCCAGGATTCCACATCATAATTTACGAGGATACACTCGCTGATATGCTGAGCTTTCTGCACAAACAGATAACACCTTGAACTATCATGGAGGATATTACACAGAGATGTTTATAGGGTGGTGACAGAAAAATGTGCGCGCATTAAAGACATTAAAGGCCGCAGTTCGGTTCTGGAGATTTGTGTCCAGCAGTTCTGTGCACTGATAATCAACTTAAGCCACAGTCACGAGACGTAACGAGGCAGTCAAATCGAAACCTGTCACCAGCAATTTTCCCGGGTACTTTCCATTTCGATAAAGCGCAGTAGTATGTTGCAAGCCGGCTCAAGCTTGTGCGCGACGCGTCAGCTTTAAGGGGAGCCGACAACACTGAGATAGTCACGGCACTCGACTGCTCACGTTACGCTTCGAGTATCACTCGGAGCCCACGAGCAGCTCGAGCACGACAGCTCACCATCCCCCAGAGGGCATCGCACTCAAACGGAAGGCAGCTGGGGTTTCGTTCGCGTCCTCTCCGCCAGCCCACACCGTTCCTCTTCCCCGGAGAGAACGGAGCCTGGCGCTGTGTACAGCAGCCCAACGTTTCCCTCACCTGAAGTAGCACAGCGACCTTAGGAGCTCTGTGGTGACGCCGAACACCCCCCACCCGCTTACTCACACACAGGAATTGTGGAATAGGACCTGGGTGATTAGGGAGGCACATGCTGTTGCCCACTGTGTCCCTTCAGAAAACAACGTTGCTGATATTTGTTTTGACACCTTCCTCAGGAAAACTCAGTCAGGACCCATGTGGTGAAAACAAATTTAAAAAAATTATTGTGGAAAATGAAGTAATGCACTTCTTACAGTTTGATGGTTTATTTATACAGAGTTCCTGCTCCTCAAAATATTTTAAGAATTGAAGGCTGACATTTTTGCTCTTGCTGTATTATCATTATACAGTGGAAGGAAGCAAGTCATCCTTATATGAGGAGCAGCCCCCTCTCCGCTCAGCAGTGTCCTGGCATGTCAGTCACAGGCCAACAAATCCACACGCTGTCACTACAACCAGTACAGCTTGTTACACATCTCATTATATACCATAAAGGTGAACAGAAGTCGCTAGATACTGAACTGACCTGCAAGGCCACCAGTGTAATGAGGCCACAGACGTACGGTGAAAGAGCAGTTACTTCAGAAAGAGAACAAGCAGCTTTCCTTAAAGGAAAGCTGGTGGTGGATAGTCTGACTGATGTCTGAAAATGAATACAGGTGAGCGGATGGCTCCGCTAGTGCCATGCACACTAGGGGAGGGAAGGAGCTAGGGAGGGGGGAGAGAGAGAGACGTATACACGGCTCCTGTATTGCTTTTTCTCCCTTTTTATATTATTTCCTCAAAAAGGATTTAATTTTTTTACTAGGATGGGTAAAAAAAATCCTACTTAATACGCCAACAAATCAATAACAAAAAAGAATTCCACCAGTGTACAATTACAATGTCTTAAAAGTAATGATCCATAAATGTATGGGTTCAGGCATTTCATTATAAACAAATACACATACGTGACGGCAGCACCCTATCAAAACGACATTTCTTTATTCTTGTTATTTATAATATTCATAAAATAATGGACAGAGTGAGTCCTGAAATCCAAGGCAGCTCCTTCTGTATGGATCCCCTCCCCCAGGACGTTCTGCTGCCCGAGCTGCGTGGTCAGCACCGCAGGCGAAGCGAGGGCGGCTGTGAGCCCGAGCGGCGGCCGGGCAGGAGAGCCGAGCGGGGCAGCTCCTCCGCTCCACGCCTCCGTCACAGTCAGCAGGCCAGGAAAGGCATGCTGCTCCTGCGGTAGGCACTCTAGAGAAGAGGAGGTGGAGGGGGAGAGAAGGGGAGGAAAAGCTGTGATGAATTAGCACCGGAGCTCCAGAGAGGCATGAGGCATGGCCTTGTTTTCTGCTTTTGTAGACAACACTGGCTGGAATGTGTCTTTTCCCCTCCTTTTATGTTTAATCTAAGCATTTATGGTTGTGTGGGTTATAAGACTCCATTCTAGACTAAAAGACATGGAGATACAAAAAAATAATAATACAGTGAGAGAGGTTAACAAGTGGTTCATGAATCAGTGTGTGGAAATTTGCAGTTTATTGAATTCTAATCTAAATTTCAATGAGAGGCTGCATTACAACTAAATGACTCTGGAAGTCATTAAAATGACTCCAGTGCATCTTAAAACACACACAGGCACACACACACACACACACACACACACACACACACACATTAAACTGAGAAACTGAAAAATAAAATGGAGATATGTTCATATGGAAAAAGGCAAGAATAAAGAAAACCACACCTTAAAAAACACTGAAGGAAGTTCTTGAACACTTAAATGCTTAACTCTCTTACTTCGCTCAGAAACCTCTCTCTGCAAAACACTTTTTCAGTTACAGCTCCACAACCACTTGGTTTGACAGTAACAATACATGATCACAGCTACATAATTACATTAATTTAGGGGTGAGGTTCTGGATTACTAAACTGTGCCAGGGGGGTTAGATGGATGAATATCAGGCCTTTACAAATAAACCCTCAGTGCAGCGAAGTCCCCACATGCCCGGGGCTAGGTTGAAGGAAAAGAACGAAAGAATGACGAACTTGTAATGAACAACATAAAAAAAAAAACAAGATGCAATGTGTGAGGCTCTTTTGACAGGCTGTTGTGGTTGTACCATAGTACCACTAATTATTCTTTCTTGGCCACAGAGAGGGGAAAAAAGAAGTCCATGCCCCCCAATATTCCATAGTGTTGCATGCTGGTTAAAAACGAGAGTGTCAGATGGACTTGCTCACGGTTCCCAACGTATGAACAAGCAGAAGGGAGGCGATAGCCGGCCAGATCCGAATCCAAACCCTCGCGGAGTGCTACATTGTTATATATGTCATTTAATTTCCTTGTCATAAAAGAAACTGAGAACTCAAACCAGATGTGTTCTTTTCTGCAAAGATCTCAATGCAATACAATTTGTTTTTGATGCGTGTTTCTTTCCCTCCGCTCTTATTATGGTTGTCCTCTCCCAGTTTGTCTGGCATTTTGAGAATAAATAGAAAATGGAGACCGGTCCCAGGCAGTGAGGAGTTTGATTTAGGAAAACAAGACGACCGAGGCTCCTTAAACAAGATGCAGGCCCAGAAACCTGAACTGGCTGGTCCACTGGAAAACCAGGATGAAAAGGCAAGCAAGGGGGCTCAACACGGAGACCGAGAGAGAAACAGTGAAGCTCTCACTCCACAAGGCCAACCTGGAATTTATAAAACAGAAGATTCCTGGGTTTCAGTCCTCTAAGGTTGCTCCTTGATTTGCTTGCGACTTCTGTTTCTCAGTGTCATTATCTGTGAGTGAAATTATAGGATCAGCAAACTGCATAAGAGATTTCTAGTCAAGACAAACAGGGCTTAGGGAACATTTGAGCCAGCTCTCTGAAGCTAGTCCTGATTTGAGGAGCCCCACACCTGGATCTGTTACACATCCAGACTGAAGGGAAAATACTGAAAATGTAGGCCTTTGTTTAGACATTTCTTAGACATTTTCAAAATCTTGAAAAGTGATGAGGGAGTTAGCACAGCTTGTATGAAAGTTTCATTTACAGTGTCTTGAAACTAGTAAAGAAACGATATGGGCAAAATGAAATGGGTTTGCATCAGGGCTAACATTCAGCAGGTATACAGCTGGGAGCAGCTCACTGCTTCCAGTTTCTTTTACCAGGATCTCACTCACTTTACACACCACAATGAACCACTTCCACATTTTCAACATTTACAAATACAGATTATCCACAATCTTTTCAAAAACATGTCCCGTCAATGGTAACGTTTCTAAAGTAAATGTACACCTCCCGGAGAAAGCTGACAGACAGCGGCTCTTTGAGGAACCCAGAGAACATATAAGAAGGGCATTTGTCCTGATATATGAACTTTATGTAGGCATCCAGCAGGAAGTAATTGAGATATATATCAGGGAAGAGTTCCTTCCTGAATGCAATATATTTTAAATCAGACTGTCCAACATAATACTCCCCTCACCATCCCTTCTCCAGATCCTCCCTGAACTAATTATTTATACTGTGTAAAAAAAAAAAAAAAAAAACAAAAGGAAGAAGAGCTCCCCACTTTCAGCACCAAAGCCGAAGAACTCAAACAAATCCGCCGTGAGGATGGGAGAGTAGCAGCAGTGGGTGACGACGCAAGGGCCCTCGCTCACGTGCACCTCCGGCTCACGTGCGCTGCTCTCTGGGACACTCCGCCTCGGTTCTGATGTGCTTTGACTATGGGGTGAAAAAATAAACAGCGAAAAGTGGTTTCTGAGAGCTGCGAAAAAGAATACATTTTCGAAAGTTCAGAAGCCCAGACTTGCACAGCAAAATGTAAATTTAATGTGGTGAAAGAAGATCAGAATGCAAACATAATTAAAGCAGGGAGGGCGCCCTGCTCGGCTGGCGTGTTTGTCTTCTGTCCCTAAATTGCATTAACAGCAGCATCAAAAGTGTAAATGGTAGACAAAGCTGCACACAAGCTCAAAGCGAGGCTCTGATCGATGATAAATGCTACATTCATGCTTTAAAGTCCCTCTGCAAACCTCGCTTGGCCATGCCTCCTCTCTGCCATTCATAAATCTCCACACTGCAGTTAAACAGTGCTAAGTAAGGCCTTCTCTTCCCCTTATGGAAACACTCCGTGGAGGTCCTCAGGTTGGGGCCAGCCGGCCTCACACACACACACACACACACACACGCCCCACTCGTCCAGGCCCCCGGCCTTGGCAGTGGGTGGCAGGCCACTGCCGCCATCCACAGCTATGCCGGGGCAAATTGTGCTGATGGGGTCCAAGAAAAACTTGCACAAGGGGAGGAGAAAAAAAAAAGCACCCAGCCACTCCTCCCCCCACCCGGCAAAGAAAGTCCATATGAGTGGGGGGAGCGACCGGACGGATGGAATAGCACTCTGCTGACGGAACAAGAGGGAAGAGGCAGTGTGGTGACCAGAAGCCACACTGTAAAAGTGGATTCCAGTAGCCCAGGCACTGACCTGCTCTGACTTTACTGCCTGTACATGTTAGCGGCTGTGCAAAAATCCAGAGTGGTCAGATCAGGACCACGAGGATGGGTGGATGCAGAAGGACGGAGGGGGTCCGGAGGCCGTTGCTCCTACACCCGCACAGCCCTGTAAAGTCACAGGCTCATGACCGTGCGAGGCTACACCTGCACAGGGTTACAACTGCACATGCATACATCCAAACTGATAGCTTCTAGAAACATGGTCGCCACATGCTGGTGGTTATTTGCACAAGCTGTTGTATTAGAATTCATTTGCACGTTCTGAATTAATTGGATTGTGGAAAACTTTTAGGAAAGCACAAAAGAATGTACATATGGTTGAAGGGGCACACAGACACATTTTAAAGATTAAAGTTGTTGAGACTGTTGAGACTACCCCCAGCACAACCCTCTACTGGTTTGTTGGAGGTCATGTTGCTGTATGCCGTTATTTGCCTTCAAAACAGCTTTGTTGCTAAGCAACAATGCCAAGACGCGTTCTGAATTTTTTCGTTTATTTGCTTATTTATTCAAGTCCGATTTTTCACAGCAGTGGTGCTAGGAATAATTGGGGTGGGGTATTTCAATGACTGGATTTGGATTTGTACCGAGTAGTTTTCTACAATGGTGAATAACCTGTGTGCAAACTCTCCTCAAAAGGCCTTATATCTTAATAAAGGTTTTGACGTTTAGCACAGTCTTAAGATAGGCTAGTGTTGATGACAAACCTTTACGTCATGACTGGGACTACATATGGAGCTTAAAAGCTTAATTTGTATCTTATGTTTCATATGTAAGCAGAGCATATATGTGATGGAGTCCTACGCAGGAGGCGTGGGAGAGCGTCTGAGCTGTCCGCACTGTGCTATACTCATCTTGCTGGCATTAGTGTAACTGATATGACATACTGATACAAGTGCGATTTACTCTTCCGGTGCTGTATTGCATTACATTTCTGACTTGTTAGATTTGTTACCGGAACTTTCTAAGTGCAAGGACAATGATCATCTGGTTTGCCGGTCGCCAAGTGGCATGGATGAGTGACATGTTCAGTGTTCTCCAATACTGCATTAAGCTTCTATGCAGCTCTTAGATGGAATCATCTTTCACAGAATCTCAAAACTACGCCAATTTCAAATCGAGAATCTATCCTGTTCAATCTATCCTGTCTATTCAATCTATCCTGTCTATTAAATCTAGTCTTCAATTAGACTCATGGCAGTTTTTAGCTCTCAGGTATAGTTGTACACTTCCATCTTCTGTTTTCGATTTAATGGACTATATACATTTCATATAATTTTTTTCTTTTAGATTTTGTTCCAAAGTTTTTATTGTTGACAGTGCCCCCATTATACTGAATAATGTTAAATGAGTGAGTGAGTGAGTGAGTGTGTGAATGAGTGAGTGAGTGAGAGTGAGTGAGTGAGTGAGTGAGTGAGAGAGTGAGTGAGAGTCAGTTAGAAGCCAGGTGAGGTGATTCACAAGCTGATTCACATCAAAAATATTAATCAGGTTGGTTAATCTCTGGAGTGATCAATTAATTACTGCAATCAAGCTTATGAGTAATTCAACAGGCAGACCAAAGTATATTAAAATGTGTTGGAGAAGTGGCTTAAAGTAGCAGCAGAGCATTGTTGATGTTTGACCATTTAACACGAAGCAGGTAGGCTGGCAGGAAGAAGAGTGTAGTTGAAAGAGAGGCTCTTTCTGGAGCTGTGGGGATTGTTTGATGAGGAAGGACACTGCACTGCTGACTCCAGGCTACTGCAGGGGCAGAACATGGCCGTGCGTGACAGATGGGCGCTAGATCTTTGATCAGACGTGTCATATCCTCGCACTGGCTGTTGGGGCCCCGTAACCCCAGAGACAGGATGCTTCTCCTACACCAAGAGACGACACTCCAATTATCAGCCTTGTACCAGAGGGGGAACCACACGTGCGACAGATTAGCTCGAGTATCACTCCACTGTCTTCCTCTTTCTATGCCCAACGAAAGCAAGAGCCATCAGGCATTGTTTATCTCACATCATAAAGCATTCACCACGTACAGACATTGTTGAGACCGTCTGTGTGCGACCATTCTGTGAAAGTGCTTCGTTACACGTTGTCACTACTTAACTGTTCCCGAATGGAGGGAGCAGGCGGCTAGGACGCACAGAAACCTTGTTAACAGCCATAAACAAAGCATAAAGTCCTTAATGTGCGCCATAAAACAGAACAGCTCCCATAATTCAGCCCGGGCACCTCCTATGGCTCAGCTTTTGTCCTTTTTGTAAAGAGCGGAGGCCAAGACACACATCAGACATAAAGGGTTAGGAACACGGCTCTACCGCCGAGTGCAAAAAGAACATAAATACTAGCAAAAGGAAAACAAAGAACTGTCAGAAACGGTGCCTGGCTCCCAACACAAGGGAGGAAACGCAGAGCTTGGCAAATGCGTGAGTGACGAGTCTAATGGCAAAGAACGAGATAGTGGAAAATGTCATGATCAAGCAATTCTCAGGCCCTAATGGGATGTTGCTGTAAGCGACATGGCTGCTCATGCATATTCACAAGCGTCGCCTGTCATTGGGGGGGGCTGTTCATCTGAGTGTGTGTGTTGGCATCACGGGACTAAAGTGAGGGCAAAAGCAAGCATGAGAGAGAGAGAGAGAGAGAGAGTGTGGAACAGACAGAGACATTGTCTCTGCCTGCCTGGAGCCTGCTGAATTGGATCAAAGCTGCACCCCACACGGCCCTGACCAGGGACTTCCCCACTCACAGGCTACCAGTCAACACGTGTCAGCGAGGGAGGGAGTAAGGGGGAGGCAGTGTGTAAGGGCGAGGAAGGGTTTAAGGGGGATGCAGTGTGTAAGGGCGAGGGAGGGTATATGGGCGAGGCAGTGTGTAAGGGCGAGGGAGGGTGTATGGAGGAGGCAGTGTGTAAGGGCGAGGAAGGGTGTAAGGGCGAGGGAGGGGTGTAAGGGGCGAGGGGGAGGGAGGGCGTAAGGACGATGAAGGGCGTAAGGGCGAAGGAGGGTATAAGGGCGAGGGAGGGTGTAAAGGCGATGGAGGGTGTAAGGGCGAGGGAGGGTGTAAGGGCGAGGGAGGGTGTAAGGGCGAGGGAGGGTGTAAGGGCGAGGGAGGGTGGGGGGGGAGGGGAGGGAGGGAGTGTGGGGGGGAGGAGGGTGTGTAAGGGCGAGGGAGGGGTAAGGGGGAGGGTGTAAGGGCGAGGGAGGGTGTAAAGGCGATGGAGGGTGTAAGGGCGAGGGAGGGTGTAAGGGCGAGGGAGGGCGTAAGGGCGAGGGAGTGTGTAAGGGCGAGGCAGTGTGTAAGGGCGAGGGAGGGTGTAAGGGCGAGGGAGGGTGTAAGGTCTCCGGCTGGCTCCACAGACATCTTCAATTGTACAGGAGAATATTGTGGAGAAAATATGGGCAAGAACACTTGGGTTCAAACGTGATGGACAGCTGGATGCTCCTCTGCTCCAGTGTCTCTGCATTCACTGGGCTGCACAAGTGCACCAGTCATCAGACTCCCACAGAACAGGTGGTAAAAGCACTCTGTGGTTTTCAAAAATGCATCGCGGGGTTCCCTCCCCATCACATCTGAGTCACCTGCATTCTGTAAGTGTGCTACTCAAGCAATCAGCTGAATACGAGCATTGCTGTGGTGAAATTAGATATGCAATATAGATAGGGCAGTATTTCAGCACTGCTTCTGGGATGGGCCTGAATATCTCCATTGTAAAATGTCTTTTTAAAACTGAGAACTTGGCCAAAGGCGGTAGCTGCAACCTCTGTGGAACTGACCTGGAGGCAGGGAGAGGGGCCCGGGAAGAGCCCCGTGATTTACAGCAAAGCCGCACCTCCGAGATTTCTGGGCAAAGGATTAGAGTTGTTATTTTGCAGTAGAACCCTGACATTTCTTCATTTTATTTTTTGGGGTGGGGGGTGGGGTGGGGGAACCCAGCCAGGTCCACGAGGCTCCAGCAGGGAAGAGCATCCCCAGAACCCGGGCTTAATGGACCGTACTGTACACCACCTCGCTGTGAAGTGGGATCCGAGGGTCAGCGTGCGGAAAAACCCCGCCGTAAATCAGGAGCATCTCACAGGCTGTGGTGAGCAGACAGCACACTCCACTCACGACGCCTAAAGATGAGACCTCATTCCCAAATAATAGCCAGTCTGTTTACCGCACCAGGAGATGAATGACATGGCACAGAAATAAACACTTCCAGACGCAGCACGACAGAAATCGTGCTAAAAAAAAGAAAGAAAAAGAGCAGTTCCATAAATCCACAGAAATAACAGACTTTTTTAGGGAACAAACGTTTAACTTCGACCTTTCAATGGTATAGTATTTTCATATCAATGTTTCAGCAAATATGAAAGGTTGGCTAACACTGCTAAGTTTTTTGGCACACAATAAAAAACAAACATGTCGTGTGGAAAGGCCCACAGAGCAGAGTGGCTGCCTACTACTGTTCTCCTGTATTTCTAATAAACTTATTTCAACAATAAATATTATCCTTTTACATCAGTGGCTCCAACACTTAATGTTGTATTCTGGCATTGGTGGGTTTGGACACCATCTACTGCAGATAAAACACAGCTTGGCTAGATCACTACAGAATGTCTTTTCCCTTCCAATTGACTTATGTACAGTATGATTCTGCTAGTCCAGCCATTCACTTCATGTCCAAAAGGCAATTTCATGGTTTAATAACAAGGTATTCAAACCGCACAGAAGAATGTCTCCACTTGTAAATGTGCAATTGTTAAGAAAAGGTTTTGAATGGCCTCAGAGACACCTAGTGTCGGCACCAGTGTTTAGTGCCAGTGTTGAGGATGGAACTGAAACGCGGAGGCATAAAACTGGGTCAATTGTGCGTTCAGTGGACTGTTTGTGGGGCGCTGTGAAGGGCACAGCCCTACAGGCGGAGGTCAGCAGCGCAGCTGTCTGTCCTCACACAAAGAGCTGGAGACGGCGTGCCAATAAACACGCGTGGAGTTTATCACTCCTCCGCCTGCTCTCTTTGGCATGGGGGGTTGAGGAAAGTGAGACTGGGGAAAACCACAAGGTACAAAACACCGCAGCCACGGAAACTCTGAAAGAACTCCGCCCACATAGGACCAACAGCTCCGCCACGTTTGAAGATGCACCATATCTTGACAGAGTCGCAGCTGTAACCACATGTATCTGATGCCCCCATCACATACCCTGCTATGGTTTTGATTTTCAGCTCCTCTGAAACTTCCTTTTTAATAACCTTGAGCTTTCGGCCTCAGTTTGAGCTGATTGCTCAAACAACACATTCAAACGAAAACTTCATTTAAAGTGATTCACTGTAATCAGTAACTCTTAAGTGTAACTCCAACTTTACAACACACGTTTTTTTTGGCATATGTTTGGTAAAAGAGGTTTATACAAAGAGGTTTATAGATGCACCATGAACAAGCAGAAAATAAATCATCCTGGATGATGAAAGCGATTCCCAAACCAACCTTGATGCTGCCGGCTCCGCTGACACAGAAGAGTGCCCTCAGGAGCTCTCATTCAGCTCCTGCCTATTTTTGAGAATAATCAAGCAAGCTTTGATTTCCTCTGCTCTTAGATTAGCCCCTTAATTCAATTTTGAAGTTAATTACTTTGCAGCATCTTGACTATGGTAATGCAAGACAGATAAAGCCTCAGAGAATATCCAATCGTATTGGCGGACAACTATGTTAAATTATACGCTACTAGGGACCGATGACAAAAAAACAGAATTTGAAACTTTTAATGAACTATTTCCAGATTTTAGCTTTTTTTGTACACCTCAATAACCCTAGAAAATTCACACACATTATCAGCTAATGTCTCTTGATTGCAGCATAGATCACAATTATGAACAGCTAAATGGGACGATGCCTCAGGTGTCAGGAGGCCAACACAGCTACAGCTTAGACTGACATACAAGAGCGCCATTCTGTACCAAAGCACTGAGCATGTGGTAAAAGGCCCGAGTGAAAATTACTTATTGGTGCAATTAATCATGGGCTTAAACTGGCCCCAGCTGCAATAAAACTAAACCAATTACAAGACAACTCAGCCACCGCACCCCCTCCACCCCAAACCAACACACACACACACACACACCTATTTTCTTGCCACTGTTGGTGAGGGACTGTGAGCAGCTCATCAAAGTCAGAGATCAGCAGCACTAGAGGAGCATGTGGAACTCTTCACTCATCATCACAGGGTGGAAAACCCATACAGCACCTGCTTTATACATCAGACAATATAGGGCAAACTAATGCACTTCCTAGTTTCTTTCAACTAAACACACCCAGCCATGTTTGCAGTTACGCAAGTCATGGACATGAGCTAAGATTCAGTACACCACATTTTAGTCTAGCATTTCTGTTCATTATACTTTCAAATTTAACACCTCATATATATAACAACAGGGTCCCTGTTATTCAATTATACCTACACCAGTGTTTAGAGCTAAAGTCCTTATAAAAGAGCAACTTGACAGCTGAGACTGAAGGGGGGGTATCTACCAGGTTGGGGCAGTGGTGACAGCTACCAGGTGTGGGGGTTGGGCAGATAGGGCAGTTCTGGTTGTTGTGGTAGTACTCAGGGAGTGGTGGCATGGTGGTTGGGGCAGTAATGACAGCTGCCATCAAGCTAAAACCACAAAATGCTCTTTTTGTGTTCCTGTTGAGCGTAAAAGCCAGCCTCTACTGGAAGGACATTCCCAGTGATTGCTGCAACTACAAAACAATTACAAAACAATAATCTGTAGGGATCTCAGTGCCCTCCAACTACAGGAAACAGGACTACTGCAGTCACCTCTTTCTCTACAAGGGTCTTGACACTGACACTGTACATGAGCTACTACAGCCAGTGGCTCATAAATAAGAAGCTTGTCTGAGTTTGTTGAGCAGCTGTAGATCATCGAGGTCTCTCTCCCCTCCATCACGGCCATCTACACCGCAAGCTGCATCCATAAAGCTACCAGCACTGGGGACGATCCCACACACCCCTCACAGGACCCCGCCGTCTGGGAAAAGGCACAGAAGTATTTAGACCTCATGGCCAGACTGTGCAACAATTCTTCCTCCAAAGCCACCAGATTCCTCAACGCACAGAGAGTGACCCGACACACACACGCACACACTTCTTATGCCCCCACTCTTTGTACACATCTACTAAGAAATTAGTATTTAACAAATACCATTTAGCAATATTCTTATAATGTTGTATTGGCTGCTAAATCCATGACTGGTGCAATCGCATATGATGTACATGTACCTAAATGTCATAGAATGTTACATTTTTGACACAAGCACTCACCCCACTCAGTGTCATGTACATGTTTCTGTGATTTTATGCTCCTGTATTTTGTATATATTGTTGCTGGACGAACACTATTGTGTTTCCCTGTACACTTGTAAGGAGCTGAACCAGCAGTAAAAGCATCTTGATTTGACACAAGAGCTCCTACGAGCCATCCTTACTAAACTCAGTATGCCATTAAAACCTCTGGAAATGTTCTGTGACAGTGAAGAGAGAAATCTGCTCATAAACGTTCTTTTGCAATGAAAAGGAAAAATGACATCAAGTAAATGGCTGCAGTTAAAAAAACAAACAAAAAATGGTTTACCAGACACTAATTGAATTACATCATAGGGAAAAGTACCTCTCACCATCAAAACCCATTCTGCTGTTAACAAGCATTTACAAAGTGCCATCAGGGGAACAAATGCACTTGATGCAGGATGTATTCTGTATTAATATTGCCCACATCTCTAGTTATTATTGGCTTTGAAATAATCAAGTTGTCTGAGCTGATAGTAAATTGCTCATTACCTGTGAATTACACACTGACCACAACAGCAAACACTGGCTGGTTGTCTGAGCCAGTCACCTCTGTCCAGCCTCACCAAGCCATGTTTTCATGCTCAAGCACTTACGACACCCACACCACTCCGCACGGTGGGGGATTATAACTCTCCTACGGCAAGCGGCATGGCCATATACATATGCAAGCAAAATACGCATGCATTTCTCAGCTATAAACAGAACTAGCAACAAACAAAACAAAAAATTAAACATGCTTTGTATTTCCAGAAAGGATAGACATTACGCTTATTTAATTCTGCAGTAGAATTATGCAACTTTTACGAGGAAAATTACACTAACCACAAATTGCGCTCAACAATTCCAATGCTTCAGAATTTGACCACTTTAAAATGGGGCTGTGCTGCGATTATAAATATAACTCCTTTACGGCTCTGTTATTACGCACGGAGAAGGGGGAGAGTGGGCCAATCCTGCGGCTGTAGCGCCTGATGGCTTCTCTGATGTGGGCGGGCTGGATGGCACTGCTCTGAGTCTCCATGCTACAGGCTGCTGCACTCTGTTATGGGGAGGAGGGAGAGAGGGAGGGAGGGAGAGAGAGAGAGACAATATTATTACTAAATCAAAAACACAGTGGGAGACAGGCCGTTTTACACACAAACACAGCCAGGGGAGGTTGTCCAGACGTGACACACACAAAATACATTTCTGAAGACAGTCTGAGTCAGGATTGGGTAATGAGAATGCCAAGCCCATACCTCCACAGACATATAAATGCTATGTGTCACTCTATGCTTTATGTACTTTCAGTACAGGAGTTAATCTGATATATAGAGGTCTGACAGTGAATGTTAGTGAACTGTTATTTGCTGTATGCGATCAGCTGTAATTGGACTGGGTTCTGAATCTGTTTGGCATCAGACATAAAGGAACTATTTGACTCTCTTTGGGGGGTGGGGAGGAAGAACGGCTTCCCTATTTTGATCTTCGCAATAAATCGGCTGCGGTAGAATCGACATGGCAGGACATATAAGAAAGTGTAACACACATTTCCTACCAAAGTTTCCACTCTAGATGCAGAGACTGGAATGCCTATGGAGATGACCAATGAACTTCCCCCATTAAGATGGGCTGTATACATATATACATATTATACATATATACATACATTTCCCATCCCAAGTCAGTTTGCTCATTAACACATGCATTATAGAACAAATACTACCATCATCTATGCATCAGTACCTTTCACACACACAGAAAGGCAAAACTCATTTTGAAGCCCCTCTATTTTCCTCGTCAAACCCTTTTTTAACGCCTTTTCGTACGTAGACTACACAAAATGATAGTGTATGACAAATATTGATAATGAAAGAATGTTTTACTCCGAATCAAAAACAGTCACCCTTATGAAACAATGTGAGAAAAACGTGTGAAATAATTTTTTCAAGAGACCTCCCTGTTTTCTCCAACCACAACACATTCGTTAGAAGAAGAAAAAAAAAGTTTATGAAGAATTTAAAATCATTGCACTGGTGCATGAATCTCTCCTAAATTGTAACATTATTACTGTAGTGTGTCCAATAATTTGACAGCCACCAAGAACACAAAAGCGATTCAACAGCTTTACTAAAACAAAGGTTAGTAATAGTTACACTCACACTTAAAGTCTTTGAATGTAATCAGTTGGACAGTAACCCAAGTATGTCGAAATGCTAAACCTTGTCTTTATTATGGTAAGTATATGATTTCAGTAGCTTGCCCCCACGTGCTTGAAAAGTGAACTCTGGATTTACATCATCCATAGACAAATCAATCAGGTCTGGGCTACTTTCACTATAAGAAAATAAATGATCCAATGAAGGTTATCATAAAAGCAACCCTCAGGAAAAACAAACCAATAAACATACAGGTAAATAAAGACCAACACCTAACCCTTATCCTAGCTGAGAAGCATGATGGAGGACGTCCAGGATGTAGGGCTTGGCGTCCTCACCTCTAAACAGCCTGTAATCACTGAGGAGAAAAACAGACTCCAACCTCTATCAGGAGATTTAAACTGAAACGTCTGACTTCTTAAACTCAAGTTCAGGTCATGCAACACGACAATGATCCAAAGCATAGAACTAAATCAACAACAGTATGGCTCTAACAGAAGAAGGTCTGTATTGTACGAAGTCCGAGCTCCGACCTCAGTCCTATTGTAATGATGTGGTGTGATTTGAAGCAGGCCGTTTGAGCAAGACATCCTAAAACCACACATGAACAAAAACAGTCCTGTATGGAGGACATGGCCAAACCCCCCCACCACTGCACAAGACTGAGCAGCAGCTACAGTGGGGGCTTGGTTGAAGTTACTGCCAGCAAAGAGGTTCCACTAGTTACAACATATAAAAGGTTCACTTTGTCCATCAATGACCTTGACTGTTCAAAGCATCTGTTCAATATGATATGGCACTATAGAATGCCGTGTGTGGTTTTTTCCTTAAAATAAAATATGCATTATTACAAGTTTATGAATCATTATGATGTCACATTTGAGGAACCATTCACTGCAGAGATGCAGATAACTCCATTGCATTCACCAGCAATTTTCCACACTGGTACCTTCTTCCTCTTGCGTTGTTTGGCTTTGCTGCTGCCGTCTTGTGGGAGCCCACCGTTGCCCTGGGCAACAGAGTGCAGTTTGCCTTGGTGGCCTGGCCCCACCGGGGCACTGGGCGTGGATGGAGGCGTGTTCTCCGGGGACTCTGCCTCCCTTTTAGTAGATGCAGCCTGCAGATAAATCAGGAGAAAACTGCATAATCATCCCACCTCATATAGGCTACAATATGCACTAATTATCTGAAAACTCCAAAAGTTGCAAATGCACAACTGGTGATGCAAAGTGTATTACCTACTACCTAAAGGGTTATTTATACTAAAATCTGCAGTATCTTATCACGTTGAAAACCAACCTTTACAGTGGGTGAAAATAAAATCGCAGGCTAAGAATAATTTGCACGTGTACTGAGCAGCAAGGCTGTGTATTGTTTAACAGCGGGTAGCTTCTAGCTGGTCGGTCTGGAGTGCTGAACAGACCATGACTGCTCCTCTGTGCAGGGTCCTCTAGCCTATTCCTTCACACGGGACCCTCAAGGTTTGGGTGGGAAAAAACAACAGCAGTAATGAAAGCCAGGCTGAGACTGCCCGTGTACTTCCAACCCCAGAGTGGCCTTGGCTGAATCCGAACACGAGAGAGAGGGAGAGAGCGAGAGTGAGGGAGAGAGAGAGGGAGAGGGAGAAAGAGGGGTGTGGAGGGAGAGAGAGAGAGAGAGAGAGAGACAGGGAAAGAGAGAGAGGGGGGGGGGTTGTGGTTGCAGTGACAGAAAAGCCCCTCCGTGGAAGAGATCCCACAGTACAAAACCACCTTGCACAAACTTGGCAGCCCTGCTTGGCTGAAGGTCAAGCCCTAGCAGCAGGGACAGAGACGACGCGCCGTTGACAACGGACAGGGGGTCACTGGTGCTCAGTGATGCCTAACTACAGATTTACAGTAAATCTTCCAAACATAATCCGGAGCTCACTCTGAGGACAAGCAGCAGCATTTCCTGGATTCCATCAAATACTAAAACAAAAGCATGCTCACTTTAAATGACAAGAGTGTGTGCGCATGCAATAAAACCTTAGACAGTGTCTATAAACGGGCACACAGTAAGGATCAATAGTTTCAATAGTTTCATTATTGCATGAAAACCTTTCAACAGGTCGAGCTGGTTTCGCTCTGGTTGCATAGGGACTCCAGAAACTGACTGGTGTCTTGCTCACCTCAGCACTTGAACTATGGTACTGGAAGAATGTGGCCGATATGGCTTGGAGAAAAGGTTCGCCTGCTTTGGGGGTCATGTCCTGCTTCACCAGCAGGGCAAGGTCTACAATCTGAAACAAAAAAGCAATATCATTACACCTAATGATTCTCGTCTAGATAACAGAAACTCTACACAGTGCTATCTGAACACGACAACAAATACTGATTCTAAATGCTGCTTGGGGTTATTTTTAGGAGTTCTGGTTTTTGTGTTGGTTTCCCGCATTGAAGCGTAGAAAATAGATGCTTGGAAAGCGACTGCCAGTTCAGAAAATGCCAAAACTATTTTCCAGAAATCAGTGTGTGTCTCATTTTTTTTTGTTTTTTAGGAAACATGAGGCCTTGGGTGAAATGACTTCATACTCCTGCATGCCAAGGAAGTCATAAACAGTGCAAAAGTGTAGCATGGCATCATCTCTCTCACTGGTGCGCACTGATCTTCTGACTGGAATACTGTATCAGCTTGTATGTTACCTGGGCTACTGTCTCATAGGCCAAATACGACAGGATCTCCATGGAGACTCCGTTGGGCTTCACGTCAAGGCTGCTGCAGTCTAGCCACTCCCGAAATTTGGAAGCCTTTTTAGCTTAACAACAAATTTAGACAACAAAATTAAATTTGGCACATAGTTGTGTTGCATTAGAGAAGGGGCCAAAGCAAATAAATAGACTAACAAGCAATTATGACAAAAAAAATAAAGAAGACATAATGTAACCTGATGTTTGAGTCCAGTAAAGATATAATGTAGGGATATTGCGATGTGTTTACCAAAGTAGGTATAACCCTGAATACATACAGAATCAGAATGGCTTTTTTGTCAATATATACTGCACATAATGAGATTACAGGTGCTAGCCCTGGGTACAAGCAATAGATAAGTCATAAAAAAACAGGCATTTATCTAATTTAGAAGTCAAACAGCAAATGCTTAAAAATAATATACTTAAATATTTACAATACTTAAATATTGCATGCAACCATGGACATATTGCACGTAGGTCAAATGAAATATCCAAGTGAAGAATATTGCGCATGAACATTTATGAGTGTTTATTTAGTTCTTACAGCCCGGGGGGGAAAAAACACAGTTTCTGAGTCTAGTGGTGCAGGAGTGACCTGAAGCACCTGCCCCAGGGCAGCAAGTCAAACTAATGATACGCAGGATGGAGTCTCAGAGGATGGAGGTCCACCAGCTAAGGCAACAAGACCTTCAGACACCTTCCAGGGAAGACAGGGGCCGCCACCAATCCGCCAACAGAGCTGATGACCCTTCGCAGCGCTTTGCAACCCTTTACATACTTTACAGTGTGTAAAGATGACAAGTCTTAAATTTGGCACAACACCACTGAGGATAAACTTTGCAACACAAATAGTTCACGAGTATTTGAAACACCTGTGAGAAACGGAAGAGTACAAAGTATACACTAGATTTACTGTCTATGGTTATGAGATGATGTAACACACACTTTAGATTAAAGACAAATGAGCATATGAACTCTGGAGTAACTGCACACAGTCTACGCAGAGGCGTTTTAAATATCACCTTTCATTTGATTTCGGGTTTGAATTGATATTGATTTTGTAATTTAATGTTATTTTATTTGGGTAGGGAAAAAATATCTAAAACAAACCAAAACTGAAGCTATGCAGAACTAACTGCAGTACATATCAGTGTGTATGCTCATTATGTGTTTATAAAGTCATTTATATTCATTTATATTAATGATTATTCATATTTACTTCAGCAAGTTGAACCAATCCCATTTCCAATGCAGTCTGTGGCCCCTGGAGGAGTGAGACTGTGGGCTAACTCAGGCCAGTGTCTGGGCAGACACACCAGTGGCTACTGAGGTCTGAAGCCTGTCAACATGTTATCAGTCCTGAAATGTGGTTCTAACAAACCAGTGTGTGCACATCCTGCAGCAAGGCTTCCATACCCCACCCAGACCCACAGCTGCTCAGCAGCCAACTGCCATCAGCAACGGCCTATGGGAGCTTCCATAACATTAACATTCATCTTCAAATAAGTCCAGTGTGTAACATTCGATCATTTCTTCATAAGGAGACAAGTGGTGGGTGATGCAGAATACTCACAAAAGCTGAGCTGTCGACTCTCACAGAAATCGCTATACTGGACTGGGTCCATGTGTCGCGTCTGCTTCTCAAGTCTCTGCAGATGAGGAGAGGAGAGTGCAGGCTTAGCCCGTGCCGAGATGGCTGAATCTTTTAACGCTAGGTTATGTTCCCACCATTGTCCTCACTGGGCCGTGTTAGTGCGCAGCCTGCCTGACTTGCAACACTTCCCAGCAGCATCGCGGTGCACTTGCCATAGTTGCAGTAAATGGGTGAGTAACTTGCGGCTAATTACATAATGTTCTGCTGTAAAACCAAAGGCCCCCACTACGCACCTGGGGGCTTCAAACAGCGCACACGCGCGGCCACAGACGGAAACCCAGCAGCCGGGAATCCCCCAGACGCCTGCAGCCGTAGCGCAACCCCTGCGAGGGCGTGGCATGGCCGAGACTTGGCTCATCGATGCGAGCGGGGCTTCCAGTCGCTACCGACAGGGAGATGGCTTTGCTTTACAAGGCACTGAAACACAGCGCCTCTGAGCCAGAGCCGAACCAGCAAACGTCACATTAAGACACACAGCGATGCAGCAGTGAGGGGTGATGACATGGTACGGGTTTGATTACCAGGTAGACGCGATCTGGATGTAACGTCAGCACCGCTGGCCGCCTGGCTCAACGCCGGACGATGAGGTTTGCGTCTGCGCGACCAGCGAAGTGTCCTTCAGCAGCACAATGGGCTTATTCTGAAGACATCTGCTAATCCGGCAATAATCCCCTCCACCACCTCGCCGGCCTAGCTGGGATGCTGTGGTTCCACAAAAATTTGCACTGACGCAGTTGTTCGAGTGTCATCTCAAAACCGCAGAAAACACGACAGCAGAAAGTCAGTGTTTAATAGCTTTAGCCACGTGGCAAAGTGGAGGACGATGACAAGAGAACCACTGTCTCCGCTGACTTTAGGAGAGAGCTGAGCTGCAACCAACCTTCTTAATAGCAACCCAATAGCTCTCAGCTTAGATTTACAGCTGAACGTGTTAAGTTGCAGGTCAGAACCTGTAATTAGGCATTTCCTTATACGTCCATGAAACAGTCCATCAGCCCGTTCAAACAGGGTGCGCGTTGAAAAAACAAAAGCATGAGGGTTTATGAGGGTTTTTCCCTTTCAAAGCTGTGCGCTGGCATTTTTTCCCCCTTATTTCCGTGGCTGTCAAGAGTGCTGCTGGGCCTCTGGGCTGATCAGACGTTGCCGTCGCACGCCCTCTCCTCCTCCGACCCGGCGACGCTGCGACATGTTGCCAGGGTGGCGGCGATCGGCGTCAGCCCACCCAAACTAACCGGAGCCTTTTTATTTAGCTGGCCCGCAGCCGCTGGAAATTCTGTCTTTTGAAAATGCATACTAATGAGGGCACGGGAAGGCAGCCCGCCCTGCCTGTCTGTCGGCCAGAGCTGTGATTCCGATTAGTGTCGTTAAGAGGCAGAGTGGAGGTCTGGTTCACAGCGCCGAGGGGGGAATTCACAGCAGCCTAGCTGTCTGCGCTCCACTCCAGGCTGGGCCACGAGTGATACGCAAGTGGAGCTGCTGAACTCAAATAACTCCAGTCAAGCAGACAGCCCGAGACAGGAGAAATGTTATTACTGGGGCTTATGGACTCAGAAGCCCGGCAGGGGGATTTTACATTTGAATACTATGTTTAGCCATTGATTAAATCAAAACTTCAACCCACCTGCTAATAGCCAGATCGTACCCACAACTGAAGCCATGCTATATGATTGGACACTGAAAAATATTTGATTTGGCGATCTGATGCTTTCATTTCATGCCAATGTGGTCTGCAAAAAGAGAATATCAATTTGTACTATTGCTAGCCATAAAACTTCAATAGGCCAAAACCCAAAATATATTTTAGAGACCAAGCAAAATAAAAAAAAAAATCATTCATTTTGTGTCAGTAGTGGGTTTACTCTATTTTTTTTTTTTTTACTGTCACTTCCATTATGCGCATGGCACTGTCATGAATGTCTAAGGGTCCCTGGGAAGCCCTGTGAGGTCCCGACTCAGGGAGCCCTGTGGACAACACTGGGCACTGCTCACCGTGGCCTCTGGGTTGCTCTAAAGCAGCCCTACTACAACACTTTTGCTGTGAAGGAAACTGACTTCACACTTGATCCTTCTAACAGCTTGTAGGAGATCACAGAACAAAATAATAAAGCAGTACAATAATCCTAGACAGCAACGAAGAGAACGAATCAGATTCCAGAGCACATTATGGGCTGACACCACTATAATACAAGTTTTTGTTGTTGTCGTTTTTTTAAGGGTTAGGCAATTAAATAAATTTAACATGCAATCCTGGTTAAATTCAAGACACAAGCTTTTATGCCCTCTAAAACAACAGCCTTTTTTCAAAGTGCTATAATTAAGAAGCAAATGAATTGAGAACTGTTCTTTGTTCTCTGACAAAACAGGAAACTTATGCAATTACACAGGGAGAATTCAGAGGAAGTTCTAATAAGCTTGCTGAAACACATAAAAGTGCAAGTGAGATTAAAGTTTAGATTGCTCTTTCAGTGTTCAAAACTTCTTGTGGAATTTGAAAAATATGTTTCCCCGGAGTCCTCGAATAGCATTCTCTGGAGTTTGCTGTCATCGTGGCATTAAGGCCAAAACAATGTGGATCCCACACAACATGACAAAGAGACTTTTAAGCGTTCCCATCTGAACGTGGCCAAGAAAATAACAGATTGTCAAGAGATCTTAGAGGGTCCTTGAGAAGATTGATAGTCCGCCTGAGGAAATACAATCCACACACCACTGATCAAGCGTGCAAGTGAGCAGCTCCTCGCGAACCCCGTCTGACCCGACGCGCAGCGAGCTGGCCCGGCGCGCACGGGCGTTCCGAGGACTGGATCCACCAAGCGCTTGACCCGTGAGCTGCGGCTTTGGAAATCCCGCGAAATGATGTCTACGGTATTTACACAAGTGTTTTAATATATTTACATCGCCGAGAAACCTTTGTTGAGTGAATGGGGGATACAGCAGAAGGCTTTGTAAAAGGGTCATTTACTGTAAATAGGAACTGCATTAAAAAAAATGTCAGTGATTATTGAGGACTATGGAGAGACAGGCAAAGACATCTGAGACATCCCGCTTATAGACCCAGTCAGAACAAACCCCAATTGTCAGTCTTCTGAAAAGAGAAAAACGCACTTATATCGTCTTCTCTATGGCTGACCTAAAGGTGAGCTTGGTGTTCGGTCCGTTTCGGAGCCGAGGTGTCTGAGGGCCCAGGGAGAGCAGCAGACGAGGGACAGGCCGCCATTACACTCCACACCTGAGTGGACAGCGTTAGCAGAGGAAAACGACTACCCAGAGCTCCACGCTGAGGCCCTGGAGAACATGGCTCTTTACCCCCAGGTCATCCTGATGGCTAAAACACACCCATTAAAACACTCAGCAGGAACAAAGTTTGTGGGGAAACCACAAGCTTTCTGGGCCCCGTCCACAACGACTCCGCTCGGTTTTAATTGAATGGGGATGTAGAAAGTCTCATGCCCCCCTTTTTCTTCCTGGGCATGTCCACGGTTCCCTGTTTTACTCTGTTAATTACATCTTTCATCCGTGGGTCTTTATTTCAATTGGCGGCAGGAGGACAGGCGGATGCCCCCCCGCCCTGCCCCAAGGGTAGTGTAGCCGGGGAGGCCGTGGGGTTGACAGCTTGGCACATGTTTCTTTACACAACTGCAGCAGCGCAGGCTAGTGGCCTCTGTGTCCAGCAGTTTTGGACTGTTAACAGTTGTTCTACCACTGTTTTAACTCCCTAAAGCAACACAGCCTGAAGAACTCCCACTAACTTCATAATGACACCGGACAGGTTAGGACTAAACTTTCTCTCCACCTTCCTGGGTTTCACTTTGAGGCTAATTTGCATGTCTGGTTCTGCGTAATGGAAAGTAGACGAATCTAGCATCGCCCTGGAAATTCTGTTGAAATGTTAAGTCCATTAGTCTATTTGATGACAACAAAAAGAACCAGAGGACGTTATGACAGGCCTCTGAGGTCTGGCCGCTAGTCTTCAGTGGAACCTGAACACTTCTGCTCATTCGCTGCGCAGACAGACTATCAAGTGTTCCTGTGGTCAGAGAGTGCCTTTAACGTGTTTAAACACCTTGTTTTAGCAAGATCCTATTCCCAAATGAGAAACCCTCTGTCTAATTGTACAGGTACCCAACAGTTCTGTTGCTCTATGACCACAAGACCCCCCCCACTCCCTTCCCTGAACATGATAATCTCCTGTACGTTAGCCTCTGTGGACTGGGCGAGGTTTGTGTGTGTGTGTGTGTTTGTGTGTGTGTGTGTGTGTGAGCAGAGGCCTGCACATTTCCGGGACTTTCCTCCCACTCACCTCCATCCTTTCCTGCTTGACTTCGTCCACCTCCTCCACCCCCAGCAGCGTCAAGAATTCCCCTGTCTGGTCGATGGAGCCCAGGAAGTCCTGCACCAATCTCTGCCTTTTGTTCACACTGCTGCTGGAGTATTTGTCTAGAAGTGGGTGTGTGCACACCCACACATCACACACACACACACACACACATATATTTGCTGAATCGCCCCCGACCACATCTGCAGGCCAGCTGTAGGCCTTGTTTACACCTGAGCCATGATGGAAGGGCTCTGAAGTGCAGGCCGCCCCCTCCACTGGCATTCGCCCCACTCTACCTTAGTCCCACAGGTCCTAAACCCCACCCGCCCCACACATGCACAGAACAGCCACGGTCTCCTCTGGCCAATAGTTCCCATAGCAATGCTTTTAGTACTTCTCTCCATCACTGGCCAATTAGCATTTTGTTCTCTATTAGCACTCGGATCTGTCCTGAAGTGAGTCGTGAAGTTAAGCACAGCTGATCTATAACTTACAGGAAGAATGACAAGGTAAGATACAGGCAGAAATATACCTGACCACACATTTAGAATACTTGATCGTTCACAAGTATGGTACATAACACCCGAGAAATTAGAAGAAATGTTATTTTGAGAGGCCACATATTTTCTTCAGGCATAGTCAGACAGGCACAGGGGGATACATGTCCCTGATCTTTAACACAGCCCAGGAAGACGAGTTGCTTTTTACTCCAAGAAGTGTTGAGAAACCCTGTCAATTAAAACCTTAAAAAGCTGAGCTGGGAAAAGCGAATGGAGGGGAAAATGCTCATTAAATGAGAGGAAACGCGGCGATCAAATGCAACTCTGTAACATAACGTCTGCCTGACATGGCATAAATAGCCTCAGAAAATGTTTAATCAGAGTGAGGGAAATCGTGACACCTTAGTAACAGCACTTCTGTAGGACTCCATGTTGCTCCTGCTGCAGTGGCTTCAGTACTGAACAGAACTGTAATTGTGAACTTCCTTATATAAACGGGCAATTCAATCAAAATGTTAAAAAAATGTCACTTCGTATAAACTTGCTTTCAAATGATACAAATATGGTGATGCACATAATTAGTTATATATTTTTGGCTTTAAAGTACTCTAAATTTACCATTTGATGCAGTGGCTTGTTTACTGGAAAAAAAGAGCTTGGAAAATCTTGGTTTGGGTGAATAGTAAACAAAGCTAATCTGCAGTGATGAAACAGAGCATTCAAATCTAACCAAATAAACACTAGACCAGACAAAAAAAAAAAACAGACATCATCTTTGATCCACTAACAATACCCACTACAGCAAATGCTATTTTAAATGGGCACTGGAGTATTTTACAAACAAAATCTATGTTTCAGACGTCAAAATGTTTTAGGTACACTGCTGTGTGTAGTAAAAGCCTCTCTGGAAGACATGGCAGAATTCTCAAGAAGACCCCCACAGATGCTCCCTAAAATGATCCAAGCATATGCTGAAGGTTAACCAGCCAACCATGACCAATTCTAATCTTTTAATAGCGCTGTAATCACAACCTGCCCCCCCGAGAAGCCACTGTAAGAACTGCTCGTCATCCATGGAAACAGTAGAGGGGAAGGGAAGCGGTAGCTCTGCACTGGAGCCTGCTGGGGTTTTGGGGGTCACGGCCAGTGCGCTGGTTGAATGGGGGCCCCGCCGTGTTTTCCACAGCCTAAGTGCACAGGGCATTACTGCTGGGGTTAGTGTTACTAGCCTCTGTGGTCAGAGCCGTAATGGCTGCCGTCAGCCACGCTTGTGCCCCTGTCAGTGCCACCACACACACCACAGCAGAGGCAGTCCCGCATCACACTGCCGCTGCTAGGAGGTGTGTTTCCGCTGCGAGGAGGTGTGTTTCAACGCTACTCTGCTCCCTTCATGGTGCTTTTGGTTTTTTTTTCTCATTTGTTTTTGGGGAAAACACTGAAACAAAAGACAAGAATAAGAAAAACGTATTTCCAAATCCAGTTTCCCTGACAGAATGAGGGTCGTTTAGGGAAACGTCAATCCGTCAGAGCGCCAAACAAACGCTTCAGAGCAAACCGTTAAACAGAGCAGGCCCATCACGCTTCCGTGGAAACAGAGGGGGGAAAAGGGGGGAGGGGGGGAGGAAAAAAGAAAAAGAGTCTGAATGCACACAGACATGCTGACTCCTTCTCAATCGACTCTGAGGGCTGCTCCCTCTGAACGCTGCATTTAACGTTATTCCGTCTCTCAGGTTACAGGCCAGATGAGGAGCAAGAAGCCTAATGATACTCATCATGGCATGAGACGGCACGGCAGCGTCTTTGCGGATGATTTTCCTCTCGCCGCGCTGCTGATGGGGACGGCGGAGAGAGGCGGAGGCCTTCCCGGGCTTCCGCCAGCGCGCTGCTAACGACTCCTGCTGATTGACTGTGGCATACGAAATTACTTTGGCTGACTCCAGTCATTATGGACGCCCGCGTCATTTAAAGCCCAAAATTCAGTTTGTGTGGAGGGAAAAAGTCTCAAGACATCGACTAGGGAGAATGTCATAAAATGTGAGAGGCCTGTATTTCGCACAACAGTTATTTTGCTGAAAATGTACTGAACATACTGTACCCGTGTCCAGTGGGTCCTCATCATCCAGCGTTTTCAGAAGTTTGGACTTGTGGTCCCGAAACTGCATGTACTTCAGCAGTCTTCGCAATTTCTTCTGAAAAGGGTACAAATGACAAAGCAGAAGGTTGGGAGAATAAAAAGACTTGGTGTAAGCCAAAGATTAAACATGCTTTTGAAATGGCAGGGTGTAGGCCTAATCGTAGTACCAATCATTCCAACCATACCACATACTGGAACAATCAGCTATCAGGTGCTGAAAGGCCATAAATTAGTACATGCTGTCAGTTGTGTTTATTTTGATAATGTGCTCCGAGGCTGCCTGCGCGTTCGTTTACCTTGTCTTTCCTCATGAGGAAGATGATATCCTCTGGTGAGATTACCCTGGCTCCTCGGAGAACTGCCACCTCAGCTGCCTGGTGGAGCTGGGGAGAACGAGCAGGAGAAAACACAGGACAGACAGACACCCACACACAAACAGAACTTTGACTTCTTAGAACAGTTAAGTGCTTGCAGAAGTCAGCAGTCAACAAGATCACACTTGAGATGTTTGTTCTACATTCTGCCAGTCAGTGCATGCTGAGTGAATGAGTCATAAAACCTGCTGTTTAAAAACCTTGAGAGAACTGATAAGAAACCAAATATTTTGAGACCAGCACTTTCATAGTTACACAGGGTGTCCATAAACGACTGGAATATTGGAAGAGGTAACATTTGTTTTGCTTTCTCAGCACTTAAATATGACAGCACAGCTGTCCTTGCCTTTGGCATAAACAAGGCATTATTCAAAATAATAATGAGGAAGCAACCAGTTATCTTAAAAAGGCCTAACTGACCATAAGAAATCTGCCCACCCTGCGAGACCCTTAGGGACTGTCCACACTACAACTGCTTACGTTACAACTGCCCCCACTAGAACTGCCTACGTTACTACTGCCCCCACTAGAACTGCCTACGTTACAACTGCCCCCACTAGAACTGCCTACGTTACAACTGCCCCCACTAGAACTGCCTACGTTATTACTGCCCCCACTAGAACTGCCTACGTTACCACTGCCCCCACTGGAACTGCCTACGTTACCACTGCCCCCACTAGAACTGCCTACGTTACCACTGCCCCCACTAGAACTGCCTACGTTACCACTGCCCCCACTAGAACTGCCTACGTTACCACTGCCCCCACTAGAACTGCCTACGTTGCCACTGCCCCCACTAGAACTGCCTGTTACAACTGCCCCCACAAGAACTGCCACTCCAACACATCTGTGCACAGTGATGCCTTTTTGCAACCCGCAAGCATGACAAGAAGAGGAACAAGGGAGCCAACAGTAAACTGGTCTATTTCTTCTGCTCAGATTTTGCGAAGTTTTATAAAAACTGAAAAAAAAATTAATTGGCTGTAGTACAGTCTTGTAAAATTTCTGAGTACATACTACGAATATGACTATGGCAGTTTTACAGGAAAGAGGCACTACACAAGCATTTTAGCACAAGCTTTCTTCGTGTGTGTGTGTGTGTGTGTGTGTGGTTTGCCAATTAAGTCGTTAATATGCGTCAGGGCCTACTGCATAGACTTCACAGAATATAATGTCCTTATTCATCATCTTTATTGGGTTATGTGTAAAAAGTGCACAGTGATCTCGCATTCATATGGAAATCATCTGTACAAGCTCAAGGAACAGCACACAGCCCCATCGCTTACACACAGCCGTTTCATTTTGTTGCCAAAAAGAGCAAGAACACCTCATCTATCGCCGTCACCGTCTTCTGAAAATGATAGCTGTCCACACTCGAATCAGTGAATCAAATGAACTCTTTGGGGGTTAAGGGACTGTATGGTAAGGCTACAGTATCAACTTATATAACAGATATTTTTAACCCTAAACTTACAAAAGGAAAAAGATGATAATGGGTTAAGTTAAACCATTTATTTAAATCTATTTCTGACCAACACGATTCTCTAGGACCTCATTAGCACAGGTAATGATCTGAGACATGCTTTATGATATGAGACAAAGCAAACACATGTAAATGGAGAAAGGAAAATTTGGTTATTTGCAGATAAAATGTGGTTACGTATTTGTCATTTAATACTGACTGTGAAGTCAGAATATAAAAAATGACGAACACACACACACACACACACACACACACATATATATATATTTTCAACTATCGACCGGATATATATATATATATATGAAGTGAGATATATATATATATATATATATATATATATATATATATATATATATATATATATATATATATATCTCACTTCACCCATTCTCCAATACTCATCATCTTTTAAAAAGGCTACAAACTTTATAAGGTAAAATAAAGTCCAAGAAGCACAAAATGACTGATAAAGAATGTAATAAAGAAAGATTTATCTGCTCAATAAGGTAATAAAGCTACTCAAAATGTCTCGGATATACTGCTGCTTGATTTATGTAAGGTCAGTTATATTCCTGGGACGCAATAATTGAAAAGTTTAATTTTATTAATTGAAATGTAAACATTCAAAATAGCTCGGGAGAAGTTAAATCTAGAAATACACAAAAGTACATCTTAGAGGCCTGCAAACAGACTGGTCATAAAATATGTTTGCCTGCAAATGTAGATGTCAGCGTGGTGTTGGGTGCACACACAGGCCCCACACATACAGGGAGAGAGGGAAAGAGAGAGAGAGAGAGAGGGAGAGAGGGAGAGAGAGAGAGGGAGCCTGCAGGGCTTCATTTAATTCCCTCTGGTCTGGCATCAGACCAATGCTGACAGACTGGCTGCCATATCTGTCCCTCCATTTAACGGGGAAATACACAAAAATGGCTTTAAGTGTGCCTCTCATCCTTCCCTCTCCAAACGTAACCGAGCCCAAACAGTCTTAAGCCTCAGAGTCGGACACCGTCTGCCTCTGAAATGACTATTTACAAAGGACACTACAGCACTGACTGCGAGTGATAAACTAAACCTTTTCATTAGGGTTTAAAAAAAGACATCTGCATATCATGAGGTTAATACTGAAAAGATGATTTCAATGGCTTTACAATGGAATGAAAGAACAGGGCTATTTTCTGCCTGCAGAGAAAAGCTATCGACATAAAACACTCATCAGCAAAATTTGGTTTCTAATTTATAATAGTTTCAGCTTAACTTAACCTAAATAACAGATCCAAAGTAAAACTAATGAGAATTAACCCGAAGCCCATTCTTACTCAAATGTTCTTTTAAAGCCAGTATGTCCCCACCTTTAAGGTCCCTGGCTCACGGAACAGATTTTGTTAAGATAACAGATTAATTTTCATAATTGCTCCAAGATCACACTTGGATGAAAGCGGAGTCTCTCCAGCGGACAGACTGATGTCGGGAGGGTTATTTCACTCAGCCCGGCTCTCAGTCTGGGCGAACACTGAGATCTCTGTGGTCTATTTCCAGCGGCTCAGAAGCCGACACTGTTGACAGTTTACTTGAGCAGCGAAGGACTGTTTTACCATTTCTGGGATGCCTCAGCTATCACAACGCACAGGCATTCATATGAAGGAGGGCGTTTTGCTCCATTTTGATATTGTGGTTAATGCTTGCGCAACAGAAACCATACAAATCGGAGTGCAGACAGGAACTGGAGACAAACACTGATGCCCGACATGGTCGCCTCAGACTGCGGCCTGTGCAAAGCGCACGCAGACTTTTCTCTGGACAAATCTCACCTAGCAATGTACGCGAATCTCAAACCGTCCGAGTTGCGTATCAGGCAGCTGTCTCACTTCTATATGATTAAAATAAGCCAGAAGAGAAGTGCAGTTAATGAACTGGGGTTTGAAATGTTGGCTAAATCGAGACACATTTGCCACGGTAAGAGGCCCAAAAACGCGTCCTCAGAAGAGCAAGCATGTGAGCTTCGTGACAGCGAGTGCAGAAGTGTATCTTAGGCCAGGGAACACTGACTCGCCTCGGGCTCTAATTAGAGGGATCAATTTTAATTACTGCACATTTTCAAGTGACACTGGCCTCGGCGGACTGGTTCCCGTCACATTACAGTGCAGGAGAAAAAGGACTAGCTTTCATGCAACAGAATGGCAGAAGTCAAATAAACAAACCTGCTGAACATAATTTCCCCTGCGCCACTACTGCTCCCTTTTTGAAACGAAATCCATTATTTGATTACACTGGGAAAGGTAACAGGAAGCTGGGGTAGTCCTCCAATCCGCTGCTTCCTTGCAGGGATCAGGTCAACCATTTCCTTTGAAAGTGGGGGTGGGGGAAACAAAGCCGCTTCATGTTTTCAGAACTCACCTGCCAGGCAGATTACTCATCTGCAGAACCCCAAGCTCTCAGGACTAAAATAACTCCAAACCCCACAACCATTACATTTACCTAATTACCATGTGTTTTACATGTAACTGTCTGGGTAATGTTATACTGAGTTAGATTAATGGGGTCTACACCATAACGGAACTATCACAACAGCTGTGGCCATGAGATGCTAGCCCTGTGGCTATTCAATGCCTCACTTTATAACATAAGGAAAAGTACCAGAACACTCATCATAAACAAATAAGGTAGGAACTATCAAAGCAGCCGTGTTATCACAGCAACGGGAATTCCATGAGCGTTTGCTCGGACTCTGTGTTTTGCTTGTTCCTTGTGGTTTAATGACACTGTTTGGAAGGAGACATTATCAATGTTTTGCGAAACTGAGAGTCCCTGAGAGCTGGCCTGTTGGAAAAATAAAACAAGAGAGCTCCCCAGTCGAACAGCCGCTCCGGGTGTAACCCGGCCGCGCCAAACGCGAAGGCCTGGAGCTAGCCACCGTTTTAAGCAAGGCACCTGCTGTGTGGCCAACCGTCTCCCACACACCCAGCTTTGAGGGCTCGTCAGCACGCTTGAGCTATAACCTCTCCCAAAAAAAAGGCTACGCTCAAAAAGAGCAACGCTCAAGCACAGCCGCATCAAACAGTACACAACAAACATTCAAGCAAAACAACAACAACAACTTAATTCTTAGATGTGGTAAATAAGGTAATTACAAAGAGTACAGAAGCTCCTATACTAAATTAGGTGTGGTACGAATAAGACCAGTCTTGACTGGTAGACGAAATATTGCTTCAATGGAGGAACCGCGTACTCTGAAGAAAGAGGAGACTACAGGTCGTTAAAATCTTTGCTCCCCATGAAAAAACTTTGCTTAGGTCCAACATTCAAAATACACTAACATGCCTTCCCTTCTCGCTATAAAGGGCTAATTGATTTAGGCATTCAAAAACCTCTGATATATGTCAGTTTTAACATCTGGACAAGAGGTGACAGACATAGTCCCAACCCTCCCCCCCCACCCCCCACCCCATCCACAAGACCCCCCCACCCCCCACACCATTCCCTCACTTTCCCCCCCCCCCCCCCCAAATTCCCCATATATCCATCGAGTGATTCCTAGTGAAGGAGTCCGTGTGCTCATGTCTGGGCTTCGGCTGGCTGGGGTCTGGCAGACCTCTCCTAACCAACAACCACAGGACGTGTGGATGAATAGACTTCTATTACATCTAAACCTACAGCCTCTGGACTGAGGCTACACCGTAGCATTTCCTAAATGGATTTTTAAAAAGTTAGAAAAATAAAAAAAAATGTAAAAAAAAAAAAAAAAAAAAATCTTAAAGCTAAATATATCTGGATCATCATTACCTGAGACCACCCATCATGTTCTTAGGTGGAAAGCAGAATCCACAAAATAAACAGTCAACCAAATGTAATAAAAAAGGCAACCAGGCCAACAGAATATGTAAACAAAAACAGGTCTGGAGAGTTTCGCAGCTCTCAAAGTTCCTTTATGTGGCTCACTGTCCTGAAATGTTCCCACAGGTAACAAGGCCATTTTAATATATAATATTCAATGTTTAATTAATAGTTTATTTCTGCATTCTCTGTATAATAATATAATATAATAAAATATAATATATATACACATATATAGATCTCTCAGTGTCAAGATACATATTTTTCTAATCAATTAAGTTAACAAACAATAACAAACTCCCCAAGTTCCATGTAAATATGTTATGATTAGATGAAGTGTTGCATATGCAGATGTGAAATGGTCAGAAAATCTGGAGACAGCTGGAGTAAGAGGACTGACCCAGGGGCAAACCTCTGTAGCCCAGGGGCAAACTTCTCTAATCCAGGGGCAAACCTCTCTAAACCAGGGGTAAACCTCTCTAATCCAGGGGCAAACCTCTCTAATCCAGGGGCAAACCTCTCTAATCCAGGGGCTAACCTCTCTAATCCAGGGACTAACCTCTCTAACCCAGGGACTAACATCTCTAACACAGGGACTACCCTCTCTAACCCCGGGAAAGAAACCTGCACACTGCACAAACCCATAGACCTCACTTCACCAGCGGACTCCTGCTGCATTTAATTAACGTGACCAATGAACTCATAAATATAAAGATAAATATAATCCTTAGAAAACACAGGCACTTGTCATTTTCACATGGCCTAATCAAATTTACAGCAACGATCAATGTTGATAGTCATATAAGGAAATTGCTGTCGTAGCAAGAAAACAAGGCCCAGGGGATTGACAAAGTCTGGACAGAGAGAGTGCGCAGGAGTGAGTGCCTAGAAGAGCGACCCTGCCAGCTTCTGCACCTGGCGGTACAGGCACCAGCCAAGTGACCTCTGCTTCACACACAGCCCGGCAGGCGAGACGTGAAGGCTTTTCACTGCACTGTTTGGGTTTCGGGGGGTGGGGGGGGAGTGGATGTCTACGGCTGGCTCCCGTGAGCAGTCAGTCAAGCCGTGGGGGAAGAGGGCAGGACGGATTAACAGGCTCCCCTCCACACATCACAAGTTCTGAGTGAGTTCTCTTTAGGAATGTTCCGGAAGTGCACCTGCAAAAAGCTTACAGGAGTCCTGGTGTTTCACATGCATCATTTTGTGCGTACGCCCGCACAAAAAAAATACACACACACACAAAAAAGATTTCCTGCATCATACAACAAAATGTGTCAGTATCAGCTTCATTGTTTATGAGTGTGTCTCTCAAACAAGGAACCCGACGTCCAGTAAGTCTGTACAGCAAGTTCTGTCTGAGGAAAGGAAACAGCAGTGGCAGGTTCCTGTGCTAGCTCCTGTGTTACCCCTAACAACCACCTTATCCACTGCATGGTCATGGATACTGTCTACTGTCTCACCACTCCACTACCTCTGTCCCCGAGGACAACGGCCACCAGCGTATTGACGGTCAGCCATCACCCCAGGGTCAGTGCTGGGTCCTCTATAGGCACTGCAGCAACACTTCCCCAATAACGAAAAGTCACCAGAAAGACCTCTGAAATGCTCACCTACCAGACAATAAACAGCTTCATCTCAGTTATGATGAAGCTCAATTCACTTTAGAAGTACAGAAGACATAAACTTGAAGAAAATGAAAGAAAGGCGAGACACGGGGAAGCATACGAGGGGTTCTGAGATCAATTGAAGTCGTTCACTGAACTGCACATGTTGATTAGGGGGGGTTACCCACTGCACACTCCCAGAGCAGTGTGAAGTGTTTTGCAGGCCATCTGGGAAGGATTTATTGTGTAATTTGGTTTATGACCACTGCGGTCTTGGTCTAAGTGGCATGAACACAATTATGGTCCACTCAGTAGGGCATACACACCTGGCCTCTCTGAACAACAATGAACCTGAGAGGGAGCTAATAGGCAATTAATTGAGGGTTATCACCATTATGGCCTGTTTAGTACTGCTGAGAGTTATTTATGGTTCTGAAAAAAGAAATATCCTGTAGCGTGGCATTACACACTGACAGGAGAAAAAAACAGTCTCTCCTCATGATACAATTAAGTGAAGAGTTTATGGATGTGGAGATAAGAGGACAATGGAAAACGAAAGAACAGCTGTCTAAAACGATGAAAGGAAATAAAGTAACGAATAGAATACTATATATATATATATATATATATATATATATATATATATATATGAATTGGTAGCTCTAAGTCTTGACAAACTCTCGATGATTCTCACTGAGATGGTACTTCTATAGCCTGCTGTGATGTGTGTGGGATGAAGCTTTATCACGCATGTCTTTAACATGCTGGCTTCCATGAATCCTCGGACCTACAGAACAGAGTTATATATCCTCTGGGAGCAGTTCATAAATTACTTTAGGCTGTCCTGCCTTTTTATGTTCCACTCCACAATAGTTTTTAGGTCTGCGATTTATAATATGTAGGGTTTTTGTTTTTTCGGCTCATCTGATTGAATGCCAGCATGTCTATAAATCTGTCTGGCGCTGGCCACTGTCAGGAAATATAGGGCGAGCAGATGACAGTTAACATTAATGTGTTAAGTGAACAAGACAAGGCCACTGGCTTCCGGGCATGAGGTAAGGGAAGGGTGCTTCCTCTGAAGCCTGGACTGCAGCTGCTGGCTCTGAGACTTACGGGGAAGCAGATGAGCGGAGCGCCCTCGGTGCAACGCCCTCAGAGTAGCTGCAAACAGGTCCCGACTTGGAAGAAATGCGGAACAGAAACTGTGATGCGATTCACAAAAAAACCCCGAAGGCAAGCGGCAGCACTCGGGTTGAGCGCGCCACGCCGTCAGTGGCAAGGACAGATGCCCCGAAACTCGCCCCGCGCATGGGGAGAAGGGCTGGAAGCTGGGCGGATGTTCTGTTTGATATGGCATGGGTCTGCTAGTCGCAGCCATGTTAAAAGTCCGCTTTTCTACGACAACGTCAACAACCGTACTGGTTTGGCTCTGGGAAGAAAAACAGAGGAGACCACACAAAACACATACAATAGAGAGGCAGAAATAGCTCCTGTGTGTTTAAGAGTGCGTGAGTGAAGGTCTGAGCCAGGACACAGAGGCCTGCAACTGGGCCATGGGGTGGAGGTGGGGGTAGAGGTGGGGTGGGTGGAGGTGACGGAGGGGGTAAACTGCACTGTCTCTCCAAGAAGAGCACAAACAGGAGGGCCCATCTGATTTAAGAGCCCTCTTGACTCAGGGGGCCAAAGGTCAAAACAATGAATGTTAAGAGCTACTTTTCCCCCTCGTAGTGAGCCAGGGTACTGTGGAGTTATGGGGTGAAAGGTTAAATCTACCGCATGTGTCACTGTTGGGCCCCTTGTGGACAGCTCGCAGAATGCACACAAACTACTGGACCCCTCTGAAGACATCAGAACACACCATCTGCACCAACCCCAACATTATACGGGTATAATGTTCACTGTAAGAATTCTCTGCTTATGCGCTTGAAGATATTTCCCACACAAACACACAAAGCTGTCAACTTACAGGAGCCGTCGCCGATGAGGAGAAACCGTCGGCTGCTACAGTCGTCGCCTTCATTTGTTTTAAGTAAATTCATGACGAGCTATATGCAGGGATGGAGAAACATTTACGGAGAAAACGAAAGCACTCGGCTTTGAAAGCGCTGTTTACTTTTGTCCATTTCTCGTATCTCGCTGCAGGGGCTGGAGTGACCCTGAGCTCAGTCTGAGAGGGCAGGGCTGCTGGGAAATTCTGGGAGGTGGCTGCCATTTCTGAGCACTGTGTGTAAAGCAGGAGGGAACGGCGGTCGCATGCTCTCGCACTATTTATACCTAATTACAGATCTCTCTTAAACCTTTTCCCACATGCAAATGTCAAAAGGCTTTGTCATATAGTGAATCAGCTATAGGGTTTGGAGCTATTGTAAGCACTTTAAAAGAACAACAATGCATCATTGCTTTAAAAAAAAAAAGAAAAGAAAAATCAACTCCAAAACACCATAAATCCTGTTGAGAAATTCTGTGTTTTTATTGAAATATGACCTCCTGACTTACCAAGTTGATGAGCTGGGTGTGCACTATGTCCTCCACAAGGGCGGCGGTCTCATGCAGAGGTCTCCGAGAATCACCTAGAGCATACCTGCAATAAACAAAACACACTTTACACAGAGGTCTCTCAACTCATGCTCTCAGACTAGAATGTTTTCCTGAAGAACTTGCTGAAGAACTAATTACAACAGATTATAATTCTCAGATTCTGTGTCACACACTGTCTATTTTTGACATTCACAAGGATAATATACATATTCAAAGCTTTTGACTGGCAGTTGTACAGTTGAACAAGGGGTAAGATTTCAGCAACTGCAGGTTCATCCTGAACACAATCAAGGCCTGTTTTTATCTAATGTGCTTTAACACATAGATCTTTGTTAAACGGTACACAAATATCTTAAGAGTATTTGCTCCAAAAGCTGATATTTGGATAACCTGACCTGAACTTGGTTCCACTCCATTCCAAGAGTGAAACTGTTCCGTTCTCTAGAAATAAGGAGCTGAATCAGGACTACAGATTTGCCGCGACTACCTGTGATGCGCTCTTTAAACTTTGAATAATCATTCACTAAAATAAATAAAAAGAAACCTCTGACAATTACCGTACACAGCCTGCATACGTACCAAGCAACTAGAGCAATTAGTCACACCTTTATGCATAGCCAGTGTGCTGTTTACTAATTCTCCATGTCTTTACTCACAGTGCTTCCCACACTGGAGCTGCCAAAGTTTCCCACATTCAGTGTTCTTAATATCGACACAGTGGTTTCATCGAATATAACCGGAAACCACTAAACAGCCAAAGGCTCTCTCTGTTTAAGAGGGAATATGGAAACTACCATGTGAAGCACCACACTTATGCTGTACAAGTACAATTACTAAAAACACTGGTGAGAATTGGCTAACGAAGACTTAACTACAGGGAAAGAATGATTGTTTGTTGATGAATGATTGTTGAAAAATTGTTTATCCGTAACAAAAATGTGTAAGCAAAGTGATATCATTTTATTAAATACCACCTTATACAGTGAAAAAAGTCTCCCCCAAGCCTTTGGGACTTAAATGTAAAGTTAAACTTAAAAGTTTTAGTGAAGTCATGTTACTGTTTAGCCGAGTGTTCATATAAAGTAAACTTTTGGACAAGACAATATTAAGGACAGTTAAAGACTATCAACTAACTTTTTATTTCTTTTATGGTTCAATAACAAAAGAATACATGTACTACTTAAAATGGCTGTATAGAGACCTACGTCTGGGTACAGGCCATCTGAACCACAGCCCTATCAATAAACTTTTATTATATCCCCTTTTCAATTCTGTACTTCAAATAAATGTATTTTAATGCGGATGACCTCCAGAGGAAAATCACCAATTTACTCCAGTTGTATAATTTATTCCATTTATTTAGTCATTTTAGTCCTAAGAAACTATGGATGTGAACATGTAGAAGCTCGCCTGCAGACTTATCATTCTCACTTCCACAAACTGGGAAGTCGTTTTGCAGTTGACTCAATTTTGTCATATTGTCTCCTCTGAAATAAAGCTCCCTTTATAAGGGCTGGGAGCAATACATTTCCAAACTCTGATCAAAACACTTGGAAACAAAATAAATATGGAAATTGGGAAAGCAACAACTCAAAGGTTTCAGACACATGCAGTAGTAAACAGGCCTTGGTGTGTGTGTGTGTGTGTGTCAGCAGTACAATTGAGCATGCTTCAGAAGTGCACGTCCCAGGCACGCTGATGTCAACTTAGCACAGCCAATCATTGACTCCTTAGGTACCTGTTGGTTTACTTCCAGATGCGACGCAAGTCTCTCTGCACAAAAGATGCTGCACAAAAAGTCAACAGAGCACAACCGCTTGGCCAGGACGGGCCGGGCGTTTGACCACAGGCGTCGGGCTCAACGTCCAGCCGCACAGGGGAGGACTCAGCGCAGGACGTTACTTAGTAACAGGGAGGCCACTTACATGGAAGTAACACTATGATTTGACAACACATGCAAAATGATGCAAAGTCATTTGCATGTTTGTTTGCTTGGTGTCTCGAGAAAAATCCCTTGATCACTGAAGGTCAATCAAAGGTCAACACTCGCTTGCCTTTAGAAGTGCAGTCAATACGTCAATTGAAGACGATGCCTAGAGAAACACACCCCAAAGTATTTTTACTGACTTTAAAAAATGAATAGTCAAAGCAAGTCAAAGCCCACACATACACATGCATGCAGTGCACACACTAGCCAAAACCATCATGGCTTCATCTGAAATGTCCATTTGCACTACTAGCAAGAGGAAGTTGGGTTTGTGTTAATATACCACATTTATTTTGTGGAAATGAATAATTAAAGCAAAACGCTAGATGCCAACTACATGGTATGAAAAACTTTAAAAAAAAAAAAAAAAAAAAGATCTGAATCACCAGAATATTTATAAATGCTATTTATAAATTATGTTCTTAGCGTTAACCCAAAAAAGAAAAGATTCAGTCTACAGACATGATCTAATTAGGGCTGTCACCAGAGAAGGACACTGATGTTTCATATGCTTTTCTTGAAGTCCTGAAATCTGCAAGTTTTCAGGATGATGTTCTAGCCCTTCGAAATCATTCAAGTGGGCAGAATAAATATTTGATTTTAATGTAGCGAATTATAAAGTGCATGTGAAACTTCAGAATTGTCAAGTTAGATCAATGAGAGTTATTTTAACCCTAATTAAAGAGTAGCTACTGTTGTTCAAATGTAAATACTGAAACTAGGGTAGTTCTAAACACAAATAAATCTTGTGTATGCTAATCCCTATTTATATGTACGATAATCCCTGTTTTATGGACACTCTTATGTGTCTCTAGGAGAAGTGGAGTTTTGTGTTGGCACACAACAAAATGAGAAAGACAGAGATTTTTCAGCCTGTGATGATGCGACAACCTCAGGGCAATAACTAGTAATACATTTCACACATCATGGGTTGGGTTGTTTGCTCTCCATACCAGGTAACGGCTACGTTTAATGCATTTTTGATACTGTCTATCACACAATTTACTGACAGGTTTGTTCAGTTTTTTGTATATTTGTAATGGTGACAGATAACGTAGATGAGATGATGTGATTATGAGGTCCGTAACAGGAATGTGTGTTTGAGCCCAACACAAACCAACACATGGGAAATCTTCCCACCACGAATATCCAACTTCAGCTTTAGAAACCTTGAAGTCTGCTCTGGAGCAATCCATAACCCATTCTGCAGGATTTTTCCATTTGGAAGTGGATTTACAGCATGTGTGTCCTCTAACTGAAGCCACCATGGACCTTTCCAGGCTAGGAGGCGTTTATAGTGGCAGGGTGGGGTGGGTCTGGCTTGGCTATTTTAGGAGAGTTGTAGCCTCCAGACAGCACTGCAAAACCGAGTAGAATTTTGATATGGGAAAACTAGTGCTCAGAAAACTTAGAAAAATATCTTGAGATCCACACTTGCCTAATGAGAAGGTCTGCTAATTATTAGAAATATGAAACACATTTGAATTGTCTTTCAATGGTGAGCCTTTGTATGCAGCTAGTAAATGAGCTAGATAGCTCCATGCAACAGCAGCTCTGTGACTGCTCCTCATAGACCACAGGGGAATCTTTGTGATGAATGTACTTCTACATACAGTGTTTTTCATCTGTGAAACGACTGGGTTTTAAAACTGCCCATTTCGAAATCTGTAAGGTTATTGGCAGAGGCTGTCCAGAAAAATAAACAACTGTAGCAGCCCCAGTCATAACTAAAGGCAGAGTTTGTTATTTTGTTCAATGCATTGGCAGGCAATATCGAGACCTTCAGCACTTATTACGGTTCGTTTATTTGACTTTGTCTGCTCAAACACAGGAGTTTCATGTAAGAGCGGTACAGTATCCAGGTCTTGGAATAGTAGCAATGTACATATTATGTTTTAACACCCTGAAGTATGTCAATTGAAAGCTTTTTCATATCACATTAGATCCTTTATGATTATTAAGAATGATCTCTTTAACAATGATCAACAGGAGCCAAGACCATTTCAAAGGAGCATCTAATTTTGCTTTTTCATACAATAACCCACAAATGTTTAAGGGGATATTCATGGTAAACAAACAAACAAAAAAAGATTTACATCAGTGGCCTTGAGCAATATAATCCTTCACGTTCTAAGGTGCTGTGACAGCAACACTAAAGTAACAGGAACAGCACATGCCATGACGTCCACAGCAGTCTAACTGTCCAAGCAGAGAAGAGAGATCATATGTTTAACCATTTCTGCAGGACACTTTCATTTGGGTTAAAGCCTGTGCAGAGAACCACCTGGGGCTGAGTGTGGGACAACATGCCAAACTCACCCGCGAGTGCAGAAGGGCCCAGGAGAACTCTTTTATCATAAACACATGCTACCTGCAAATCACACTTCTGCTTGCCACCACATAATGGAGATAAAGGAGTGATAAGCACCTTGTGGTTGTGTAGAAGCAGAGAGAGCCTACAGCGGCTGCTTTAAACCCGATAGGGTCACCGTTCTTGATTGTTTTCTTTTCAGCCTCAACCCATCAGTTTACTCTTTTAAGCTGTTTCATATATCAGACTTGTTTACCAGCAGACTGGTCATACTGGTCATATATTGCAGTGCAATATTTCTGCCTTTCTTTAGCAAAATAGCCATCACATTTTTTCAGGAATACTGTGAAAATATTTGCAAATAGTCTGTTGTCAGTGTACACTTGATCTCTTTGGCTAAGTTTGTGTTTTTAATATATTTTATACAATATATTAAGCTTAAATGCACGTTGCTGAATGTCTGCTAAACGGTATTACACAAAGAGCCAATCTCATATTTGTTCATACCAACTATCACGACGCACTTACACTCTGTACACAAGTGTCTGCACCACCACATTAACAAGCACAAATGCACTGGGACAAACATCAGAATTCAAACACCTGAACAGAAGCAAAGCCAGATCTGCTAAAGTCACCAAAAATCAGAGTGCAGTAGTGCTGCATGGTTCTGCATGGCTCTAGCATCAGGCCGGGATCCAAGAACTGGAGGTTCTGGATTTCAGGCAACATTGTCCAGGTTCCTTTCCTGTGATCTTGTCTGCCCCTGATTCTCCTGGAAGCCTTGGTCCTCCATCCTCACCCCCACCCTCAGCCTACAACACAGCTGGCAAAGGGGGAGGAGGTCTCGGTGGTAGATTTTCATGCTGCCACCTTGCTGCTTGCAAGCCACATATATCCAAGCTGGTAATTTAGGATTTTTTTTTTTTTTACTTTTTGGAAGACCAAGACCACGCCAGCCATAGGACGAGCCGTGACTCTCCAGTCTTCATATCTGTTCGTACCACTCATCAGCTGTGACCTGCAATGGCGGTTGGCTCTCCGGATACCTTAGCTCCAATTAGGTGGTGAAACATCTGGCTGTGAATCAACATTTACATAGATGTGATGCGCATTTGTGGGCAGAACACTGCCAAGAATGGCCAACAACCCTTTAGTGCGCTGGCAGGTTAGAAAAGTAGCACTACAAAATCCCTGCCATTAGTAGAACTACACCAACACATGACCGCAGCAAACAGTAAGACCTGGGGTACAAGCCACACCCCCCACACAACCATTCAGAACAATTCACCACCACTAATAAGGTGACACACATCCATGCCATGAGAGGAAGACAAACTGTGGTTTAGAGCTCCATAGTTTTGATCGAGGTCATAGAGCGTAAATCTACATTTCACTTATCTCAGTCACACTTCAATAAAGATGTCATTACTGCAATAACAGGATATGGTTAGTATTGGTTGTTCTGGGAAAAAAGAAGCAAAAACAGCATTTAAATTCAGCCACAGCTTCTGTTGGTGAAACATTTCAAGATTCTGGTTTAACCACCCTGTTCATGGGGACTTTTCTGACTTTTTTCTCCTTGTTTAACTGTATTCTTCCTGTTATGGAGTCTGGTTTTCTAAAACTCTTCTAGTAAATCTCAAGAATGTGCTTAGGTAAATGAATGAATCCTATAAAAGCACACAGTGGGTATATAAAGCAATTTCACATGAAATTGTCCCCAGCTATAGTGGCACAAAGGGTGCTTTTGCAATGATATTGGTCATTAAGAGTTTAACAAGTGAATTAAAATGCACTGTTGTCCAACCACACCCTTACAAAGCAGTAACATGCTGCAGCCATCTGGTAAAGCAGATAGCTCAGTCCCTGCACTGCTGTCGTGCCTCTTTCTAATTGCAGTCAAACTTTCAAAACAAAGCTATCTAAAATAAACCAAAATAAAAGTCCCAAGAAAATGGGTAGGACGGCATACTGATTGGAACAGATGCCCTGAGAAGGCAATGTGGGTGGTAAAGGTTCCTGATCGGGTAGAATAATCCCTGTGAAAATTTGTGAGGATACCAATTTGGTTTGTAAACTAAAATAGAAGGACCTTATAGTATTTTTTTTACACCAAGTTTGAATCCCTTTTAGAATTTTCTATCAAGCACACCTTATAAGTGGCAGGGCATTTTTTTAGTATACATACAAATATCTACAGTAATCTGAAGAGATAGAAGGGATCCACCTTCCTTGGTACCACTTTTCCATACTATTCATATTGACATGCAAGTATACTGCATGTCAACTAAAAAAATATATGATGGGGAAATCGGAGAACATATTTGGATTCTGCAATGAAAAATATATAATAAACTTTTTTTTTTTGCATTAAGTCATTGTTAACTAGTATTTAATACACATTTAAAACTGAACTAGAAATGCCATGTGAAGATGATCTTGGTTTACCCTGTTGCAGTAGATGACGTCTAAGGTACGACCGCAGTGGTACAGGGGGTTACTTTTCCAAGCCACACACCCAACATGAGGCCAGCCTGCTGTGTCATGGACAACCTGATTCTCTTGTTTATAACAATCAGTCCCAGAGAAAGCCACATCCTGAATCACAAAAGGTCCAGCACCTGCTGCAGGCCCTGGGCTGGGTGGGGACCACTCTCATCACATAGACCATTAGCCTTCCAACCCATTTCATTTGGGTACTGGATTTTACCTAACAAAGATGGAGTAAGACACTACACAATGCGCGGGGTGTTGGTGTAACGTCAGATTAATTTCTGGAAATGTCTACACACTCTCCCTGCTGTAGAGGAAAGAACTCAATGCAAATACACGTCAAAAGTAAAAGGATCATTAAGTGCAGGTTTTTACTTCTCAAAAAGTAAATATGCGGTATATAGAAATCAAATACCGACTTAGCGAATCAAATACCGACTTAGCAAATCAAATACCATTGCAGTGACAAAAAGATCTTGTGTACAAAAAACAGGATGAGGCAAACAGTGTTCTGCAAATATGTTTTTTTTTCCCCCTCTACTAATTATATACTGCAGCGCATGCAACGTGACAGCAGCAGAAAGCTGATAGCAGTTTCCTAATTCCAGCCGTGGCTGGTTTAAGGAGCCTGTGTCGTGGGCTGCCGTGCCTTTTGCCTCTCGTCCTGGAGAGTGTTTCCATATGTGCAAGGCCCACATTGGCCCGCGCCTACAGGATTCACTACAATCAGATCGCCGGCCAGGGTGGCTTCTGCTGCCCTCAGTGTAACGCCTGAAACGCATTACACGTCCCGCACGCTAGCCTCCGCCTCCACCCCCCATACACCACGCCTACGCCCACGCCCGCCCCGAGCCCCACTATTTCACTCCAAAGTGCCCCAGACAGGCGTCAGGCGGCCAGGAAGCTGAATCATTAACGAATTAGAGAACGAGCAGAGTCAAGTCACTCCAAGTGCTGCTCCGGAATGTTCTTTCATGCTGAGTGGTTATGACAGTCACCATCATATACCGAACGAAAAACTAAAGGAGGGGGAAAAACACAGGCCATTAGGAATTACTTTCAACACATTTTGCATGGCATGACTGAAGCGGAGGAAAAACACCGTTACTTCTGCACTTCCAGCCTGGTTCCTTAGATTGGATATGAATAGCAACCTGCAATTACAGTGGACCGAACCGGAAGACGGGGGAATACACTGCAAAATGCATAACCCAACATCTAACACGGGGCTCAGACAAAATAACCATGTCGCAGTGCCCAAAAGCAACTCTAAAAATACTATTGCACAGCTGTTAGACATTTATTCGCTAAGCCATAGCAACAATGTTTGGTCGTTTCCCATTTATATATATATAAGAAAAACACAAATAGTAAAATGTACTCAGAATATGTAAAAAGTGAATGGGTGTGTCAGCACCTTAGAAAGGGAGTGGGTACAAGATAGAAACATAACTGATCCATGAATTTATCCAATAAAGAGAATAAATCAATGATCTAATTTTGCAAAAATGAAAAACACTCTGCTGAAAAACTTAGCATAGACTATAGCAGCCACATCAAAAATCTCATAACATTTGCACTTTTATAAACTTCTTGTCAATCTCATTGTCTTCCGTTAGATTAGATTTCTACCATTTAGATTTTTGACTTTTTGAACTGTAGAAAAAAACGTAGAAGTTTTAACTCCTTTAATTCATCACAAAAAACCCAACAAAAAACAACAAAAAACATCCACATTTACTCAGCTGCCGGGCATATTCAGTTTAGTTTCTGAAAACTGACTACCCTGACTAAAATAAGTTGTAACTTAATTTAGTTAGGTAAACCACCATAATAAATATTGCCTTTGCCTAATTTAATTGTGCAGTTGTGCATTTATTGCTGAGGGTTATGCGAGTCCCTAGCATACGCACACTATAAACCCACGGCAGACCATGTTTAAGCTCCTGTTTCTTCAAAGCTTCTCATCACAACTCAGAGAAGGGCCCTGTTAAGTGAGAAAAGGTGCCTGGGGTTTGACTGATCATTTACCAGGGACCAAAGGTTTTAAAAGCAAACCTGCCCATGTGAGAGATTTTAATTTAATATTGACCTTTGTAATCATCCGTCGTTCCAGCGGCAGAAAGCCCCCGCGGGCAGACGGGCTACGGCCTGGCGCAGGACGGAGGATAATCTGACAGCTTGCTGACCCTTGAGGACGGGGGAGGGGGAGACGGCGGTGGCAGGGGGAGAGATTTACTTGGGAAGATGACAGAAAACCACAAGGCCGCAGCGCTGGCCAGAAACGTGCGCCTTCTTTCAGCGCCGAGGGAGCATCCGCACTCACGGCCCCCCCGGCTCCGGCCTATTACCGCAATTAGCCGACGTCTTCGGGGGCTTATGATTTTATTGCTCCTTTTCATCAGCGGAGGGCAGCGGGGGCCGCAGGCCCGGGGGCTGAAGCTCGTCATCGCGTGTTCACCAAGAGCCCTTGGGCACAGGGCGACCGCGGCAGGAACGCGGCCCACCCGCACACATTGCAGCACGGATCACGGCTGTGCTTACGGCGGAGCGCAGGAAACAGCCCCCAAGGAGCTGCAAAGCTGCCTACAAGGAATTTTACAGTGCCTCCTGAGGGGCTTCACTTCATGCCCTGCTTACAGGAAGTTTAAGGTAAAAGACATGGTCAGGACCTTGCGTAAGGCCGCTGAGGTACAGGCACGGAGAGGATGACTTGTTAACTTGTTTGTTAACAAATATTGCTGTCTCAGGTTGCCAAAGCAAAAATCAGAGAGACAAGAGTAGCTTGTGCTGAAGGGTCCAGTGGAGAGCGTGCGGTGAGGTGACCCAGCGTGTCAGCTATGCTGTCATTACCACCTCAGCGTGGCCGACCTCAACCACAGCGTCACACACACTGCTCCAGTTATGAGCCCAGACGTTCAGACCCAATCAGCCCACCAGCCCAGTGCTACTAGCCAGAGCATGCATGCTCATCTCCTCCCGCCAATGAGCTCAGATTTACACAATTTATACAGTGAAAAGTAGCCATATACTGTTTGATGGGGAAAAAAGACAACACACATTCATTAAATATGTACATATTTGTAACTACACTGGCTTCCACAAAGAGTCCATGTGTCCTGGACCTCTACGCCAAGGGACACGGAGAGATGAAGCATGGGGAGAAACCTGGGTGTCCACAGAATTGTTCTGTATTTTCTTTTTTTTTTTTTTTTGCACATGTGGTAAATGGCTCCACTTGAAGTCCCTAATAAAGTGTTTCTGTTACAGAGATTAAACCAGCTGGAGCTCCCTTAGGAGTCAGGTCTTCCTGACCCACTACCCTCATTCACCGCCTCAGACCTACAGATAAACTTTACCAGACTTAATTCATTATGACCTGTATACATTAGTGCTCTCCCTTTGAAATCCTAACTAGCAGCAATCATGCACACCCTGGCTCCTAACTGGAGCTTCTGTGTCAGAAACTCAAAGCACATGACCATGGCACTTACTTGACAGCAGTTATTTTTCTAGCACTGCTAAAATAAACATGTGCTATCCAAAGAAGGGCTGGGACGTATGTGACGCTCTGGTGGGTTGTAGTGGTGTCGGTTTGGGGGAATATCGACGGCTTGCCTTCAGCAGACAAGCTATCTTCCACAAGCTTCTCCTCAAACACAGGATAAAACAGACCTCAGTGTGTGTGTGTGTGTGTGTGTGTGTGTGTGTGTGTGTGTGTGTGCGCGCGTGTGCATAGACATTTTCATAACTCTATTTTCCAAAAAAATTAAGTACAATTATTATTATACATTGCCATATCTATTGTTGACTGTAACCCTAATGAAAAATGAAGCCTGCATTAGATGGAGATATCCAGCAATGCAATGGCTTGGTGTGGAACCTGACTGGCTGAGGACATTACAAATGGATGGAAAATCTATGACTGACAGCGCTGTGCACCAATAAGGGTCTGTGTCAATTTGAGTGACACCTGGACATTTACACTGCATGGTTTGTTAAAAGAAAATTTCCTTAGTTCCTTACAGGTTCCAGTCTGGTGGTGAACACTGCATAGGTTTGGCAACCATTGCTGGAAAATAAGGGCTACATGCAGACTGGCACACACACAGGGAAACCGAACTAACTAAGCAAATTATTTTACTTTTTTATAACGTGTAACGTTTCTCACGAAGGCCACGTCATCTCATGTCATCTTAGGAATGCACATTCTGAATTATTTACATAATACACATATTTTTTTTTATTTTATCTGATCAAAACACCTTTGACAAATATTGGCAGCAAAAGAATATTCCATGCAATAAATCTAACACTAAATGTTTTTTTTGAAGCCATCAGAACATACTGACTGATTAACGTGAAACAAGAAGAGTGAGCAGACATAACACAGACGTTAAAAACAATAACGTAAGAGACGTTAAACAATAATCTAACGTGTTAAAAACAATAAGCTTTCAGAGAGTTGCACTGCTTCTGCAGGCTTATCAGCATTTAGATGGTCACGGGGCAGGTTGTTCATCACGTCTCCTGAAGTCAGCACGCATGCTTTTCTACAGAGTCTGAACAATCTGTCAACACAGAAGAGTCATTTCATCCAGTCTTTTTCACAGAAAAACCATTAGAAGGTAAAAGGGGTGTTTTTGTTTGTTCTGTTTGGTTGTTTTTTCTTTCTTTCTTTTGTTCATCGATTTTCCCACAAGTCCGTATTTTAAAAAAGGCAGGATGCCCTAAAGGTAAAAATAAAAAAAAACGAAGACTATTCCAAGACAAATAAAGCCTGTGTTATTGTTCTTACACATTTACTGCATATCATACACACCCTCTTTGATGAAACAAGCCACTATCTGTCTTATGCCTTTATTGTTCAATGTTCAAACAACAAGCAGAAAGTGGAGTTGACACATTTTTCGTATAGCTACCTGCCATTTTGCATCTCTGTTCTGAAGGCATAACTTTGCAGGGGACATTAACACCTGTGTGGAGTGAAGTTTACATTGGTTTCATGTTACATCCATTTTGAATGATAGTTTGAATACAATACAAATTGGATTTTGCCATGAAGGTGGCCAGTTGTACCTCGCATTTGAATACTGCTAACCACTTAAATTATGCAAATATTATTCACTGGGTAAATTGTGAAACGCTCTTATGCATAAGCCTTTCAGGGAAATTTAGCAAGGACCCTGGGTTCCTTTGCACTCTCAACTCCAAAACCAATACAACTCCAATACATTCCTGCTAATCATCAATTAACCACTCTTATAGTTAATACCACACTTATGTTTTCAAGAAAAAAAGTTACACATAAAGGAGAATTTGATGTAATGGGCAACTCCAGGTTCTATCGAATTATCCCTTTAAGTTGAAAAATGTCACACAAAGAGTTCTGACCAACAATAGTGCTAAACATGTGGCCTTCAGCCATTTTGGACAACATCATATCAGCTACAGTACCTGCCTCTCTCAGCTGTCCAGCATTTACAAGGCCTTTATCCATTCTCACTTAATGAATGTTTTCCAACATCCAACATCGAGAGGTGCTGCCAGAAACTCCTGAAAATGAGGAGAAACCTGCCAAACCCAAGAAGTGCTCCCAGATCCTGCAGTTAGGAGGGGAGGCTGACCTGAATGACACTGAAGTGTGGTCCCACTGAACGCTACCACATGTTCACACAAGCCTCTCTGCACCATATTAGCTAAATCCACTGGTTTCTAAAGTCGTGGCCAACACAACCAGCCCACTGTGAGCTCACAGGCCTCACTGGGAGGAGTGCATGCTGATCAATGAGCAGTGGCCCGATGTTGCGAGCAGCAATATATGCAGAGAAGAAGAAAACAACAATGTCAGTGGGGTTAGTAAATAACAGAGCTTAATGTGTGGGACTGCAGCAGGGCAGTGTGAGGATATGGGGCTGGTACCCGTACAGCAGACATGCGTGTTCACCCGCCGCACAGTCGCGAACCAAGCAGCCGTGAAACAGAGACGCTGCACAGAGACACGAACAGCAGAGCCAGAAGAGTCATTCACGCCCCGGCTCATAATACACACAACCTGGGTTTAAGCCCCAGCAATGCCAAGTGCCAATCACGTTCAGAAATCTGCAAAGAATATCTTTAATCTGAAACGGAATTTATCACGAGGCTGTTGACAAACTCTTCAACTACTCATCTCTGCAGACTCTAAATACTCAATGGGCATTTAATACTAGGCACTCTGAAAGGCCATATTACATCACCGTATTATATCACCACTGACTGCCAAAACACAAACCTTCAGTCATGTAAAATATTAGGAAAGCTTTATTTTCAACTTTCATTTGCACAATAATACTTCTGACATAATACTTCTGTTCATAGATCACGATAACTATAAATTCAGTTTCATTTTAAGATTTTATTATGAACTGTCTACAGGACATGTTTCAGATAAACTTACAATCTCAGAAATAAATGCACTGTTCCCTAAAAGAGGGCAAAAAAGTCTAAACTGTGACCAATCCTCTAATTTATGACTGCGTGTTTGGGCGATTAGAACGTGACCTTTCCATTTGTCCCTTTTAAATCTGTTACGTCAAAGAAAGTCAGAAAACATAAACACGGCTGAAATCATCTCTTTTGCCGGTGTAAGGTCTTAGGCTGTGACTGACATCACTTTGAAAGAAAGCACCAGTCTGACGGAGATGAGTCCCAGCGTCCGAGCGTCACTGAGCAGTCAGCACCAGTTTGCTAGGCAACCACACTTGTGATAATTGTCAAAAATGGCAGGCTCTCCTCCTTTAATTGCCATTCTCAAGATTTGCCCACACCGCAGGAGAAAGCCACCGGGCGGAGCAAACCCGCCAGGTCTGATCACGCACACGAGGCTGGGTGTGAGCAGGTCGGGATCCTGTTCCAGCTGACGGTGCTCGATGGTGCTGCTAATGCCGTCCACACCGGCGGCTGTACTCCCCCCCCCCCACCAGTGTGGAATGTACACTATTTATCACCATTAGACACAAGTTGGTGTGGACATATGTAAATGAAACGCTCATGTCGGTAAACAAGTGGGATTTTTCCCGAAATGCAGAGCTACACAATGAGACGGCCGAGCAGTGGGATCAAGTCAGAGTCAAATAACGCCTGAAAAAGCGCCATGAGACACATGGCATGAATTTGAAAAAACTTGCTGTATTTTTAAGCTTCAGTGTAGGCAGTGATGTGTTTGTACTGGATAAAATCCCTGATTACACCAGAAATAAAAAAAAAACAAAAAAAAAAAACACAAACTCAGACCAATTCTACATTTTCAGCCGCCTACATGAAGAAAAAAAACAAAACACTTTCTGCTATTGCGTGCAATTTTGTATTTTTGAACTGTTTTGCTTGACTTGACAAGATTCCACTTGGTACTAAATGTCATGCAGCAAGGATGGCCCCTCCACTGTGGCAGATCACTCTCGCTTGGGTTTGACCAGTTTCAAAGTTTTTATTTTAATCTTTATCATGCATGCAATACACAAAAGAAACCTAACAGAATAAAACATAACAAATATAAATATTAAAGTGTATACAAAGTGCACACAAAGTAGTGTAGCCACAAGCTCAAGTTCCACCATTCTACACGTATTTGATTACTACTGTTTAAACAGTCCTGCAGCAAAAGACCAGCTTGTTATTACCATGTACAATCATACAGTGGGGGAACCATGACACTAAGAGGCATTCGTGCAGACCTGTCCAGAGACCCGGAGTTATGCTCCAACATCTAAGACCCTGGTTATGCCTGTGTGGTCCATGCTGGGCTGAGCCAAGCTAAAGCTAGCTGGAAAAGGGCACGTGTGCGCACGCGTACACACACACACACACACAACGCTTTCTCTTTTTACATTGGCCATGAAAAAAGGCCATGGCACAAGGACCACCGCAGGTAGCTGAGCGCAGCATGAACCCATCCAGCAGCGACACACTCCCACCCATTCACAGCCTTACCTACCCAGTTGATGCACAGCTCCGCCCAGTGAGTGCTTGGCCACGCCCAGCAACCCTACAGCCCCACCCCCAGTCATGGCTTGGCCCCGCCTTGCCTGAGCAACAGAAACCAGGGAGCTGAGAGAATACACCCAAAATGAGCAACTATCTCACTCAGCAGACTGTAACGTTTGCTTCAATCAATGAATAATTTCACAGAAAGAACATGATTCCAACCCAGGTTTAGCATGTTTTAATTTGGTTTGGCAGTAAAGTTCTGAACCAGTGCATATGATATCCACAAAGGTGCTATAAAGTACAAGAGAAATGAGCGTAATGTAACGTATGCTTCATATACTTTTGGAAGTAAATCCTGATATCACTTGGGGGCCCTAGGAGGCGGTGTAGAGAACAGTCCATTGTGGGTTTCCTGTTATAGCTTAGCCACATCCTCTCCTGCCATCTGAGTGTAGATTTCCATTATTTTTATGTTCACAGCTTCAAGGAAGAAATCCTTACTTACTGAAGATGTGTGAAGAGAAATGGGTGACTCATTCCTCATTTAACACAGCAAGATCCGTTTTAAAGGAATACATGTTTAGAATAGCCAATCTATTAGAGTGAACTTGAGTGTACACATATGACAGATACAGTTAGAATATCCCCCAAAAAAAAAAAATTCAAAAACTCCAAGCAAGGCTTATTTACATCTCCACATTTGACATGTTTAAGGGACTGAAAACTAAACAACTTCAATATGGCACCTAGCACGATCCAAAACAGAACGGACATCAGCAGAACCTCAGCACTTCACTCTTTATCTGCTAACAGATACGTGAGCAAACACTGGATGGGGCCAATGCCTGTGTGCCAGCCTCACAGCTGTGGGAAGCACACTGATGAATCAGTGGGGCTAATCCGTACTGCTGAGCGGCCGGCAGGCGCTAGCCTCCTGCACGAAGGCGTCAGTGGGAGGGTGCAGTGATTCACGGCTGAACCAAGGAGTCCCCAGTCTGTCACTTCCAGCCAGGCCAATTACACAGCACAGACTGCTTCACAAGCACACAGACAAGCACACACATACGTGCGCAAGTAAGGGAACGGAACCCTCCATTTAAAACAGCAACGCAGACAGCAGGGCAGGAGCCCTTGTGGAATCAGGGAGCAGCGGCGGAACAGCACCGCCGTCCTGATGTCATTTGCTGTTAATCATCGCGGAGCTTCAGGGGGTTTGCTGCGCCGCTGTGCCCATCATCGCTTAAACCCCAGCACGGTGGAGGAGGGGGGGGGGGTGGATGGGGTTAACGCCCAGCAGAGCGGAGAGCATGCGGGGAAAGATCCGCATGGGCTCCCAGTGCCAGGGAGTCGGCGCTGTATGGAAAGCTGGAGCCCCACACGCTGGAGCGCTACGCCTGTGGATGTGAGGAGGAAATGCTGCGTCGCTGACAGGACAAAAAGGAGGAGGGGAGGGGGGGGGGTAAGAGAAAAGGAGGACGATAGGCTGTCCCACTTCACTTTTGTGCTCTGATGTCACAAAACACATGACCCAGCCTCTCCAGTAACAGCCCGTGAGGAGGGAAAAAAAGCGGCTTTTAAAGCGTACACGTTTTTTGGACTGTGAGAATGTTTCATTCCCCTCACAAACAACCACAGAACCACAAGTGCGGTGCGAGAGATCTCCCCACCACGTCAGGAGGGAGCCACTGGGGTGTAAATGGTTAATCGGCGCGGGTCACCCCAGCCCCAGAGAGCCAGCCAGTCAGTAAGTAGTCTCTAACCACATTCATATATGCCTGGATGGTGCTCCATCCAGTATCTGGGTCTGCACTCTTTCTGAGCCTGCTTGTGACATGTGGCAGTACACTAATTGTGTGCACACGCAGTTCATTAATTATATTTCGGGGTGGCGGTTTGTGTTTTTCAATATGCCCTGATATGGTTTGCGTTCTCAGTTTAGGACCTCAAGGGCCACCACGACCTCAAAAGGAGAATTATCCACCCGAGGATAACCAAGTGTGGCTATGGCGTCTAATAGTCTTTTCAGCTCGGTCACTCCATGTCAGCAAAACTTCTTCTGGGGTAAGTGCTATGAAACATTCTTTTCATTTGAGCGCACTGTGGTTCGGGCAGGGGCCGGTCGGAAGACGCCTCTGTCGAAAGGCACCAGCTCCAGGTCAATAACCAGCCACACATACATGCACACCCACCTTATCAAAGGCAGGGCACAAAGAGAAAAAAGCCACTTCAGAAACGTCAATAGTTGCAGTGTTTACATTTGTAAACATGCTAAGGAGCTGACATGTTTGTATAACTTAAGACTATATTTGTGGAATGATGAGGGGAAAAAAAAAAAAAAACAGTTCTGAATGTATAAACATTCACTCCGGTTCGATTTACAGACCAACATTAAAACAAGATGTGGAAAAATTCAGTCTAAAACTGACTATGGAAGCAGCATGTGCTATGTGTATTATGAGAATTTAAAAGCAGTTTACAGGGAAAGGATTAGTGGAGCAAACCAAATGCACGGATGCCATTTTTCTTAGCTTAGTTTTGATATCTGCTTCTTCAAACATGAGCAGAAACCAGACACTGGACATGAAAATACTACTTAGATTGAACTTTTTATTAAAATAAGATATTCTGTGTAATTGTGTAAAATGATTGAATACTGCAATGTAGGACGTCTAGGCCAGACCTGTGAAGTCGATCATGAGACGAAAAGCCGCAAGCAAAATCAAAATATATGCAAAGCGTACTTTGAATACCTCAAATTTTCAAAATATACTAATATATGCAAAATATGAAACAAGACTGAGTAGCAGTAAGCAAGCATTATATATATATATATATATATATATATATATATATATATATATATATATACACATGCAGTGTAGTCCACAAGGCTCCCAAAAAAACTGGACACACATTTGACACACAACTGTTTTATATAACAACGGTTTTTAGAAAAAGGCGATCGTGAAAACTAATACTTGCAGTACTTTCATCATAAGCCTTCTCATGCTTGCTAAATTACAGACCTCTCGAGCACAAATATTCAGCCTGACCCAGCCAGACAGGGTTATGAGGTGCCGTCATCACTGTGTATCAAGGCATTAAAGATGGTGTCACTAGTACACAAGGGGAGAAACAGAGCCAGGAAACCTCATGTTCCTCTCTGAGCAAATGCTCTGACTGGTTGACTCTCTCCACACAGAGTTTTTAGGATAAGAAAACAATTCCCATTCTTAAAACTGCATGATCGCTGAATACCTTTTTTTGTTTTTTTATTTGCTCAAGTTGCTATTACATACTGCGCATATAATGAACAGAAACGGAACGTGCAAATAAACAAGTCAGGAATCAGAGCAAGGCAGAAGCTGTTCCAGGCTCACCTGAAGGACGCTTCCATGCGGAAGCTCGAGGTGCCGCTGGGCTATTCTAAGCGAGAACTTCTTTCCCGCCATCACTAGTCCATCTGCAGCGTGCTCCACGGCTCACTGCACCATGTGCTTCTCATTTGGCTAGACGCGGTGGGTCCTGCGGTCTGAACGATGCACGTTCATTCTGCTAATTGGTTAGCACAACTCTCCTTTACACTGGAAAAACACTGTTAATGGATGGACAGTGACCCAGCTAGAGAGAGAGAGGGCTCGGCACGCCCCCAGAGAAACAGATAATTAAAGGCAATGGTAAAGGTTAATTAAATGTAACGTTTAAGGCCCCTGCATAAATCTCGCCTCCAGTTTTTAGCACCCACCCTTGCTACACCTATTTATGCTCACACAAATGCTTGGAGGTGGCAGACATCAGCCGAGCTGCGTTTGACTACCAGTCTGAAGCGATGTCCAGCAACTAATTAGGGCTCTTTAACACACTATTATCTACAGGAGCGTTATATTTGCTCACTGACGTTTTGCCTAAATCTCAGTCATACGAGTCTGAGGCTGCTGTGAGCACAACTACTACTCTTACCTGGACATCAGCAAATGTGCAGTTGGGATGGTGAGGACAGAGACATTATATTGCTTTGGTCTTAGTTTTCACAACAAGTGGATCAGTAGCCCTGATGTCTTTATAATGTGCATATTATAATTGAGATGTATATCTGAGTGCTTGAAATAAGTCTAGCATGTTTGGTGCAGGGAGCCAATCATCCCTCTCCTCCTCCTCCTCCTCCTCCTCCTCTTCCTCCTCCTCCTCCATATTTACTCCTAATAGAGAGCACACAAGATCCTGTGTCACAAAAACCTGGAATCATCTACAAATATGTACACAATTTCAATCAAATGCAAAAGAGAACTGCGCAATATGCAGCGAAAGTTTGTCTAAGTGTGTACTCTCAAAAAAAGAAAACATAATTAGAAGGTTTGCAAACCACAGGGTAAATAGAAAGGCTTGAAGAAAAATGACCGAAGTGTTCAAAGGACTGGAAAGAAACTCGATATGGACACTGTTGCATAAGGATTCTTTTTTGATACAGTCAGAGGACTTCAAAGTTTGCAAGTACGAAACTCACAGAAATATGGATCATTGTATCCGAAACATAGACAGTGGGGTTTGGACATCAACAGGTCTCAGTGTGATCTCTGCCTTTCAAAGGCCAAACAAAACCAGAGATACTATTCAAATATGCAGTTAAGGTATTTACACTGTGGTAGTAAGAGTAAATGCAATGGGCCTCGCTCTAAAAATGAACTCACTCACTAGCTTCTTAATATATGTACACATGAATACACACGTGAGTTCATAAACTTTAAATTTATCAGCATAAAGTCAACAACAAGTTAATAATAAACAGACAGTGGGGACACACACACACACACACACATCCACGTGCTTCATTCATAACGTTACGAATGATAAACACTTCTTCCTTGGAAATCATGCCCCACAGAGTATGTCCAATGTGTTGCTTGAGATGATAAAGAAAAGCATTGATGTCTCTTACAAACTTGGAGAGGGCTTCTGAGAAAACAATCAGACACTTCGGTGTGGAGTAGGACTGTGCCAAACACAACATTCAAAGCGGGAAACAATAAATACTCTCCTAACACAAAGAAACTTGACTTGTGTAACATAGAAACCCGGGTTAGCAAACCATCAGAGTGGCCACAAACCAGCCCTAAACAGGAGCCGGTCCATCCATACGTCTAGTGCGTCTCTGGGCAACGAAGGCAGGACGGCAAATACTGGGAACACGTATGGAAGACTGTGGCTCTCGTCAGTGGAAAAGCTCATGTTTGATGGAAGCGCATCTCACAGGAAGTTCGTAGCCCATAGCAAGTTCTTCCATTATCTACGTGCTCCCTGTGCCATAACGGAGGAGATAAGCAGCACGGTTGCAGTGGAGCGCTGCCGTGACAACGCCAAAACGGCAACACTAAGAAAGCTTTACGCACCAAAAGCGTCTCTCACTTCCTTCCCTGCTCATTATTATCTCCTGCTCGAAGAAAAAAATTGGAGTAAAGTTATCAGCGAAAATCATGAGGCGTAAATAAATAATAATGCATATATTAGATTAAAATATATATCAAAAAGTGATTTTCTATCTTTAGTTACAATGTCTTTACTCAGAAATAGTCAACCATGCACAGTGAAAGACTTTCGGATTTTACATACTCAAGTCACTTACCTCATCTTATATTTCTTTTGGTGGGACTATTTGGAATGGGAGGAAGGATACAGCTAAAGAAACACATACTACTTAAATACAGTAATCCTTCCATATGTTATAAAAAGTACCCTGGTGCTGGTTAATTTAACAGGCAATTTCAGTGTGTGCAGGCTTCAGGCAGTTCAGAGAGGAAAATATTTAATGTTCAGATAAGTGGACATGGACTCCACATGGCTGTTTGGACTCCACTATAATGAAGTGAGGCCGAGACTACAGAGGCTCCACGCTTAACAAGGCGCTACCTGTTCTGCCCAACACCAGCCGCAGCCAAACCCGCCACGCTCTATTGATTTAACCTCAGCTGGAATGCAGACATTTCTTTGACTAGGGGATTACTTTAAACCATTTATAATATGATACACACAAGGGCTATAAGGAAAAACAGGACATAAAAAGGCAAGGTCCGAGGCAGGCGAGTGGAGGTGTGGGGGAGTGGGGGGTGGCACTGCCACTATCTCCCCTCCTCGGTTTGCCCTTCCAACTGTGGTTTCATACTTCTCCACAGAGGAAACCCGGGGTTTTCACCCTAACCCTTGCAAAGCTTTATTTCCTTTTAAAAATTGTACACCTTTGATACCTAAACAATAAGAGAACACCTAAAAATCAACTAAAAACTGTCTCAGATTCTCCCCTATTACCGCTGGCCTTAAAGAGAGCCAGCGCCCGCGTGAGGAGAACAGATTTAAAAGTTGTAGATTAAAGGAGAGAGAGGTCAGGAGAGAGAAAGGAAAGGTGATAACACTACGATGGGGTCCGTGAGTCAGGGTAATGGACGCGGGGCTGGGAAGCGCCCGTTCGCCCCGTGTAGCAACACCTACGTCACAGCCAGTCACTTAAGGCCATGTTGGAGAGGTGCACACCTCCCCCTGCATGTGGAAACCAAACCATTACCACTGAAGGACAACACATGGTAATCTGACCACAGCCGTGCTCCTGCAAACCAATCACAGAGAACAAGGCGCAGACACCTGCGAGAATCGAATTACCGCTCAGAGAGTGCCGCGCAGCTATGACACATGCGATGTCTGTTTCTACGGTATCCGATTCTCCTCTAGCATTTCAAGGGCTGGAAGCCACATTTTGTTGGGCCACAGCAAAATCTCAGAACCTTTAACGCAGTTTCTGCAATGTTGACATACAGGCCACTGGAATAAATAACTCATGAAATAAATGGCACCTAGGAAATGTTCTTCTTAAGTAATTCTCCCCAAGTAAAAAACTGGACGAAGCTTCTTAAAATATATGCTACATCATATGACTTTAAAAGTACAGGTTTTGTTGGAATACCACTTCTTAAGAGTTATAAATTTGCTCCCTCCTCCCCAAGAACAAAAAAATACTTTCAATAATTTAATTTATTGCTGTTGGCTTCCTTTTTTGCCAAATAGAAGGCAATAATTTTATTGGTTTATTATTAATTTAAAATAAACTTGGTCAAACCCTCTTTGGATTCCTTGTTTGGGACTCCAAAATCAGTGAGACTCTGGTTGAGTTCAGACTAGGAAAACACTGGCTGCAGCTCTGCAATTAAGTATTAACTCTACATCAGAGTCTGCTGTCCACAATGCTGTTTTTCTGATTAGAATGGCTGTTGACTCATCCTGTGACAGCATGCAGGAGGCTGCCATGGTTACCCAGCCCACAATGCAGCTCTCCTTTCATTGTCTCATATGTTTACTGTAAGCACAAACTGCTCGTAAAGATGTTTTGGGATATCTGTGAATCCTTTGAGTACTTCAGAGAAATACCACCTTTCTATCCCAGTATAAAGGCCAGGTCTAATGTAAAATTTATCAGTCAGACCCTCTGCGCAAGGTTAACAGTCTCCGCTGCTTTAAATATGCATTACGAGTCCAAAGGCAAAACCGCCAAATGATTGTTTTCCACAGGAAAATGAGGGGTAGCGTTTGAGTTTGATCAACTTGGAGGTAATTTTGATGAAAAAAAAAAAAACAATAGAAAATAACTTGAGGTTCCAAACACCTTCAGAGTTTAAGCACAGAACCCGTCATTCTGCTGACAAAGACTGCAGGGCACATTTTGATTCTCTGCTCCTAAATATTAACAATGTTACCTATTAATAAACATGATTTTCTAGGATGAGAGATGAAAAGCAGTCTGAACAAAATTAGAAAGGGTAGAAAAGAGAAGCAGGGGAAGTGGTGAGGCAGGCGTTTGAGAAGACGGGACACGGTGCTCTGAGCTCCACGCTTTTTTTTTTTTGCTGTAAGATCATCTGGATATTTTTAAATATTGATGTGCTAAACTTGAACCAAGCAAGCAAAAAAAGGCCAAAATAAAAACTGAAACTTTTTTTTTTATTATCAAAATTGATGTTTTTGCCTCATTCTGCTTTGAGAGCAGATCAGATGTACTGCTTTGTATGACAGTGCAATCCCAGCATTCACGGGTGAATCTGTCTTGGAAAGCATGTTTCCAGGAAAACATGTTTCCAGGAGAATGAAGAATGAAGAAGTCTTGAACGCATGTCGCTAATGAGCTGAGAGTGGAACTTGACATATGAGATACGCTCCTACATCTCCAGGGGTTTGATACCTTGTTTTGTTTTGTTTTTATAAACCTCAGCTAATAAATCCTAAACACTCTCACTATCATGCTGTCATTTTATATTTGACTGAATTAAATGTGGAAAATGTACACATTAATTTTACAATGCTAGATAAGGATTCAAAATAAGTCATTCAAGTAAGACTACTGTTTTTGGATTGTGATTTTTGTTTATGTTTTTTTGCTGATAGATCAATGTGAAATTCTAGGCCCCTTTTTGAGGCACACAATCTTACTCAGTGTATAATCAAGCAATCGCAAAAAAACAAGAAACAGACTAACAAACAAACATTTTTCTGCAGCTTTTGCAGCCTTGCTGTGGTATATCAGGGTTAGTGGTAATAAGTCAGAAGGGGGTTTACAGGGGGTAAAAGAAAAATAATTATACGTATCTATATACATAATTATATATCTACAGTTTCATAAAAAATACAGATGTGTGTGTACACATACATATGCATAGTAGGATCATAAAAGGACAAAAAAACTGCTCAAAGTACTCAGATCATCTCAGTGAACAGAAAAGGTTAAAACCGGAGTACCTGGCACTGCGCCTTCTCAGCAGAAACACTAGAGTCAAACTGCAGTAAACAAATACTCAATAGTAATGAGAGGTTCTATTCAGTCCCCCAAATTACAGTCTGGTTAACCAGAGTCTGTGTGTGCCAACTCGTATTCCTGCTTGCTTCCAATGGGACCTGTCTCCATCCAAGTTTAGGAAAACATTAAAGGGGCCTTGAAAGTAAAGAAGGCTTTAGAATGGCAGTAACCCTGAAGACAGTGTCCTGAATTTGGCGAGCACTGGTCAGCTTTTCCAACACTGGGCCTGAGCCTGTGCATGAGAAATGAGCTCCAGTGAAACTGGAGGGTGGAGGGGTGGAGGGGTGGGACAGCACTGGTTAGGGCAGCTTGAGATGTATACCAGTCCCATCAACATCGAGCACTGAACGGTAACGTTCTTCGATTACTGGATGCAGCTAACGTCTCACCTCCACGTCCTGAAGAGCAGAGCGCTTCAGTGTAGCCACGCGATGGAAATGAGTCATAACGCACATCAGCATTTGTGAGGAAAACAGGCGGAGCGGCCCAAGGAGCCATAAAAACAATGAATAAGAAGAAAGGATTTCTCTTGAAATGAATACAGCTTATTAATCCAACCCTCAGAACGACTCTGCCTTTCACAGAGACACTAAAAATAAGAACAAGTCTGACTGGATTCACTGGATGTTAATTCATCCACACTAACAAACTTGTCAAGCATTAATAAAGCCACATGACAAAACCACTATTAGTTCAAAAGTGATAATACTTCCAAATGCCTGTAATGCCACAGTCTCTGTGGATATTCATCAGCTCGTGGGTGCTCGTGTGGCAACACTAAAGAGATCACTTTAAAATGAAGCAATGTGGTGATTTGTGCAAATGTGACACACAGCACTCACATTAGGAAGTGACATTACCAAAGGAAAAAAAGCATAAGTAATTACAGTAGGACACAGTGACAGGCAGACATGTGCAGGGGGGAGGAGCCCTGGACTGACCTCATTTGACGGGCAGGTTTTCTAAACAGCCCGTAGCTGTAGTGACAGCTGGCCTCGCCACTGCTCACCGCAACTAATCACAGATATGGAAGCAAAAACACTTTTGTACTTAACAGAGAAACACAAATATGGAAGAAAAATACTCCTAGCTCAGGAAGCTGAGCTTTATAAGTAAACACTCTACGGATAAATGCCCTAAACATCAAATTCAAGTTGCGCCCTTACGTAATAAGTAGGTGATGGTTATCTAAGTTATGAAATGATTTCTAGGTCATTAGCTTTGGAGAATAATACCAATCATTGCAATGTAATGGTTTTAGTAAACGTTAAACTACTACTATGAAGCAGCTTCAATGGACAAGACTTAATTCTGGGAAATATGCCAGTAACTAATTCTTATGAAAGTGATGAATGTCATACTAACATTTCAGCAGCTGATTCCCACATATAGCTCAGTTACCACAGTGGCGTGTCTACGTTTTCGAGCAGCTTCATCTAGCACATCAGACACAAGCACCCAGTAGAAAACAGAACGAAACGCTAGACAGACTCAAGTCCACAAATATGCTGCTGTGGCTTTGGTCTGGGCATACAAACACCACCATATTAACACCCTGCCACAAATACAAAATAAATATTTGTACCAAGTTTGAGCATTGCACAATAGCATGTGAGCTAAAGATAAATTATTATTTCTAGCATTTTCTGCTAAATAACGGTAGGATTGCTGTGCTTTGTTTTTTCTCCACTCGGTGTGGAGAGACATGTTCAACGGTCACACAGTCCCGAAGCCACAGAAACGCAGTTTCACCTCGTTTGAACTTTTTCATGCAACTGGCACAGTGGTGCCGATGACCTGCTGAGCTCACGTTAGGTTTCCTTAGAAAGTCACGGAGATCCGGTTGCAGCCACAGGCAACGATACGCTCCAGGTCGTCAATAGTTAAAGGAACTTTGGACCACATGAGCGGGGAGCCACTTCCCCGTTTCTCTGCCGTGACCTGAGCGGATCCGATCCTGTCCCGAGCCCAGAGGCATCAGGACTGCTCGTAGACCTCAGCCAGGTTGCTTCTGAAACTGGACTCTTTCTATGTCACACAAAAGTTCAACCTACATCTCACCAACCTGCAGCTCTACAAAACAAACTCATCAATCGTACAAGATTAAAATGTAGACATGTGTATTTAAACTGTGGAACCAACCCAGGCAAGCAGTGAAGACCGTGTCAAATCCACAGAGAAAGGGAAAAGCTGAACGCTGTCCACACTCAGCTGGATGGGTTTCCTTCTTCAGCACCTAACGTGTGGAGTATGGAAACCCCCTGTCCAAATCGAGCACTTCTCAGAGCCATATGGAATACAATGGGATACATGTCATGGCAACACAGAGCACAGTGAAGGACAAGGTTTCATCAAAGGGGGGGTGGGGGGTGTCGCTGCTAAGCTGTGAGCTGCTGCCCTGTGAGCTGCTGCCCTGACCTTCTCTCCGAGGTCGCAGCGGCAGCGGAGCTCGTTCAGGCGTGGACGGCGGGAGCGTTGGCTGGCACGGGTCCTGAGAAAACGGACCTGCGCTCTCAGTTCCCTCGTCTTCAGCTGTCAAATCAGACGCGCGCCACTGCACTTAGCCAACTGCTAATGCTATTGTTTTTATTACTGTTGTTATTGAAAGCAAACAGCGGAGCATTACCAAAACATTCCGGGGAAAGGTGTAATTTAGTCCACACCCACTCAACCACAGTTTAGCTCTTAACCATGCCCTCCATATTGCTACTACCAATAAAACGTGCCGAAGTGATCACCGTCGCCTGACTGCACAGAGAACAGAGCCGGATTTGTACATTTCGGACCCTAGTGGCATTTGCGCACATTTACGCAACGGACTCCCTCAGGACAGTCCTGCGGTATGCGTCCGCCCCAGTACTTAGCTGAATGCCTGAAACCTTTGAAAAAGACTACCAGAAAAAGAAAGTTCCTCGACACTCAGATCACTGGGACAGTAGCCTCTGTTTTGTTTAGCTTGTTTCTCTTTTAAGAGGCACACTACAGTTCCATTTCTTCTCATATGAACCACAGAACTTCCTGCCATTTATAAGTACAAGTGATCTCAATTAGGGACCTCCGTGAAGGCAGGAGGCGGCAGACAGCCATGGCAGCCGGAGCCAGAGGAAAGCATCTTTACATTTTCCTCCCTCACCGCCCCAGACGGTTGCCATGCCCTGGGTAGACGGCGTCAGAGGCACGCACTCCAACACGACTGTTTTACGGTACGCCGACGTCAACGTCAGGAACACACGCTTTCCTAGCGTCATCCTGCATGTGCCGGCCACTTTTTTCCTACTGGAAGAGATTCCAGTACAGAGTTATTAGCGCGTGCTAGGACAAAGAAAAGCTAACTGCAGGGAAGAGCGTGCTGCTAGCAGGGGGTGTGGCTTTGTACTACATCGTTAAGAGCGCTGCGTGAGAGAGAAGATCATTTTTCCAGATCATCATTCAACGTAACACAAAGCTTGCCAGGAATGAAAAGAAATGTCTTTCAGCCGAGCCCTTTTACACTCCCTCAAAAGTGCTCATCACCGCAGCCTGTAATTAAATGTCTTGCAAAATATAGGCCTGTAAACTGGGGTTCTTCTTGGAGTCATATGTTTATGAACTTTTCAACAAAGCAGAGTTTGAAGGGGTAATATAAAGCGTGCTCACACACTCTGTAACGTGGAGCGTGAGCTCACAAGCGTGCTGTCCACACAGCAGCTCACCGTGCAAGACTAGAAACAGCCAGTCAAAGAAGCGACACGCAAGATTAGACGCAAGATTAGACGCTGCCGTAGCTAATAATGCAACTAACCCTCCCACGGGTGGATGCCTGAGCTGACGTGGTCACCTTCTCTAACGGGACCAGGGATGAAACATCACCACCTTTGGCCCATCTTCATCACCAGGCTGGTGACAGTGTTTTAAAGCAGATGTATGACTTCAAATAATAATCTCTTCTTACTATTACTAATTATTATTATTACTATTATAGTACACTGACTATACTATAGTGTCACTGTACTTCAATACTGTCACTGTGGTATCCTGGCTCACATACATTTTTATGTGACTCAGAGATGCAGTCCAAAAACAAATTCAGAATCATGCACAAAGAAGGGGACGAGGTATCGCTGTGAGCTATACGCAAACAAGCGCTTTAACGGGACAGATTTTTTTGTAGGCCGTGTACATTTTTCCTGTTCCTCCCGGTCTGTGTACTATGCGTATCTGCAGCCGATCAAGGTGTCCTCAGGTGGGGTTCAAAGACGACGCTGCAGAAGTTATTTCACTGCGGCTTCCCAAACCACAAACACCATGTGGATGAAAGGCCACTGGACTGCTTCGTTCCTTGGGTTAACCCAGCGGAGAGATCTGGAGAGTGGCATCGTATTACACACTCCACATTCAGTGATAGTTATTTGTAAGAGAAGCAAGACTTTTCTGGCTAAACTACAGTACACTCATGTGCTCAGGCTGTGCATGGCCAGAGCTCCAGTGATGACCTCCAGTAAACAAGTGCTGCTCATATCGACCACATGGCCTGATAACTGGTGCTTCTGAGCGTGCACGCCCCAGCCTGTTCTTCATGAGGCCTGTCGTTCTTCTGCATATTATTTCTTTCACTGGCGATGAGCAAAATGTCTGAGCTAAGGCTAAATGCCGCTTGATGGTGCGGAGTTTGATGTATCGTGCCTTTTGAGGTTTGGGGAATGGCGCGAGACCTTCTCACCTCTGATGTAGTTAGGGTCTGCCCTTGTGTGCAAAACGACCACCGGCTTTGAACTCATGATGAAAATGATGACAAGTGACCTTAGCATATATATCAATAAGACAGGTATGTACATACAGATGCGTGTGTGTGTGTGTGTGTGAAAGGAAAGTGGCCTGCTGAAACATTTATGTTGATACCCCTGGCAGGCTAGTTTAGTTATGAAAGGGTAAACTGAATCCTTAGCAAATAGGGAGGATAGTACTCTGCAAAATAGTAGACACAGTGAATCAGATTGTGAAGTGGTACATAAGGTGAATATTAATGTGCAGAGTGACAGATATAATGAATAATAATGAGGTTCATTGTAGAAAAGCTGTATATCATTGTAGAGAATGGTGTAAAGATGGTGTACATTAGAGGAAATAGTGGTTGATATGGTGAATGTGGAGAGTGGTAGATTAAGGAGAAGTGCTAGAAATGGTAAGCATTAACATGGAGTGATAGATATGATGAATATTAATGTAGTCCAGTGGATAAGGATAAGGTTTCATTTGCAGAGTGGGAGATGGGGCTTTATCTACTTACATCATGCTCTGAAGCTCTGGGATGAAGCTGGTTGTCTTTGCAGATCCTCTTCCTGCCCCAGAGGTGCTGCTGGCTACCATGGGGCTTGCAGCACTGTTGCTCATCTGTTTTACATACATACACACGCACACATACGAGAGAGACAGAGAACACAGGGCTTTCAGGCACTGCTCATTTTGCCGTGTGTTCCATCAAAGCCAGCGCAATTATAAAGCCACTTCACAAAGAAAACGGTTCCTGATGCATCGACTGACAAGAGCAGGGAAATACACCACATAAGACTGAACCTGAATCATGACAAAAGACTCTCCAGAATGGTACAGAAGTCAGCAGATGTCAGAAGGAATACAGCATGCAGTACAGTTTAGACTGAACTGTGGCCACGTAATACTCTGTATAATATGCAAAATGTACTTTTAAATGTGAAACTCTGAATCCTTATAATGGGAAAGCTGGCAAATCCTCATAGCAAGGACAAGTCAGCAGAAATTTGCAAATAATTCTTGATATATGAATGGTTCAAAGCAACTAGCCATTCAGATGTGATTAAACTGGGTTGTGGTGCTCACCAAACAGGGTATTTACACAAACCACTTCAGCAAGGGTCAGATGGCACTTGGGACAAAATACTGTAATTTCCATTATCCACGTTCCAACAGAAAATATATATACACACACACTGGTATATTTCCATAAATCACTCTCATTTTGTGCACATTCACAACTGAATTTTGCCCAATTCCCTTGTGAGAAACATTTTAAAAATAGCAAAGAAAGCATTGACTTCAACATCTGGTTTCACTTTCCATCTGAAACTTTTTTTAACTGTCAATACCTAATCAAAAATACCGAAAATTAAAAGACTAAAATTACAACAAATTTCAGCTTTTCTGTTTTTATGGCTAAAAAGTGCCAAACCTGGAGTGGAAATGTGTTTTACAATACTATTCATGGCCATCAAATAAGGCTGTACGATTATGAAGTAGTCTGTTTCACAAAACTGCAAAAGACATTAATAAAACCACAGTGTGTTAATAAACACTACTGGTACTAACAGTGTGTCATGTCAATATCAACCTGTATTGGCATTGGCCCCTGACACAACATTACAGTGTATCTAGATAATACTGGCCTACCTAGATCTCTCCTAGTCAACACTGAGGCCAAAGACCTTACAATCACAACTACATTAATAAACCTGTTTAAACTGCCACTGAACGAAGCGCATTACTTGCTAGCTCTAAACGTAATTAAGGGAGACTTTCTTATAGAACATGCACTGCAGATAACATTCACCACACAGCTATCCTGACATTTTGCAGTTAGGCCTTCTCAAACACAAGCCCATGCCTAAGAAAACAAATTAACAGGATGCAGACATTCACCTGGAAATAGACCTTGCAAAATGTAAATGTCCTGATTGTTGAACGTGGTGAGATTTACATTTGGAAGCAGAGCCAGGCGAGTTTTGACAGCCCACCAAATTTATATGAACAAAATCACCTGATGCATCAGCTGGTGGCTTGACTGAATTCAAAACCACTGGCTTCCTATGGCAAAGCCCAGTCATCAGACTGTCAAATCACCCAGGTGCACTCCCTTCTCTTACTGAACAAAATAGGGAACAAAAGCCCTGATAGTCCGTCCAGAGCTTTCCCCATTGTTGCTGACTATTCTCAGTCCAATTTAATGCTGTCCATATCCACCACACATCAAAGTAGACAACAAACAACACAGCAAACATAAAACTGCTAGTTTACAATAGGACACATAAAGCTAAAGCATTTAAAGTGTCCCTGGAGCAGGAGTGCAGACAGGACTCTCTTCCCCAGTAAATCCACCCGGGCACAGCATTTCACATCCTTCTGTTTTCACCCCCTCTGTTGGATGAAAGCTTCAGCCTTTGCACTGACTTATGAAGGCAGATGGTCACCATACTAGGCAAAATGAATTCAGATGTGGCAAATGAATCAAGATTACTTCAACATGCAAAGGTCTGAAAGAGTGCTTTACTTTGAACGAACAGAACAGGGAAGCCTTTTCTATTTATTGCATTTTCCTCTCTATAATTAACTAGACTTTTATATAGCTTTGCTTTTACATTTCTTTCTCTTCAGACGCCTCGTTAATTTACCAATTTAATCTTGGGCATGGAATCGAGTGTTCAGAAGCTTTGGTGGTGTTTAGTATGTTCTAGGTAAAAGTTATTGCCCTTGTAATTATACTGCTGAAATAAAGAAAGAAATTTTGAATAAAACACTGTTGGAAAAACAGTTATGGATTAGGCTATGCTCTTTTTCGAATAATAAGTTTTGTTCAGTGTTGCATTGCCTGTTACTTTACAAGTAAACACCTTCAATGTAAAAACCTTCAATGTCCCAAGTGATAGTGTAATTCATGTTGTGATAGTGCTGTTATAACATTCCAGTAAAATTAGTTTTGAAAAATTAAAAAGGAAAACGTTTAGCTACGTCCATCTAAAACTACCACAAAGACATGAAATTAACAATTGTTTTAACCTGAAAGTGCTCAGCCAAGATGAGCAGTATGTGAAATGTTTTGGACGCCACAATGAAAAAGCAACAGAAGTGATATTCAAAGTTAATTCCAGCCCCACATCCCTCCTACCTCCCGCTGCTCTATGCGACTACCTGCGCCTCGCTTTGTTTGCATAAGAAAGTGAATTAATGCAAAAATCCTTTTTTCTGCATCCAAAATTATTGACTAAAGACTCGTGGACGTCTATGCAAATGAGAAATCGGTGGTGGCATAAGGCCTTTGTTAAACGAGTGAACGTCGCTCGCAAAAATCGTTCTCTGCCTGCGTTTTGCCTCGTGTGTGTTTGCACAATGACGTCTGCTGCCCTGCCTGCTCGTGCCTCCTCAGCACTCGCAATAAATACACGAAAACGTCCTCACAGCCACAACTAAACTAACTAGCTGAATATTTACACTACGGTGCAAGTGCACCGTTAGATCATCCAAGTAACAGGATACAAGGCGCAAACAGTGTTCATTTCTCTGTTTAGATAACAGACACACTGGAGAATGCACAATGGTTAATTAAACGGCAAATGACTAAATAAAAGTAGAAATGTAGCTAGCCTAGCACTTGGAGTTGCACGGGCGAGCAATGCGATTCAGCCTGTTTAGCGCATTAACGTTATGAGGGGCTCGTGCATGCAGTGCAGTCTGTGGGAGGTGCAGAAAAGAGAACTTATAATAGGCTAACTCTCAACACGACTGTGACTGCACGCTTAGTGAGAATGCGTTTACCTCTCTGTTAACTAGACAATATCGAGTCCCCTTCGTATTTGTTCTCCTAACTTATTCGGCGTCTCTCTCTTTACTAGCTACGTCTATTGAACTTTCCGGGAGATTGCTTTTGACGTCACACTGGGTCGTCGCGTTGGTCTATGGGTATTGTAGTTATACGTGGTGTTTAAGGCTATAGCCCAGTCGAAAACTAGCACCCCCTGTAGTTCCCAACACTTTTGAGTCGCACAATAAAATACGAAATCATACGTTCAACAGCGCCACCCAAAGATCATTATTTTCGTTCAACCTGCGCTTCTTTACGTTGCCAAAGTGGGATGAAAACTATACAGACATTTACAACAGCAAATGTATAATACTATTGAAGTGGATATAAACTGTGTCTTTGGCTTAATCTAAATTCATTACGCCAAAGACAGGAAAAGACACTTTGAGAGAGCAGTTAGCTTGTCCGTGACAGGAGGCATGTGAGAACAAGTGCCCTGGATTATTTGAGTTTGCACATTAGGTCCATTGTTGTTGCTGTTGTTGTTGCTGCTGTTGTTGTTGTTGTTGTTGTGCTCATTTGGCTGTTGGCAATTTGGTTGTCGTGCCCATTTATGCCCGTTTAGTTTGTAAGTTCGTTTGTCTACTTATTTACATGAAGAGGAAGAGCACTTGTGTGCACGTGTAAACATATGCCTGTTCAATAATGCCAGGCTATATCAACTTTCTCTTAGAAAGATTTAAGTGCGGATTTAAATGTCACTCATCTCATCTGCAAGTGCTTCATTATTGCGCTGTTTCAATGTCTTTAGCCTGTTACAGCTATATAATGTGTTGATCAGTTTTTGTACGCGTCTACGTTAGACGGAAACCGTACATATCAGCTGTCGTTGCACATATTAGTTCATGTCAGCTAGCACACGGAATCTTTTTTTTTCTTTCGTTCTTTCGTTTATTCTGATTCAACGAAATGACCGGTCCTATACACCACGTGCTCATGGCTCATCAGCATAATAATCATCTTGCTTCGGCATATATAAACCACAAAACCTGAGCTCGCGAAGTCCCTGCCTCCAAAGACAAACCACACAACGAGACAAAAAACTGCGGGTTTCTATCTCCTTCATCTCTAACCACAACTTTTGGAGACACATTTTTAACCCTTGACTGTGATCGGGGCAGTTAGGAGGAAAAGTCTGTCTTAAAGATATATTCGAGAGCTGCATTTAAATTATTAGCTTGCTTTTATTTCAGGGTTACTCTTTTTGACATGACATCTGTTTTTTCTATTCGGGTTTGTATTTCTTCAACAAGTATCCTATAGGCTATAGCGACTGACCTTAGTCGGCGTTCCTCGTGTCTCAGGATGCGCGATTTTATCCGGGACCTTTATGTTACACTTGTAAAATTCCAACTGCGGAGAAACAAGGGAGCTCACAAATCATGCCTCTAATTCTTCTGAGCAGAAATACGTTCGGGCGTTGAGTTTAGACAAAATCTCACACGCAACGCAATTTCAGTTTCGAGTCGTAACGCGCGCTTGTGTCGGAGCGACCGAGCAGAGAGGGGGACATCGACTTCGAATGATGCGCACGCTAATTTAAACCAACTCCTCAAACTGTTCGATCAGTTTTTCAGTGGAAGCTTTGGAGGACTTGAAGACATTTAAATAGAAAGACTGTCAAGTTCACCTGGAGAAGCCACTTTGCTGCCACTGATTGTCGTAATGCGCATTCCAATAGATCCCAGCACCAGCCGGAGGTTCAGTCCGCCGTCCAGCAGTCTTCAACCGGTTCCCGGAAAAGTGACTGATGTGAGCTCGACTACCGCGCAGCAAGAGGCGAGCTCGGCAGTACCAAGACTCCGACCCCACGATAACAGAACGATGGTGGAAATCATCGCGGATCACCCCGCAGAACTGGTTCGAACGGATAGTCCAAACTTCCTATGTTCTGTCCTGCCATCTCACTGGAGATGTAACAAAACTCTACCAGTAGCCTTTAAGGTAGGTGTTCGGTTGTTTCTCTACTCTTTATCTCATATTCATTGTTGGAAATTAAAATACTGTGAAGGTTTCATTCTGTATGAAAACTTGTTTATCACTCACTTGTCCTCACTGGTTGCATATTTTCTTTTAAAAAGTTTAGGTCTTTGATATAACTATTACACAAATCGCCATAAAAGCAAGTTTCTAAATAAGCTACATTTAATTAATTAAAACTTGCTCTATTGACACTTTTGCAATGAATAGCTTAGCGCACGTACACGGACAAACCGTATATAAAAATAGATGTCACCAAAGTGCCTCTCCGTAATGATGGAATCAACTGAAATTTGAGAAAGTGGAGCTATTCGTGGCGACATTCGCATGAATGTTTGATCATCTCTTCACGTGGACTAAATATCTTAATAGAAATCTAATTCTTACATTAAATAAGATCAGTGAAAATAAAGTACATTAAAAGTAATCAAATAGGATTTAAGCCGTTACTGCATCTTGATATAATTGGAGGCTTCTGCTGGAGCTGTTAAATAAACCAATGGAAATTAAATATTGAACTAAACTATGGTTAAGTCACGTAAATCAATGAGCCATTTTATGTATTCACATTATCTATCTGTTTATTTATTTATTTATTTATTTATTTATTTATTTATTTAGGCAAATGGGCCTTTATGTGAATTTAGTTTCTCGGTAATGTAAGCCAAAGCAAAAGAAGTCTTAAGATAATAGGCTATAGTCCTATTGTATTAGGGTGTTTGTGAAATTATTTGAATTTAAAATTTCTTGTTCGAAACTACGTTTAATCTTTAAGAATTAATTTAAACTTACATCTGTAGTTAAAAATAGCTCCCTAACAGATCCCTTCTCAAACTGTAGCTAATCACACTATTATCTGAATGTTGGGATCTTAAGTTTTGAAAGGTCTGCATTTTAAAATACACGTGGCTTCATGTCTTTTTTGCCTTCGTGCCTTCATTAATTTTTTGCGTGTGTTTGTATTTAGCTAGCATTAGGGTATTCTAGTACATTAACAGCAATTTCCAAGTACATAATACTTCACGTTGACAGATACCTCTAGCATTTAATAGTATAATTAAAATTTGTTTTTTTTTACTTAGGGATTTATATGCACCCTTTACACACAATACATGCTTTGGTTTAACAATGGCAGTACATGGATACTTGAATTTTATTAATATTCACATCTTCAGCTTTGTGTGGTCTTAATATGGTCCTAATGTTGTAATACTGCCTGTTTGATCTTTTATCTTTTGTCTTTTTTGAACTAGCATTGTTTGACAGACACAACACATTGGCTAAATAATGCTGTGATGAAATGACAACAGTCTGCTTTGTGGCGCAGGTTGTCGCACTGGGCGATGTTCCCGATGGGACAGTGGTGACGGTCATGGCAGGAAATGATGAGAACTATTCTGCAGAGCTGCGCAACGCATCTGCGGTCATGAAGAACCAAGTGGCCCGCTTTAACGACCTGAGGTTCGTAGGCAGGAGTGGACGAGGTCAGTAGCTCCCCTGTTCTATTTTTTAACTGTTCATATGTTCTGGCTATGATTTCTTTTTCTGTGAACCACACGATGTGGTAAAGACACATAACGACGCATGTTGGAAAATCAAGGGCATAGTAATAGTGGTTATGCATGTGGTAGATCATCCATGGAGATACCAAACCACATTTTTACCACGGATACCTGGGGTAGGCAGCATAGTTCATGAATTCATTCTGCACAAATTCTGGTGTCGGTAGTTGATTGCAGTATTCTTCTGAAGTTGTAGCAGTTGAAAGAACACGTAAACACGTTATTGAAGGGTAGCTGCATTACATATCATGGAGCGTAATTTGAGTGCTTCCTCGCTGAAGGACAAGAAAGCAGTGGGCGTGCTGAAATATTTCCACCTTTGAAGTCTGGTCTTGTGAGTTTTATGATAATTAATTATGATGGCGTGTTCCAAACACACGCATATTTATACACTGGACCCATGTACACTTCCACAGGGGATAATTGCGGCCCATGTACAGGGCTTAGACGTTAGTGTTACATGTATATTCCTCTCAGGCCTGGCGTGCGCAGATGAATGCAGCTTTTGATATGGGAGCAATTACTCCAGAAAAGAGCCCCAGTCCTTGTGATCCTGTGGGAAGACCCCGTTCAGAAAGCAGGCCTTTGAAGAAGACAGGAGAGGCAGAGGGATCAGAGGACCAGGGAGTCTGGTGCTGGAGGCAGCCGAGCGCCCGCGAGAGCAGTCTAGACTTGCCTCTCTAATCTTAACAGGCGCTTGGAGTTAAGCACTCAGGTGTTCGGTTAGGGATCCCTACAAAGGCCTCTTGGAAGCACGCTGACTGAAATGTGTTGATAAATGTTCGATTCAAGTCCCCCAAGAAGCCCGAGCGGCAAGGTATGGAGGCTGTATGATAAGGTAACGGCAAGTATGTAAGCATTTTCTCTGTTTAAGCACGGGAAACACACTAGTCATCCATCAAAATGAACATGCAAACAGTGTTTGCTCAGGCACCTCTGACAGACATCTGACTTGCTTCCAACCACTGGGCTCAGCACATTCTTTGTGTATCACACGTCCCTACACACACCCTTAGTTCACATTTACGGTGTGTGTGTGTGTGTGTGTGTGTGTGTGTGTGTGGTGGGGGTGTATGTGGGTGGGTGGATGGGTGACTATATGTATGTGTGTGAGAGATAGATAGAGCAAGTGTGTGTGTTTTATCTGCTCACAGCTGTCACAGAGAAGAGGGCCTTGGCCCACATGGGGACCCTCACCTCACCAGGCTTGGGTTTCTCCTATCTCTGACATGGGATCTGCAGGAGGAAGTCACAGAGGAGATAGCACAGCATAAGGAAATTAAATATGGAAAATCATCCTGCATGCATGTAGATTCAGATTAGATACAAATGACCAAAATCACCAAATTAAAGGATAAAAACTTAATGCCACAGCTTTATTCCTATACAAACTGGCATAAGCGGAAGTTTATCTTGAGTCAACACATAATGTTTTGATTTAGGATTAAGGTAACGACATCCATCAGGATAGTAATTATCAAACAAGATCGGTGAGGTCTTTATACTTTTATTTTGCTATTGCCAGTGACAATAATTGCCAACAATTTGCCCAATAATTGGGCAACAATTGGGCAGTATAGGCAGGGTGGTCAGCAGTAGAGGCAGGTGGTATTTTTAGGTGGTGATGTGTCGCTGCTGGATGCAGAGCTGAGGCAGGGCAGTCTGGGCACTGGGCTCGCGGTGTGGGTGTGGGATCTGGTTACTGGGAAGGGCAGGGCTGGGTTTGATTGTTGGACGCAAACGTGTGTTTGAGGGCTACAGGACAGATTCCTGAGGGAGAAAGCAAGAGAACGACTTTAGCAAGACGACTTGAGAATTACAGTAACAGCTCCATCAAGGCTGGCAAGCTTAAAGCTTAAAAATATACAAAACATAGGCTCCCTCAAATATGATAATGACAGGCTCCATATTATGATAAGGCAACATGACGGCCACGGTAACAGCTTGTTATACTATGTACATATATGGTATATATACACAGAGTTGCTGATTTCTTGGGTACACCTACACCTAGCTACAAATCCTTTTTTAGGGTCCATTCTATATACTATAGAAATTATGTTTTAATTAACTGATGACCTGTTTCAAAAAATACATAGGTGATGCATGGCTTTTTATATATATACTGTATGTGTGTGTACAACACACAGTTATTCGACGTCAGCATGCATGAATAAGTGTTGCATTTCCTTTGTGTTTCAGGGTGTCAGGCAAGCACTACTGACATACTGAGACAGGATTAGTTATTCTGTTTCTATGAATAATTGCAGATTGAGAGAATTGCAAAAAATGAAGCCCAATCAATAAAGTGGTGAGGTAGTTGTTCCTCACCAGCGCGGCCGCATGGGCCAAGCGTGGCTGGCTGCTCCACTGAGTCACTCGCTTTCCCGCCCACCTCTTCCTGCCCCAGCAGCAGATTGCAGCTCAGAGAATGTGTCATGCCTGACTTCACAGCATACTTTGCAGATTACTCTCACTGCTGAGTTTGTTCCTTTTGAAGAGCCTCTTCGAGCTTCCTGTGTTGTCGTGAGAAAGTGTCGTTTTATTGTATTTCTGCAGCATTACAGCATCTGAAGAGCACACAGGATGGAGGTTCTGAAACATAGCCTGCCTCTCCAGACATCTTTGCTATTAAGCTGATGTTTACAATAAATATATCAATAACCGTAACTCAAAATTCAACAGACAGTAGACATTTTGTTTCATTCACTGAAATATTTACCGTTGAGGTTGGATTGTGTGAAGGGTCTTGTGAGGACTGAAAAGGTCGTGTGAGGACAGAGAAGACACCATGGGACTAGCTTTACATTGAATCCCCTTAACACATGACATCGTCGTCCTGAGAACATTGAAGGCTGAGGCGATGTTGTTGAACATGTTAAACAAAGGAAAACCACCAATGTGGCAGACAGCACTGCAAAGATCTCAAACTGCATTACAACAGGCTTGTGCCATATATTAGCGCTAGATGTATGTAAAATCACTGTTTACTCTGCTTTGCTGTGTAAAAGCAAAGCCTCCCACATCCTGTCTTATAGTAGCCAATAATTATCTTGGGTGACATTCTATTTCAATTTAATGGCATTATTGTCTATTGTTTGAACTCCGTTTCAAATTATTAACTCGAGTGTCAGTTAAAATCCTACAGTTGGCATCATCATCATCAGCAGACAAAATGCAAATGTGCAGGGCACAGTGAATGTGAGACATTGTGCCGAGGTCTAATGGGGAATGAACCTTTGTGTGTCTTGCAGGAAAAAGCTTCACTCTGACAATCACAGTATTCACAAACCCACCCCAAGTGGCTACTTACCACCGAGCCATAAAGGTCACAGTGGACGGTCCGCGCGAGCCAAGAAGTAAGTGCCCCCCCAAGATCACCCATCATGTGATAACAATTAACACGCACAAAGAGATGCATACTTCTGAAGACTGTCCAATATATGAGCGGAGCTTCTAAAGGGCTGTCCAATACATGAACGATGCTGACTGACTGCATGTTGTCACCCCCACTGGACTCCTGCCCCTCAACCCAGTCCAGAGGTGGGAAGCAAGGGCGAGGCCTGCTGGGGGGGGGGGGGGGTGGGGGTGGATGATGGATGAATGGGTGCATGGATTGTGTTAGCACGCTGTTTTAAAAAATGGATCCAGCGCGCCTGAATGCACAAAGGCCCCCTTTGAGCAGCAGAGGGCTCGCTAAGTGAGAGGCAAACACAAACACGCTCCATGGTGCCGCTCGCCTTGCGAAAATGTTTACGGTATCTGCGTCGTGTCTGTGTCCTTCGCACTGCAGAGGCAGCGCCCCCAACCTTTCACCTGAGGCTCCGTCCCACACGCACATAATCACATACGCACACACAGGAGGGCTGTTTGGAAGCTACATAGAGGCTGCTGATAGGCCCCAAAACAAGGTGTCAAGCCTTGGTCTTGTGCAAAGGATAGGAGGACGCACTGCCGTACAACCCCGAAAGCTAAAGTATAAACTGTTCCTTTCTGTTTGGCGCAGGCTATCGTGTGTGTTATCCCAATGTGCTAGTACAACATAGCAAGTGTTTAAAGCTGATCCTTTGCGTCGTTGCCTGGTGTGGGTCACTGCACACCCTGTGATGCCTATGGACTCTTTCTGGCAAAAACAAGGTTCAGTTGTCATCCAGCTCTGAAAGTGCAGCTTCTATCGATTAGTGTCTTTCACAAAGCCTTTCTGCTCTCCCCTGGAGATCACAACAGCAGTGTTTCTCACAGCACATGACTGCTCTCTGTACCTACAAAGAGTAAAGCAAACACACAACACTTCCAAATTTCAGTTTTCGAATGGGGCCCCAGAAGCTGTAAATACACATGAGCTGTCAGAAATTACTTTCACGTGGCCCACATACAGAGTTCAACTCATTTCAGTCTGTGTTTATTTTAAAGCCTGTTGCAGGTTGACATTTTGGCTAAAACTGTGCGAAATGCAACCCTTTGTAGCAGACAAATCTCACAAAGCAGGCTCAGGTTCCGTCACCTGTTCATCCCGAATGACAGATGCAGGGTAATTAAAACTCCATCCCTGAAAAACACTTCTTGTCAATGCTCCTGCTGTTTATGTGTTTGACAATTTGTTTCATTCAGGCATGAAACAAGTCAAAACAAGCTTTTATAATGTGACATGACGGTTACAATCATTTGATTAACATTCTTGTTTACAATTAGAGCCGGTTTTTAGTAACTGGCATCTGACATCATGAGGTTTTTTGGTAAGTGATTGTGTCAGATTATTCACTTCCTTTTTTTTCTCAGTGCAGTTAATCCCCTGTTAACAGCACTTCTCTGGGACCCATTAGGCCCGCCCTCTTGCCTACTCATCATGCCCTGGTCCTGCCACAGGTCCCCAGCTGTGTCGTGCTGTGTGCTGTGTGAGGGCCCAGTGCACCTCTCGGCCCCAGTCTGGTCGGGCACCCGTGAAAGAGGAGAGAGTGTGATAGCTGTGCCAAGCAGCCTGGCACGCAGCTGTTCCCACACGCTCTTTATTCTTAGATGCATAGATAGTTGTATTTTTGTCTGCTAAAGTTTTTTTGGCAGCAAAATCAATGCTATCACTTCACATGGAGTTTTTCTGTTCCTTCTACCATCCGCTCGCGTTCCTCTCAATTAACGCATCTGGCCACAGACATTTGGAGCCACTTCATACCAGGGTATGATCATCACTCATTATTGGATTAAATGTGCCCTGTGGCATCACTGATTTGACAGGACTTTGATCTGGTTCTTCTCCCCCTATTTTTGAGTGCCGTTCTCAGGGGAAACAGAAGTACATGGCTTCCAAACATGGCCTCTGTTGATGTAAACAGTAAAGTTTGAGTAATGAGTGGATTTGACACTGGCCTTTTATGAGTGTTGGCCTGCAGTAGTGCAGTTGGGACAGTGGTACACAGCAGCAGAGAGTTAATGTCCATGAAGTTATTTATCTCCACCATATACAGCCATTCATCTCACAGCTGGCATTATTTTTGGTCAAAATGCATGTTGGTGCCATGATCAGATAGTAGTGGTCGTCATTCTAGGCTAGTTTTCAGTGAAGATATCTTTGCACATGACCAAAACACAATAGCTTTCCTCAGATCGCTTTTCTTTAAAAAAGAGTTACAGTGTTAAGTCATCATCTCCCTGACCTATGCTAACATTTTCTCTTATTTCCTATTTCCCTTTACCCCTCTTTCTCTCTCTTTCTTTCACCCTCTCTCTCTTTCTGTTTCTCACTCATCCATGTGGTCTTGCTAAGCATCAGGCAGGTGGCCAGGCAGGAAATGACACACAGAGGCATTCTGAGTTGTGCAACCTCCTGTGAGTGTGTTGTGAAGCTGCCTCCATCTGCCTGTTTATCTGTTCCCTTGAGTATAATCATAGACAAAAACAGAGAGAGGGACTAGCCCATAGACATTCCTAGGCAAACCAACACAGTTCACAACACCTTTATAGTGTCAAACAATGCTCCCTTGTCTCTTGTAGTTCTAATTAACAGTTGAAATATGTTTTTCTTGGCATGCTTTGGCAAGGAACTGTATAATACATGCTAATGAAATACCTACCTTAATAGATGTGATATTGTAAGGGCAAACATTTTGGTGATTATGGTGTAATTAGTGTAAAATCTCTTGAGAGTTTCAAATACATTCCCATGGAGCACTAAGTAAAAGCATATCTTACCAAGACAAATGGCTAGCAGCTAGCTAACGGCTAGCAGTTTCTGAGGAAGCAAAAGTTTGCTTCATTTGCACAAATGCAGTGGTATCATTCAAGTGACAATTATTTAAAGGGGTCCACGACCAACATCCTTTTATTTTAACATCGTAGAGGGTTGAACAGTTGCTCTGGACATAATATGGGGCCTCAGACATCTGATCTGTTGTTTACTAGCGGGTGCTATTTTGAATCATTAGTTGGCCTGAGTATGGTTCTGAGTAAGTTCATCTTAGCTAATAATTTCTGATTACTTTCCAGGTTTTGCCTGTGCATTTAGACTAAGCTGCAAGAAATACATACTTGAGGACAATTTGAGTTGTGTTATTTGGTGAGCACAGTGCCTCATCTGAGTGTGAACTCAACAGTATGGTAATTATTTGGTGGGACTGATGTAGCTGTGCTTATTAAGAGTAATTTAAACTAATAGATTAGGTGGAGTCATGTCGGTCCTTTATAGAGACCTCTGTGTTTCACATCCCACCATGGCTGACACCAGGCCTTTGCAAGCTATTATAATGTGAGCCTTCTTAAGGTAGGCATAACTATTGTCAGACGTTTATCTCACTACTGATATAGCGGTTAGCTGGTAATACATTTGGGACAGCAACGTTATACACTGAATGAGGGTAAGAGGACAGAAACGACAGGCCTAAGCTCCAGAGACGTGGGGAAGCAGTCACGTCCTGTGCAGTCCTTTCATATTGGAAAAGACGTGCACTTGGAAGTAGGAGCATTTATGATACCACACAAGATACTGTCAGTGTTGGAGGGGGAAGCGCCCCTTGGACATGTGGAATTAATTTGTAAAAGTGTGTGGAATGCTGCTGTGGTTCATTTGGCTTCTGATCAAGAACTTCCATGGCTGAAGAACAGCACTGTATAAATGTACGGTTTGCTTTGTTTGTTTACATCTGAGCATCTTCAGCTAAGCATGTATTTGACTAAAGGATACTAACAAAGAAATGTTTGATTTTATAGACTTAGCTCTATAAATATGGTGATTTAATGACATTATACTCAGTAGGGCTTGACTTAAAAAGGTTTGGCAGTATCTCTATCACCAAACTCCAGTTACACAGTGTGTGAGTGGGTCAGGGTGGCCTACAGCTTAGTGCTGGCACACTGGACTGCTACTCTGACACGAACACACAAACTTCTCAGAGCAGCGCACTTTGGGCTAATTTCAGGTGAATGTTATAGGTTTGTCCTTGTCTCATCACCAGAAGTGCATGGAGCCAAAATGTTCAAGCACTCCAGGTTTGTACGATCACATGTTGAGAAGACAGCACACCAGAATAGGTACAGGGGAAATCAGGGCCTGCTGTGTGTATTAATGGCATATTACGTTAGTAAGACGGAAAGCACGCTGTCTGTTGTGCACTGTCTGCACACTGTCTGTATTTTCCGAGCTCAGTCTGTGTTTTGACTGCCATGCAGACGGCTGGAAAGGAGCTATTGTCTCAGCTAGAACTCCAGTAAAGCAGTAGCCAGACAGGCTTCAAAGCCTCACCTCCATGTTTGTGCGTTTGAGCAGGACAGTAAGTGACGTTGGGGCTCTACCCCTGGACTCCATCCATAATCCCTTCTGTTTTTCTCTTACTGTTCCTTCCCAGGATACCTCCCTGGTGGTGTGAAGTGCTTGGATTTCAGAAGGTGATTGTGCGCTCATTGCCGAGTGCGGTTGGTATCGGCTTCGGCCGCCATTCGCAAAAAAACTGCTGCTAACGTTGGCTGGTTTACGTTGTGGTTTGTGCGTGGAGCCACTCTAATTACCAGAGCCTGAACTGAGCATTAGTGGTGAATTTGCGAAGCTCCTGCAGGCTTTGGACGCCTTGTGCGTGTCCCGACAGGTACGGGCTCCCACAACAAAACCCGCCCGCGCTCAGCCCCGCAGTCAAAAGGCCGCGCGAGCCACTGAAAATAAACGCATTTCGGATTGACTTGCACAAGAAAGAATCTGGATGTACTTTCCCTAAGCACATTTCCAATTGTGAAGTGAACTTAAGAAAAGTCTGTTTCTGTTGCTGTTGGCCGAGGGCAAACTGAGAGGCTTGTGTTAGTGGCGGCAAGCCGACAGCGTGGACCAAGCTGTACAGTTGGGTAAAATCTCCTTGTCTTTTCCTCACACAGCCCCAGTGTACTACATCCCCCGCCCCCATCAACCCCTACTCCCAGGGTACCCCTGCTGTGAACACTGTTGGCACAATATGTGAATGGAACGGCACATTCATATTATTGAAACACATTTAAAGTGACTTTCTGGGACCACTGTAAGTATATCATCTATAAGTATCATCTGTCTGTGAGTGTTCAGATCTGAGCCTCCATCCATCTTCGTTTATACTGCTGTCCCAGTTCTCCAGCACAGCTGCTCAGTGGGGAAGACTGCAAGGTGGGCTGACTCCTGCTCAGTGTTGTGCATTACTTCACTTTGCGTGACCTTGCGTAACCCCTCAAACAAATATGTGTTGGCCGTTGGCTAAAAAGTTTGGTTGTTTATGTTGTGAAGTTGCATGGTGTCTGATTGCTGAGGTGAAGCCTGTCGATTTATATGGCTCTGGTAGTATTTGTTGATTTATATGGCTCTGGTAGTATTTGTGCCCTTTCTTGGCGAGCTTTGCTTCCTGAATCCTGGAGCACACAGACCACACAAGAGATTGGCAAGGCTCCAGCTCCCTGTCTCCCTCTCCCTCCCTGTCTCTCTCTCTCTCTCTCTCTCTCTCTCTCTCTGTCTCTCCCCCTCTCCCTCGTGCCCGCCCTTCTCTCTGATCCGGAGAGCAGACGTGTGTTTGCCCCCTTGTCCCGACTCCTATTGCTTTGCTTTTTTTTGTCTCTTTCGCACTCACTAATTCCACGGGCTCCTCGCGCAGAGCTGCCATGTGAAATAATCCATTGTTTCCCTCTCCCTTGGCCTGCCCTGCTGCCGCACACCAATTAAAGAAACGAAATCGAGACAGATGGATGTTTCCCTTTCTTCTCCCATCCGTTTTATTCGCTGTGTCGCCATGGCATGATTGATGCAGGCTGACGGCCCGGGCTGATATTTGATGTAGTGAGCGCGCCGGCATTTAACGAGTAAGGGGTGTTTTTGCAGGTCGTAATGCTATCAGATGGCAATTTCACATGCAGACAGGAACTGTGCCAGAAATACAGCCACACAGTATTTATATGCTCATATTATTTACTGTGCGTGCCGTTTTCTGGTTCTTGGAAAGACAAAGCTTTTACAGTTTTCTTGTGCCAAGGGCTTGGAGCCTCTGTGTGTGTTGACTGTGGCCACTCCAGAGCCGAATCACCTCCCAGACACAGAGCTAGTGGCAGACTCCTCTTGAGAAGCATAAGATCATCACTTACGTTGTGATATGTAATTGTCATCCCTTCTCGTGACTCTAGACATAATGTTTGATTTGCTATTTTTATTCCGACACTGATGTAACGCTGTTATTTGTCATGGAGGATATGAGCATTATGGACTTTCCTTAGCGCTGGATCATTCGCATTACTGCGGTTTAGACTCTCTCGCCCTCTGGATATTTAGTCTAGTCCAAGTCATTTTTCCCCTTGCTTTTCAAAGGTTTATTGCCTTTCTTTCTGGATGACCTAATTAAGCTTAAAATGCTACTACAGGGATCTACATGATATGTTCCTCCATCTGTATCCTCTAAAATATGTTAACATATACATACTCATTCATAATGTTCAGTGGAATTATGTGACAGGTATAGTTTGAACGCTGTCATTTTACTTTAATGATGAAATATATTTAAGAGAAGAGCACTGCTTTTACATGACCTGTGTAGCATCGCTGTGTGGTCATAGGACTGTCCACAGCTGTTAGTGGCTGGGTGATGGTGATGAGGTGTGACTGTCCGATTCACTAACACAATGGCAGGTTTGTGTGGTGCATCCTGTGTTGATATTTATGGTACAAGGAGCATTAAACCCTCAATGATTTTAGGCCTCTAATAAAATTCAATATGGCGAGTATATTGGCAGATTCTGTTTCATGTTGCATGTAACCCCTCATGTAATTTGTGACAAGCTTAGTTCCTTATAGACACAGAGGTGTATTCATTCAGCCATTCAGCAGGGGCGAAATGAAATTAAACCAGTTCCCCCTTTTCAGCACCAGCGGAGAGGGGCGTGTGTTTACTCGGTTTCCCTCGGTGTTTCCGTGTGCAGGGAATACTCCCAGGGATTAGTCTCGCTCAGGAAGCAGAGGGCTGGCGTGTGGCAGGCAGGAGCCCCTCACTGAGGACTCGGGCGGGACTCAGGCGGGACTCAGGCGGGACTCCGTCTCATGGAGTGCTGTTTGCTCAGCTTAGCACAGCAGCACAATCAGGTTTAGCGAGGTCGCAGGTAGTCGTCCCTGTCAGTTGGAGCTCTGCCAAGCTGCAGCAGGACGCTCTCTTTTCTTGTGTTTTATGTTTACTTTGCTTCCATTCAGGGGAACTGAGCTGGCCTCAGACAGACGCATTCTGACTGAGGAGGAAGGGAAAACATGGAGAGACTTGACTTAAAAACTCTCTGTTTAAGCCTTAGCATTCTCCCATGTTGACACAAAGGTTGGCCTGCAGTGAGTGTGCATTTTGTGGCCTTTTGCTGAAGGGATTTAGGGTCCCACATGCCACGCCTCTACACCCAGGCACACTCCATGGGGGAGGTGTGAGCAGCCAGGGCTAGGGGAAGTGGTCCTGCCATGACTAGTTTTCTATTATAGGATGACTCTCTTTTTAACATCAGGTCATTGTCTTTTCTTAAAGACACACACCTTTAATCATACTCCTCTTAATAGGAAAATTTAGCCGCAGACAAGTTTAATTGTGAGTGTCATCGTGGGTAATTATCATGGTGCTAAGCCACAAGTACATAAATCATACTCTGCTTTTTCCAGTGTTGTCAGTTCCTTGTTCTAATATATCTGGGCAGGGCAGAGTCTCATCGTGTTCTCAGTTGCCCCACCCCTGACCCTGTAACCGTCCGGTAGCCCGACCCCCCGACCCCGTAACCGCCGGGCCCACTTGGTGACGCTCCGCCCTGCTTGCTTTGCCAGGACACCGGCAGAAGCTGGAGGAGCCGCCGAAGCCCGGCCTCTTCTCCGAGCGCCTGAGCGAGCTCGAACGCCTACGGCAGACCACCATGCGGGTCGCCGTGCCAACGCAGAGCCCACGGCCCACGCTCAACACCGCCGCCAACTCCTTCAGCCCACAGGGACAGACACAGATCTCAGGTATGGGGGTGGGGCCGAGAGCAGGTACGAGGGCGGGGCCACGACCAAGTATGAGGGTGAGGCGATGAGCAGGTACAAGGGCAAGGCCATAAACAGATTATGGGGGCCGGGCTGTGAACAGGTATGAGGGTGGGGCTATAAGCTGATATGAGTGCAGGGCCTTGGACTAGATATGAGATAGAACAAAGATGGAGTCTGGACAGGTAAGAGGGCCAGACGCTGAGTGGGACTCGGCTCACATTCAGCTCCGCCCTCCACGTGGCTTTTGTTTCATGCAGAATATATTGAACACGCCGTACTGACTGCTAATCAATTAAATTCTATTCCACTTTCTGTATTCAAAAAGGCTTCCTTCTCTGCCCTGGCAAATCATAGCTGTACAAGGTGTTTTTCAAGTTTCTCCAACTTCAGACCTATATGCAAATGTTTGTCATTTACTTGGAGCCCTTCCAGTCCTGAGCTAGTCAGAGCAGACACTGTGGTTACCAGATGAGTGTAGAAAGCAAACAGGAAGACATTCTTGGCTTGCTCCTCATTTTGTCGCCATTTCACTGTTTGCATGCTGGGGCCACACTTTCATTTTCACAGAGCCCAACCTGTGTGTGCTGTGTGGGGAGGTAGCAGAGAGGCTCTTTGCTATTTGATGTTTGTAATATTCTTGTACAATATATTGAAAATCACGATAACTGAACTACCATTCGCTTTTAGGCAGCTGTATTCATCCTAGAAGTAACAAATTGGCAAAGAGCTGAAGTGAAAGTGGGTTAAACGTTACACCTGCAGATGTGCATTTGCTAGCGTTGCACAGAGGTCATGCGGAGAAGACGCATTTTGAAATTCACTTCTAAATCTGCCCGTTTGTGCGTCTGCTTCGTGTTCACAGACCCACGGCAGACGCAATCATCTCCACCATGGTCGTATGAGCAGCCGTACACGCCCTACCTGAGCCAGATGACTTCCCCATCCATCCACTCAACCACCCCACTTTCCTCCACCCGAGCCACAGGCCTGCCAGCCATCAGCGATGTGCCAAGACGCCTCCCAGGTAAAGGCACCCACCACCACCACCACCACCCACTCTCAGCTACAACACTAGCCACATCTTGTTCAGCAGCTCCACCTCTGAGTTATGTCAGATTAGCTCTGAGGTCGTGTGGCATGTCGTACCTCTCCTTCCTGGACTCTCCAGTGTCCACTCGCCGCTCTCACAGCGGCTGCAGCAGGAGCACCGCGCCCATGCGCAAATATCTGCCAATCAGCAGCACCTTTAAAAATAGACGGAATATGAAAGCATATCTCTCCTTGCACCAGTCCCATACCCTTGAGCCTTTGAACCTGAGAAAAACCTGCTTTGAACATGCTTAAAAAGATGCAAGTAGAAGAATAGAGGGTCTGGCTCATACAGCTCAATAGGTAGAAGCCATAAAGACTTAAGCTCCCCAAGCAGACAAGACCTCTGTCTGAGCTTTTATTAATCCAACAAACACTGCATTTTGTTCACCCCACTACAAGCAAACATGAAGTAGGACCGTCTTCTTCAATACACCTGTTTGACTTTTTGCCAGGTTGTTTTTGAACTTTTTTTTTACCCCTCACCAACCCCCCCGGCTCCCCACCCTGTTTTCTTTGAGCATGCGGTGAATGTGAAAGTTTAAATGACTCTTCGGTGTGGCTGTTCATTGGCTGCCTTTTGAACCCTGTCCAGCTGCCTCTTTGGGTTTGATTAGTTTAGATTTCACCCGCCCACCCCACCCCCCCTTTCATCTCAGAGATGTCAGCCTTTGTTCTTTCCTCAGAGAGACACACGCACCTCTGGGTCCTAACGCCCTCTGTTCTTGCTTTGATGAGCTGTGCCTGTCCCTCTGTAGGAAGGGGGCCGTCCCCGTACAGCGTGTTCCTAGCAGCTGGCCCATCCTGTCCTTCTCTCCTCCTTCACTGGCTCACATTACAGTCGGACTCTTTATTCCTTCAGCAAAGCAACACGGCCCCAGTGACAGACAAGATGAACAAGAATAAGCTATGAACGGTCTGTCCCTGGCATATGTCACAGTTGTGTGTTTTACATGCTGCGTCTGGATGTCTTTGTGGTCTTCCTGGTGGATAACTTTTCGACATAGTCGTGCTTGTACCACCTCTGCGATCTTTGGGCCAAGAGACTTCACTGGAAGTACTTTCAAACAAAAGCATGTACTGTGTTTAGTCAAGTGATGTTTAAAATCATGTGGTATGTGAAGATGGTCTCCATAGAGTTTCAGTAAAGGATCATTTCATTTCATTAAGCAGAAGACATCAGACTCGTTTCCAAAGGTTTATAGCATAATTCTTCAAGGATGTGGCAAAATGTGTAAGATCACTGGTGGCATTCTCTATTGCATTGTCCTCAGACTAGAATTTCCTTTAGAGTTGAAGCAGCACAGGGCTGACAGTGCAGAGACCCGACGTGCGCATAATTGGCCACACGTGTGCTGGAGTGCATGCCAGCCCGTCACTCATTGGTCCGCAGACAGAGGGGCGTCGGCTTGCCAGCAGCCCTCCGGCTGCTCTGCCAGGGGGCCGGAGGGGAGATGACCTCACAGAGTCAGGCTGCAGTGTCAGTGGTTAGGAGACGACAGGGTGAGTACAGCGTGACGGAGGTGCACAAGAACCACGGGACGCGAGGAAGCTGGGCGATGACGGGAGCAGGAGGCGCTGGGAAGTCGTTTTCTGCCTTTGTGCGAGGCTGGTCCGTTGCTCTGTGAGCCATGGGCCATCAGGGGTTTAGCATTGTTAGAGGGTCTGAGGGAGCAGATCTGCCACTTCTCTCTGGCTAATCGCAGACGTGCGACCACATCTGAGGCCTCTCATTATGCATCCCGTGGTAACCGTTTTGCCCTCAAACTGCTTCCATGTGTGCTGCCGCTGTACACTACCATTATTTCCTCTTTGATTTTTTTTTTCCATGAATGTATGTGTGTGTGTGTGTGTGTGTACACTCGAACACACACAACAAACTCACACACATGCCCTGGAATATGGCAGGTCATCTTGCTCTGCAGCAGATGATGTGGGAGATTATTTCCCTGTACAGCAGTCGAGAAACACATAGGTGTTAACAAGGCTGATCTTTGTGTTGTTTTAGCGAGTTAGTGGTAATAGCAGGCAGTTAAGGGCTTTAATGTTTGTAGCTGTCTTGGGAGATGAGGGAGCGTGGAGAGTGATTACCTGTGAACAGGATTTCAGGTGATTGTGATGATAACATTATGCAGTTAAATTACCATATTTGTTTTGACATTTGGAGTTCATCACCCAAATTCAGGAAATGTACCATTCAAAGATAAAGCATTCTTTTGTGAGGTTTCGTGATAGATAACACAGTAAGAGAAATCTGGTGTCCGTTGAGTACGGATAAAACGTAATGCTTCACAGCGCCCCCTTTTGTTCAAATTTGAGTTCTTTTCACAATAAAAGTCAAATATACAGTAGGTTGTCATACAAATGTGTTCAGCACAAAACAACACTGCTAATTATTAGCTGGGAGACTATTGAACAAAGTTTAGTGTTCTTACTGAACACAGTTGAATTTTCTACTGAACAAAGCTGAATTTTCTACTGAACAAAGCTGAATCTTCTCCGCCCTCAGGTACGTCTGATCTGAGCCATTTTGCGGCTGACCCGCGCCAGTTCGAGCGTCAGTTCCCCAGCCTGTCCTCTCTGACGGAGAGCCGCTTCCCTGGCCCTCGCATGCACTATCCGGCGACGTTCACCTACACGCCGACCCCCGCCACATCCGCCATGACCCTGGGCATGTCCACCACCACCCACTACCACACCTACCTGCCTCCGCCCTACCCCGGCTCCACCCAGAACCAGAGCGGGCCCTTCCAGACCAGCAGCACCCCTTACCTCTACTATGGGGCGTCCTCCGGCTCCTACCAGTTCTCCATGGTGCCCGGAGGGGAGCGTTCGCCCTCACGCATGCCGCCCGCCTGCACCAGTGCCTCCTCGGGCGGCTCCCTGATCAACCCCAACCTGGGCGGCCAGAGCGAGGCCGGGGAGGCTGACGGCAGCCACAGCAGCTCGCCCACCGTGCTCAACTCCAGCGGCAGGATGGACGAGTCCGTGTGGCGACCGTACTGAGCACAGCCTGGCCCGCCCCGGTGGAGCCACTTGGGAGCTAAGCTCAGTGATGAGTGTCTTTACAGAGATGAGTGTCTTTACAGAGATGATCTCTCAAGCCCCAAACAAAAAGGTTTGTGAGGAATCACGATTTCAGATTCTACCACACACAAAGCAGTGTATCTATAACTTGGAGAGTGTCCTTACAGGGAATGAAACAAGGCATTATTTTTGAGCTATCTGACATTCCACTGCACAACCAGTGCACCAGTGCTGTGCACGCACTCTGTCACTGAGTTTAACTGGCATAGAGAAGAACTTCTATTGTATTAGGTCGTCTTCCAGACTTTTGACTGAGATTATTTTCATACTAACTCAGTATAATTTAGCAATTTTTTTTTAACACTGAACATCTTTTTGGTTTCTTTTATTTATGCAAGAGGTCAGCTATTTTAGACAGTACCTGGTGACTTTGTATATGCCCTTTGAACTTATTAATTTATGTATAAAATTGTAGCAGACGTGGTACTGAATAAGAAACGATATAAGCCATATAAATCTAAATTATGCAAAGTGGTTAGTGGGACAAAAATTTTAAACGCTTGAATAATATTTTGAGGACAATTAATAACTTAACTGTATATTTACTCATTAGTAATTTAAAATATGTTTTATCATTATTGTAAGACAACCAAATATCCAGTATGTAAACAATGAAGGAAAGAGATCATGCAGTAGGCAGACTCTGTGGTCAGATTAAATGTATCTCAGTTGTTTTGGGTTTTTTATCCATAGAAAGCAGTGGGATTAGAGAAGGAAGGTTGGGGGTAAAAATGCAGAGCACTTACAAAAGATACCAAGACCTGAACTGAGGGAACTGTTTATTTACACATATGTGGCATATTCCACTCTCAGTTCTTTTCCTGACTTTGTATCTAATGTTTATCAAGTTAATTTATTTGAAATGTCTTTTCCTATTTAACGGTGTTGTTGATTAAGACCAGCAGCACGCAGCAGGAGCCTCTGTCTTCCCGTGTTCACGTGGAGCTGTGTTCACATCTGAGTGCCTGTTAACACTACAGTTAATGTTCTTCTTTTAGTTTACATCAGTCCTGCCCTTATGAATGCAATAAGTCTTTCAGTCTTACAGACTCAGTACATGTACACAATTCATCTGTGTGATCAGCCTGTAATTCTTAAACTGGACTATTAACTGTGTACTTGTGAAGTCAGGTGAGCACTATGCAACCTCAGAGATTGTTATCAGTGATTGTGTCTCTGATGTTTATTTTGCAAGTCCACTTTTCCACCCCTCAGAAATGTAATGTGGTGTTGAGTAAAATGCATTTGAGTTATTCCAGGTCATTCATTAGAAGAAACATGAGGGGAGAAACTAAGTCTGTTTTAGATATGAAGATTTGAAGATGTTATATTTCATAATGCAAACTTTGTAATTAGAACATACAGACATAGAGGCTTTTTCCAATTATCTAAATTACTTAATACCATTAATTTACACAAAGACCATCCATTTCTGTCTCTAATTGTTGATTTATTTATTGCTTGACGAACCGTTATGTGTCAAGATAGATTTCTTACTAAGAGATCTGCAAAAAATGTCACCAGTTTTATATTTGTAAAGGTGTAATTTTTTACAAGTTTTAATCAAGGTCTTTGAGTATGTGTGTGTATGGTTTTGGATTCAGGCAACATGTGGTACTTCATTCTTAATTGTAACTTAAGAGGCTGCAGGCAGCACCCTGGGGACCCGATGGTTTTGTTTTGTTTTCAGTTTTGTTTTGTTTTCTTTATTTTATCTGAAGCAAAGCACTTCTTTTATGTTCTTTCTGCTTTTTTGTTTTCTTTTCTAATGAATGAATCCTAATGCTTTGAGGACAAGGGAGGCCATCCATCTGAACAGCTGAACTGCCCATGGTTGTGAGTGGTCATAACAGTAGCCTGCTTAACAGGGCCGGTGCGGGCTGCAGTGAAGACGCTCTACCCCAGAGTGACCACACGCCTTCCCAGCATCTGCCATTCACTTGGAGTACATGCTTTCTTTAAATGTTGTCGTTTGGCTGTGAGAAGAGCAAACATGTTTACAAAATGGCGCGAAAACTTTAAAAGCCTGTGCACTGTTATTATTTGTAACAACTGCTTTATGGCAGAGTTTATTATAACCAAAAAACTAATGACTTGGTCTGTCTGAATGATTTGTTTTGGTTACATCTCAAAGCCAAAGTCTTACGAGTGATTTTGGATAGTTAAGGGTTTGCGTCAAACAGCTGACAAACCCAAGGCTCTGTCAGAGTCCTGAGCTTTATAAATGGCTTATGGGGAACGTTCATCACAGGCTGTGGTCTACAAACTCACTGCTGAATTTCACTCCACAGTTTTTTATGTTTTATATTTTCAAGTGATTGGTGAGGCTTATAGCGTCAAGGTCTTTGTGGGTCACTTGTGTTTCATAAATAACCAAATAAGAATGTTCCCTTCAAATTAAGCAAGCTAAGAAAAGGCCTGTAAGCTGGGAGAACTTGAGGACTTTGAACAAGTTGTGCTATTTTTGTAGGTCCTCTACAAATTTAAACCTTTAGCAATTTTTTTCCCAGTGTAGAGAATTCAGCAGCAAACCAGCCAGCAGAGAACAGCAATAGAAACGCTTCTACACAGCATCTCCTACTCCTCTAACATCACGTTAGAACATGTCACTCAAATACAGTGTTTTGTATGTATTATTCTGGAAATAAACCCTTCACAATTTTATACATAAATGTACATTGTTTTGAATAATCTTCATAAATGTTAAGTTTGTAAACTGCTGCGGAACATTTTTTTGTTTACTTTCAAGATTGCTTTCTATGCACATACTGTACAGATCATTGTTTAATTGGTCAGTCATCCTCGTTTGCTGTCTCACATTATTCATTGGTTTGATTAAATTGTGAAACTTTCAGCAGTTTCTGTGGGACTAACAATCCTGTAAAAATCGTGAGATTGTTGAACATTTCTAATGATTGTATCATTGGTCTTGGAGAATAAAAAATGCATTTTGTTAAAATATGCAGACTACATGCGGTCCCAACTCCCCCCCCCTCTTCTCTGGAGAGGAAACATCAGTGAGGTTATGAGGCATTCGATGTCCTGAGGACACTGACAGGCTGTGTGACAAAGGCTTAATGCAGCCACACTACCCAGGGCTTGAACTTTGGCCCACTGGGAGGTAAATATGAGTTCTGAACACTGGACCAAAGAGCCAGCTCTCTGACAGAGAAGCCAGAGCACACATTAAACTTCAGTTGATGGTCTCCATCACAGGCTGAAAGAGGTATATTATCCTCGATCAACTGCGGAATCCATCGGCACAAGCAAACCTCAGTAAATGTGGGCAGACAGCAGGTGCTTCCTACGAAAAAGTGGAGTAGTGCTGAAATCACTGAGGGGAGTGCAAGAACTACTTTAACTTTTACTAAGAATAACATTCCCACAGGCACCAGCTCTGAATATTGTGCAAGTATTCCTGGTATCCCCCCCATGGTTATCTAAAGGCAGCAGTCGTATGCAGCCCATTAGGCTTCAGTCTTTTGCTCATCCAGTGTGTCATAAGTCATGATTGTTCCAGAATGCATGTGACGTTCCATATAAAATGTCAGCTGACATTCTGTGGCCAACAGTTCATTGGACTGAAGCCTAGCGTTTACCTGATGTTGAGGACCTTTGTTTGGTTGAGAGGAGTTTTGCAGGCATTCTTTTCTAAGAAACACATGCACAACAGAGCTGCGTTTCACATTAACATTCCCAGTCAGACACGTGAAACATGAATCGGGCTCTTTACACATCTCTAATGGCGATCGTAGAGTAGGAGAACGCTCCCCTCCACAGGGCCCACTGCTCAGCTCTGATTCCGATTTCCTACAAAGAGAAATATTAATATTCACTGAGTATGTTTGTTGAATGAAGTTTATCTGAGCATGTTTTGCTGATGCGGAGTACAGACAGATCCATAACTCCATAAGTCTCCAGAAGATGCCTTGTCACTCAGCCAGACACATTTGCTATATTGTAAATTTCCACCAAAGACTTTCATAACATTCAGGATGTGAAGTACAAATGGACCGTTGTGTGTCATGTGATGATTAACACAGACCGATTCGTTAGATGAAAAGGGTCAGTAAATGCAGAGAGGTTTTTAAACACATCACAGACTGTTTGTCTAAAGCTGTACCAACGACCATTTAAACCACCATGCCAATGAATGCAAACACCCTAAATCTCTGCTAGGATCTGGCTTGGATCACATCAGTGTGGAAACTCAATGGCTTTTGTAATACTACCTGCTAATAGATACAATTACAAAAAATATATAGTAATAATAAATAAGCAATTTCTTCTAGAGAATAATTTGTAGCACATAGGGTCAAGCACATGGCTCTCTTTGTGTTGTATATTTCAGTACAAAATATTTAAATTCTCAAAAAAAATTCTAGACTGTATTGAATCTTTGTTCGTGACCAATATTGTAGTGTGTTGGTGTGTAGTCTATCAAAGGCACTCCCAATGCAAGAGCATTTCAACATAATAGACATCAGGTCATGAATCTGAGTGAAAAAGTGAAAAGACCATATGATAAATGAATCCGAGTACGACAACTGCCAAGAGCTGTGGTGTCCAAACCAACAGAACCTCTGTGTTTTCTTGCTCACATCTCCGTCTTTATTTTAGAAGCACTGATTTACGCATCATTTCCTATATTTCTTTTCGGTTGAAATACGAGGGCTCTGGTTTCACTGCGTGTTGTGAGGGTCAGTCATTTCTCATATACCTAAACCCCTGGTCGCTCCAAATCATTTCACAAGCAATCACATTCTGCCTTGTGCCGTCCCAACCCCGCTGGCAACATGCCAACGACAATGCCCAAACGCCTTTTACAGGGGGTGTGCCCGAAACCTGCCGGCCGTACTTTTCGTGGGACGTCTGAAAATAGAGCCCCTCGGTGTCCCTGGGCTGTCTAAGGACTGCAGACGGGATCGTCGACCAAGTGATTTATGCTGGCAGCTCAGCGGCCGGTGCTGGTGAAATATTTGCTGCCACAGGGAGGGATCCGGACAAATGAAGTGTGAAGCTCAGGGGAGTAGGAGGGCGGCAACGCGGAGTCACTAAACACTTACAGCACGTCGGGTCGCGAGCGCAGCTGAGCTTTACACGAGACCAACGATGCTCGTGCGCGGCGAGTACATCACCCATTTGATCAGAGAGCAACTAATCCGCTGTGTCTGAAATGACACGTGCATAAGACGTGATTTAGGTGTGTTTGCAGCAGTTTCAGCAAGTCAAAAAAGCAAACAGGTTTCAAAGCAGATGTCGAATAAAGAAAAGGGAAAACTTATTTTTTATTTAAACTTAATGTGAGGACTATAAAGGTGAAGATTCAAGGACATCTCATGCTTCACAAGTCTGTAAAAGTAAGAAATACTGCCCTCTTGTGGATATTTTTAACAGATTTTAAAAGATGATTATATAGCTTATTAAATGTCACTGAAACACTGAAACTGAAACCCCAGTTAACAGAACCAACTTGAAAGAAGTAACTTTAACTGTTTTTCTAATATGGGCCTGTAAAGAAACCTCGTTTTTGGTGTCATGTAGAAGGTAAGTGAAAACCAATAATAAGCAGGTATATCTGTCACAAATTTTAATCCATTGTAATAATGGCCATATCATCACAGCCCAGGAAGATATGTCTCTCAAAACCAGACAACAAAGAAAAGGTTGGTGTATTATATACCTACAGTTAACAATGTACTACAAATAGAACCTGTAAACCTGTGGTTATGAATTCCATGGTGACGTCTGCATTAGATCTGGTTCCGTTTTGGAATTAAGCCAAACCTGATTGGGTAACACCATGCACTGTGGCCAATCAAAAAGAAAGAAAAAATGACTTGAGAGCAATTTGATTCACTCCTGAGCCAGGATCAAATCAAATTGCTTTCTTGGGTTACATGCTTGCATTGTTTTATTACAACTCCATAACTCAATTTAAAAGCCTCTCAGAGCACTAAATAGAGTTTAAATACTAGGTTTTGTTTAAGTATGTTTACTTCATGTTTGATGCCTAAATTCTTATGTTCAGTGTTCCCAGAGACAAAACAAAATCACAATATTTGAAATCAATCATTAAAAGATTTAAAATATTATCACCTGATTATATCATAGTATTTATTAATGGTTTTAGCAGTATTAATACTTCCATACAGTAAGATTCCGCTGTGGGGAAGGAAGGACTGAGTGATCGGAGTTGCTGGCAGAGAACAGTGATGTCCTTCCGCCCTGCACAGCCCTTGTGCAGGGTGCAGGGTAAGGAACCGACCACAGAGTGGGAAGTGTGTACACACACACACACACACACACACACACACACAGCTGCAGGGCAGTGGGTGGATGCAGCCCATGAAAAACCCTAGCAAGACAGCATTCCTGAATCCCTCATCTGAGCTCAGTGCTGTGTGCACCTCCAATCAGCCTCAGCACGACAGCGCAGCTGGTTTTAAAATTCTAGGCACAATACTTTTTGCATTCAGTATTTGTATATTTTGAAAGACACCACAACGCTGAGCTGTAGGTTGCGCTGGCCTCTGCGTTCCAGTGTCATTTCAGCGCAGAGCAGTGAAGCAAGACAGGAACTGAGCAGAGCCCTGCAGGGCCTGGGACGACACCTGCATCCCGACACCCATCCACCCATCAGTGCACGACACTTCCCCCCTACTCACACACCTCAGCACGTCGTTACTTTCCCTTCCTTCTCAGAAGCACGCGCGCGCCGAGGTTGAAAAAAGAAAAAGAAAGATGTGCAAAACAGAAGTGAGGCCCTGTTCTGACACCTCAGTGGACACAGTGTGGTGCCAAAAGCTAAACAAACACACATGTCTGAGAGTGACACTGTTGCCGCCCGTCGGAATCACCCTCTCAATCTGCCATGGCCAGAGCGTCCCACGACCGGCCCTCCAGCGGCCCAGACCTCTCCTCAAAGCAGGCCAGCACGTAGCCATGAAAGACCTATTCCACAGCGCACTGGGTGTGTGTGTGTGTGTGCATATGAGTGATTTAGTGCAAGTTAGTGGCAGGTATTTTGCATTAGCTGAGCCTTATTTCACACATGTGGCATTCTTTAGCCACTCCAGGTACCCCTGTGATGAGAAGGTTTCTGAGGTTGCCTTTTGATAAGGAACACTGATAAACAAGTTGTAAATCAAGATATTCAAAAGAAATATAAGAACTCGCATTAAAAAATGTATAGGACTAACACTAACCCAAATGAAAACTATGGCCCAAGGTCAGAATCAGGTATTGTGAAGTAACGGTGCTGTCTAGCCTTTAGTGCTTCAAAGTGATATGGAAACATGGTGTTGATAGTGAAAGGTTATTATATTGCTCCTGAAAATCCCAACATTCAGCCTGGCACCGAACAAACCAATGCAAACAATACCGAATGCCATCACATACACACTCGACATGAACACATCTAATTTTCCACCATAAAACATGAAACTTCTTGGATCTTTCTATGAGGTGCAGATGGACAGCACTGAAGTCTAAATCAAGATCTAACCAATCTATCCCCGCACATACCCTGCAGTCTGAAACAGGGGCAAGCTGAAACATTTGGTATGATTTAGAGCCTGGCCAGTGGCACTGATGCACAACCAGCCCTCAGTAACTAATCCAGCAAGATCTCATGAGATACTGTGCCGGGCTGCCCAAATCTGCTTCAGCTCTATAATTATAAGACTGAAAAAAATTGTTTTTGGAATGAAACCTCCAACTGAACTACAAGTTCCCCTCGATCAAGGACAGACTTTACAGGCCAGCATGCTTGTGAAGTCAGTGACTTGAGCTTGTGGCTGGTGGGCATGCCTCTTGCATGGGCCTGTGGTGCTGTCCTTGTCACAGGCTCTGCTTTGGATTACCCTGCATGTGGATCAGGTTTAGGGCCATGAAAATGGAATTGCCACTTCGGCACAAGTTAAATCAAGTGGGAAGTGAGAACTGCTAGTCGTTTTATTCCATTCACTTTGATGCCATTCAAGTTTGGAGAAAGTGCTACAACGCACATAGACAACGACCCTATCTAGACAAGCACTAGGAGTCCATAGCAATGGGTGAAGAAACAGTGTGATTATTCCTCCACACCCAACAGAGGGTGCTACAGTCCGCATATAGTGGCTGGCGTTGGGCTCAAATGGCATGTCAAATGGAAAATATAGACTTTTATTGTAAGTCATGGATCTAATTGTCATTTTTAGATATTATATCACAAAATATTTTTTCAGCTTTCTCAGTCCAGCACCAAAAAGGGGAAAGCATATAGTAGAATTAGGCACCAAGAGCAACCTAAGCATACTACCTCAGAAGCTGGACAAGACAGGTAGAATCTTATATTTTCTAGGTGATTTTGATCCGAGGTGAGTTACAGACATGTACGGCCCATTTCCTCTGTGGTTTTAGGGCTGGATTGGAACCAAAGGGTTTAACCACTGAGGCCCATTAGTGCTCCGGGCTTCCCCCCAGCCACATAGCCAAGAATCAGAATCCTTGTATAACAGTGGACCAAAGAAGAAACAGAGTAGTCTAGGGCATGTTTTCTCTTATATTAGTATATTAATACATATCAAGGACCTTTCAAAGTCATTTTGAAAACATTTCAATTTCAGTACAGTGGCATACGATAGTCCTGAGAATTACAAATTTGAAATATGAACATTAGCTGATGGTCTATGGCAGGGCATAGTTGGACCACTTTTGAAAGGTAAGTTCTTGTTTTTAGTTGTAAGGTCTAATATAAGATCAAACGCGTTTGGTGTATCCAATACTGATTAAATTATCTCACCTAAAAGAAGTCTGGCACATCATAAATATATTTCTGAAGTGTCTCTGCCCAGCGTACTCCACAGAGTGCCAAACGGCGACGTGTGGTGTGACGGACCGAATCGCCAGGACTGCGCGCGTGCCCGAGGCGGGACATTTTATCGTCCTGAAACTTTCTTCAGTAATCAAAGAAGGAGCCAAGTGCACGTTTGACAGCGTCCCCCCTCACCCCGCGCGCCCAAATAAAGATTGCAGACATATATGCAGGTGGTTTGAATTTCCAGTGAAAGAAACGTGTTGGACAGACCCAAGCTGGTGAAAGGTCTTCCTCGACAGGAAGCGCAGTAATTAAAGCCCAGGAGGCCACGCTGCCCTGGGATACCGCGGCTGAGCGCGACCTCTCCAGTTTCACCCCACACGATCCCCACCACACTGCGGCCGCGTTGTTCCACTGTCAGGCCGAAAGTCATACGTAGAGCAGGAAATATTATCAAATACAGGCATTTAAACCGAGGATATTAATTCATATATGATTATGTCGAATCTAAATTTGTAAGTTTTAATTGTATCCGCAAGATTAGGTGATGTTTGTGTAGAATTGAATACACAACAGAAAGAAAAAGAAAATTGATTTCAATAGGATTCTTTGCAGTGAGACATCATTTTTCATGCATACATATATCAACTGTAAAAACAGTTAACGTGTTATAAAAATAAATTTATTTGACAATAGAAGAGGATTCAATTCAACCACATTAGAATATCGAAATACCAGTTACAGCCTACCTGAGAGCAATCCAAAATTCAATTCACTCACAATTAACTCAGGACATTTGGAGATACTATCATATTCCCCTATGTCTATATTTTAGATTACTCATTTAGAAAACATTTAGAAAATGGCAAATGACGAATTGCATAATCCTTACACAACATGAAACTGGACTAGAGGACAAAAACGTTGTGCTTTTTACTTTTAATATTCCAACACAAGATGGCGGTGTTTGTTTAAGTTGATCCTTTTTCATGAGAGAAAAAATCCTGTTAAACACGATTACCCATAGTTTTAATATCGATCACTTTCCTTAAATTAACATACAAAGACAGCACATAAGTAAGCACATTAACTTGCAAAAATCAGCTTTACATATAATTTAAACAATCTAGGCTACATTCAGATAGATTATATTAACATGTTCACAGATTAATGCAACACAAATGAAATCAGTTAAAAGCAAACTGCACAAATATATAAAAAATTGTCTAAAGACATGGACGTGATAATACCTTTATCTGCCGTGTGTGAGACAGAAAATCGGATTTCAGCAAAACCTCCATTTCTGAATTAACATTACATTTAACTGGGCTCATTTTGAGTGAGAACGCTTAATTGATATGTAGTCTGGAAAGGTGTGTGTTCCTTCATCACTGATGATATGAGGAAAATAGACAAGAACAGCGCGGCAGCAAATGAAAAACACTGTATAAACTAACCTCGAACATTCTGCACTGAAAGAGATCGGAAGTAGCAGAGATGAGATTTTAAACGAACGATTACAGTGGCACAGTGTTGTTTGCTCAAGCCCATTACAGAGTTGCTGATAATGTGGGTTTCGTGCCACTTACACCCATGGAGTAATATGGCCACATCATGCAAAGTGAACACAGGCAGCATCAGACCAGACAACTGTCTATCTAGGGCATTTACAGGACCAGCCCAATATGGTGTCCTAAAGGCAATATTCACACAAAAAGCTGATAACTCTTAAATCCCCAACGAAAGAAAACTAAATATTTTATGAAACACCGCATTTTTTCCAAAACAACATTGCAGTTTTGTGTATAACAATTTGTGCATCTTGAAATACGATCTAAAGTTACATTTCACTTCGCCCGCCTCTTAGCTACATCTTGGTAGGCCAGTTCTATCTCCTTGTCGGCTGCGCAAGTGTTGGTGAACTCGTCCCGTGCGTAGGCATTGTGTAGATATCGCCACACTCCCACGAGCTCCCCGGGTATATCAAAGTTACGGTATGTCTTTGAAACAACCTAAAAATGAGAATTTGTTAGCTGGTAAATTCCCTGGGGATCTTATATTTAATTCTTCCATTAGTTTCTTGGGCTTCTCGTGGAAATGGATTCCTGATGTTTGACAGAAAGAAATAGGACACCAAAAATAGTGTGTATGAGCGCTCACCTTGACAACATGCAGTTTAGGGAGCAGGTTGCAGTCTGCTAGTGTTAATTCATTGCCATCCAGGAATTTGCGAGTGGAGCCCTTCTCCTCTTCCATGCTGTCAGCATCAATCTCCTCAGGTAGAGGGGAGTTCATGTAGTGGTCCAGTTTTCTCAATGCCTTCAGAAGCCCCTTCTCCAGCTCTGCAAGGCAAACAGATTTTAAAAAGGTAAAAGGTGATCTACTGAATGGTGCAACAGGCATTCTGCCCGTCCTTTAACAGAGAACTGACTGACTGTGGATAAGTAATTAGGGCCATGTTAGTAACACCAGTGTGTTTCCAAAAGGCAACAATAAGACAAAATCTGTCAAAGACAGGACATGACACTCACTGGCATTAGCCTCGGGTTTTGTGTTCTTAATATACGCGGAGAACTTTGCAAAGATGTCGTTTCCTGCTGTGTTTGACTCCCTGTTCTTTGCAGCTAGTTTGGGGTACCTTGAGGGAAAGAATGTCAGACAGAAGAATGTATCACTGAACCCTCACAAGCACACGGTTCTCACAGCACACCCAGCTGCATGCCTCTGGGCCTGAGAACACACTTTGGAGGAGCTAGCATATCCTCCAAGTACTCCTCTATCTTGTTGACGTCAGTCCGCACTTCTCCATTGAATGTGAGGAAAGGCGGGTGTGTTCCAGGGGCCAGATTATGAAGATCGGCGGGTTTCCTAAAACAGCAAAAAGCAGACAATGTCAGTATTTGATGCCGCATTAGATATTCAGATGTGATGGTGCTCACATACTGCATGTACTGACATCACCGCAAGGTATTAACAACTTTGTTTTTTAAAGTCAATTATACTGTGTTCTCAGTTTGTGATAATGGCATATATCTATGGAGTGAAATTACTGTCTTTAATATGAGAGTGTAAAGATAAGGTTAAATCGAGCAAGTCTAGTATATAAGTCATAGTATATCCTAATTGCAAGAATGCATCAGCATGCACAATGCAGGCGGTCTATTGTTCAGGACACGCTTGTTGTTTTTCATTATTACCTTTTAAGATCAACAGTGGTGACATTGAACACCACCCCCTTTAACCACAGGATCATGAAGAGTCTTTGGGAGAAGGGACAGTTTCCGATGCTCTCCCCATCACTGCCTGCCTGAGGGACAGTGAAGCTAACCATTAAACAACAATTCGTTTTCTTTTCATTTATTCATTGCCTATATTACCTTTACAATTCATAATTATATTATAATTAACGTCTGATAATATTGAATATTCGTCCTCTTTAAAGTTACTGATAATACATAATAAAGCTTTAGGGGAAGGCTTAACATCAACCCCCCCCCCCCAAAAAAAATGAGTCACTGTGGACCTGCCAGGAGATTATTACACGTTTCCATGTTTCATGAATTGCAGGCGACCTTTTATTCTAATAGTCTCTCCTAATGGAGCTTCAATTAGCAAGGCCCCAGTATAAATACTACACAAAGCACCAATTAGAATCACAACTGTATAGCCATAGCTGAAATGAAGAGATCATGCTATTCAATAACGTCATTAAACTGGGCTGGAAAGGCGATCTTGTCATCAGATCTCAGCTTGAGCTAAATTATTGATGGAAATTCCATTACCTGGCTCATTAGCCCTTAGCCCATAGAGTTTGGATCTGACTTGTCAACAGAACCTTGAAGTTGACGTTTTCCTAACCCCTTCAATTAATCCAGCTTTAGCACAGCAGGTTGAAATGCCCAGCCTTTAGATTTTGAAGGCTTATTTTAGGGGATTCAAAGAACCAAGGATCCTTTGCCTAGCTGAGATAAAATCAGTTGGAAATAACTGAGGCAGAACCTTCCATTTGAAAAGTCTCCCCCCCCCAGCCAGGCATACACAAGAGAGATGTCATTTTGACAGTATGTTCACTATCATTCACTTTTTGGCCTTTTTGACAGAGCAGCTATGCAAGTGATGTTAATGGGTAGATTTACAGATACCCTACATACAAGCAGTTAACAAACTCAAGCAAGTATGGATGGGCTGAGACTACCTGCACAAACGATATGCAGCAGATGCAGTAAATCTGATACAGGAAGGGTACAGTATAACCAGGAAGCCAGGAAGTGAGTAGTCACTTCACTTTCTTCAGCACCCTTATAACAGAGATAATCATATTGACAATAATAATGTCAATAATCTATTACTGATGTGATAATCTACTATTGACATAAAACCCTCCGTCAAACTTGGTAAAGCAAATATCAAAAACTACCTCCGGTCTAATTCAGACTCGCAGTCACACACAGAGGAATCAGAGCGTGGAGTGTCGATAGGCAGGGAGAAATAATTCAGGAGGGAGAGTGTCTGCAGAGTAGAAAGAGCGCTATTGAAACACCTGCACTTAGACCTCCTACAGAACATCTACCCCAGCAACCAGCAGCACTTAAGATTCCACGGTAGCACCCCAAGACACCGAACCACTGGACATACGAGAAACATCAAAATATTGTTAGAATGGGGAGTTTTTAACGGCACTCCAAGCTGTGGTGTGCAGAATCAAATTGAGCTAAAGGAAACGGACAGAGCCGTGTGGCATGTAACAGTGACTGCAGTGAGGTTGTCAGCACTCTTACTTTTACAAAGAGCTCAATGTCGGGGTCCTTGTCCTCTTCGTTTGCCGAGGCCAAGTCAGTCATTTTGTTTCAGACTGTACTGAAGTTCCCTTCCCCACCCTGGCTTTCTTTGAAGATGAGATGCTAGTCCAGGATAAGCTCAGGTCTTGGCGGGACGATTACTCGACTGGAAAAAAGCTGGCTTGCACTTTTACCGCTCCCCCCTCCCACCCGGGTGCCTGAAGAGATGGTGTCAGTCCTGCAACAAGTGTACCCGACCGCAGGCTGGTTCTGATTTGGCCCCTGTAGCCAGCTGTCAGGGAAAGCGTGCTCTGACTGTCACAGGCAGGCCAAAAATAGCCAGCGCAGAGGAGAGGGAGGAGCTGACAGCTCCTGCTCCTGTGTCACCTCCACTCCCTCCGCACTCTCCCTGGGTCTGGTATGTACTGCCAGTGAATGAGCGCTTCTCAGTACCTTCTGTGAGAACTGATCCAGTGTGCCACCCTGACAGCAGTGATGTTCCACCCTCCTGCTGTGAAAGCCCAGAGGGGCCCAAGAGCACCCAGATCATATGAGGTGTCAGGAATACTTATACACAAGAGAAACTACACAGCAGTAACTGGTAAACAAACACTGAAGCAAGTGAAGAGTTTGACTTGTAAAACGAATGCTAATTCTAAATTATTTTCAGCACCAAGAACAATAGATTTGCTTTTGTCCTCCAAAAAGCTACAAAGCATGTTACTGGTTTAATAAATCTGTATAAGTAAATAAAAAAGAATATGAAGTTGTTAATGCATAGATTAACATAAGGTATCATGTATTACAGGAAGCATGTAACATGTAAAATAGGAAGTGATGTGTCCAGGACATGTTAGAAATCTACAATACTCATTAACAGTATTCCTGGACATGACAATCTGTAGAGGGAGTACGAGCAAAGGTTATTTATAGTGAGTCATTGGTGGGTTAAGGGCAGGGGGTTGTCTAGGGAGCAGAGATTCCACCCAGTCCTCTCTAAATATAGACTCCTAACTCAATCCCAAATTTCCCAGCTCACACCATATCCACTGTGAACCAACCACAGTTAGAAAAGGCTGGCGCTCAGGTCAGAAACAAATCTTTCTCTTTGGATATGGAAGCTCTCTCCTGGAGCAAAGGCATATTAATACTTAAATGCTTAAATAGCTATTGCGTGAGTAATAATTGTTTAAGAAATAGGGTTTAAAAAAAGAAACCATTTAAAAAAAGTCAATTTATTAGAGACTTTGAAAGATATTTCAAGCAACATTCCATTTTCATTCTGGCCAATCTTCAGGAAAAGAAATCAAAAACTGAAAGACATAGATCAAAGAAGACTATTACTTCAGTTATAGGATGAATCTATGAAACATGATCAGATTGACCCATTAAATCCTCTTGCTATTTATTTTGAACGACAAATGCAGAAGAGTGACCACTAGTGGGCAAATAAATAAATATCACCTTATTACCAGCGTGTTACTTCCAATGAAGGAACATAGAAACGACAAAGTTGGCATAGAAACAAAATGCATAACTATAATAAAAAATAAAATCTTTAGAACGTGCAAATCTCCTTATTGTTCCACACACAGGATTTTTACGCACCTTCCGTTGCATAGATTCAATTACACACTGTCCTCAAAACAAAAACACTGAATTACAAAACTAGTGTACTGGAAGACTATTAGATGATAAAATGAGACATTGTATGAGATGAGAGATGTTTCTGGGAAACAATGACCAAACGATTCTTATTCTCACAACAAGCATGAGCTAAGTGCAAAACAGATTTCCAAATTAATGTAAGTAGGTATGGCAAACACCCATAGTAATTCCTTATTCATCTTATGAAGGCTTATTCTGTTCATTAAATGATTAATAATGGACACATCAAAACAAACATCATCCTATATATAAATAGCATATATATAATTTAAAAGCTCTGATTGAACTAAAGAAAAACAGCATTCCCTGAATCCCTAATATAGGATGTTTAATTAACAGTACACAGCAAAACACACAAGTCTAGTTTTCAAGACCCAGATTAACTGCATGCCTTGTCTAAAAAGGCTTTTTAATGGTGAACCATACTAGGATTGCAATTTAGTTCACAAATGAGCATAATCTATGTCCAGGAAAGGGGCCCGAATATAAAGGGCCAGTGCTCATAACCCTGTAGCACATCTTGCAGCAGAATATCACCTCAGCTCTCTGCAGATCATTCAATCTACAGAAAGATAATACACAATAGGCATCACTTTTGGAAGGCCACAAAACATTATTATACTTCAGTGCACATCAAAAAAAATAAATAAAAGGTACCAGTCGTAACAGCCTCATCAGGAAGCAAAATGTTCAGTGCATGGTGTGAGTGTATCCGACACCAACCATCAGCCTATGCAGTCAAAGGTTTTAATGTATATTGTCTGGGGTTTGGATCAAATTATTCAAATATTGTCTGAGTTGAAGCTTAAAATTCAATGTCAAGCACAAAATGCTTCAGAAGAGAAAAAACATGTACTGCTATAACCATTACTCAATATTTTGCAATTTTCTTAAAGTAACCTCAAAATCCTCCCGTACATTGACACAAAAAAAAAAAAAAAAAAAAAAAAAAAAAAAAAACCAGGATATTTTTGGTCCATTATGAAGAGCTGGAGAAAGTATGGCTGACCAAATTAGAAACCACCTCCTGTAATGCATAGCTAGAAATATGTGGCTTTTTTAATACTGCTGAAATAAAGCAGCACTTTTCCCACTTTTGACAAAAAGGAGGAACAATAGATTACTATGAATTCCACTACAAACTGTGTAATCTTTCCCTAAACTCCACGCATGATTGTCTTGCCTGACTTTCTTTGGCAGGCACCTGACAAGAGTGAATCAGCATTAAAAGCCCTCTATCCAAGTAAGCACATGCATCTACTCCAACTCATTCAGCAGGTCAGTCGAGCAAAGGGTCATCATCATCATCATCTTCCTGCAGCTCTAAGCGCGCGAATGGGCGCGATGCCGACGGCTCTCTGTTCTTCATCAGTCTGAAGAGGAAGGTGATGGTCGTGAGGACTATGAGAACCCCAATCACAATACCCACAACCACAGCCAGGTCAGTGCATTTCTGGTTGACCAGCATGCACCGCACGGCTGAGAAGCTGCCGTTGTTAGGCATCTCTTGGATGCCCAGAAGGTGACACATGAGGGGGTACAGGTCCACACTGTTAATGGTGTTCATCCTATAGCCCTTGCGGAAGGCAGGGCCATGGGCCGCCAAGAATGGGTGCATACTGGGTAAAGAGTTATCATAGCCATGATCGCCCACTAACCAAAACAAAAGAGAAAGATTATGTACGATTAGTGTCAAAATGAAGTGCTGTGTACAAAAACCAAAGCACAAACAACTGATTGTAACATTCAAGGCTGCACTTACATCGAATGAGGTTGCCCTGCTGGACAATTGTCCAACCTTCATCAGCCACCAAGATGATTGGCTGAATCCTGTCGTTGTTTCTGTAGTGCAGCCTATCAGGTATTGCTCCCTTCAGGTAAGCCTTCATGTGATTGTTGCAGTTGCTAAGATTTTCATACAGATCTGACACTTCTATAAAACAAAATGAACAAAAATACAAGTAATTATATACAGCAAAAAAAATATATATATATATATATATATATATATTTTTTTTTTTTTTTTTTAACACCTTTTTACTGGCTAATACCAACCAATGAGAGGGAGGATGGCAGTCACTGGTGCAAGATCCACCAAAACATAGGTGCTGGAGTTGACACACTTGTTCAGTTGAATAACTCTGTCTTGGGAGCACTGGACCATGCCGTGATCACTAGTAATGATAACATTCATTCGTCCCCATAGCCCTGTCTGGTTCAGCTGCTCCACCAAAAGACCTACATGGTCATCCACCTCTTTCAGTGTCCTGGCCATCTCCGTGGTGTTCTCTGGTCCGTAAGTATGTCCTGTGCGATCTGGCTCCTCCCAATACAAAGCTGCAAACTTTACAGAGTCATCTTCAGTCAGCCATTTTGTAATGTTCCCCAGTCTCTCCCTGAAGCTCACTTTTGAATCATACTTCAGGAAGTAAGATGAGGTGTGATTGTGGATCCGCAGGTCCGTTCCTGGCCACATAGCAGCTGCTGATTTATAACCCCATTTCTGTAGTGACACCCAAATTGGCGTTGCTTCATTCCACCAAAAAGGATCACTATCATTTTGAAGAGTGAATGTCTTTTTAACTCGTGGGTCATACATGCGACTAGCCAACATACCATGACTTTCTGCATAAAGTCCAGTGGCAAGACTGTAATGGTTAGGAAAGGTTTTAGTAGTAAAGACATTGTTAAGTTGGTTAATAAGAACACCATCTGAGTAGAACTTCTGCAGATTAGGAAAAGCGTATTTATTCAGATAGTCTGCTCGGAAGCCATCAAATGATAAAAGCAGTAGTGGGTTCAGGTCTCTTACAGTCTCCGTCCCATTTTCTGTCTTCAGAGAGATGACTGATTCACAGAAGGCTGCCAGGACACATAAAACAGCCTTGAGATTCATCCTGTGAACATGTGCAGGGTTCTTACTGCTTCCTGTACTGTGGAGGGGAAACAATTCTATCAGTAAAGTGTTAGAACTCATCAAGACATATTAGGTGTAACTTCTGTGATTTTGTAGTCACTATGTGACTAAAAATTTAATAGTAGTATTAATGATTTTACCAGTATTCTTTTCGAAAGTGGACATTACCCCGGAAAAGGAGGAACACTGGCAGCATCACATTGTTCTGGTTCCAATGTGAGCTGTTAGCTCAGTTACCTTGCTATCTGAACTGTATTGTTTACTTTGCTAGCTTAGTTAGCCAAGTAACTAGCTAGCAATAAGCAAGTTAGCCCGATAGTCTTCTAATAAGTTAGTGTAAAGTGATGATACAAGTTCTCACTAGAGTTAGGAAGTAATTAACTAGAGACATAGATAACGAAGTCAACCTAGGTTTAAGTTAGTTGATCCCATGAGAGGGAGGACCGTTCAACCAACAAGAATAAACAAACTACATTCTAGCTAGCCTAACTAATTATTACGGATAAGACTTTATATTCAAGTTAGTTAGCGTTATCTGGCTAGCTAACTAGATGCGTTAGCTAGGTGACCAATAACGTTACAGAAGCAGCACACGCACGCGGACACACTCACCTAAATATTACTGAATGCGCAACGACAGCCTCATCTGTTTGTTTAGCTACGACATATTATGCTGAACGAACAGCGGAGTGATGAATGTTGCTTTACCTGCCGAGCTAGGTGGCTACGGTCGAGTTTCTCACTTCCTCAAAAATATGCTATCCGTGACGTAGTAAATAAACGAACAGACCAATGGAGCAGTCGCAAAATGTCAGCGCTCCAACTGCGCACACACGTCGAGGGGCAGGTGCCTGTCGACACTGAGAAACACTCGGCTGTTTAGCTAGTATTAGCTAGTTTAGTATTTAGCTAGTATTATCATTAAGCACTTCAGCAACTGAGGGATAGCACATATTAGCACACATAGCACATATTTGGATATCCCATCATTTGGAATTTGTTGGAGAAATCTAGAAATAAGTCTAGACATTTTAACATTTTAAACATTCTGTTAATAAATGAATAGCACCCGTCTGCCAAAAGCTACCTGTTAGATGATCATCACAATACGTGAATGTAAACCTTTTGGGGCATTTCCCATTTGTGTTTTGGCAACGACCCCATAAAAACGCCCCCACCTCTCTCCCTCCGCCGGCTGCTGAAAGTGATGTCTAACGTACTGGATGCTAACGAGACTGCGGACGCGCACCTGTGTTGACGCCGCATTAATACATCTAAAAGGTAACTATGATCATTTATTCCATGCGTGACAGTTAGACCGCTATGCGGCATAACACAAACACGAAGCGTTATGCTATGTTCTGAACTGCGGCAGAAACCACTCCTTTATTTGGCGCTATAGTTTGTGCTGAAACGATGGTCCATTCGGTTTAGGTTATATCATTGCCCTATTATCTCCGTGAAGAAGAGCTACTCAGTGAAGTGTGTGTGTGTGTGTGTGTGTGTGTGTGTGTGTGTGTGAGAGAGAGAGAGAGAGAGAGAGAGAGTGTGAGAGAGAGACTGGGAGAGGACAAGAAAACAAGAAAGATAATTATTTTAAATGGTGTTTTGATTGTATTTTGTGCAATGTAAAACCAGCCTACTAAATACATAGCTCAGTCTTATTCATATTCCTCTTTCATGTTGGCGACAGTGGCTGTTTGAACATTCCAGGTGGTGCATGCAGTCAGTGTTGGCAGATGGCTTGCCTCTCTCTCTCTCTCTCTCTCTCTCTCTCTCTCTCTCTCTCTCTATCTATCTGTATTTCTCTTCATTCTCGTATACACATTATGTTGCATGGTATTTTGGAATGTCTTGCTACTGGGTATTGCAACAATTTTGCAACATTCTGAGTTAAGACGTGGTAAACAACAGCAGAATGCAGAAGCTTTATATCATTTATATCATTTGTTATATTTTAGTTATGCTTAGCTGTTTGTTTGCTGGTGGGAAAGGCTTAAGGAACTGGCAGTTGTCCTGAGATCAGGAGCTTTCCTGTTGCTGAGCAGGTGAGATGTAGAGGGCTAGGGAGACGGCTCAGGCTGGACTCAGGGGGTTCTCAGTTTAGCAGGCAACACTGTGGCCTACTTCACTATTCACTCTCTGCAAGAACATCTCAGGACCTAGAAAAGCTCAGCCAATCACTCTAGGAAATTTCAGTATGTTTTCTAAAATACGAGGGCATTTTATTGTGTATATTCTATGAAATATCATAAGATTTATTGCAATTTTTAAATGTGTAGTATGTATATTTATTTATTTAAATAGCTGTTAAAGTTCCTCCCTTGATCCAATTCATGTGATGAAAATGCTGTGAAAAGTGAAGATTGTTTTGGAGTGCACATTACTGGACATTACTGGCATGAGTCTTCCTGTAACCTGTACCGTTTACACACACAGCTAAATTTGTTTGACCACAGTGGAAACTGTAAGCCTGACAGATATGGTGGTCATAAGACTGCTTCATGCTCTGCCTACAATGAACTGTTTACACTGAGGTTATTATTTTGCGTACAGAAAACTCATGAGGTAGTGTTTATGATGCCATTGATGCCAGTGTCATCAATGAATACTTAAAATTATACTAATACTTTAAATCAGAAACAATTCTTTTATATATTCTTGTTAAATTGTCTACAAGATAAGTAATTTATTGTTTATCTTTGCTAGAAGTCTATAGGTGATTCAGCAGATATCAAGGCCTCACAGTGGATTCATATGTACAAAAATACTTTTTTTGTAAAATATGTAGCTAGTGGATAATGTTTCACTATGTAAGTTCATAAATGTTTTTTTCTTACAGGTGATCAGTACATGTCCCACTTATTCCTAAATGGGTACAAGTGCCCTCCAGCAAAAAAAATTAAAAATAAAACCATAAAAGTAATTGCCAAAGTAAAGACTAATACTTGTTTCTTCTGGAATTAGTGACATATACAGTTGATGTATTTGTGATAGTTTTAAATGCCTTTTAAATGACTTCTTTTTATTGCAGACATCAATGTGTTTTAGACATTTCCTTGAGCCTTTATATTGGTCGGAATGTCCATGAAGACAATACCAGTTCCCCAGACTACACTGGAGACCCCAAATGATCCAGACAAGCAGCATGACTACCTTTCCACTTTGAAGGCCTTGGCTGAGAAGCTACAGCTAGAGACAAAGAGGCCATCCCCCCTGGAGTGGAGGAGCCAGCTGGAGACTCCGAGAGCCAGGGGACCAGAGGCCTCGGTGGTGGCAGCTAATGAAGGGCCACTGCGAGCCTGGAGTTCTCTGAAGTGGCAGAAGTCGTCGCTGAGCTGTGCTGTGCAGCAGGGACAAAGTCATTCCCCTCAGAGCCTCACAGGGTGTGAAAGTGTAGGTGAGACCTTGGAATGGCTTAGAAAAGAGCTGGTGAGTCATGCATACAAATGGTTCGTTTACATACTCTCACCAGCCACTCTCTCGGAAACTCCTGTCTTTTAGACACACATTGAAGCCTAGGCGTGTAAGTGGAATAGCCCACCTGTTGCCATTTACAATTATCCATCCCATACACCTTTATCAGTTGTCCGCGTCACAGAACTGCTGTCGGCTCAGCACCCACAGCCGTCCCACCAGCACGTCAGTGTTCATTTTGTGTGGGGAGTAGTCTGCCACTGAGTCATCTGCTGAGCAGTGATGCTGTTGGCAGAAATTGGCCAGTGATTACTATAGAGGGATTGTAGTGGATGCACAATTGTGTGTGTGCGTGCGTGTGTGTGTCTTTTAACCATTATCTTTTAACCAATTTACAATATCTCTAAATATCTCTAAATATCTTTTCTGGAATTCTTATATATTAGATATAATTGAATATTGTAATGATTGTCTGTTACGATGTACATTCTGCTATTTGTGCCACTCACCATAGAGAGAGATGCACTTGCAGGACCAGCAGCTGGCCCACCAGCTAATGCGTCTGCACAGCGATATCAACAAGCTGAAAATCGAGCAGACGTGTAGCCAACACCGCAAGATGCTGAACGATGCCACGTTTGAGCTGGAGGAGCGCGACGAGATGCTGGACCTGCTGTGCGACGTGCCCGTCTCCTCTGGATTCAGCCTCTCCACACCACTCAAGCTCATCGGCATCACAAAGATGAACATCAACTCCAGACGCTTCTCCCTCTGCTAGCAGCCATATGCAGAATGTTTTGTGTCCCTACACAAGTTAATATGTGCTGGAGATCTATTTTACGTGCTCAGTCTGATAGCTTTAGTGATACCTGACACAGGTAGCTTATTAGCCATGTTTACACATTTCACTTTATAGTGGAATTCAATAGTTGTTAAATAAGGCTTTTTTGTTCAGGTATAATTATTGTACTCTTAGTATTAATGTGGCTTATATCCGGAAAATATGAATTTTGGAACTGTTTTTGTAACTCTTCTCATAAAGTGGCTCATTTTTAAATCAACAAGTGATCGGTAACTGCTACCGTTTTACTTATGTATTAAAAAAGCAACAAAAATAAAAAAGGTTGTAATTATTTAATGAACCATTGTTAAATTCTAATTTGGCCTGATTTCTAGCATGTTTCAATAATCTATAGGTTTAAGGGTGTGCATTTTGATATCGCAAGAAGCTCTGTGAATGATTCATTTCTAGATTGTTAAGAAAATACAATTGTTGTAACTTGCATCAAGTGATCAAAAGAAGTTGTCAGGATGTATTCTTGATATCGTATCACCTTAGGAACAGGCTAGCCATATGGAATATTTCAGATTGTTAATTTATAAAGGGTTTATTTCTATGTCTCTTATTTGTATGCGTGCTCCAATTTATTGGATAATCTCCAATTGTTCTTTTATCCAATAGAATGTGAAAATATACATAAGACACATATTCACATTTTTACATCTACTTTGTATAAGGATACTGCTAACTTTAACTAAGACTATACATTAAACCATCACCATTGACACCTTTTCTGTTTGCTACTGTAATTTGATATCCTCTTTAGATTTCCATGCATGTATGGAAATTTCAAGGAGCCAGGAGCAGTCACCAACTGTTCTTCAGGGTCTTCAGCAGCAGTCTGTGGCCTGTTTGTAACCAGGACTTGCTTGCTGTGTGTGATTTTATGTGCAGTGTGTCGGTCGTATGGAAGGAGGAAGTAAGAGTTCCTGCTTCCTACATTTACAGTTCTGCTTATCTAAATACCATTTTCAGTGCTAAAATCTTTGTTTTTTGCTATTATTCCCTGTTAGTGAGGGAATGCAAGAATTATTGGGCCTAAATACCATGATGCTGTTTGGGTTATCAAAATATTTATGGCTACGTAATTTTAGCTGTGTACCTATGCAACATTAGTGTGTTTGTTATATGCTTTGCAAAACTAATAGGGCCAGATTGTGGTACACGCACTATATCTATGTTTATACATTTATTTGAGGCCATGATCTGTAGGTGTGACTATACATTTATGCTGTAATTCTTAGAAGTTAATAAGGTAGACATCTGTGTTATAGGTGTCCTAAAACATTTATTCAGTGTTGAAGCAGGGACCATGGCACCACCTAAAGGCCATGAGTGGTAACTACTGATTCAAACAGTAGCCAATATATTACAGTCTATTATGGATATTTAAGCATACAAAAATTATCTTCCTCGATGTAGGTGTTTAAAAAAAACACGTCACTCATAACTGTAGGAAAATGAAGTGTTTATATGGTTTTCTTCATTTTAGTCACAACACTTTAATGTATTAAAATGACAAAGATAGAAAATGATTTGTGAACATTTGTATCTTCTTATTCTGTTGAATCTGTACATTACATATTTTTGTATATTCATAAAACGTAAGGTGATGTATAAAAGTGTAAACACAAAGAAAAGGACATTTCAGTCTCAGATGCTTCAGCATCTGTCCACTATTAAAATCAAACAATATTTTTTTGCACTCTTACACATTTTAACATGAAGCAATTTGGATACAATCCAAAGAAATCAATCTTGTGGATTACTTACATTCATTTTTCTTACAAGGGAAGACAACTCTAAACTAAAGACCATAGACAACCATAGCTGGAAAATAGAATACTCATGTGATTTATAAGTTCTACTGTATGTAATAAGCCAACATAAGCATGTCATAGCTGTCATAAAAATATTTGAGATACTTTACATAAGATTAAAATAGGTGGGTTAATTTTTTCCCCTTTCTGTTAGTGCTGGACACTTTTGTATATAATTGGAAATGTTCAGTACAAATGCATTGTATTGATGGCTGGTGATTAAACACTGTGTGATTCCATGAACTAAAATACATAGCAAGGCTAAGGTATCTGTATTTGGAGTCATGATTTTATATCACTGTCTACTATCAACCACCAACACTTCACATGTATTTCTATCGTAGATGGTTGATTTATGCACAGTGAAGTACAGCGCTAGGTTGAAATTAAGTAAATTTGTAAAAATACTGATGTACTGTAAGTAAAAATATAGGGATACCATACATTGTTTACCCTCAAAGAAAGCCAGCCAACTGGTCATCTCCTTACATACAGTAAAATACTTTTAAAATAGAAATCTATCAGCCAGTATTTCAGATAAAGCTCTTGCTGGTGATCACTTCAGAGGTGCCTCATACCACAACAAACAGCTTCTCTCATGCAATCTCTATGTTGTCTGGAGGAATCTGAACAAGAGTCTCACAGTTGAAGGTACCAAGGGACCATAAAATCATACTCTGACACAAAGTCACATTGAACTGTCCTACACACTATGTAACAAGATAAAAAAATCAAATCTTAACAAACCCCTGAATCTTAATCTTTAGTATTCCTCAATGCACCATTAGATACCCATGCAAAATTACACAGACAATTTTTCTAAATTCATATTTCAGCAAATCTCGAAAGCTACCAAAACATACAGTTCATTAATAACAAAGATACAGCTAAACCACATCAGTCAGATAGGCTAGCTAACATACATATTCAGATTACAAACAGCTGCTGGACAGCACATTACACCATCCAAAAAAAGAAATAACATTTATGATTAAAAGAATCTCATATTTATTTGACATTTACTTCAGATAACATTAACTAACAACATTGTTCATAGATCAACATACTACAATGAAATACCTTATTTAAAAACAAACCTCCCAGTCAGACATTGAAGGCTAAATGACATTTTAAAGTATGTGAACATCCTAAGATCCTAACAAACAATCCTAAAATCCTAAGTAACAAATAAGCAAAGAAAACAACAACAAAAATATGTTTGTCCCAAAAGAATGAATCAATAAATAGACCAGCTTGTAGTCATGAATAGCACAAATCAGGACTGAAATGCTTTCTACAAATCTTACTAGAAGTAAAAAGATTTAAATATTATTTGATGTCATACAGTTTGGATGGCAATATTTATTTTTCAAATTTCTTTTTATTAATTCTGCATGGGAATTACCTGTACCTACTGTAGTTGTACCTGGATAGCCCAGTTGTTATATTGGAACATCTCTAGTGATATCCAAAATGACACTTTTGATGATGTATGCCCTGACTAAACTATTAATTAATAAGCCCTAATTGATTTCTAAAATGAGGAAAACTGACATGATAAAATTGTGTTAAAAAGGTATTATATGTAGATTAACTATTTACCACTGCTAGATACAGGCCTTTCTATTCTAAAAAAACCCTGATCCTTTTTGTGGATATGCACAACACCTGGAGTGCAGCAGTACCTTGCCAGTTTTCAGGACAACACAGAATGTTCTAGAAGAGAACCATGAACTTGTGGTAAATGTGGTCTTGAGTGATGGCACAAAAAAAATGGAAGGTATATGTAATGCAAGGTGAGGTATTTCCATTACAGGAACATTTAACATTCAGGGATAGATATCCTAGGGACATTTTTTTCAGCCCAACATCTAAAAACCCAATGCAGTCTGCTACTTTAATGAAGCCATTAGGTGTTAGATGCGGATAAACTGTGAACTGGAAACGTGTGGTAGTTATGGGAAGGTCAATGAGTGAATGATGACATCTAAGAGCAGTTGGAACAGGTATTGTGAGCAGAGCTCCAATCCTGGAATTCAATTGCCTAATATAACAGTACAAATTAAATGAAAGACCCTGAACAGGATTTGAATATTCCTCCAGTTGTGTTAAAACTCTGCGAGGTTGCAGATCTTCAGGCAGAAGTTTGGAGGTCTTTATGATGTAACTCAACAACATACTTTTCGTGACTTGACCCCCCCACCTGCCAGCCAGCTATATATATATATATATATATATATATATATATATATATATATATATATATAAGCTATATACATTTTTGTAATACTTAGGTCTGATGCTTTAAAGCATTTTCAGCTATCTTAATTATTTAGATTACTAATTTCGGGTGATTGGTATCCATCTAATTATATGGAGTTCCATATAATGCAGTTCCAAATATTTGCTAATGTCTGCCCTTTTTCTGTAATTGGGTACTGTTTAAATCTTATAGGTAACACGGTATTAATATAATTACCATTATATCATTATTTAACCATATTACTCAGAGCATGTATGTAAACATGGTCCCCGTGTGGCATGAAAGGATGCACAAAGCAAGATGTAGGACATTTAATTAAGCTGCTAACATTTAATCGTTATGTTTTAGAGGAGGAAATATGAAAAAAAAAAAAACTACACAAAATATTCTGATAATCATGCAATGTTCATAGTGCTTTCTTAAAGAATGAAAACAAGACATTTTTTGCAGACTATCTGTTACTGCACTACCCTGCCTAGCTACTAAACATAGTGCATTTTATAATTCTGTTTCATTCACAGTTCTGCTATGACTTATGTTACTTCACTGTGTGTGGACATTTCAAAAGAACATTACTTCAGTTATTGAATTCACTACTGGAGTCAAGTAGTGAAAAGCTTGGCCTTAACTGGTTTACCAGAAGTGTTCGTTCTTTTGGACTGAATGATTATAGAACCAAAACATTTCAGTTTTCCAATTCTGATCTGTTTTATGCTACAGAAAAAACATTACTCAGAAGTTAAACTCTTTCAAGCTTGAAAAGTAATCCATCGGATACCAGTTGGATACACTGAAACACTCAGCATTGAACCTGGTACGGCATGAAAACATGTGAAGCATCTCAAACATGGGAAACACACCCACACACATATACAGATTTAGATCTAGATTTCATTCAAACACACAGGACTGTTGTGGAGAACCATAAAACTATTGTTACAACATTACATGTGCTTTCAAAAAATGTCAAGCAAAAACCAACAAAACAAAAACAAACAAAAAAACAGCAAACAATAAAAAACAAAACAGAAAACAACAAATGAGTGAGTAAAGAATCCTTAATGTGCACATTAAAACTCCTATGAAAGCAAGGGGCAATCACCTTGTTGTGCCAGTATATTTGGTATTGCTCCACAAGAGCAAAAGTACTTATTTCTGACTATTACACTTTTTGATGCCATTACGAAAAATACTTGAACATGTAGTCTAGCTATTTGATAGCCCTTAAAGAACCATAACATGGTCTGTTATTGTTGATATATCTTTATTTGTACCAGTGAGTGCTGCAATAATGGATAACTTGGAGTTTCACAGAATGTTTTGTCTTAAACTTTGTCTTCAAGCCTGCACATTCTGTTCCTTGACAGGAGTAGCCATTACATGATCCAGGCAATTGGTTTTTGAGGTCCACAGCGAAAACACTAGGTCGAGCAATAATTGCTAGACAATAATGACATCACAGTTGTGATGCCATCACCTCACAATTGGACAAAAAGTACAGAAATATAGCTTCATTTCACAGTATATCATAAATATAAGCTATTGAATGTATAATAAGTGTACCACCTTATCAAAAGTCCTGTTTTCTATACCACTGGCAAAATATATGGATTATATTAGCAGAAAACAAATATATATTTTGCATACATTATTAATTACACATTTTGTACAGTATTTGCATTTTCACTTTATCTAAATGCAGAAAAATAAAAGCGGTGTGATATACTTTAGCAAAGCAACTGGTGTCAGAACCAGGAGAGGAAGCAATTATACTGCATTGTTTGGATACCAAAGAACGTTTTCTTGTGCTTCAACAGGAAACGCAGTTCCACCAGACAAGGTGATGTCCCCTTTCAGGAAACTACAGAACACAACACAAGGGCAGAACACAAGGGTAATGCTGATGTTAACACAAGCCTACTGTGACAAGTGACATTTAGATGGTATTTCCAAAAGTACTTTGGTTTTCACTTGACTAACATGAAGTGATTCAATGTAGTCATGGTATTTAGGACTATATGATTCAACTACATAATTCATAGTTTACCATGACATTATAAAGAATAAAATGTGAACAGTTCACTACATTCTACAGTTTACATATTGATTATCAGATAAAAATAACAAAAAGGAAGAACACCACTACATTTATGACAAGACGAAATGGGCGCTTATAGTTTGCTTAGTTAAAAACAAAGAAAGTTACATTTGATACGTACAAATGGACAAATTTAGTATCTGAGGAACCATGTACTAGGAAACGTGTGGAGGACCTACAATGAGTAAGTGTTCTTGTATAACTTGCCTGGCTTGCCTCTGTTCAGGTAATGAGCTATTGGAATTTAAGAAAGAACATAAAACCTGAAAGTTCTGCAGTCAAAAAACCTCAAAGTGAATATTGAAAGAATGCCTTTCCACTGCCCAACCAAACAGCATTAAAACAACAGCCCTGATTATAGATGCTGACCACTAGGATTATGTCAATGCAAACTTGCATGTTGAGGACTATGAGGCAGTTTGAATTTTGGTCTCTGTGCATCTGTAGTAGTCCAGAGGATATTTGCTTCTCTTACACTGACTCTGAGAAAAGTAACCAGTGTAAAAAATATGTATGATTTATATATTATGTAATCGTACATATTACAGATTGCATAGTTTTGAGTAATAACTTTCTATCAAAGAACCAGATCCTAATCTTGAAATGTTCGTGATTTTTTACCAGATTCATTTTGTCAATGAAATAGTAAATCTATTATTTGCACAATTAGAAAGTAGCTAATTTACATGGTGGATAATCACTAAATGAGAAGAGAGACCCTATTCCACACTGGAGACCTCCGTTAAGCACACATTTATCATATTCATCCCAGGACTGGAAACGGGGCTTATACGATGTCAGTTTTCTTAAAGCTAGTTTTTAAAAGCCTGGAATTGAAAGAAAATGAAAACATTTTGGCTGTTCCACAAACATTCAACACATCATCATCACTCCCATGTGCATGTTCATTTTATAGTGCCAATGAATTCTCCGTCAAATTAGAGGACACACTGTAAGTAAATAAATTGGCTGCATTTCTGTACATAACCAAACTATCGTGTTTTATACTATTTACAAGCAATTTCAGTTCCATTTCTCATGTTTTGTATGAACAGTCTGTAAAATTGATTAATATACAATAAGGCTTTACAGGAAGTTCTATTTACATATTAATACCACCAGAATATACAAAGGAGGTTCAGCATTAGCACCTTGAGGATACTGTTCCCAAAAATCCCCACTAGTAGAGCAATACTGTAAATCAAATGTAGGAATATCTACTCTGCAGTGCCAGATCATGTCCTTGACATGGTTTACTTAACTTCCTCAGAGTCATCATGTAAGTAAATATGAAGGTCCACCGATATCTAGTATTGCTGTGCATTCAGCTGAAACCCTTTTGAGAGCAGTGTGGAGAGCGGCTGTGCGCGGGAGCTTCCCACGCGACCCCTCTTAAGAACCTCCCTTACCTCCTGTCTGCAACAACACTGGAATGTATACGGAACCACGCGCTGCGATGGCATGTTGTACATGTATAATAATCATAGTAACCATGCACTGTATCATCAAAGGAAGGATTAACAATTAAACAAAAGCAAATAACCCACGTACATATGCACTGGCCATTGTTGTTTGCTGAACTGGCTGCCTGGGCGGTTTTAAGCACCGACGATATAAAGGCACCACAGCGTCAAATAAAGAGAGGTATGGAGAAATTTTAAATTACTTATGCACAATTATTGTGTGTGTATCTTGTCCATGCATGTACACCATTATCAAGACAAAGCAGCTGTGACAGAGTAAATGTTTCCAGTTGCCATCATTAGAGTTACAACTTATTGTCCACAACGAGTCCTTGCAGCCCATGAGAATTAGAATTTGTTTCATCATCACAGAAAATAATACTTCAGTACACAAAATAAAGGCTAGTGCAAAAGGAACGGCTGTGAGCATGTTTTCTGAAACTTAAAGATGAACCACAGTTGCAATACAGTTTGAATCCTTAGACAGCACTGGAAGCTCCTGAGGATTTAGTTGGTGTGATTTTCTACGTAGCATTTTTAATAAACTGAATCATAAAAAAACAAACTCAGCATTATGACTCAACATTATGTCTTTGCCTGGTGAGCACATTTCAAGTGGAGATGTTGGCAATGGGAAAAGAAAAAACCATCACAGTGTATTAGCACCTGGAGGGTAGATGTTCCACTGGACATATCTAGCAGCTATCTACATAAATGTATTTTTGGCAAATTAAGGCCTATTTAAATAACTAAAACACTCTAGAACAGTTTAGATGGGACATTCTCCAGCAAACAACAGTGGACCAGAAAATAGTGGATGCACAAAGCTGGAACTGAAATGATCAGAACTCAAGCAGAACTGAAATGATCAGACCTCAAGCAGCTACTGAGTTTCAGTATTTACTCCATATGCAGAGGTACTAGAATATAAATATATTCACTTAATTCACAACACATCTGAAATTAAAAAGAACAAAAGAACAGCAGCAAAAAAAAAAAAAAAAAAAAAAAAAAGATTATCTGCACCAGAATCCACCTGAGCCATACACTAACTTAAGGGAAGGGCTAGCAGCAACCAGGGAGAGGGTCAGCCCAAGAGACTCAGCACACAAGAGCTTCTCTTACCCCAGCCCAACCTTTTAAAATCCATAAAATTAATGTTAGGCATCTTTAAAATATTATTAAATATTGAGAGGCAAAAAAGACATTTACCTCAGCATCTGGATTCTCTCCAGTAATATAAACCCCATAGGCTGTTCCCCTGGGCTCCATCCCTGGCAAGAACCCTTCACCTTATTGGATGCACCTGCATGGCATGTGGTTGTTAGTATCTTTGCAGGCACAACGGAGTCAAAGACAGCAGTGATCTCCTAAATATGGTGCACCAAGCCAACCTCGACCTGTGATCAAATGTGTTTTGTCATCTAAGTAACACATATTTCTGTCGAAATGTGCAAAATAACATGAGGCTGACAAAATGAGGAGAAACTGAACATTTTCTAGGATAATGACTACGAACATGCACAGGATGCAAATATACAATCTGGACTAGAAACAAGCAAACAAATATAACTGAATTCAGCAGTGTTACCGGGCCATTCAAGCTATATCCTTACCACAAAAGAATATGACCAAGTGCCAACTTATGTAAAAATGTAGCACCATATAAACCAATTAACAGCTCGCCTAGGTTCAACAGGTAAATGATTTTGCCATAAGCACCTATTCATGGTACAACATTGTTGACAGGCAGCTGGGTGCACCAATAGCAGAGAGGATTGCAATAGATTACAGTATTGGATGTGATTTGGCCTTGTATTGTTCAGCTGATGGCAGAAAGCCCTGTGCCGTGGGAAGGCCGTCCTCTTGGGCACAGCCAATTAGGAAAGTCCTGCTGTGGGACACTGCTGTGTCTTTTCCTCTGTGGAAAACCATTCAGATATATTCAGCCAAAGATAACTTCCACCTTTATCAGTTTAGCTGTTTGATATACCTTGAATAAAAGTAAAGGTAAAAATTGCAACATTGAGAAGAAAAAAAAATCCATGTCATGATTCCATACGGAACCTCTGACAAACTTTTGCACCTCAAATCTATTACTTGGAATTCTGGTTTGACCACATGGAGGACGAGACTGAACACTGTGGGAATGCTAGCTAGAAAATGCTTGCAGGAAGCCAGGAAGAATGGAGGAGAACTACCTAACCATTCACACACAGCTTCCTCTGGGAGGGCTTTACTGTGCTTTTCACTGAGCACGTAGAGATTGCTCAATACCATGCTCTGAAGTATCATATCTTTTTCAGCTGTGTACAAAGGAACTAATTTCAGAGAATACTGTGGTCTTACCTCATAAGCTATCCATACATATTTAATATAATGTTAATACATATTTAACACACTGTGGAAAATGGGCTATGTGAGGTTTTTTACTGAAAGCTATGCGATACTGATATTGATGAGGTATATCTTCCATGAGTAACATTTCTGAAAACAACTTCCCTTTAAGTTATTTAAGGCAGTCAGACAATGAATGCCATTGCGTAATCAGTCTAAATGGTTGTAGGCTTTTGCCTGTAGAGGTCAGTCTAAGATCCAGCCAAAAACTGGAACCCTTCAGGACACTGACAGGCTGACACACAGTGAGGAAGACAACTAAATATAACAGTAACTTACAGGTACAATGGAAGGTAGTGTTCTACTTCGTCAGATAACAAGGGATTGATAGGACTTGCTGGCATGGTTGATCTACCTCCATTTTTCCAGTATAATAGTTTTAGCCTGCTGTAAACACCATGATTGAAGATATATATTATTTCAAAGGAAAGCTGACATTTTAAAACAGAACATTAAAAAAGAAAAAGCTTATGAACAACTAAATATACACTCAAAGTTTCAAACCGATAAAAAAAATATATGATCAAGTTTCACATTAAATTATTGATATTAAGATAGAAAAAATAAAAACTTGCAAAAAAAGACATATTTTGAACAAATACAAATTTTTAAAAAAAGAAAAAGCATGAGATGGTGTGAGAAAAGAGAGTGAGAGTCAGACAGAAGAGGGTGGAAAAGAGAGCATGTGGTCACAGGGAGGACTCGTACTGCAGAAGCTCATAGAGCAGTGGGCCATCCCTGTAACGGATCCCTACGGCTGCGGGGGTGATGAACTGCAGGATATTTATAGTCCTCCTAAGGCGTCTGTCCACAAAGTGGGCGTCCCAGGCCGGGTAGCGCTTCCTGGGCATGTCGATCTTGATGAGGGGCCCCTCGGGCCTGTAGCGGCCTGAAGGTGTGGCGGGCTCGGAGGAGCGCACCTGGAACACAGGCAGGCAGGTGTCTGCCGCCAAGTCGTCATGCTGGCCATATCCCAGTGAGGACACCCGGGTCGGGGTGGGCTGGGAGGCATGGGGACCAGGGGTGGGGGCCATTGGCTCGGCCTCGGGTGGTAGTGGGAGCCCCCAGAGGAGCTCAGCACAGCAGGAGCTGGCTAGCAACCTGATCCTAGGGCCCATGGGGTGAAGGACCCCATAGTAGATGCCCATGAAGACCACCCCTGAGGCAAAACTTAAGTAGACTCCACAAAGCACTGGTACTGCATAGGAGTCTGTGGTGGCCGGATCCCTGTACGCGTACCACAGGCAGGTAAGCACCGTGTTCTCAGCAAGCACCACGAAGTAATAGATCATCATCCTATACCGGGTCCTGCCTTCCTTCACATTGAACCAACAGAAGATATAGACGATACCAACGACCATGTTAAACAGCACCTCCTCCCACTTGGACATGCAGAAATCCGTGCCGCCATGCACGATCCAGAATGCCATGGCACACCAATGCACCACCACGAAGATGCCAAAGTAGATGTGGAAGATGGAGGCGAAGAGGGCGAAGGAGAGCACCCTTGAGGAGATGGTGAAGAGCCTCCAGAATATGTGAATGAGAGCACCTCGATAGCTCATGCTCTTTTTGTCGTCTCTGGAGTCCCTCAGGAGTTTATGGTAGGAGGCCAAGACCCAGGACAAGGAGAGCAGTGACGATAATAAGGACACACCTGCAAGGCATGTAGTGGAAATACATTGAGTATTGGCAGCTACTTACCAGTTTGCTGGTTTGTGCTACAGTCTCTGTGCATATCCAATGAAAACACTCCGGCCAGGGTTTCCCACTCTCAGATCAAGCCATGTAATGGACTAAAAGTGCTTTACAGTTAAGTTTCACTAACTGGCTAGCATATCCTCTGCCCAGTAAACCACTACATATTTTTTCCTCAAACCTTACTAACTGGGACAATGACTGACTGTAACTGGAGGTTAATGGTGGATGTCTTACACTGTAGTGTCTCTGCTCGGTTCTTCTGAATCATAATGCAGAGCTGTAGCACCAGTTGGGGGGCACTCTCCAAGAAGGTCTCCAGCAGCCGAAGCATGCTTACATCGGCATACTCATACATCATAGCCCAGTAAAAACGGCGCCTGTGTTTCGTCTGACGCCGGCTCTGGACACCCAGGTACATAGTGCGGATGTACCTGTTCAGAAAGGAGACACAGTTGACAGGAATTTGACAATCTGAATGTGTCTTCAATTGTATTGAATGAGAAAGCATCAAATGGATCAGGTCTTTACGAAATTGACATTATAACAAACCATTTATTGGTCACCGCTGTCTCATGAACCATAGCCATTACAGAGATGTACTTATTCAATACAGGAAAGCAGTTATTTGAATAACCTTCTACACATCCTCATATTCTTTAATGATTCAGACCTATGCTAGCTGAAATGGAACTAAGAATTCCTCACACAGCAATAACAACATCGCCAATGAGCTAATGAAGGCCATGTTACTTCAGACGTAGCGTGATTTTACTCTTATTTTGTCCATGCACCTGTCTTTTGGATATGTTTAGCAGTGATATAAATGCCAAGTCAATATCAGCACAGCCTACTCACCATAATTCTATACGTTATGTGGAGAGTAAATATCATGCCACTGTCATCTGACCACTCACCAGAGCATGATGTTAGTTCTGCTACCCATAAAACCACTGAAGCAACTGCAGCCAGACAGCCAGTGTGGTACCACACTCTCGTGACATTACATTAGCTGATCTGAGCCCACAAACCTGTCTCACAAAAATCCTTTTTTTCCTGTGACTAAAAAGGACGATGCAGTAAGGCAGTTCAGTTTGACATGCCTCTGTAAAGTGCCTCCAGAGAAATTTGAGACGTATTCTGCAATTATAAAATGTGAAGTTCTGAAGTCAGTTGTCAGCCAGCTCACAACTAAGCTGCATTTGAGTTCTATTCCAGCTCCCAGTACAACTCGACCATGTAATGGGTGTTCCACGGCGGTTTTAGACAGAGTGAACTGACAGCTAGTACGGAACTGAAATGCGGACACACTGAGCAACACGGACAACTGTGGCACAAACATCTCTCCTACAGAACGCCTTCGGCAGCACAACTCTAGAGGCACATAGGAGATCAGTGATTTATTTACGTCCATGAAATTAGTTCAAGCAGACGGTGATGAGATTTTCCCATGTAGGCTAAAGATAGATAGACCACACACAGGTGATAAATAGAAAGCTGATGTGCACATAGTTAAAACCGATCTGCCCTTAAAGGAGATATCTAAACAAAATACTAGAACAAGCCATTACAGAATACATAATTCAACAAGGCATCTTTGAATGAGATTTATTAGAATTAAGAGTTAAGAGAATGCAAGATAAAAAATCTCCTATTTGGGGACTTTTAAGTGGCATAAACTAGCCAAGAGGATTAATGTTCCAGTGACATGTCAATTTCTGACCATGCCAAAGCCACCTAGCCGGGAGTCCAAAAGAGCATTACCAGCCCTTCTCTCTGACTGTCTTTCAATAAAACACCTTCACACTGCATTGAGGTGGGCTGTGCACTAAAAATGTAGTGTTCCTCATCCATTTAATTAGCAGTGCAAATGTAGTGAGGGAAGGAAAGGAGTTCCAATGAAAAGAGCCACACAGCCCTGTGATGGACAGAAGTTAAACTGGGTAAGGTCATCTCGGAACTGACCAATTCCACACAATGCACTGGGCATTTTACAGACCACTAAAGGTTGCTGTCATATAAGCCACATTTGTAGCATAAGAACTGACATGAAAGGCAAAACTTTGTAAAGTGTGTTTCAGGGAAAACAATCACATTGCCAGCACGAGCAAAAAAAAAAAAGAAAAAAGTGAGAGCGGAAATGAAACATTTCACAGTCAGACATCAAGGAGTCTAGATCAGCCCTATAGAAAACACTCAGACATGAACTGCAAGAAAGGTATTACAGTCTGGTAGAAAATGGACATAGTTATTATTCCAGAGCTTTTACCATCACCACCTACTGAAGGCTCCAGCAATCACACAGCCTCGCCAAGACCTGTGTATGACACCTTCACAGGCACCTCTGATTAAGCCCAGCGGTGAGTCACACTGCTTATGAGCAACTGAAGGAAAATTAGCCTCAACAATGTACTGGTGATTCTGACTCACAACCATGCAGAGAACTCCAGGTTGGGATGAAAATCAGGAAGCACACATGATCCACACCTGTAGCCATGATGGAACAGTGCAGCTTGGTGACTGAGGAATCAGAACCTGTTGTACACGCTACTGAAGTTTGCAGTTTTTTGTGAAGATCGAGACAAGAGGAAACAGAAAATACAATAACTCTGTGGAATTATGGTAGGGTAAGCTCATATTCCCAGAAAGCCTCAAATCTAAAAACATTCATTTTAGATCAAATGACTAGTTGATGTATATACAATTACAGTTGAAACCATTAGCAATTGTGCAACTCAGTGTGCAACTGTTACTAAGTTAATGTTCTATGAAATCAAGAGTTAATCTGAGGATGAAGATAAAAGTGTAAAACAGTTTGTTGTGTTTTCCAGGAGGCAGTGATAGTAAAGAAAAAAAAGTGCTAAAGAGAAGTTTGTTCACTCTGCTTTTTTATCCTCGTCCCAAGATCTCCAGTCACACTTCTAGAGGTCACTAGATCGTTCATTCAGGTCAAACAACAGCAGACCTTTGGCCTCAGCAGTGTTAAAACCTACACCTTCAAAATCAAAGTCTTACTTAAAATACTAAATCCAAATGTAAATTCTGTCCCAGCTTTGACCTTGACAGGTGGACACAAATTAACCATTACCGTTTAAGACAGTTTAATGCTACAGGATCAGAGATTTCTCTGATAAAGAAGAGTCATAAAGAAGAGAAAAAAGAAAACAAGGAACATACTAGAGTAGCATTTCAGGCATGTGACCAATTCACAACAAGTGCAAACTTATGAATGAAAAGCTTTGTAGCAGACTGTTGAATGAACCCATCCACAGCATTTTACAAAGGTAAATACACACAGTGGAATAACCTTAGAGGGGTTCTCCTCTATCGATCTGGTACGCAGTAAACCCGACTGTATGACGTCTCCAATGAAAGACACACACATCTGTGAAATTCTATAAGGGGCTCTTGGGTTTTCCCATAAAAGCTTGATGGGGCTTGCTGTTAAATGACCTCTCCTGGCTATTTCATCGCACTGAACAAACATGTGGGACGAGCTTGGCTGAGCTGTAGACGCCTCAGCAGCGCACAGACACCACACTGGAAAGACAAGCTGCCGTGTTGTTTAATGGCGATGATGCGTGCATTGAACGATATCATTGTCTCAGTCAGAATAAACACTTTACAGAGCAAGTGAAACACAAGGCCAAGTTCTTATATAAGCGCTCAGTGCTGTCATTTATAAATAAGATTTGGCAATGTCAGAAGAGGACAGTAAGGAAAATGTGGATGAATGTAGGGAGAGAGAGACTTACGAGGAGCTTGGCCCATGACCAGCAGGCCACCCGGTCCCTCTGCCCTCTCTGCTGTGTGAGTGTACCCCCCCCCCCATCTCACACCCAAGAGCTTCTCTGTAAGTTGTCTGTCGGGGCAACTGAAGCAAAACAAACAAAAAAAAGAAATAATGGATTCATGAAATGAGAATGGGGTGAAGAGGGTAGAAGAACATACAACAAAACCAAACTGTGACCAAGTATGAGAGAAGGCTGACCCTGAGGGAGAATGGCTAAAGTCAAAATCAAAATTAAACTGCATAAAATGGCTGTTGTCAGTGAAGCCTTGGGTGTCCTAAAACTCATCCCCTTGACTATCTAGATATCTATTAACTTCTTATAATTTATTACGAAATTATTTTTAATTATATTGTATTAGTATTGATTTATTTTTCATTACATCATTTATATTGCTGTAGAATGTAGAACTAACTGTGGGTGGGAAGAAGAGGGTAAAAGTCAGGTGTGACAATTCTGAGCTTTTTTTTAATTAAATAAATAATCACTCATTCCGCTTTTCATTTGATTGGTGGATTGAAGTAAACAAACCAAAGAACACAGGATCAAGCTTTTAGCCGGCTTTCACTCACATAACTCATTTTGGTTAGCTCTGTATTACAAAGTGTCTCCATCTCAGGCTCTGACCGACCTACTTGAAGAAAAAATACCCATAGAAGTTAATTGCCATAGACCAAGCAGAAGTGCAAACCATTTTAATTACCCAGTGATCCAGCTGAACCACCTCTATACCCTGCAGGCAACACCCAGACACATACTGCCATGATGATAAATTTATTTCTGTATAAAGCACTTCTTTTCAAAATCCATGTGACACGTAATTCACTCTGGGCTGGCCAACAACTGTCAAGAAAATAAACCAACACAGGAATTTAAATACACACGCTAACAAGGGATACAACAAGACGCAGGTACGGCACATAATGAGGGGGGTGTGGCAGACAGTAAGACAGATGCACACACAGCCACAAGAAACACTGACCAAACACATAATGGGGAGGAGTCATGGAGGAGGGGGCCATAACTACCTCAGACACCCCAAACAAACAAAATTAGTTTCTCTTTACCTTCATTCACTGGCAGATAATTTAAAACCTTATTAGAAATCATGTTATTATTAAAACATAGTTGGAGTCCAATTACTTAAGGTATGTTTAATGACACATTCTGTTTCTGGGTTTGGATAATGAAGTTATTACTTGCAGGGAGCACCGAACATGCATTCTGCTCCTTTCTTCACTAGACTCCTCGGTCCTAGTCCCTGTGGAGGTTTATTATACGAGATTCAGTGTTTGGTTCTGCATGCAGTATTACATTTTAATAAAGCCATGGGTATTTAGAACAGTAACCAAGAAGAAAGTGACAAGAAGTATTCATTAAAAGGACTGCGCATCAGTCTCATATCTTCGTATGACAGACAATTCAAAGTAGCGGAACTCCTTGAACAGAAGCTGTTCATTCATGCAGGCAATTATTTAGAAACACATCCCTGAGGCCCTAGGAACAGAAATCTCTCCTGCATTCGGAACCATCACAAAGAGCCATTAATACTTATTCTTCCACTCCTGTCAGATCTTAACCATCGAAGGGCTGATCTTCAATCTGAGCTGGAGATGGTACTGTGGTCTCTTTCTGGCCTCAATCTCTTTTCTTTTCAGTGAATCACTGTCTGTCTGTTTTTTTCACCCCCTTAAACTCTTCCACCATACTGTACGGTTTCCCCACCATCACCACGCCGAACAGCTGGGACTCTTGATCGAGAGGTTAATACACAGAGGAGGATCCAATGCATTGCTCAAGTTTAAAATACTGTATTATTGCTGTGTCCAGCCAGAATTTCAAAACCACCTTCATGTGGTTTTATTTGTAGCCTGTATCCATGAGAGCCAGCACATTCATATAAGTGATGAATGTGTTCAATGGGACTGGTGTCCTCACAGTGGACCTGAAAAAACTGCACTGCATTGTGTGGAGTTGCGACTGTAGACCAGAAGGACGAATAAACAGGAACGTGAGCTACATGTTATAGTGGTTGAGTGGAGACTGTATAATGCATGCTGTGATGGTGTGTGAGGTACTAGTGTGGAGATGTGGGGTTATCAGGAGTGCTCTAAACACAGACTGGGAAATTCAGGTCAGTGTGTCAAGCCCATCACTTGGATCTGAATCAACTCTTAATGCCTCTGGAGTGCCCTGTGAAGATTCTGTATGGATTGCCATCTTGCATCAGTTCTACCTCTATACAGACTTAATTACTTATGTTGACTGTTCCCAGGTCAGATCTTTTAAAAGCACAATGCACAGAATCGTTCATTGTGGTCTTGGTCTAGTTCTAATTCAGGTTAACATAAGAAAACTACAAATCAAAGATTTCCACTGTGAGAAATGCAGTAATGCTGCAGGGGATTGTCGTGCCTACCCAACTCTCCGTCAGGCTGGGGACCGGGGTTCTTACCGCTCCAATCAAGACTCATCATGGTCTGCTTTTGCCAAGGGCAGCATATGTGCATATGCAGTCAGGCTAAGCGAGGCCAGCAGGGAGGGAACCAACGCTGTGCACACGCCTGCCAGCCCAGTGCCCGCTTGATGGGACAACCACGGAGCAGCAATCAGCCAGGATAACCATCTACTCCTCTGCTCCGCAGAACATAACAGCCGTACAGGCTAGCCAGAGTTCCATCATTTAACCACCATGTGCTCAGTACACTGCTAAATAATGAATCTAACAGCACCTCAAAACTTAAACAGACTCACAGAATACTGACTAGGACATACAAAATGTATACAATTCACTATGAAATGAAAATGTATACAATTCTCTATTCACTGTCAAGACTGTCATCTTTTCTGTTTTTTTACTTTATACAGAAATCTTTACCAATGATTTAAAAATTCAGGGAATCCTTGGAATGAGGGAAGAAAAGCAGTCAAAAGGTCAGCAGTGCATGATCCAAGGCATAAAAGTGCAGGTAATCTAGTACGGCCCAAGTGATTAAACGGACAACAGACACTGGTGCCGTAAATGCATTCAAGACAATCCTACCAGACGAATGCCGTGTGCCTAATTAGACGTGACGTACTCAACTAACCACTGTTCAGTCATGCTGCTCCATGGCTTATATAAAATGCTCTTGGTCACGAAAAAGCTTAAGCCGCTTTCATGTAGTGGTCACGATGATTAACCTGCAAACCCATCAACACACTGATGCTTGATTGCGGTAAAACAAATCCTACTCGATTTTCACCAGAGAATCAACGTTCCCCACACGACCTCTTCTAGAGGTCATTTAAGTAAATTAATTACCGTCTATATTGATTTCACACCTAAAAGGCAACGACAAATTTGTCTTTTCACCTGAAGGCTGAAATTGTGAAACGTGACAGATCCAACAGCAAAATGTGTTAAATAAAAATTCATTTATGTTCAGTCCCAACTACAACTCGCATTTCCTGAGATGTTTTAGCTACTGGTCAGTGAAATATCAAAACCGTCGATGATGTGTCAGTGTTGTTGCGCTTAGACAACCCATAATCGCCTCCAGACAGAGTCAACGCAAATCCAGGTACTGAGCGTGCAGGCTGATATGATGTCATGCAGGAGCGCGAACGTGATTGCTGAGCCCACGCGCCAGCGTAAATGGCTCCGGGGGAGCTTCTTCCGTACATTGAGTGCGCCAGTGTCCAGCGAAAATGATGACCAAATCGACCTTCCTACATTCCAACATGAGGAATTCAATAAATAAACTGCAAAACACATTTCACATAGATGGTGCCATTAATCATATACAGGTTTAATTGTGTATTAAAACATGGGCGACAAAAACCTCCACGCTTCGACGCGTGTAACCTACGACCTGGACCGGAGCGAACTGTTTGAAGCAGGTTGTTTCAGGTGTCGCGCATAAAAAATGTGCGTGTGTGTGCGAGCGCACAAACAAGACGTGTGTTTGTGTGCGTGCGTGGGAATGAGTGAGTGAGTGAGTGAGAGTGAGTGTGTGTAAGAGAGTGATTATGTTGATGTCAGAAATCTCAATCTTACCTCCACACCTGCCCCATCTGAAGAATGTGGACAAATATTTGCCATATCCAGATGGAGATCTGACAGCACATGTCCCTGTTATAGATGCCTGCGCTTAGTCCAGCCGTTGCTGCCCGACTGAGTCCTTCGACATCCCCGAGCCCACCCCCGGTGTAATCCTGAACGAACCACCTGAAGCTTAGAATCTGGACCAGCACCGAGGGAACCAGCACAAAGAAAAGGGTGAGCCCGAACCACAGATAGTCTCTTTTGTAATAATAGTCGACGGCTAGCCACACGTCCGTACCTACATCCAAAAAGAACACCAACAACGCCACGACGATCCACATACAGTCCAACCACAGGCGCTCCTCTGGCTGCGGCCGCCTGACTGCATTCCCCTTCCCCAAGAGGGAGTGCAGGCAGGCGCTCCGACAGCCCCAGTAACAAGACGAGGAGTTGCAGCAGTGGCAGATATGTATAGCCGCACTGTCCAAAGCATCCTCATCTCCGTTCCCCCCTGTTTCGTCCTGGTTGTGCAGTTGGGCGAAACCGGTAACGACCCCCACACCATCAGATTTTGCTGCCATCTTGCTCTCTGAAACACTTCGTCCCCCTTCCGGGGTTAGTGACGTCACTTCCTATATACCTGTACTTTATTCCCCTCCCCCTCAATCCCCCCACCCACCGCCCCTCGCAATAAATTAATTAGCCTATCCTGCCGTTTAATTAATTGATATATACGAGCATCATCTTTCTAATATAGAGGACCGTAAATGCACAATTGATATGGGATAGGGTAATTGAGAAAAACGTCTTACTGGTGGTCCAGCAGTCGAACAGAAAAATCAAGATTTAAGATTAGTCAACCGAGTCAACAAACAAGTATTGTACTTTGTTTACCGGTATTAAGTAGTTCTTAATAATACGATATGAACCACCAAAATAATAACCGAACCGCCATATTATACAACTACAACAACTATTACTACTAAAATAAAAACAATAATAATGATATTTTTTCTGATGACAATTCTTTCAAAGTGTCTTAGTGTCTTAAGTGTCTCTAAAAGGTCATAAACAATTTTAGAACATCTTGGTTTCTGTGAAAGTTGAAAGGTAACTGGAGGGTTAACAGCATCCAGTGTTCAGTGCAGAGCTCTTATGTTCTGGGCAGTTGCATCATCACTAATGGCAGTTCCTGAAGTTCCATTACTAACCTTCCAATACAGAAATATTACAAAAGGGACAGATTGCACTTTAATCCTCATCCATACACTGCACAGCATGTGCACATATCAGGTGGCAATCAGCTTTTTCTAATTAATTAACAAATTAATGTTGCTGTGCTAATATGATGGGAATATTAGAACACTATATATTTATGTTAAAGATGTTAATTTAATCTGTTTTGATACATTTTTCATTAGGATTAAAACTTCAGAGAGGGAACATTTATAGAGACTGTCATTACCCCATTAAAACTGGCTTTCAGACATCTAAGCCTCTTTTATATCTTCTATTAGCCAACCTTCCAAACTATAAGCAAAACCTATTGAAAATATCAAGTGTATTTATGAGAAAACATATTCAAATACATTCAAGTGATGTCTACTCCAGTCATAAGCAGTTATGAAATATGGTGAAGAAAGCCTTCTCTTGGCCACTTTGGTGACTGAGCCTGAAATTGTAACATTTAGAAACCCACTCAGTGTAAAAGCATGTGTGTCTGTGTGTGTGTGGTTTACTACTATGTCTTCTCTTTCTCAAGAGCATGCATTTTTTATGAAAGAAAATGTGTGTGTATGTGTATATGTGTGTGTGTGCATGTGTGTATTTTGCTACTCCTTCTTCTGAACACCATGCAATTTTTATGAAATCAAATGCTGTATCAGTAATCGTCCCCAGGGTAAATGCATGAGTGTGGAGTGAATAATGCAGGGGAGATAACTATAGGGAAAACCCTGGAGATGAAGATTGCTTTCATGTGCCTGTAACTAGAACAGACATGAAATAACATAGCCAGACTATTATAGTCACTCAGTCTAATAAAATTAAACCTTTGTTAGAATTTTGGTGCACTGACATGGTTTGAGTGCAGAAATGACATGCTTAATATATAGTTTAATATGTATTTCTTTAAAGTTATATAGCAAACTTAAGAAAGAACAAATGAAATAATGAAATTTTCTTTCTTTAAAATAAGTTGCAGGTGTACTCAGTGATATGATGAAGCCTGAGGCTCATCCAGGCTTCATTCAGGCTTTTGTCAGCGTTCTAGTTGTTCTTGTTAATGTGGAAAATGAGTGTTTGAAGACTGCAGTCTGAGGGCACATTTGTCTTTTTAAGAATGAGTAAATACCACAGCCCTATGAAATTGGCAGATCTTACAATTAGAAAAAGGGGCAGCAAACAGAAACAGCATCTCATACCTCAGAAATATTTCCTCTCTCACACTTCTCTCATACCTTTAAAATCAAATTATCTTCCAATTCACTGTGATTTTGAAATACATTTTTTTTTCATTTAAAGAATTTTACCACCTATTCTATTCTGAAATTTATGTTGGTAAATGTCTTATAGTCCTTTGCAATTAGGGGATTTAGTACAATGGTATCTTTATCCCTGACCTACTGTACTGGGACAAATCCCATGAGCAAATGACAATGCACTTCAGTAATCTTAGGTTAAGTCGCTCTGGATAATAATGTCCGCTAATTAATTAACTTAACTTAAGGTTTAGCGATGGCTATGTTTAGTTATGTTATGTTGGTTATGTTAAACACAATCAGACATGTGTTCAAGAGATTTCAGTCTAAATCCCAAAATGACACCTGGAGATCCCAGATCTGACTTCTCACATAGTCTTTGCTGTTGAATATCAATTGTATAGGGCAAAAATCCTTCCTCATTGCTTACCAGGGCAATTTCTTTACAGAAATGATTTAATAAACCAAAACAATTGTGAAGACACTATGTGTGTGTAATAAACACACCCAAATGAATAGTTCATCAAGTACAGCTGCAAGTGGAAACAATAAAAACAAATAAATAAAACAATATGTCACGGTAGGTCAGACCGGCTCCACAGGGGAGCCGCCCACTTCACAACACTCCACCTCCCGTTCACTTTGTCTGTTTATTCCTTATTTACTGAGCTGTGCCATTTAAGAGAACACGGCACCATCCTCTGTGTCTGCTGCTTCTGTCACCCCGTTACACAATAATAATAAAAACTCTAATGATAATAACTAATTATAATGAAAACAGAACAAGCTTTAAAAAATCTTTACTACATGGAAATAATAGTATTTTAATTTTTAGAATAATTTTTTCACTGACTTACTGAGATAACTAAATCACACAATTCAGCACTATTCTATATTATCTATATTCTGTGTCTGCCTATACATGCTGGACAAAAGGGGAGGGGTTTTCAAAGCCGCGGACAGACGCGCCTCTGTTCTCTCATCCAATAGGAGAGGACAGCGGCTGGTTTTCTGAGTCAGGGCTGAATCTGATGCAATAGCTACTTATGGAGTGTTGTGTTGGTAGGTCGCAATATATGCAGTAAGAACGTTAAAAATGTCCAGTCATTCATGATTTTCTAGAGATTTTGAAACATTTCTGGATACCTTCTCCTTAAACGGGACATTTATCTCTGGCAACGGTGAGTTTCAGCAATGTTGCATGCTTTGTTGTGTAATTTGTATGAGAAAAGAGCAATTCTCTTAGGGTTTTTTTGACTGATGAAAAGTAGCTAGTTGCTACCTTAGTAACCTAGTTAACTAGCGAAGCTAGGTAGGATAGCTAGCGTAACCACCTAACTATCTTGCCAAATTAGGTACATTTACATTTTCGGCATTTAGCGGACATTATTATCCAGAGCAAGGTTAGATTACAGAAGTGTATCTAAGATTACAGGAGTGCATTGTCATTTGCTCATGGGATGTGTCCTAGCCAGTACAGTAGGTCAGGGATAAAGATACCACTGTACTAGTATAATGGTTACTAACGTTGGCTAACCTAAAAGGACCTCAGCAAAAAGGGGACGTGATCTTGACAGTGACAGCCCTGCCGGATAGCCGTCTCCTGGCTTGTCTCCTGCTTGCTGTGCTGGACTTCATCCTGCTGTTAGCTAAGTTAAGATGTCTTGCAGGTGAACAAGGCAGCCTGTCTGGACATAGCGACCAAGGGGCTCAGGGCACTAGCCTTGATCCTGGGCTAATGTCGGTGTTAGAGATGCGCTCTTTACAACATGTATTGTAACTTTTATATTCTTTACTACCCTATTGGTATTAAAAGAACAAAGCTAAACTACAAGGGCTATTATCGGGTTTGCTAAGGTAATTTAGAAGACAACTGCCAAGAACAAGAACTAAGCACTGTGTTTTCAGTGAATCAGTCAGCCAGTTAGCTAGCCTAACAAATTAACTTGCTCAGCAATTTTTAAACTCAAACTCCACAAATGTGAGAATCCCACACTTCCTTTCAGCGAGTTGGTTAACTAGGTTCATTGCCCTTTCGTGAGAAGCTTTCATCAACCCGGCTATTTTTAGATGATAATGCTACACCCGCAAGGTGACAGTATAAAAGACCTTGGATGCAACCATTAGCAGATTTGACTCAGGCATAAGTCATCACCATCAAAAATGTGTCCCGTATTAACACACCAATGCCTTTTCATTAAATTACTTTTCACATCCCTGTTTTGATGTGCAGGAAATGCCCTTTGTCAGAGCTGTGAATAAGGCCACGCAGCAGGTCCTCCTGGCTGCAGGGTGTGGCTTTGGACCTCTCTCTGCATCAGCACGGAGCATTAGTTTTTCACCACGCCAGGTCACGTCCGACGCCAGCTTTCACTCCGTGTCCTTCTCTGAGACTGACCATCCCAAGGTTCTCATCACTGGTGCGAAACCATTATTGTAATTTGTGTTGTACTTTAAAACCCATCATCTTACAGCCAGTAGTGTGGCCTATCTCCCTGCAGATGTCCACATAGAGCATCTTTCTTATAGAAAGTCTTATCTTTCTTCTAAAAGTCATTAGAAGAATAGTGTAGTTTCCTTGGCAACAGACGGCTGATGTCACTGATGATATTTTCATTATGTTTGTTTCAGGGGGACTTGGACAGCTAGGCGTTGGCTTGGCTGGGCTCCTTCGGTAGGTCTGGTTTTAAAAACCTCAGCCACACTCTTGTGACAGTTGAAATGAAAAGTTGAAATGCTTTTGAGCAGTGTGATATTTTTGATGATAAGTTATCAAATAACAGTTTGTTTTGCGGTTTACCATTTTTTTTTTGCAGGAAGCGATTTGGAAAAAACAATGTAATTCTTTCGGACATTAGAAAGCCCCCAAATCATGTTTACCAAAGTGGTAAGTTCACACTGTTTTTTGTTTTTATTTATATTACTTTTAATTACAAATCACCCAGTCAGATAATTGCAATGTAATTAATACTATAATTATTGATTTCTAGGTCCCTTTATGTATTCTGATATACTGGACTACAAGAATTTACGGGAGATTGTTGTGAACAATCGTATAACATGGATGGTGCACTACAGCGCCCTCCTCAGTGCAGTTGGTGAAGCCAACGTGACTCTTGCTCGCGACGTCAATATCACTGGTTAGCGACAAAATTGGAATTTGCATACTTTCTTTGTTGAAGTCAGGAGGGTGCTGATTGGCTTATTTCTCTTCCGCTCGGGTTTCCTCTATGTAAGGACTGCACAATGTCCTGGATGTTGCGGCAGAACATGGTGTCCGGCTCTTTGTTCCCAGCACCATTGGTGCATTTGGCCCCACGTCCCCGCGTGACCCCACTCCAGACCTGTGCATCCAGCGCCCGCGAACCATTTACGGGGTGTCCAAGGTCCATGCTGAGCTGATGGGAGAGGTATGATCTTACCTATCCACCAACGTTTTATTTAGGGATGTTAAATATGCTATGATACTGAGAGAAGTTGAGGCAAGTTGTCCAAAATGCTGACTGTAACTGATATGCATGTCCAGGTGCATGATGAAATCTTAGTGAATGTTTACTTTCTTTTTGGCAGTATTACCACCACAGATATGGCCTTGACTTCCGTTGTCTCAGATATCCAGGCATCATTTCAGCAGACTCACAGCCTGGAGGAGGAACCACAGGTTACCTTTCCATTTTACCTTTCCATTTTTATCCTCACTGTGCAGCTGTGGGGTTGTAAGCAACTTTGCTTAGTGTGCTGCAGACCTGCCTTCACTGTGACCACTCGCTCTCCTCAGACTACGCCGTCCAGATGTTCCACGATGCTGTGAAAACAGGGAGGTTTGTGTGCAACCTAAAGCCTGACACCTGCCTGCCCATGATGTTCATCGATGACTGCCTGCGAGCCACGCTGGAGGTGATGGAGACCCCTGCTGAGATGCTTACCATGCGCACCTATAACATTGGTGCCATAAGCTTCACCCCTGAGGAGCTGGCCCGCGAGGTGCAGAAACAGATGCCTGACCTGCAGATCACTTACGACATCGACCCAGTCAGACAGGCCATCGGTAAGAGCCTAAGGGTAGATGACAATGCTCTTTTACGGCCAGAGATTATTATTATTATATTATTATATTATATTGTTGCACTTTTACTTATGCTGAATATTCCATCATTAGACTGTCATGCTGAAAAAAAAAACACATTTGATTACATAAATTCATTCTGAGTGATTCTAGTTTTTATTCTCTTCTGTGTAGCTGACAGCTGGCCTATGAAGTTTGAAGACAGCAATGCAAGAAAAGACTGGGGTTGGAAACATGAATATAACTTGCCAGAACTTGTCCAGACAATGGTAAACTTCATAATTTCGGACTCTAGAGCAGCACATGCTAACTGAACACTGTTGCCTAGCATTTGCATAGTTGCATAGCGTTTGAAAGTGCGCATTCTGAAGTATGCTGGCGCACCAAGCCATTGGAAGAGCTTTCAGCTGTTAGCTGCTCATCGTGCCCTTTTTGGAAGCCTAGACTAGGGATGGGTACTGGCTTCCAGCAAAGTAGTGTTAGGGTCCTTTAGAACTCAGACCGCGTCTGTGTGGGACTGATTTTTGAGTATTGAAGATGGACACTTTTCATGCTGGTGTTATTTGGTTGTGTTACATGAAGTGGATGAGAAAACAGAAATGACATAAAACAGTAAGACAGTTTAAAGAAAACTGAGGAGACAAGCATATAGGAGACGGCTTCTGCTGCACCCCACATGCGCACACACACTCCCACAAGCAGCCATTTTTCATTAGCTTGTTTTTACTTGTTAAGATTATTGCTATGTATGTTGTTTTGTGTTATTTAGGCCTCAAGGTTCAGACTAAATAACACAAAACCAACCAGGACCGCTCTGTTTTCACAATGCATGAAACAAGTGGGGCACAACACAAACCACAAGCAAAACATATTGATGCTGCCTTGGGACGTCCACCTGCCATTTAGAGGGGCCTTGGTTTGCTTGATGAATTCACATCCGAAAGAGATAAATCAGTGGCCTAACTCTTGAAATACTGAGATTTTGACATCTGTGTGACAATAGCCATAACTACACAGACTTTATCCATCCCATAGTTTTTTTTTTTTTTTGTTTGATATACATAAAAAGTATACTTTCATATCAAAGTGGAAAGTGGAGTATGTTGGCAGATTACAGCTGAACACTGAATATGTATGTTCTTAGGCCAATAAGGCAAGAGTCCTATTCCTCTACATTTTAGAATTTTTTTAGGTGTGATTACACTCATACTTCTTAATAGGTAATAGCTAAGTTACATAATAAAAAAATGACATATTGTAAGGTTTAATTGCTTTGTCATTTAAAAACCATGCTTGATGCTGCTGCCTAGTTCCAGAGACTGGTTTAGTTTTGTGCAAATAAAACCATTCTTTGGAATATTAACCAACAGACAGGTGTGTCCGATAACAATGTAAAACAAATCCTGTGGTGAGGAACTGAAGTGTGCAGTGATTGAGTCATCCTGTGATATTTCATCTCAAAACACCTCATAAGTTGTACAGTCACTTCCAAGTGATTGTGTGATAGTATATGCCAGTGTTTTCTGCAGTGCCACACCATTTTACAGGTCTCTGCTATGACCGGTCTCCCCACTCGCTGTTCTGACCCATTTTTAGGCTCACACAGGGCTAGTTTATTAGCTGATGAGTTTAAATACATTGCATTATGTTAAAGAGCTAATTTCTTGGCATTTTCTGTATCCTTAGAGTAAAATGTGAAACCTTTAAATTATACCCATTCCTAGTCTGAATGCTGAAATCAAAAATGAAAAGTGTCACTGAATTGTTTTTTTGTTTTATGTTTTATCAATTCACATACAAAAGGACATATGCTTGGGTTTGTTACTGTATACCAAATATTTACAATACCCTTTTCACAAAAGGTAAATACTTGACATTTTATAATTGCTTTACATTTTTTGTGTCTTTTTTCACGTTCATTCAATACACTGTTCTTGAGTTTGTAGTAATGTACAATTGTAACATTTAGCTTTTATTTGTTTGTTATTTATTCTACCATATGTATGAACACAAAGAAAAATAGCTATTTATAGAAACAGCCCTTAAGAATATGGTGCTTGTTATTGAAAGACAGAAAGCAACTGCTTACAGTAAACCCTTTTGCCCTTAAGCCCATAGGATGGCATTCAAAAAAAAGAAAACTCTTAAGGACCACTCCTTATCTATAGACGTCATTTAAAGTATATTTTTCTAAAACAACGATTTCTCTTTGCTGTTTATTTCTGTCAATAAAGATTTTTGCCATGTATTTGTCCTTTATTTATTATTCATGTAATATACTTATTCATCTTATGTACTATGTAACTATAACATCACTGAATGATTCTCAGATTCAGTGCTTTTATTCTTAGTGTCCAATATGTGCTTTATATGCGTGTTCTATTCATATACATAACGCATTCACTTAGCACTCATACTAATGCCTAAGTGTAGCTGAGCAAGCATCTTCAGCAAAAGGGGGATTCCAAAATTCTGTATTTTACTCCATTTATAATTTAATTTTTTTTCCTAATTTTTTTGCTTTTCTGGTAACAGAAGAGAACTCTGCCTCAATCTTAGATCCAGCAGCTCCTGTACAGCTTTAATTTCCTGCAGCAGAACATCCTTTACAGTGTCTCCTTGTGCCTGCAAAAAGGCACGTACTGTGTTTTCCACTGCCTAAAGGGAAGTCCCAGAAAAGATCAGAAAGTATACACAGCACTTTCTCATCCTTGATAAAGTGCAAAATACCCAAATCATACAGTTATTCTATAAGAATATTAAATATAAAAATAAATATTACAGGACCCAGATTCTTTACAAACACAATTGGTTTATCCAGCCTAGCTTAGGTTGAGAAACACTGTCCCATACTATTTTCAGCAGTATTTACAGTTATGCAGAATAATACCTGTCATTGATTTACAACTGAACACGTGTGCACACCTTTACAGTAGCCATGAAGAACTGCATACATATTTACCTGTTTGCTCAATCTGTCTAAGAGGGAAAGGTTACCAAGACTGACTTGCAGTTCAGCCGTCAGTCGTTCCTTGGCCTGCTCTTTCAGTCGGTGGATTTCAGCCTTTTTCTCAGCTTCAGCTGCCTTTAGTTCTTGCAAAGCCTGCTGCTTCTCCCATGTGGCCATTTCTGTGCCCTCACTCAGTGGTAGGGGGTGTGGTGGAGCACAGATCTCAAGGTGCGAATGCATGGATTTGAAATTCACCTCTCCGTTTAAAAAAGCCTGGTAGAGGCGGTGGTTACAGACACAGGTCTCCACGATGAAGTTGTAGAGGGCTTTGTGCTGAGCATGAGGGAGTGGAGGCTGACACTGCGCCAAGCGTCTCTGGATCTGAGAGATTACCTCAGATTTCTCCAGCCCTGGCACAGGAACACAGATAGGGTTATACACCTATTCTCCGTCAAAAACATTTTATGACTAACAAACTATAGTCATAAACTGTAAAGAAAACAACACAATGCCTTATTCATTTCTGTTCCATGCTGAAAAAAGTGATTTGATTGATGTATGCTGTGTAGAATTGAAATCAGAAAGACTGACAGTTGATTGCAGTTTTCCTGTTTAAAAAATATAGTAGACTGCATTAAATCTCAGTGTTTTACCTTTAAGCTCATAGAGGAGATCTTTAGTTATATTTGCTACTTGTGCCACTGCAGACCACGGAAGCCCACGCTGTACTGAATACATCACATTCTCATAGACGAACTCTTGGTGCAAATATTGTTTTTTGTCGTCGCCTTCAGATTCACTCCACTGAAAACAGCTGCTTAGTCGCAAAATCCCCTTGTCTTTCTAAAACAAAATGGAGTATGATAAATTACGCAAACTAAAATAATGGAACGCAACATAAATGCTGGCTTTAAGAGTGTGTGTATTATAGCCTACCTTATCGGATTTAGCTTACTCACATCACTGCCTGCGCTCTTGGATCTAACCTACTGTTGCATACCTGCCTTGAAGAACGACCCACTGGAACCGATTAATAACCACTGGCCATTCTCTGATGACTTGTTTACTAGGATCAGCTGAATGACACTAGTTTAAAGAGGTAAGAATCTTTGTTGTACATATTGTCCATTGCAGTGAGTCCCTGCCACGATTTTCTGCTTTCTAGTAGGACATGATGTGATTTGAATGCCTGGAGGAGTACGTGGTGCGGTGCGGAACCTGTTGCAGGTCCTTTGCATTAGTCGCAACAAAATTCTGCAGCAAGTAATATCAGATTCATTACGAAGGATCTGTAAAGGACAGTGATCACACTGGTGTTGCGCACGATTGGTTATATCGGCAAACCAATAAACATCATCTAAAATCGGTTGTCTTGCTTTTCTAAACCTACTAAGCCCCTTCATCATCTAATGGGCAACCTTACTAGATAGCTCGGTTGGCTAGCTACCTCCCTTATAGATATGTCATAAACAAACAACGATCATTTTGTGTAAGTTTAAAACCCAATGCCGAAAATCAACATGGTAAAAACAATAATTAAGAACGTAGTGTAAGTAATTACCTCAATCCTTGCTATCTCCTGCAACATGTTCACTGTTAAAGAGACCATTTTGTTGTTAGAGAACGAACCATGCTGTTGTTAGGGAAATACTCGTTACTAGGGGACGCGTACCCACCAACCACCGAATCGCCTGCGTATTTGGATAAATTAATGCAGGCCTGTTGTAATATGTGGCAGAGTACGTACAGTTCCTTTGATCTATTTAAACGCTTTAGAGTACGTTTTACTCTAATCAGATAGGCCTTATCATACCAGGACACTTCACCATGGTACCCCTTAAAATTAAAATTCGTCTTTAAAATGAATAATACATTGTTTAGGTGCTTTTGACATAAACGCACAACAAGCCTCGCTCTGGGGGAACTTGTAGTTATATTTTTTGCACAGATGGTGGAACAGCATAATCCTCTTTCATAGACTCACTCCTGCACCCTGTATGGCAGACAGCCTGCGTTTGATAATTAGCCTAATGAAAGGAACAGTGACAGCGTGTGTGGTACACAATGCAGCCGTGTCACCTCATCCAGTGGGTCTCTGTGGGTGCTGAGAGACACTCCGAGTAGAAGGAGAAGTCGGCAGAGCCGTGGCCTCTTCCTCCTTACCTGCTCGTGCGAAAGATGACAGCCATTTTCAGGGTTCCTCAGCCTGTTGAGCTGGCCTGCTGAACCACGTAGGCAGCTCCAAAATGTTTGGACGGTTTTTTTTTGGAACAGCACACACAACAATGAGTCCTTGGCCACAGGGTGAGCTGCAAATCTGTGTGAGGCATTCTGGGGATTAGATAGAGAAGGGCGATATGGCTATGGAGTGCATTTGGCAAAGGATGATGACCAAAATGAACTGGGCCTTATCAAATGATTAAGTCATAATTAAAAGTACAGATTGTAGAACTGGGCACAGGAGCTGGCTCAAGTGTGTTGGATTTTGTCATGCTGAAGTAATGCCTTTGAATGTCAAACTCAACAGGGATGTTCTAAAATCCTCTGAGCTAATTAGGATTTAGGATTGGTCAGGTTAGAGACAGTGGTGTTGGTGGTATTTGAGAAAATGTTCATGTTCATTGCAATAAGCAATACAAAAATATCTTATATCAGAAACTAGCAACTCGACATTTTCTATAACAACCATTTAATAGTAGTCTTAGTAATACTAATTGCTCTGTTGGTTGCAATCCCCCATGTTATCTGTTATTCTTCATTTATTGTTAATAAGTCAAGTATCATTGTAACATCATTTGTGACAGTGAAGTGGGATTTCACTTTAAAGTTGCTGTCTGTACAGAACAGCACTGGAGTTTTGGCACTATGAGGTTGCATCCCTTGACAACATGTTATGCTATTGCTGTTGCTATTTCAGCTCCTGGATCCTAAAAGGCGTCCGTGTCAGATTAGTGATATGAGCTTCATAGCACACTGCTCCCAGTAGTCTCACAAGCACCAAATGGGGTTTCTAACAGCAGAGAAAGAGGACTTTAGTCCTTTGTAACACATTAAGTATCTGAATAACTCGCTTTGCCTTTGAAACATTTGTAAGCAAATTTATTAAGAAGAGGGTGCTTGTTCATAGAGGGTGTTTGTTCATAGTTTTCATAGTTTAAGGTTTATGTTCTTGTTTGGATAAATGTAAATACACTTATAAGATAAAGGCTTCACAGATTAAAAGGCTTTCATAAATAACAGCCCTAATCTCCTTTCATCTGAATTTATCCCATGTTTTGTGAATTATCACAAACAAAATACAATTGTTGTATACAGGTTAGACAATATACTACTAAAACTATGTCAAACTGATTCAGTAGTTGTACAGTGCTAATAATGCCAAGTTTAGAACTGTTGCTCAAAAAAGTTCAAAAGTTTATAAAGTTTACTTAAAGGAGTTGCAACCTAAGCATAGAGTTTCACTAAGGTAACAGAGGGTCACTTTATTTAAGAATGCTGAGGATGTTCAGGCTTTGCTAGAGATTATAGTAAGCCCCAGCCTTGGCAGGGTAGGAGTGAATTAACAGTAGTACATGTCATACATATTGTGGAAAGCTTTCCAAATCTACATGTACAAGAAATTAGTTTAATATTTACAATATATATGTAATATTGACAATCACATCCTGTAGACTACATTGTTTCTTTTCATTTCTTTTACATGTACTTTTATGGTTTCTTTCCTTCTTCTCCATATTCTTATTAAATTATAAATATAATAAATGTTACAATAATTACTTTTAACTGCCGTGACGTGAAACTGTGAAATCTGACTGCTAAAATTGAAGAATTACAAATCCATAAAATGATCATTTAGGAATATCTCAGAGAAGATTTCGTGGCCTAATTATCTCATCTGAATTATGGCATGTGAATGAAATTACAATCCACCTGTATGTGACGCTGTTTTCTGCAGGGTAAATTCTAGTCAAGTTACGGTACACCTGTATGTGACTGAGAGGTGTGGGGTGAATATCACAGCTAACAACTTTAAGAACTTTTCAGAAATTAACTAGCCTTCAAAATTTTCCCCTCTCCTAGAAGTCACCTAGACGTGTGTGGTAAGATCCGCAGCAGACTGGTTTGTGTTGTTACTTCTGTTTTTCCAGTGTGCACCAGATGCAGGTCAATTATAGATTGTTTGTGGCTTACAAATGATATAGTGGTTAAAAGAAAACCCTCCTCAGAAATGTAATGAGTAAATCCTCTAAATAGTAATCAACTCCTTTCAGTGACACTGTCCCATCTAGGGTAAATTCTAATGATATTACAAATTGTCCAGGTTCCAAAGGAACTGTGTGTGTGTGTGTGTGTGTGATGAGAGAGACAGCATCTAGGCCATCCAGGTGCACACAGATGTCAGTGTTTATACCAAATCTTAAATTCTCCTCAGTCACATGAGAGAGGTGTTTTCTCATACATCTTTCTGTAGTTTTTGTCTTTCTGTGCACAATATTTTAATTCCAAACTCCTTTTGTCTAGCCAGTTGGATAAAATATGTTTGGGTTTTTTCAATACTTGCTATATTAAAGACAATTTTCATGAAGCTAGTTGCTGGGTTTTATGCTGTCTCTTCCAAGAAAGCACATGAACCAGTGTTGAATATTTCATGATATTACCAGGTGTGTTTTAGGAATGACAATGAATGACACTGGAATGATGTAATTAAACAGAGGAACACATGATGGATGTCAATAAGCTGGTGACTGGGAGTGGGGAAGTGACTGAGAATCGATATGGTGTGTGTGTGTGTGTGTGTGAGTGTGAGGAGACATGTCCCTCTGACTGGATGCTGTCCAAGCCATGATTATGAAAACAGCATCTGGTAATCCTTAGACATCAGCCTCATTTAATGCTTGCTTACTTTGTGACTTCCAGAGAAATATGGTTTAAATATCAGGAGCGTCTGCAGTGGAACAATTTTGAAAAATAGCCTATCCTACTGAAAATTTTCTTGAACTATCTGTAACATTGTCCCACTCAGTTCCATGTTGCTGCAGTTGAGATTTTGAACATATATATTTGATGTTGCCCAAATATCTCCCCTACAGTCTGCTTTGAGGAACATGCAGAAGGAAGGCTCCTTCAGAGCAAATTACATCGTTAAGAATGACCCTCAATGCCCAGCATCCCACATCTCCAGAGTGACCACCTCCTACCCGTCCAAGAAGATTACCTTCTTCAGGAGTGGGGACACCCAGTTCAGCGGTGTCAGGATGGCCATCCACACACGCAGCTTCAAATGCTTCGATGCCTTGCTGGACGACCTCACACAGAGGGTACCTTTGCCATTCGGCGTGCGGACCGTTACCACACCTAAAGGCACCCATCCCATCCGGTGCCTGGAGCAGCTCAAAGACGGAGGCTGCTACGTTTGCTCCGACCGCAGCTCCGTTAAACCTCTGGATGTGGAGGCAGCTGGGAGAAGGCCCACCGTCTGGCTCAAGAGTGACCCGCACAACAGCTGGAAGAAGCCAGTCCGCCCCGAGGAGCCCCCCACAGCACATTCTGGCCTGCAGCGCCACTGGCACCTGAAGAGGATCACACTGGTGAAGAACACTGACCCTGCAATGAGAAGGTCGATCACTTTAAGCATGAGGATGGCCCGAAGCCTCCGTGTCTTCATCAGTGAGGTTTCTGAGGTCATGCAGTACCAAGTCAGGAAACTGTACACACTAGAAGGACAGAAGGTCAGTTCACTCTCTCAGCCAAATTTTTTTTAGCACTATTTAAACTTGTTTGATCAATTATACTGTTACTGATAAAGGCGATGTTGCATCAGCTATCAATTAATACTCAGCACAGAGACACTAACAATACTGGTGTTCTTTTGTAAGAATGATTTCAAGCAGTCATGTCTCCAGTATATGTTAAGCGGGTTGAAATACTGCGGTAGGTTTTATTACTCAGTGAAACAACAACACAACTGTGACTTTTGTAAAATTGTTTTAAAGTTCTGATCAATTGCTACGCAAACACATTTCCTCAGATCCTCAGAAACAAGAGATGGTTAGAAAATGCGAACTCTTCACCTGCATTCACCTACATTCAAAATAGCAATAGCTTATAAACATCTTACACACAGCAGATTTGTTGCTTAAAATGCCCTTGTGCCCTAAATGTATAAATTGGCTCCAACAGATTGACAGTGTTCAGAGTCTGATGCAGTGCCCCAGTGTGGTAGTGTGTGTGGGCCGGGAGCCCTTCAGGGCACTGCTGCCTGAGACCCTGGGGACGCACGTCGAGGAGAACCTGCCTGGCATGAGCTCAACATCTCTCTCCAGCAACTGCAGCGAGGGACATGAGAACAAGAAATATGGTACAGCCTGACTGTACAGTTCATTGTGACGACTTCGTTACACTGAACCCCTGAAGAGAATGTTTGAGAAAACATTCTAATCAGGTCTTAGTGGTTTTCACTGTGATAAAAAAATATAATTTTATAAATAAGTTATTACAATTTATGAATAAATATATTTATTTCTTATTGTATTAATAGATACTGGTGGAGTAATCTAATATATAGATAGCTGTTTAATATGTGCTAGGTACAAGAAAATGAACATGTACGGTATGCATACTAGATGCAATATAGATCTCATTATGATTTATCATACTGTATTTGCAGTGAATTTTGGGCTTGAGACCAAGAAAAGCATCATTCATCCCAGATCGGATTCTAGTAATAAATCCATGAGGTTCTCACTCTCCTCTGGGAAATCTTACCAGAATGGATTATGTGTGACCCCGGTGCAGCCTGCTTGTGTCAGCACTTGTCCCTGCACAAAGGAAGTCATACTGAATGATGACGTTGAAAAAAGAGTACTTGTTAACAAAGACGGTAGCCTTTCTGTGGAGATGAAAGTTCGCTTCCGGTTAGTCAGTGACGAAACCCTTCATTGGTCCACCGAAATCAAGAAGTCAACAGCAACTCTGAACAAAAGTGGCTCTTTGAAGGAGGGAGATCCTCGTTATCTTAAAGCCAAACCTGAATTCTCTGATCTGGAGTCAAGCTCTGCACATGAGGTTGAGGAGGGTGAGGATGATTTTCCTCCGAAGCCCCACCAAAAGCACCTGCATGAATCTTACTGTGCAAACTGCAGAAACCACTGCCAGGAGTATGATATTTGGAAAAACCCCATGGACAATGGAGGAAGGAAGTCACCTGGTTCTAGTAGCTCAGCCTGCAAAATCATGCACAAAAAGGCGTCGCTGGATAGTGTTTGCACCCACTCCCGGTCCAGTGGAGGATTTACTGAGCATGTGGTAGAGAAGGCATCGTGCTTTCAACAGACTGCTATAGAAAGGGAAAAATGGGTTCAGTATTGTTCAGTAAATCACTGTTGCAGCCAGAGTGAGGTATCAACTACTGCAAAAATGAGAAGAACCAGCGAGGACACATGTGAGAGTGATGCTGTATATAAATGTCTCTCTGATGCTGACACAAACCCAAACACAGTTGATTTTCATGACTCGTTCTGTCATCCAGAGAGTTCTGAAGTCCCAAAAGTAACAAAATATCACTCAAATTCTGCAGTCAGCGAATTTTCTGCATCCCAAGTTTTCGAGTCACTCAAAGAGGGTCGGTGTGATGATGATGACCTTCCCCCAATTGCACTGAGAGTCACTGCATGTTGTCAGGGTGAGAAACCTGGACAGTTTGAGCACTGCAAAATCAGTCAAGCTTCAGAAAACATATGTGTATCCCCCCGGCCACCCACCAGTGCCTCAAACTGCTCAGCTCATTCATCAAAACACAAAAAGTACAGAAATGTGCATCCATCACAAGAAATACACCAGTGGAAGGATCATGCAAACACTTATAGGACAGACAGTGCCAGATCTACAGCTTCTAAAGTGTCCTCACGATCTCAGTCTTGTCGGTGTGGGGAGACGTTGCCAGGGTTAATGGCATCTGGCATGCACATTGGTTTTGGAGAGAGCACTCAGGTTATAATGCGTAGGGGCAACAAAGTGTGTAATGAATCTAGAGCTAGAAAGAACTGCCCTGGGACAGCAGTGTCAGATGTGTACGATGCTGAGGAGGTAAGAGCAGGGGAAACAGAGCGTGACAATAGTTTCATGAGCACCATGTCAGCCAACACATGTGTTCTCTCAGGACAAGTTAGAAAGTCCACTGTATACCCATGTTGCAGCGGATGCGAAAATGCAGACGCTGCTGAGTCAGGACTAACTGAACATGCTCAGCATACACAGGCTCAGGAAAACGAAGATGTTGAGGTTAAGTCACCTGGTGGCAGGTCACATAGGTCACACAAGTCTAATGCATTTGCAAATCATGCACGTTGTGTACCACAAAGAGCTTCTCCCGTTTCAGAGCTACTTGAGAATGGTATACAAAATAATGTTGCAGACGCAGCAGATACAGAGGGAAAGTGTACTGAAAGTAGTGTGTCTGTTTTATCAAAACAATGCAAGAACTCAAATCAGACTACAAGTGGCAGGTCATCTGAGGCAGAATCCATGTGTTCTGAAAATGCTGAAGTGACAAATATTGAAGAAATACCTGAAAGTGCTACATCAGTGAAATCAGACACATCCGCAAAGTCAAACACAAACCGTACAGTACAAGATGGAGTATCAACATTAGGACAAGAAATCCTTAAAGATTTAGGGAAAACTTCAACTAAACAGATGACATCTCAGGATGTTGAATTAAAAGGAATTAAAAATAGCCCTGTTTTATCAGCTAATAAAACACAAAGTGTAAATATGTTTCAAGAGCTCATATTGGGTAGTGCCATGTCAACCAAATCAAATTCCTTCTCTAAATCTGCCAAATCTCAGCATGCTAATATCCCATCACCTATGGCACCAGACAAGACATATAAGCGAGTGCCAGGAGTGAGCAAAAAGAAAAGATCAGCTAGAGATAGTTCTAAAACATGTGCAGCATTGAACACACTGACAAAAAAAATTTATAAGACACAGCAAAATATAACACCGAGAGCATTAAGTGAAACAGAGAATGTTGCTACCCAAACCTCTGAAACTGAAGGAAAAGTACTTAAAGCACCCTGTCTTGAAAGATCTTATAGGTCTCACAAACTGAACAACATTCCTGACACTGTATTTTCTATATCATCAAGAAGGTCCAGCAAATATCACTGCTCTCCATACCAAAAACTGATAGAAGCAAACTCTAACAACCACAGTAGATGCATCCGTACAACGGCAAGTGATCTCTCAGAGAACAAATCTGCAAAATCTCCAACTGTATGTCTTCACGGTCAGTTAGGTGAACTACTAAGTCCAACATCCACAGCCTCTATCTCTCTTGAACTCGGTGAGGAAGACAAATGTGAACACCTAAGTGAAGAGTCCATTAGCAGCATGTCACAAAATGTAGATGAGGAGAAGTGCCCATCAGAGATATTGATACCTAAACCTGATGCATCAGATTGTGCCCTCAGCGGTTCAGACAAGGCCATAACAGCCAGCAGTATGAGCTCTGCCCTCTCAGAGAATACAAAAAAGTATTTTGCTTCGCAAGACCACTGCGTGAATACTAAACATGTTTTCTCACTTACTTCAGCAACTAAATCTGGGAGTAAGCTATCAACAAAAACAAAGGCTGAAAACATGACAGATAGACAGTTAAATGATAGCAGATGTGCTGCGCCCTCTCGTTGGTCAGGGTCATCGGATGTCTCATGCAGTAAATCATCCTGCAGAGCCTCAAAGCCAAGTGAAAACAATTCATTCATAAAAAACAGCAAAGGTGCCACTCAAGTAGCCGATGGAAGCCAAGATGGTGATAAAAGTGAAATAGATAAAGCTTCAGCCATATTGGAAAGGTTCTCAACATTTAGTCAAAATAAAATTGCCTCTGGAAAAGGTACAGCCACAAATTTGGCTAAGTGTAAGGAGCAGTGTGCTAAAAAGATCAAGAATGGTTCCTTCTCAGACCTGGAAGTAAATGGAAGTGTCACCAGCCTTATCCAGTCTGTTAAACCCTCCAAAGCAGGCAAAAGAGCACACAAGAAAGGAGAGCAGACATCCAGGACAAATGCAGGGACCATGACTGATGTGTCACACAATGGTAAAGCTCTGAACAAAAACACGATGCGAACAATACTTCTTGGTTCTTCAAGTGACAGCGTTTTATCTCACACACGATCTGCAGTAGATTTGTTAGGGGAGAAGACTGGAAATTCAACTCCAGAAAACAGATCAAACACCTTTGAAAAGATAAAGAATTGTCTTAAGTGTGAAAAGAGTAGCAGGTATATAAAGAAAAAAAGTCTCTTGTCACAAAAGAATAGTGATCATGGTTTAGAACTGATGCCATCTAATTTACCTAATGCATCTCCTGTAGAGGTTGTAAATGACTGGCTAAAAAAAATACCAGTTGATGGCCCTATGTTTGAAATGGGGGATGAATTTAATGTGCAGCACAGTGAAGCAGTCCCTGTTAATGCAGAGGAGAGTTTGCAAAAGGAAATAAAAGGAATATCTGAAGATCTTATAAAAATTAAAGAATTTCAGGGAACAGGGTCTGCAGGGAATGTCACTGTCAAGCAGGATGTCAGTGTCATACATGAAGAGAAGAAATCTCAAACTGTTGCAGCCAGCACTAATTCCAGTGCTCCTGAAAAATTAACCAAGAGAGAGACTTTACCTACGCGCTGTCAATCCTCAGTACAGGTGATGAAGGTTCTGCTAAGTCCAAAACTGGACCGTTGTAATAGCTTGCCTGAAGTTTCACCCACATATGGGAAAAAATTAAGTACATCAGCCAAAGACCTACTAGACTGTCTTATTAATCAACAGCTAATTAACTCAAAAAATGACAAAGATGACAAATACAATGAAATTTTAAGCATTTTCCAATCACTATGGATTTCTGATCCCTCTGAAAGTGAGCAAGACAAGCATAGAAGTAAAGACAATGGCTTAGCAGATGATGAATTTAACCCAAGGTCTTCATCAGGGATAGATGTAAGCAGTGGCTCGTTAGGGTCTGTCAAAGTTAGTGTATATGGTGGGGTTCAGAAATCAGATACTGCACATCGAATAGCACCCATTGCTGAACAGGAGCCTTCACTTCTCATTCATGAAAGCACTGGTAAGAATGGTGTGCATGACTCTAGTACACCAGGAATCGCAGAAGGTTCATATCCCACTTCACAACCTGTGACTCCAGACATTGCTGAGAGAGTGCAATGCAGTCCAGAAGTGGAAGAAACAAATGGGGAACAGCAAGAAGATGAGGAGGGCCTTCATGGAGAGGACATGATTCAAAGTGAAAAGAAAAAAGAAAAAAAGAAAATGGATACTACTTTCTGTAAAAAGTGCTGCAGAAATTACAGTAATACATTGAACGCAGTAGTTGATAAAGAAATGGATGAACTGGGAAATGCTAACTCGGGTACATGCCCATCCGTTCAGAGAGGTGCATTAACAAAGAGCATTTCACAAGACCCAGACCCAGTTTGGGTTTTGAGCTTGTTAAAGAAAATAGAAAAGCAATTCATGTCTCACTATGCAAATGCAGTGGAAGAGTTCAAAGTAAAATTGGATTTAAATGACAATGAGACGCTTGATACAATAATCAGCGAGGTAAAAGAAGAGGTTCATAAAAGAATACAGTGTAGTATAAATCGAGAGTTTCAGAAAATCCAAAGTCGAGCAGGCAGGACACCAAAACCACTAATAAGCAGTCTGTCTAGGGACTTTACGGCTGAGACTGACCAACGGCGAAAACTCCTTAAAGTGATGAGGAAAAAATCAATCCTTCCCTCCTTGTCTAGAAGTGAGGAGATCAATTCTGTCTCTGGTACTGTGTTCAGTGAGCAGCGCAGGGAGGATGAGTACTGTCCATGTGACACGTGCATGAGAAAGAAGACTGCAGTCAGAATGGTCCAACACATTGAAGCTCAGAGGTTGCCTCCAGTTGTGATGGATTTTGATCTTAGAAGAATTCTACAAACAAAGCAGCTTATTCCTGTCCGTAGGCCTACAGAGTCAATGCAGGAAGATCCAATGAAAGAGATTGCTAACTGCTGCAGAGTACAAGAGAAGGAAAATTTAGATGTGCTTGACGAGGAGGCAGAAGTACACCATGATATGAAAAGGCAGGCGGACTTGGGGAAAGCTAAGGAGGAAGTGACATATTCTGCTGATGCTGATGAACACTTAACAGAGGATGCAGCTGCAGCCTCTGAGAACCAGAGTGCAGATGTAGGAGGAAATAATGATGGTGGAGAAGCAGGGGAAGAAGATGATGGGAAGGTGGCAGAAGAGGAGCACTCCACCGGGCCAGCAGCAGGAGAAAGGAGGGAGGAAGGGGAGATTGAAACAGGCAGAGGGAGTGCTGAAGATGGTAAGGCTGAGGAGGGGAAGGGCATACATGACCAGGGGAAAGGATCAAAGGACAAAGAGGGGGAAGCCAAACGATCAGAAACTGCAATGTGGGGAGGTGGAGCAGGAGATGGAGAGGCTGCAGAGGACCAGGAACCACTTGACAAAGAATCTGGAGTTGTAGAGGGAGGAGAGCAGTAAGGTGAGGGAGAAACATGGGAAGAAGAGAAGACAAAGCACAGGGAATGAGGAGAAAATAGAGCAGAAGAAGGGGAGGGAATGGAGGCCGGGGTGGCAGAGGACACAAAGTTGTTCTAGTTGAATCCAAACCATGACCAGTGGATTATTCCAAAACATCTTGCAGTCCAAGCAAAGCTAAAGGTGATTTGTAGTTTTATAGAAATCTCCAATGATGAACTGGGACCTTTTACAGAGTCCCAATGATGTGGGAATGAAGAGGAAGTAGGGAATGAGGTAATTGAAAGACAATTTACACATAATAGAAGGAATAGATCTCCAATAAAGTTCAATAAACAAAGGAAGCCATTGGACAGAAATATTGAACTATATGTGTTTTAGTCTCTCTTTTGACATTACTTCTACACTTTAAGAAATTTGTCATATTACTTTTAATGAGTAAGTAACTATGAGTCTCCTGAAATATGGGACTAATATTCACCCTTATATTTAAACCTGTATATTGTAATATTATGTGTATATTTATATTTATAGATGACTATTGTTAAAAATAATTTATATTTTGAAGTGTAAAATTAATAAATATATATGTTTTAGTATATAATAAATAAATAAAATAAACAAAGCAAACAAACAAATAACATGAATATATAAACAAAAATATAAATCTAGAAATACATTTGGTTAATATTCTTTACATACACACAAAACAGAGGACACCATACTATATAGACCGACCTTCACATACTCCTTTACAGTGAACATTTTACTTCCAGGATGTTACAAATCCATCTTCCAAATCATACCTTATATGTGTAAAATGCAATATGTTGAAAAATCAGGTTAATTGTGCAAAAGTAAGGAAGTCTCAAAAGTAAAAGCACCCATACAAAATTAAACAAGTGTTCTGGCCTTTCTTTTCTCCCATTCTTTTTTTCTCAGCAGAACAATAATTATGTCTTTAAGATGAACAACACTCTGTACCTTTCCAAAGTATATTAATATACTCTGTGATAATGTGTTACAGTCCCATCTTTTAGTTGTTGCTGTGAGAATAATAACAAAATGAAGGTGCAGAGCCTAAGGGTGGAATTTGGAGTACTGCTGAAGGAATGTGAGACCCTTTTAGTATGAGAAGAGCACCAGAACAAACATTTTTACATTGCTGTCTCAGTTATTACATGCTGTGTTCTTTACTAATTGTTGTAACTGAGGTTTTCTGATTTTTGAACTGTGTTTTACAATGTGAACCCTCTTTTAATGCATGGTACTTCAAACACATGGCCAGTGTTTGTAGAATAGTATTACTACTTTATGATCAATAAAACATTAAAATCCAAGAATATTGGAACGTTACTTTGATTAAACCAAAGTGGAGAACATATTCTTTCTTGGTGGCTCAATATGCCAATTGTATATGCAAAGGAAAAGTTTCATCTTAATGCACAGACCTCCTCTTTGAAATACTTAACATCTATATGTGCATCAGAACATGCAGTACTATGTATGTAATATGTGTGTCTAGGCATCAAAACAGAACTATTTGCATCATGCTAATCCTGCCATCTTTGCAGTGCAAGTATCTTTAGCTAAGAGAAAGGATTAAGGCTAATCTGCGTCAATCTCAGTATGAGACAAACATTATTTAACTACCCAAAGACTAACCCTAACCCAGTAAGTGCAGGGAGGCTGCACTTTTTTATAATACTCCATAAATCATACAAAACTTATGAGCATAGTTTTGTTCTCAGCTGTCTTAAGGCTCTTTGGTGTGGCCCTTTGGAAATATTTTCAAGAGGACTCACAGGAACATATTTAGATATTAGGTAACTAATATTAATACTACAACTAGCAGAACTACTATTACTACTAGTACTACTACTAATAATAATAAACAATTTTTAATTAAAATGCATATTTTATTTTAGTTGTACAGTGGGTTTACAACAGTGGCAGAATACATTCATTTAAAATCATCATGGGGTAACAGAAAAAAATGGACATAAATGGTATTAAATGACATTAACTAATCATAAAGTGTTTAAGTGATTTGAATCACTCTGGAAGTGATCAAGTTCATCACTGATCTTCAACACTGTGTGACCGTGAAAGGGAGTGATATATAGGGAGTGTATATACACACACACACACGCACACACACACACACACACACACACACACACATATATATATATATATATATATATATATATGTGTGTGTGTGTGTGTGTATATATATATATATATATATATATGCATGGATAAGGTAGTCACTGATAGGATTTGAAAGACAGGGTCGGAACCTCACAGTGTTATGAATCTGTTGAAAAATAATGTTATTATATATTATATATGTTATATATATTATTTATGTTATAATGTTATTATGGTTGAACTTGAGCATTAAAACAAATTCATTCTGAGATTTTGGGGAAAAAAAAACAAGATTTTAAGATTTATGGGAGTCGTTTTTCTTTTTGAGCCAAAGAATAGGAATAAGTTCAGTCTTGTTAACATTAAGTGTGAGAAAATTGTGCATCAGTGAAGTCATGATTATGTATGCATTAGGTGTAGACTGTGACCAGAATTCTGAATCAAAGTAAAGCAAGTAAGTAAGTAAAACACTGATAATCACTGATAAGTTGTGTAAATTGTTGTAGGCAGCAATGATCAGGAAAGAACAGAATCTAACACTTTTTAGAGATAATAAAGGAGTTTGAAATACTACAGTACTTGTTAAAGTTTGAGGACTCTGGATGTCAGCAGCTCCTATGCATTTCTGGCTGACGCACGTGCGACTGTGCTGTCCGGCCTCCCCGTACAGGTCTCTCTGTGACAGGTCTCTCTGTGACAGGTCTCTCTGTGCAGTGTTCTCCAGCTGGCTCTAGGATCCATGCTCTTCCCACTCCTTATGCTTTCTTTGGAGCTAAAGTCAAAAACTCCCTTGTGCTGCCTCTTCTGACAGGTCTTTAAGAAGCTTCATGAACACGGACCATGGATCTGTTGAATCCAGGAGACCTCAGAAAGCACCGTCTTCTCATATGTGATCTGCAGCCTGCTTGTGCTGGAAACGTGCCTGGGCTCCACCCTCTGTGTGAGCACTAGGCTGCTAGCTCTATGTACAACACATTGAAGTTCGATTATTTCTGATCAGCTCAGCCACAATAAACAACCTTGGCAGGGAAAGACAGAGAAATCCAGCCCATAAGGAGGTTACGGTAATCCACAGGAAACCTTAACTGGTGGTCAAGGTCCGCTCTCCGCTTGCTTCCAGATGACAAGACGGAACACTCAATCTTGCTGCTATTCTGAGCCTCACCCTCTTGCTTAATGAAGTGGGGTTGGCTGCTGTGGCATCCCCAGGCTGGCCTTGGTGGCTTCCAGCATTCATGCCTCCAGGACTTTGACTACCTTACACAGGAGTCAGTCATGATGCCACTCATGCTGGCCTTTCTGTCAGTGCAGCTTTGCAGCCAGAATGTGCTTAGAATGTGATAGAAAGTGCTTAGAATGTGGAAGAACGTGCATATTCAGTTTGTGGGATTTGAAAAGACAGTAGGTATGTGTTTACATAGTTATATATTATGGACTTTATTACACTACATTGCAGTTCCTCCCTGGAATCTTCTTCAGATAATCAACTCTAAAATCAGCAGACTGATGGGGAAAGTGTAGCTATATATTATGTGTCTGTGTATGATTGTTATGTTATATCTGATCGATATGTTTATTATATTAATGATTTTGATCATGGAGGAAATACAATCAATTGATCAAAGTTGACTTCTGACAGAAAATCTGTAATCTCTCTTTATCTCTTCATTGTGCCCTACTCAAGCTCTAAGACAGGCTCAGGAACCAGAGACATTAACCTGTCCTGAAGCTGTGTGAAGCAAGGCCTCTCTTCAGGGTTGCAAATCCAGCACAGCAACATGATGTCATAGAGTGCTAAAGGGCAGTCTGGTGGTCGATCCATCCTCTCCCCTCTCTGAATAGCCTGGATGCAAGCCATTTTGTCTTGATCTGCATTCATTAAAAAATGCACAGGGATTAGAAATTCAATGCTGTGAAATCCTCCATTCTAGTTCAATCTTTTCAATATGAGTTTACCTGGATATGGCTCATTTCCATATGTGACGATTTCAGTCAGGAGGATTCCAAAAGACCACACATCACACTTAGTTGTGTATTGCCTTCCATCAAAGATTTCTGGTGCCATCCATTTTACTGGAACTTTGACTGATGTGCAGAGAAACAATGCTTACTTGTATCTATAATGTGACAATGAAATTTATGTTGTAATAAATATGGTGCTTACCAGATGCAATATTCTGATTCTTTTGGAAAGTAAACTGAGCAAGTCCAAAATCTGCTATCTTGCAAGACTGCATGTCAGTGAGCAAGATGTTGTCTGCTCTCAGGTCTCTGTGAACTATTTTCTTGCTCTCCAAGTATGCCATACCTTCCGCAATCTGATAACATGAAGAAGTACATAAACAAGGCTAGTAAAATCCATGAGGTAGATTTCAATACATTATACAGTTATGTATTGTTTTGGAAGTATTACATATCCAGAAGCAATGTGTACAGCTAAATCCTGATACCTGCACTGCAAAGTCCATCATGAGTGAAAACTCAATATCTTTCTTCTCTTTGTGATCTGAAAGACAATAAGGGCAATGTTGATTGTTTATTTACATATTATAAGATCTAAGATATTTGAAGATATATACAATCTTTATTTTAATTAGCTATTTTAGCAGCTGAGATAGCATCATTTCACTTACTTATGAGGTATTTCTTCAAACTACCATTCTTCATGAGCTCTGTGATAATGCAAAAGGGCTCACTAATAGTGCACACAGCATACAGCTTCAGCAGACGCTCGTGCTGAAGTTCCTTCATGATCTCTATTTCCGTATGTATCTCTGGACTGACAGCTGCAAGAAAGGTCAAAGGTGAATGACAAGGTGAATGCTCTTGTGCGCAAGAAAGCATTCCCTTCTCATATTTGAACTGAAATATGGCAACACATTTGTCATGATATTTTTTAACGAGTTACCTCGAAATTCTTTAATGGCTACATCTATCTTGTTGTCCCACAGCCCTTGCCACACCTCAGCAAATTCCCCACTGCCAAGTTTCTCCACTTTGGTCAGCAGGTTTTTGTCTACCTCCCACTGTGCATCCACAGACAGGCTGGGGAGGGAAGGCACGTCCTGTTGGAGATCAGTCAAAGTTAAGCCTCGCACAGTGAACACAGCACAGCCATCCTTTGCTCTGTTAAATGTGAAATGGTATATGTCAAAAGTCACCAGAGTACTTGCCCTGATGCACGGTTGGCTAAGCCGTGCACACAGTCCGTCCTGATGCGTGCAGTAGAACTGCACTAATTCAGGCAAGGTCTGGAATGTTTTTTGACAAACAAGGTAAAATCGGTGGTCAGTTTCCTGCTCCTTAATTCTGTAGTGCCTTGCATGGGGCTCGTTCTTTACTGAAAAAAGAAAAAGATGTGATTTTCAAGTGTGAAGTAACACAAAAAATGTTTTGATTTTAGTATTGAGGAGTATTTACCAGATAGGTAGAAGTGATTGTTCTCTGAACTTCTCCACACAAGATATGCACCCTCATAGTTTTCTGGTCTCAGCAAACACCTCTTGGCCTCAATGCGAGTTTTGATATTTTCAAAATACCATCTGTAAATATGATTGGTGTTATTATCACCTGTTCACACATAGGAACCAGGATGCATAGCAACAAGCTTAAAGCGACACTAAACGAGAGCTCATCAGTCCTTGCCTGGACATCTGACTTTCTGCTTTCTTTTAACGGGGAATCCTAAATGTCACACATCCATAGACTGAAATGCAGAAACCTTCTACCAGCCTGTTAAACTGCTTGAACTGTGACTCTAGATTCCATTAAACTTTAACTTGCTTACAGGTACATTTCAAGAACAAAAGGCACTTTTGCAATATTCTGCATAAATATTTGTCTTTCATACATCCATAGTGCCAATAGTGCTATATGGTGAGGAGAAATGTTGAGCATGTTCTATTTTTTGGTAATGTATGCTGTTTTCCTATTCTCTTTAATGCTTAATTATTTTTTTTATTCATCATAATTAGCTTCATTACATGCTCCTTACCTCATGCTCATTGTACACGAAATATTTTTTGTTGTTGTTTTGGAGTTTTTATCTCTTATATGAACCAACTAGACAAAATATATTAAAGTTAATAGTCTGCAGCTTTCACGCTAAGTAGGAAAGGAATTAAAGTGGCTGCATCGTATATTCTAGCTACTTCACTGCTTGTTTCCTTCCTTCAAAGACCAGAGGGTGCTTGGCGCGCTGATGATATGAAGATGTTGATAGCTTTGAAAATTTTGCACCAATTTGGAGGAAATAAACAATGCATTCGTGAGAGGAAACTAAGCAAATAGCTTTTCGCTAAGCAAAATTTATATTCCTTTTAGTCCGTGGCCGGTATTCGATCTTCACAATCTTTTCATGACCTATATGTCTGATCACGCATATTGTTGTTTGTGCAGCCGTCGACAAGTCAGTCTCAGAATGTTCAGCAAAGACCAGAGCCCACAGAACCGACGGGTACCATAACTTCCGTTATGTTATCTTCAGGAATCTTGACCTACACACAAGTGTAGCTCACTTGTGCCAGCTTCGTGAATTTAGTCAAGTGGATCAGGACCAGTTGGGTAGTTTCACATTACTTCGGCCCCATTTCGCGCGCGCCGGCTTGTGAACCAGCAACACATAGGCATGTATCTCTCATACGTCATCAATTGATTAGGCTACAGCAATTTCAATGTATCAATGTATCATATCAACACTGGATTATGTAATTGTTTGTATCTCGTTTGGGTTTCTTTTGTTTTGTTAAGTTGCCAATATCGCCAGTTGTGATTCACACCCCTATAGTAATTTGTCCTCCGCATTTACCCAGCTGTGGTACACGTGCCCAGAGCGGTGGGCAGGCCTAGCCCCAGCCCCAAGCAGTGAGGTTAAGTGCCTTGCTAGAGAGCACTTCTGTCATGGCCTATGGCTTGGGAATCGAACCCACGATTCCCTATAACCACCAGACTATGATTGCCCCCTAGTTTGTTTCGCTAATGCTTGATTTTAGTGAATGCCATACCTCTGGTCATTATTAATATTCCTCAATTTTTTTATTATATACTTTATTTCTGATTACTCAATAAACACACCCTTATCTGCATGCTTGTGATTCAAGAGTGCTATTCCTAATTTCAAGTACATAATCATGTTGTTGAACTTTTCTGAGTTGAAACTGACTCTCTCTTAATGAAGTGATAATTAAAAGTAATTATGTTTCCTTGCTAATCAGGGTGGTTCCCCAATTAATGTGTTTATAAGGATACAACAGAGACATCATACATGGATGAGCAGGGCTGTTCACATATTACCCACTTATACCTCTCAAACATGATTCAAGAGATATATACAGTATGACTAATCAAGAGAACAACCAAACTAACTTGAGAAACCAGACAAGTAGGAACGTCCTTCCTGTTCCTTCCTTACTGCTCTGACTTCATACTAAAGTGCAGTATACAAAACCGGAGTTTTGACAGGTTTGAAAAACGTGTTTCAGTGGACAACACACTATTTTAGATTTTTTTTAGATACAACAGTCTTGAAATCTCTGCTCCAGACCGATCACTAAAATAACTAGAGCATACATACATTTTATTTTCGACCATGAAAAAATGTCCATGGCAGTTTTGTTTCTAACCGCTCCGTCCAAATACTTACATATTTGCCTCCAAACTAGTCACTGGTTTGACATAGTTTCGAGGTACATAGCCCTCTTCCTTAACAGCTCCATTCTTCTTGTCTTTCACCGTGTGCCTCTTTACATACAACCAGTGCTCGGTCTCCGCAATCACCTCCAGTATATCCCCTCTGTTGAGCTTCAGATCCCTCAGGGTACCACACTGGTAATCATACAGTGATTTGTAGGCGTCCTTTGAGCAGACGCTCTCCTCATCCTCTTGTTCTGAGCACAGCCAACGGCAGCACTTACAGCTGCAGGTGCAGTTGCCCATCTTTGCCAGACGTTTCTGAGGTCACCATGTTAGTTGTTATGAGAAGACTACTTCAGATGCACAGAGATGGTAATGGCAGTGGTTGTAGAACTGGTTTGTGTGCGTTCCCAGCAGTTGGAAAGGAAGCAGTTTTTTATTACAATGCAAAATTCCTTCTCTGTCACCCAGTCTGCCTTTTGTTTAGTTATGCTTTCGTATTTAGCTGTGTTTTTATAGCAAATACCTTTTTAATGAGGTCAAACGTTTTTACACATTTTAATAAAACCATAGCTGCACTCATACGCTATAACAAACATTAATTTTATTTAGAATTTGTGACATGAGAAATGTTCTAGCATGCCAGAACTGAGAACACAAGCAGCATCGTCCTTGCGAGCTACTGATTTGTTCGTTCTTTTATTACATTTGTGGTAGTTCTGCACTATGGCGACTCCAGACAAGCAGCCACTGCTTCTCGAATTACGGGGCGAGCAGCGAGGCGTGATCTGGCCTCCGCAAGTGTACAGCCCAACCGCAGCATCACCAGAGCAGTGGGAACGACCTGCAATTACAAACCCAGAACAATCCACAGTGATGGAAGTCATGGACTCATGCGTATCATAGTATATGCAGTTATCAAAGTTGGTGACAATGACATGAATCTTGTTGCGGATGCAGAAATTCTGAGATGTCTTGACACCTTCGTCACCGCCTATGACTTTTGTAAAGACCTCCTGGTTTCATTGATTGCTATGCATGAATGAGCTCTTACCCTGTCCTTTTTGATAGCCATTAGTGTATGATGTGTAACATCTGCTGAGATCATCTCATCAGTCAACACCTCCACACCATAGATAGATCTCAGAAGAGCCATTTTGCACTGTGTATGGGTGCTGCCTGTGAACTTCTGAAGATGAAAACATTAAAGTACAGCATTTTCCATTTAAATCTGACATCAATTGTGATTATACTGAAGAGTTGATTAATCGAGAATCGGTAGGTATTACTCAATAGCAATAGTGACAATTCACATCTGTGTGACACTACAATTATTTGCCACTGGGTTTGTGACATCTCTCTTTGGCACTGGCATTCACACCTACATCTTAAACGTCCTCAGCTGAGCGAGCTGTGGTGGTGGTGGCGGCACAAGGCACAGAGCATACATGACCATACCTCCAACATGTGAACGGCTCTTTTGTAGAGTTTGCTGTTAGATACTCTGAGGTCTATCATATAATTCTTGTACACTTTCCCCTTTAGGATATGAGCACCTGTGCTGATTGCATTCAGGCACCACTTGGTAGAAAGCTCCCAGTGTTGCTTCTGTGTAAGGAAGGAGAGCTGTACTTTATTCTGCTACACATAACTGGACATGCACACACACACAGACACACACACACCCATACACACTAGTACTGACAGTTTTCAACAGTTGTTTTAGCTTACCATTCGGACAATGTTCTGCTCATGTAAAGATGAAGGCCATGTAAAGGTCAGAATTGTTGTAAACATACCCTGTATGAATGCCTGAAATTGTAGCATTGGGCAAATTATTAAAATGCCACAGACAAAATATGGAAAATGCAAAAAAGTGCAAGTGATTTAACTCACAGGAATACAGAGTCCCTGAAGATTATGTGTAAGTGCATGAAGGTTTGTTGTATTTTGCCTCACACACCTGGCCAACTCTGAAACCTCATTCAGGTCATCTAAATTTTAGAATCATGTGCATAGATTCAAAGTTGTTGAGACTGCAGTTATAACTGTACAGTGATGTACAGTCATAATTGTAGTGATAATTGTACAGTCAAAATTGTACAGTGACAATTGTGCAGTGATAACCATGTGATAGTCATGGGTGTAGCACATGGTCTGAATGTTGCCTACCATTCACAGTGAAGAGAAAGATCACCATGTCTTTAGTGCTGAGGCTGGGTAGAACAGTGTTCACAAAATCCTCGTGGCCAATAATAAATTCTGCTCCCTGGACATGTTAGGATGTGAATCAGGAAAAGAGACAGAAAGCGAAAGATAGCAAACAGAAAATAAAAGAAAAAGAAAAGCATTATAGGCAGTCTATTTCATATACAACATCCTGCTAGTATTCATGTTATTCTAGCTGAGCCAAAAGGTTCCAGCCCACCAGGGGTGACAGGTCTCCCTCTGTGTTCTTCATCTCACTGAAGCCATTGCTAATAAAGCCTCTGATATCTTCAAAGGCTGAGTAAATAAGAAAGGTGGCTGTTTTTAGGATTATATCATGAATATTACAATAGAATGAAATATTCTCATTATTTTGAATATATTTATAAATCTCTAGAAGACATTTTATCTGGTTGTTTGAGTTGTACTATACAGCATGTATCAGTGGAAATACCTGCTCCAAATGTTGGACTGCATTCAGTACCATCAATAATCCCGATAATGCCGAGACTCTGCCATCCGAGGTAGCACACACGTCCTTCCTCTCGTAGGCTGAGTTCACAAAAGACACTCTTATTTCTAAAGATCCTTCTAAAGATTTATGTGGGAAATAATACAGAATCCAGAGCCTACCTCATTCCAGCTTTTTGAACCAGTGCTGCCAGCTTCTCACTCTGAGAGTATGTGATTTCATGAACTTTCTCATTTATTTTGATTGAAGCTAAAATACCACTGGTTAACAAATATAGCAATAGATTAGCTGAAGAGAACAGGAAGACACTAGTGTACTGCAAACATTTTTGAGATTGAAGAATGTTGAATAGAATTGAAATATGTACTCAGGTGTTATGGCTTGCTTGCTGTAAACAGCATCACATCCTGCCCAAAGGATTGTTTCCAGGAGTATTTTTGTGGCACTTCCTCCTTTCATTCTGGAAGAGCCACTGAGAGCTTCAGGCTTTAAGAAACAAACAAAGAACAAGAATAAACAAACAAAAAGATACTACGAAAATACACATTTTATTAGATCCCAATCATTACTGGTTTGGTTTGCACTTAAAGATGACAAACATTTGGCAAAACTTTCTAATAGTTTTCCTATCAGTGCACTTGTCTACAGAAACTATTGTTATTTATGCTAAATATATTTAGATGCCACTATGTAATACTTTATAAAAGCATTAGCGCAAACAAAGTGGTTCCAGACCATATTATTCTGTATTTTTCAGTTTAGAGTAAATCATGTGGATGCTCATATTTAAGTGTTCAGAAATCACAGAACATCATTTTTAAACAGAAGCCATTACAGTGCGGAAGCTCATACCCCCACCACTGGATTGAGCACAAAGGCCTTTTGTTGGTTCTGCATTTCACTCAATCTCTCCACGAGCTCCTTGAAGTGACACGGACAGTCTAGCATAGGTTCGGTCCTATTAGCAGAGCAAAGCCAATTTAAGCTGTAATAACAAAAACTCTTTTCTCTCCTACAGATGCATTCATCAAATACAAGGATGGTTTGCAATTTTTCAACCCACACCTTATTATAATTGCTGTTCATATGTTGCTCGAACATATATAATTATACATAGCACAGATGGTAGTGGTGAGAAATATACAGCTCTGCGGTAAACACAGTACAAAGAGGCTATTCTTCATAAAGAAAATTAAAACAAAGAATCAGATCAGAATGTTTTGAATAAACCTATAATACACCAAGATAAAGAAAGAAAGAAAGAAAGAAAGAAAGAAAGAAAGAAAGATTGATTATTGGGATTTTGAAAGACTAAACAATCACCCACTGGAGTGTGTACCATTTTATTCTTACTAAAAATATCAGAGTGGGTGTGTACTGTACACTTATGAATAAGAGGTACAAACTAATTTGGATTTAAAAGCAGCAAACCTACGACTAATAAAGTAATTTATTCATAGGTACCGTGCCATATATATGGGGTTAAATCCAATCAGTACTGGAGTGAAGATTTCCAATTTGTTCAGGCAAAAATTAAGTTGGCCTGCGACAAAAGGTGCCTTCATGATATAAAGAAAATAAATAAACTTAATGTTATGTCATAACCTTCATTGGCATTATAAATAATGGCTACTGTGGAGAAATGAATATGCAGTTGAAGGATATTGATCTATCAGTCATACAGACAAGCCACAGGATATTCCAATGAAGAGAATGTGCTTCTTGCCTATACAAGCCTGCGGGAAAAAAAACAATGGGTTATAGAAGTATTTACTTGACTGAATATGTTAACTTATGAATATGTACACTTATGAATAAGAGGTACAAACTAATTTGACAAGATTTGGATTTATATAATAGTTACTGGAGAAAATAATATGCAGTTGAAGGACATTGATGTATTAGTCATACAGACAAGCCACATGATATTTCAATAAAGAGTATATGCTTCTTGCACTTTCCATAGGAAAACAATGAAAATAAAAGTATTTACTTGACTGAATATGCTAAATAATGCAGTGCTGTTTCTTCTTCTGTAATGTTTGGGTGCTGCACATTGTATTACACAGAGTGAGAGTGGCTTGCTGCAGTGGAACACATGCACTGCTCCCTGCCTCTCTCTGCCCTACCTCTCACCTTCTCCAGCATTAGAGCTCCCAGCGAGGCACTGTCCTCTGGAGACTCCTGTGATGTCAGCAGGGCTCTTCAAAAAAGCATAGTGCTTAAATACTGCACAGTCATGTTCCACTATCAACCAATACATCAAACGCACAACCCACGTTTACTCACTTGTCACCCCCAGCAATGATGTAAGAACATATTTGCTTCTGACGAAGAGCAGCAAGCCGTCTGTTAAAGCATGTCTACATTGCAACGAGACAAGCACACAAAGCTTGTAGCACTACAGGTGGAGGGAAATGTGAGTCGGACAAAACAGTCTCATTTTTATATCTTATTTGGACGTTCAATGTCGACGGTTTGAGAAACAGTACATCTGTAATTAGTTTTTACCGACAAAAGAAATGCCACACGGCCTGAGGTCCCACAGCCGCTTAGAATGATCATGCTGTCTTCTGGATCCTATTGCAACAAATAATTACCATTTCTCTTGCTTTACTCTTCTCTTGTTTGTAATTTTCCATATACTTCAGATACATGTTTTGTTTTTCATTTCCACTGGGAATCAACCAAGATAGTATAAATATATCTATACCTTGAGAATAATTTCCACCCTCTTGGAAACATCCGCCATTGTCTGAACCATAGACCAGCTGTTTAGTTTCTGCAAATGAACATTCAACAGCTTGATGTTTGTGAACAACATAAGGTAATTATGCATGGGATCATTTATTTGCCATTGGAATGCGTCGTGCAGTTTGAACACAAACCTGACCAACGGCATCCTTATACACTGTTTGCTCAAATATCTCTGTGTCACATTTCTTCAGCATTTGTACAATTTCCTTAGGGCTTGCTCTGTCAATGTCTACGGTGATTGGATTAGATTGCTCTGTGATTGGTAAGGAGGATTCGCAACTGCGCTGTACAGCAGAAAGACAAAACAAAATAGTATTTAAACGCAAGCACGTGAGAAAGGTTCTATTTCTAAAGCCCCAGTGGAAGCACGCGCGACACTTACCTCCCACTGTTGCATTTCTTCGACCTTGTAGTCACAATTTTGCGTCCTCTTGACAGTGTGCTATAGCTCCACGTACACAAGTCTGTGTGTAAAGCTGGTTATAGCCCATATTCACTGTTGGCGATCAGCAAAACAATGTTACATAAATGGACTTTGATACAGGTTATAAAAAGCAGTTGCAACCAGTAGAAATATGTGCCAACTATCTATCGTTTAACTTGGCTATAATTGCTGAAATAATGTTCATAACTGACACATATACTTATTAAACATCAAATGTTATGCATTGTGAGTTTTATATCACCGAACTCTAAATTAATTGGACGTTTTACTAAAGCCATCAGCCACGCTGCTCTCCGATATTTATGAGCGAAAGGACTGCGAGTTTATGTTTCACATGCAACCCACTGTTGAACGCGTAAATAGCCCGCTAGGTCATGTGCTAGCAACTCTGATTTACTGGTATTGTTGCTCCGGTACGGAAGAACATCTCTTTTCTTGCAGGTAGAAGAGTCTTTAAAGAGATTCTCACACAGTATACATAGAAGGAAAACAGAAACTAGCCGAAACTGTACAAATACGAAGAGAGGAACTCATCGAGGAGAGGAAGTTACTGTGTTTCTTAAAGTGAACAATCTAAGCGTGTTATTTTACGAATGTATTCCTGTATAAACCCTGTTTGGTCATAATGGATAATGTATGGGTGATAATCTCACTTAAATTCAAATCAGTTTACTAATGATTTCAGTATCTGTAATCTGTATCTGTATCAGTATCTGTTAGTAACTGTGAACGGTAGCTATATAGTGAAGCAATTCAGTACCAAAATTAAAATGGAAATGGGATACCCCAAAATGCCAATGTAATCCAAAATTTGAATCTAAATGTTCCACTCATACATGCAAGTTTGAACTCAAAATACATTCAATACATTTGATTTACATTTTCAATTTGGTAGACATCTATTGATATTTCATTTACACACCTTTGAATGCATTGTGGACATCTTTCCTTAACATTTGAAATTTGTCATCTTTTTAGGGTGGTGATGAGTTTGAAAATTACATTTCAATCGCATTGTCACTGAATGCAATTGCATACTAGGTGAATTACATTTTAATTATTTTGACACAATTGTTCCATGATCACATGAATCATGCTAATTCAAATCAGACAATATATTTTAATTTAAATAACTCTTTACTGGATGACTGTGGTCAGGTCTGTGGTCAGAAGAAATCTGTGGTAATAAATGACAAATCCATAAAAGGACCTCAGAGTTTATGCACCCTTGTGGATCAATGTTGTGGGTCGAGTGATACCGGACTCGAAAAACTCACTCTGGTCACAACTAGCCCTCAGTCTATACTCTGCAAGCACCATAGTCCGAGTCTTCTGGATGCCCAACCGGTTGCAGATTTTAGCCCAGACAGCCTTCAGCAAGTTGCATGGCATCAGCAATTGCCTGACATGCCACTAAGACAGCAGCTCTTGCTGCATGTGGTACAGCAGATTATCATGCATCTGGATGTTGGTCCTAGGCAGCATGAAATACCTTAGTAGTGATGCATCTGCCCAATCCACTTTTTGTTCCACTTGGTGCCACCTGCGTTCCCAGGAGGCCTCTGCATGGTCCTCCTGAGGGCACCACCTCTGTCAGCTTCACATCTGGTCTTATTTAAGCCAATGTCAGAAGTGGCAGGACTCCTCTCAGTCTCCTCTGTTCTCATCTTGAGGTGAGCATAGTGCCTGTCTTTCAGTGGTGTACAGCTGGCGAGACAAGACCTCAGTGTTACTCTGTGGGTGTCCAGCATGGTGTCAGGCTGTGAAGTACTACTCCTGTGGTGTGGTGATCCACATCGTGACCTGACCCTCAGTTTCTCTGACATACATGAGCTACATCAGTGAAGTAGAATCAGTTTGTAGGATGAAGGGGACACCTTGGAGATAATAGTGGAGACAGTGAAACCTCACCACGTCAGCCAACAGCTCCTTCCTTGTCACATAGTACTTGCATTCTGGTTCACTCATATCCCAGGACGCTCATTGAGGGATGATGTATTTTTGGGGATGATAGCATGGAATACCTGCTTTGATATGATATCAAAGTTGGATGTGTGAATCCTTGGTGTGTATTGTGAACTGCTACAGTAGTTCACCCAGTGTGAATGGTATCTGGAGTGAGTGCCACAATATGTACTCCTCAAATCCAACAAGCCGGACCATGCAGAGTCACCCAGTGAACTGATCCAAGATATCATCTGTGTGTGCAAGCAGGAACGAGTTTACGAGTTGGCTTTTGTTTCTGCTCTCCTTTTAAGTCTGTCCTACTCTGGTGCCATAGTTCACTCACTGACTCCTCCTACTCCTGCTGCACTTATGCCTTCACCTATGAAAATCTGTGGTGCCTTCGACCTGACAACACACCCCATCCCTGGATATCCTGCGACTGGATGTAAGGTTGTGTGTACACCTCCCCCAGAGCTGGCAGCTTCCCCCATGGAACCCCAGTGCCACACTGCCAGGGAGCCCCCATTGTCTGCCTCTGCTCATTTAGTAACCATCATGGACAGCTTCAGTTGTCTTATTGAGCTTGAGCTTGGTCCCAGCTGTCTAGTGGGAATCTAGAGTGAGTATGCAGGTATCCTGTATAAGTGGGAACCAGTATGTCTGCACTTAGGCCCCCACCATGACCAAGAGCCACTTCCTGCCTCTCATGTCATCTTGGCTGTTGGTGAAACTTGAGTTGGTCATCGCCTCCCAGTTGTCAGCTGTGAGCTGAGTCGCACCTATTCTGCACTCAACCTAAAGTCTGCAGCGGCATCCCATATTTTTGGCTGTGGCATTGATGCTGAATGTTGTTCTTTCTAGAGCTGTGCAATTCCTGCTCTCTCAGGTTCACAGCATTGACTGGAATAGTGTCCCCTCTTCTTGTGCTGCTATCAGAGCAGTCGTTCTGCCACCACTCACTCAGGGACTGTTTTTCTCACTCGGGGGCTGTTGTACTCACAGTCTCCTCCTCAAGCTACTCTACAGCCTAGCATTGTATTCCTCACTACAGCATCTTTATGGCAAGGTTGATATGTGCCCTCTTTGCCTTAGTTGAAGCTGGTTGGATGCTCGCCAGTTCAGTGAGCTGTACGTGGATGCTGGGTATGCCTGTCAAACCATCATGCTCAACTTACCCACTCTCCCTTTAGTAGCCAACACCTGCCCAAAACTTCACAGTCAGTGATGTACCATGGGGTCATGATGATCCACAAACACCTGTACTGTACTTCCCATACAAGTACGAAAGGAATACTGCGGGGAATTAAAAAGAGGGCGATTAACACATTTCTAAAATATTAACTTAAAAAAAGAATACAAGTCATCCAACAAACACAAAATTTAAACAAGCAACAACACAGTAAGGCAGATTAGAGAGGAGCACAGCACCTTGGCGGGCCCCACCATGCACCTCCGGCTCTCTCACTGTCCCAAAGTGATCATCATCAAAGTGATTAAAGTGATCACCATAGCACAAATATCTTCACAGAGTGCTTAATCATGTCTGATTAATGCAATATGAATCTTGTTGCAAATTCAGCACTTGCGTTTTTATCTTTTGGTTTACTGGGCAGCTCTGAAATGGAGCTGTCAGCATCTAGCCCAGCACAAGGAGGCATTAGGAAATTAAGTTTACTTTGTCGGTAGTTGAGTTTGATTTATTGATGTTGAATCTGACATGGTAAAATTGAGAAAGACCTATTGTAGATCACCTAAAGTCAACGAGATTTAACTACAAGCATGTCAGTGCAAACAAAAATGGTACAAACTGTACTTTCCCATGGCATTCCTAGAGAGCAGAGGCTACATTTCTTTATCTTCCACTTTCATGTTATCTTCTTTTTGTATTTTTAATCAAAATCTCAATTTGATTAAAGGAAATCAAAACATAAAATGAAGATGTGCCTTTGAGCTAAGACTTGTAAGTGGGCTCTGGTTTCTGGATCAGACAGTGCCATTTGCCTAAACTGTTCAGAAAGTGCATGAACTATCATCATTACATCATATTTCTTTGATGACTGAAAAAAAATAATCTGGCAAACATTCAAGGCTTGCATTTGGGATGTTCTCCAAAGAGGAATTTGTGATTGGACAGTCTTACTGTTCTTACCACAAATTGCTTATATATCTTTTCGGTGTATGATGTGAATTTGTTGCTTAGTCATCTAGTCATGTATTCTTTCCCTCCCATAAAAAATGCTTTGAAGTCTCATTATAAGAGTTCTCTGATAGGATTATACAGCGCCACATCCATAATCCACTAGAGTGTGGCTCTGCCAATTATAGTGGAAAATGAGAACTCTGAAGATGAGAATAAATTTACATAATGACCTAAAAAGTGTAATAGCTAATTAGAGAATCTTCTACATATTCATAAATTCAAAGTATCTTGTACTTCCATTCAGGTGATGAAAACATGTTCCTTAAATGATTCTGTTGAACAGGAAATCTAGAATCACTCTTCACCGTGTTCTTTCATTAGGCAAAATGCATAACTGCATCTTACTTGCATATATGAGATCTTTCACAAAGACTGACAGCTATACCTAAGTGTATATGGTAATACCAAGTAACAGAGATGGTATATTTGCTTGCTCCAACCTTCTTGGATAATAATGTTCATTTTATAAACTCCACACAGAAGAACAGCATACATGATTTCCATTCAGAAGCTCAACCTTTGTGTCTTATGTCATGGAGCACCAGGCACCCAGTGGCAGAGTAACGCCCATAGACACACTCATCACTCCTCTGCTCCCAATCACCTGATTATTGATTCCATGCACCTGTGCCTCATTTGTTCTCATTCTCACACACCCCCAAACCCACAGGTGCCTACTTCCAGTGCTATGCATCACTCACCAAGACTGTGCCTAAGAAAACACCCGCGTCTGTGTCACCATGCCAACGAGCCTTGCTGCCAACATTTTACACTTTGCTTTCGTTTCTTTGATTCTTGAGTTCGCTAGGTGCTTCATGAATTAAAACTGTTGCTATGGTGAATAAAGACTCTCTACAGCCACTCATATCTCCCTCCACAATAAGCGCTTTCTTTCAAATTAATATATTCAGTCACATTTTTTATATATGTTCAATGATCTGAAATGCTTAATGTATGCTTAAGCAGTATCTGAACTGTACTTGAAGGTGAGTTTCATTTTTTGTGTTTTGCACATCTTGCCCCCTAGATTATACATAGATACACACACACACACACACACACACACACACACACACATATATATATATATAGCCTGTAAATGGATTAGATTATTTTCTGATTTTTATATTCTGATTATATTCCCATTTTTGAAAGACTAAACAATCACCCACTGGAGTGTGTAGCATTTTCTTCTTACTAAAAATATCAGAGTGGGTGTGTACTGTACACTTATGAATAAGAGGTACAAACTAATTTGACAAGATTTGGATTTATATAATAGTTACTGGAGAAAATAATATGCAGTTGAAGGACATTGATGTATTAGTCATACAGACAAGCCACATGATATTCCAATAAAGAGTATATGCTTCTTGCACTTTCCATAGGAAAACAATGAAAATAAGTATTTACTTGACTGAATATGCTAAATACTGCAGTGCTGTTTCTTCTTCTGTAATGTTTGGGTGCTGCACATTGTATTACAGAGTGAGAGTGGCTTGCTGCAGTGGAACACATGCACTGCTCCCTGCCTCTCTCTGCCCTACCTCTCACCTTCTCCAGCATTAGAGCTCCCAGCGAGGCACTGTCCTCTGGAGACTCCTGTGATGTCAGCAGGGCTCTTCAAAAAAGCATAGTGCTTAAATACTGCACAGTCATGTTCCACTATCAACCAATACATCAAACGCACAACCCACGTTTACTCACTTGTCACCCCCAGCAATGATGTAAGAACATATTTGCTTCTGATGAAGAGCAGCAAGCCGTCTGTTAAAGCATGTCTACATTGCAACGAGACAAGCACACAAAGCTTGTAGCACTACAGGTGGAGGGAAATGTGAGTTGGACAAAACAATCTCATTTTTATATCTTATTTGGTCGTTTAATGTCGATCGTTTGAGAAACAGTACATCTGTAATTAGTTTTTACCGACAAAAGAAATGCCACACGGCCTGAGGTCCCACAGCCGCTTAGAATGATCACGCTGTCTTCTGGATCCTACTGCAACAAATCAATTATTGTCATTTCTATTGCTTTACTCTTCTAAACGTTCTTATAATATCACATATGCTTAAGATAAAACGATGTCAGTTTAGATGAAGAAATCGGCTCAACCAAGATATGATATGAAATATAATATCTATATTATACCTACCTTGAGATTAATTTCCACCCTCTTGGATACATCTGCCGTCCTCTGTGCTATAGAACAGCTTTTAAGTTTCTGCAAATGGACATTAATCAGCTTGATGTTTGTGAACGACAGTAGGCAATTATGTAATTTTTTTTGCCATTTGAGTGCAGTGTGCAATTTGAATACAGATCTGATCGACGGGATTCATATGCAGTGCTCGCTCAAATATTTCTGTCACATTTATTTTGTACGATTTCTTTTGCTCTGTCAATGTCTACGGTGATTGGATTAGATTGCTCTGTGATTGGTAAAGAGGGTTCGTAATCGCTATGGCCTACCGAAAAGACAAGAATAAGAATTATCCAGCCTAGGGTAGTTATTAAACGTGTAAAAAATATTTATTTAGGTTAATAAGTACCAGGACTGTGCATTGAAATGGAACAGTAGTTTAGTTTTTCACTGTTTATGCACGTTCTGCTCTTATCTTCCGTTGTTTTCTTCGACCTTGTGGGCAAAGCTTTGCGTCCTATTGACCGTGTTCGATACCTACAGCATCTCCAAGCACCCAAAGCCTTTGTGTGCTCAATCTAGTTATATTTCACTGGTAGCGGAGAACAAAACAGTATTTATCCAAACAGACTTTGATACTGACAAAAACATGTTGCAACCAAGGGACAATACGTAGAAACTAATTTGCATGGTCTATATTTATCGTTTAAACATCAAGTGCATTTTGAGCTTATACATCACCAGACTAATATTAATCGGATGTTTCATTAAAGCCTATTTGACAAGCTACTTTCCGATATTTATGAGCGAATAGGTCCGCGTAAATGTTTCAAACCGAAGGCGAGGACGTTGCTACGGTAGGACGCATAAATAGACCACTACCACCTGTAGGTCATGCGCTTGCGTCGCAGCAACTCTGATTTATTGGTATTCTTAAAACGTAGAGCACGGGAGACAAAGTGAGCACGGAAACATGAGCGTTTGCCGCGCTGGACGCCATTTATCCGGTTCTGGATGTGTACGCGTCTTTATTATACCATGTAAATTCGGTATTATTTCAGTTATTTTGTGAAACGTGGCAGTCCCGAGCATATGTACTTGCCTACGTTGGTGTGTAGGAAGAGTCATTTGCTGAACCAAAATCATTAGAACCGCGCGTAACGCTCAGCGTTTCAAATCCTGAGGTCTGTTTTTCTTTTTCGCTGTGACGTTGATGTACGCATTATTAGGAGTCATATCGATACGACCTGTATGAAAGCACAGTGCTAAGGGGAATGGTGGTGACCTAGCTATTTTATGAAACAATGCATCAGAGCCTGGCATTTAAGTTTCTGTGACAATTCAGCTGCGGACACGAGTTTGCTATTTATAGTGAAGTAGCGGAGCGCTGATGGAATTGGAAGGGCCGACTAGTTGAAGGGAAAGTGGGTCTGTAATTGCATTTATCATTTCTGAACAACTTGAAGGAAGATATGAGTGCTCTCCTCACCGCTGTCCGCTTGCTCTTGTTTCTGTGTGGTTGTCACATCTCCTTTGCTGGGGCAAGTAAGTAAACACGCATCTCAATACATCACAGCGATCGCTTCATTAAAACGCAAATATTTATGCTATATTTAGTTTTTTTTATTTGTACATTATGAATCTTGTTGCAAATTCAGCATTTGCGTTGTTTTTCATTTGTTTTATTGGGCAGGTCTGAAACGGATTGAACTGAGAACTGTCCACGCCTATCCCGGCACAAGGCATTAGGAAAATTGAGTTTACTCTGTTGGTCGTCGGGTTTGATTTAATGACGTTGAGTCTGACGTGGTAGAACTGAGAATGGCCCATTGTACATCATGTCAAGTCAACTAGATTTAACAACCAGTACGTCAGTGTAAACGACAATGGTACATGATCTGGGCATGAGTTAAACATGTCATAATCTGGAATTAAAGTCTGTTAGCATGGCCCTTCCTATGGCAATCCGAGCAGAGACTTTCATGTTGGCTTCTTTTTGTATGCATGCATGTCGTGCATGTTGAAGAGACTGGAGGAAGTTTAAACATGAAATGAAGATGTGCCTTTGAGCTAAGACTTGCTAAATTGGACTTACTTGGGCTCTGATGTTTTCTGGCTCAGCGCCATTTGCCCAAACTACACAAAGTGTACAGCATTATCAGTTGCGTCATATTTCTTTGACAAGCCTTGTACTTGAGATGGTCTCCAAAGAGCAATTTGTGATTGGTCAGTCTTACTGTTCTATTATAACTATTATAATTCTTTTGATTAAACGATGCCTTCACTGACTTACATAGAGGTAATTTAATAATGTATAGTAATGCTTCTTTTTTTCCATGTAATGTGATTATGTGCATGATTTGAAAAATAAGTGGTCATTTAATCAAAAACTGGCTGCTCTCACTTCTCTATTATGGGAATGTTTTAAGTAAGAAGAATAGACAAAAATATACGTACATGTATAGTGATTATATGATTAAGCTCTATAAGAAGAGTGTCTCAGCACAGTTACATAACGGCCTGTCTTCCATTCACTGTCACAGGACACATGAATGTGTTGCTTAGTCATATAGTTGTATATTTTTGTGAGAGGGAAAGAAATGTATTTCTTTGAATTCTCATTACAGGAGTTCTCTGGTAGGATTTTACCCTGCTATTTCAATAATCCACTAGTGTGTGTCCCTGCAAATTATAGTGGAAAATGAGATCTCTGAATACATTTGTATAATAACCCCAAAAGTGTAAGGTCTAATTAGAGAATTCATAAATTCATCATATGTTCCATGCTTATGTTCCATTTTAAAAACTCCACACAACAGAACAGCAGATATGATTTCCATTCAGAAGCTTTACCTTTTGTAGCTCATGCTTTTAACTTCACTTAAATTTAACAGACATTTTATGTATCATATATTTTGAAATGAAATATGCTAAAATTCCATAATGCCAAACCTAGAGGCCTGTTTTAGGAATGTAGTATCTCAGCATAAAAATGATATTAGTACAATTTTACCATTCATTTAGTACAAGCCATTTATTTCAAATGAATATGTTCAGTTTACTTTTTTCTTTTCTATATCATTCTAAGTGAACGGTATACCAGGTGGTCTCAGCCCTAACAAATGCCTGGCTTTTGTGACCCCTCTAGATCGGCCTGCTGCTCCAGTCAACATCTCCGTCACCCACCTGAGGGCTCACTCAGCCATGGTGTCCTGGAACGTTCCAGAGGGAGAAGCTGTAATCGGCTATGCTGTCTCACAGCAGGTTCACCAAAGTTACTACCTTGATGTATAGCACTAAAATTAGTTGAGAAAGCAACAACTATGTTGTTGAACTGTTCTTGAACTGTGTTTGAGTGTGAGCCCTGTTTTTTGATCTGCACATCTTGCCCTCTTTATTGTAGAGACAAGATGGCCTGACACAGCGTTTCATCAGGGAAGTTAATACTACCAGTCGTGCTTGTGTACTGTGGGACCTAGATGAAAATACAGATTACATTATTCAGGTCCAGTCCATCGGACTCCACGGAGAGAGTCAAGCCAGCAAGAGAGTTCATTTTCGAACCCTTGAAAAAACAGACCACTTTCAGTCTAACATGATGGCTCAAGGTATCATCTGGCTGTAATGGTAGTATATTAATAAGCTTTATTAACATCACTACTTTAAACAAAGTTTACAATTTAGTATAATATCATGATTATGTTAACAGCCATTGAACTGTGGTTGACGAACTACAAAATAAATCAAGCATCTTTAATAATCAACTAATCATATATGATTCTTATCTATAGCAATTTATAATTTGATCTGCACAACAGTGTTTGCACATTGTATTATCTGGCCAGGTGACCCTTCAGTAGAAGGATTAGACATTTCCAGACACCTTCAGACTGGGGAGATGTTAATTATCATGACAGTGCTGCTGATGTGGGCAGGTGACTTTTTGCATACCAACAATTGCTTCCCATTTATAAGTTCTCAATCTCATTTACAATAATCTGCACAATAACAATTCTCTCTGATTTCTAATCTTTCTTGTTGCAGCTGTGATTGCTCTTTTCTGCAGACAGTATGATATCATCAAAGACAATGATTCCAACAACCACAGCAAGGAGAAGACCAAACCCCTCTCAGTCTACAACACCCCAGACTATCACAGTGGAAGTTTGATAGGAAGTAAGGTGAGCCCATTGCATGTATGTAAACACCGAGTCCTGGTCTATGGAAGAGAGTGACTGGCATTTTCACCCCACAGTAACTTAAAACCTCAGTCTAAAATAATAATAAAATCATATTTTTGCTCAAATTGTAGTTAATAAACAGATGATTATCGTATTATTTGTAATTAAGGCTATATTGCTATACATATTTTTACCTAGCTACAGAGAACAGCATCATCGGTGAGCATCATTAAGGTCTGAGCAGTGTAAGGAAACAAAGTCTCCTGTATCCAGGTTTCAAGACAAAGGGACATTTTTCGTTCGTGGAAGTTTTTTTCTGGTTCAGTAGGTAAAATTACCAGTTCTGTGCAATACACTGTAATCTCTGTACTGATCTGCTAAAGAATGTCAGTGGCCTGCCATAGTTCTGGGGAGCGGGCATGGGGATATAAATTGAAAATTATTCCCTGTTAAATTCCCAGGCCAGAGTATGACAATATTTTAACTCATTTATTGACCAAGTAAACATAGGAACAAAACTATAATCAATGTCAAATCTTGAATGAAAAGTGCATGCTGTAATCTATTTATAATTAACAAACAAACATCATTACTCCTGCTGCCAGTCCTCTATGCAAAACTATTAAAAGCTTATGCCTGCCATAACTTCAACAGTCCAAAATGGAACTGATATCCATAGCCCACTGACTGGGACTAAACAAAACCATTTTGACCTTATTTACCAATGAAATGTATTACTGTATGATTATTCAAAACAAAATGCAGTTCTATACTGCCAATAAAACATTCAAAAGGCAATTTACTGACATAATAGTTATGATAGAAGTTAGTCTCTTACCTTTTTTAGATTCAATTTTACAGACGCATCTTAAACAGTGTCTTGGACTATTCTACTGTTGACAAGAATTCTCAAAAATCAACAAAGCTCTTTAGTCTGAGATTTGGATTAATATGTGAATAGAAAGCCTGCCTCGATTGTCTAGCTGCAATGGAACATAACACAGTAATACTGTTGCTTTGGGTGCTAGAGTTACCTTAGTGCTTTACTGTATTATAGAATATGTTGTATCGAAAGGATTTCTAGGTAATAGTGTAATAGGTTAAGAAATTGCCGCATATTGATGTGGTATTAGAGACAGTGGACTTTTGAAAATATCATTTACAGCTCCTTTGAAAGGAAAATGTAAGACTTTTGAGAATAACAGAATGTGCATGATTCTACTATAGAATTATGTTAAAGTATGTGGTATACATACTCAATGTTTGTTTATATCTTTACATATAGCCTATTTCTGTTTATCCACAATACATGACATGGAAATTGTTTGGATTTAGGACATTACCAACTGTTTAGGATGCAAATGTTATTTATTTGGAACATGTCCTAATAAATCAAACTGAGCTGTTTGCCTGTTTCATTGTTGTCAGACAGAACATGCAGTACCTCAATATGACACAATTACACAAAATATCGTTTATGTTGAGTAGGCCTAAATGTTCAGTACACACAATAGACTTGTATATTCTTGGCTTTATATAGTATCGAAACTATTAATCAGCTCGGGAAAAACAATCACTAAGAAGAGATGGCCTTGTGACCATGCTTCTAAAGGTTTAGAAATAATATCGCATAAATCAACACTGCGCTGCTGGAAGAATGTTGCCGTTGTTAATCGATATAAAACTTTTCAACTTCACACAAATCAAATGTACTGTAAAGTATCATTTTTTTAATTGCACATTTATGTTGCGATATTCGCCAGAGGGCGTCTGTTGAACCGTAAGAAGGTTGGAACATGCGCAATAGTGAAAGACTTCCTGTACTGGAAATGCTTGCATTGTTGTCAACATTAACTGCCCAAATTATTTCAATGGCTAGCTAACCGAGGTTAGCTAGCAAAGTAGCTGTCTACTTTGAAACAAGCTAAAGAAACCAAAGCTTGTATTTTCACATGACTACTGTTTATAGGATAATAACAAAACTAACAACGAACTTTTTCGTGGACATTTTAAATGTTTCAGTTATTAACTCCAATTTTGCGAATGGAGGGAGATTTCTTTTTGATCAACGCTAAATAAGCTAACGCTAGCCAGCTTGCAAGTGAGGTTAGAGGCTGTTGAATACATTTAGCTGTGGTTAGCAAGCTAGTGTTGAAGTTGATATATCAGTCCCCTGCTTGGTTGGCGTTATGTTACTCTAAGATCCTTACTTTGTTGTGTATATAGATACCTCTGTTGACTATTCCAGATATTCTGTAGTACAAGTTTTAACTGATCCTCACTTACTTCGACACTTGTAACGTTAGCTAGCTCACATAGTGAAACCAGCTATATAGCCAGCTAGCTAGTTGTAATTAGCACACTGCTGTTTCATGCCTAGCTCTAAATGTCAGTGTAATATAAAACTAACGAAAGTTAGCGGCTTGCTAATTGACTGATTTAAATGTCAGACGTGTATTTTTTCTGATTGTCAAATCTTTTTTGGCACGCAGCCTGTGATCAGTAGTTAGCCAGCATTAGTTAACAAAACAAATCTGAATGAATATAGCTGGCTGCGTTAGCGTTAGCCGTTTAAAACTGTATGCCAAAAGCTAGCTAGCCATTTTGTGTTTGAGTTGATATTGGGTCTGGTTTGTGCTAAACAATTTTTTATGTTTACAGAATTCTGTAGTTAGTAGAGAACGTCTTAGACCCAGTAAATGTATGTTTCTGCTGCTCTTTGGTTGATGACTAAGCTGTTATTGTATGAAGTTGCGAAGGAAAGGGAGCCACAGCCATGATGAGCATGTTGACACTGTTAGCACTGTCTTTGTTTGGTGGAAGAGGAAGATGACAGTGTAGGGGGGGGGGGGCGATGAGTTGATACGAAGTCGACCAGAAGAAACTGCAAGTCGGAGACTACTATAAAATGCCCAGACGAAAACAATCAAACCCACAGCCTGTAAAATGTAAGTACTGTCTTTACGCGTCTAAGAGGCACAGCTAGTCCGCTTGTTGGGCAGACCATAGCTATGTGGTCTTCTGGACAAAGTTCTTTCAAAATAGCGTCACTCTTAAGTTTCAGTCTCCGTTGGCGTCAGCTAAGTCAAAGATGAATCTTCTTGGTCAAAATGAGTGGGTGACACTGCATTGACATGTCTGTGGTAGCTTCTAAAATGTCTCGTCATACACTTAGCTAGCTAACGATCCAAATGGGAATCACGGAAATTAATGACTAATGGCACCCACTATATCGAGGAAATGAAAGGAATGGATAATAATAAGAGTCTTGCTGGGAAACTAAATTTTAGCGAATTTTAACTATATTCCTACCGTTGTTACTTAAAAAAAATGAATAAACCATTGCTGTAATTTAAATGCATTAAATAATAAACGTTTCATATCCTGAGTCTGCTGCAACAGTGCTGTCTTGACTTAAAAGAGTCTTCTATTAGCTTCCTCTCTTCCTTTGTCATTCTTTCCTAGCTCCATTTCCTCTAAACAAACCTCATGTCTGCCAAGATCCTCAGAGCTAACGCATCTCTGACCTGTTTGTGTACCCCTCCCAGTATTTATCTGAATCCTTTCCATGGTTCCTTCCTCAGTCACTTACTCTCTGTAAGTGATTTATTCCTTTCTTCCCCTGTGCTCGTCTGAATACTGAGGACATTCGAGCTCAGGCTTGTACAGTGCGAATGCACTCGCCTGGTCCAAAATAGGCCGACCGTCTTTTGTTTGTTGTTGTTTGTTTCCACTCAAATGAGCACTCAAGTACACAGGTGGATACATTCTGATAAGGCTGTTCAATAATGTGTGTACATGGATTGTGTATATTTTGCCATAGGTTTGGTGGAGGTGAAATACAAATTTAAAGGCCCTTTCTAACTAATGTTTTGTTCTTTCAGTGGGATCTGAAGATGCTGTTGGTGTGGTTCACCCAGAGAGCCTCGTTCTGGAGAGCGATTTCCTCCTTGGACAAGACTTGGCGTTTGCCGAAAATGACTATAAGATCATAGGATTTGAGAGAGACTCTGGTCAGCAAGCTAATGTTTAAAGTCACCTCAATGGCTTAGACTTCATTCTGATAGATATAGATTGCATAGATTTCCCAGCTGCTGTTGAAACTTACTACGTTATTGATAAAATGCTCTGGTGTTCCTTTCCAGATTCGGTTACTGCTGACATGGGAATTCCAGTCTATGCCTTTAGTGATGAGGACTGCTCCAGTTACAACCGTCTCAGCATGGAGAGTGACTTTGAGGACCCACGAGACACCGAGAGCGAACGAGAGGAAATGGGGGGGGATTCGGCCTTCGCACCCTACCTCTCCTGCAGGCAGTGTGGCCAACTTCTTGGTGACCCCCTTAGTGGAGCCTTAGACCTGGCGGGACACTACTGCCTCCGCTGTGGGGGTGAGGGGAGGAGCCCTGATCGAGAGGCCAGTCAGGGGGAGGAACCTCTACCTGCTGAGGGCTCCCAGGAGAAAGGGCACAGGGGACGGTCATCAACCAATGGCAGCTCCTGCAAAACCTACTCCTGCAAACTGTGTAGCTTCACCTCCCGCTACTCCAACCACCTGAAGCGGCACATGAAGACGCACAACGGCGAGAAGCCCTATCAGTGCCAGCACTGTGCCTACGCCTCCGCCCAGCTGGTGAACTTGCAAAGACACGTGCGCACACATACTGGGGAGAAGCCGTACAAGTGTGACTTCTGTACGTTTGCCTGCAACTCCCTTGGCAACCTGAAGAGGCATCAGCGCATGCATACTCAGGAGAAGCCCAATAAGTGCAGTCAGTGTGATTTTCGCACAAGCAGTGGACACACCCTGAAGAGACACACGATGAGCCATAGAGCAGATGTGTCCACAGCCACAGTGGAAGGTATGTGAGTGAACACATTCTCTCAAGGCTGGGATTTGCACTTTTAATGTGCAATATTCTTTTTTAGCAACCCCCCCCCCCCCAAAAAATGGAAATAAATTCCAGTGTGCTGTTCTCCATTGTCTGACTGAGACATACTACAGGCTTCTAGAGTGAGAGCTTCACTTGGTTTGTTAGCTAAAGAGGAACTGCACAATGCAAAGCATGCATTTAACTGGCAAGTGTGAAGGGAAGTAACAGTTGAGTTCTTCAAACTGGATTTCCCACTAAGAGGAAGAACTTCATTTTGCTTATTCCTCACTGAAAAACTCTCTCTGTATCTCTCCCCATCTCTGCTTTGTGTGCTCTCTCTTGTTTTGTTTTAGGGGCTGTGGTTTCTGATCTGACTCTGCAGATAAGTGGCAATCCAGATTTCCTGCATAGCTATGGCAGCCTCCGTCCTGATCGCAACCCCCCCAGCCTGCTGGAGCCGGAGGGCCTGGGGCAGGAGTCGGACCCGCTTCCCGAGCTGCTCTTCCCCTTCACCTGCCGCGTGTGCGGCTCCGTCCTGGAGGACGAGGAGGGCGCAGCCGCTCAGATCTGCAGCAAGTGTGCCCTGGATGTGCTGGCCAAGGCCTCGCCCACCAGCCCGGACAAAGGGGACAAGCTGTACTCCTGCGCCACCTGCGCCTTCATCACGCACTACCCCAACCACCTGGCCCGCCACATGAAGACGCACAGCGGCGAGAAGCCCTACAAGTGCCCGCAGTGCGACTACGCTTCCGCCCACTTCGACAACCTCAAGCGGCACCACCGCGTGCACACGGGCGAGAAGCCCTACAAGTGCCCGCAGTGCGACTACGCCTGCGGCAACCTGGCCAACCTGAAGCGGCACGAGCGCATCCACTCGGGCGCCAAGCCCTTCCAGTGCGGCCTGTGCAGCTACAGCTGCAACCAGAGCATGAACCTGAAGAGGCACATGCTGCGGCACACCGGAGAGAAGCCCTTCAAATGCCAGGAGTGCGCCTACACCACGGGCCACTGGGACAACTACAAACGCCACCAAAAAAAGCACGGCCACTCCACCGAGGGCTGGATCAAGGCGCCGCTGCCCGAGAAGGAGGAGGACGACGAGGAGGGCGAGATGTAGCTGGATAGGGAAACAAGGAGTTAGCTTGTTCCTCTTTTCTTTTCCCTTCTTTTTAAGAACTCTTCTCCCCGGCTCTTGATGTCTAACTGATGTTGCCTTACTGTTTTTATACTGCAAGGGTATTGCAAGTCACAAAGCTATACATGGCAAAAGGGAAGTTCTAGATCGGAGCCACGTTCGGGGTTGTAGAAAATCCAGTTCACTGCCCCGTGAACTGTCAAAGGTCTTGCTCCACTTAAAGCCGCTGCTTAATTCAAAGCTCCAGCAGCTGTGATGGCACTGACGTGTGTGCAGGTGTATCTGAGTTGTGTCTGTTTCTTCAGATAGGTGTCGGCACTGAAAAAATCACGAGTCGCAACAGAGAAGCAAGATTGCTGCAGTGTGCATGGACCCATGCTGGATTTCTACAACCCCCTGCATAGCCTGAGCTAGATTACATCTGGAGTACAGACCATTCAGCTCAAATGTCATACTTGACTTTTAGGCTCGGTTGGGTTTTAAATAATTTGGGAGGATTGAAGTTATTCATCTGTTCATATGAATACTGTTCTGAAAAAAAAGCTGTCTTGAAGATTATAGATATGCACCAATGTCCTTAAGAATTCTTTATGAATTACTGAATGAAAGAGTATTGCAATAAAGCCAATGAGTGACCTTTTCCCAGGCTGTTACTGCAGCTGTTTGCTCTTTTTTTGATTTCTCTTTGTGGATTTGATTACACTGAAAACCTCTAATGGCTGCTAAATTACGTACAATGCACAGTGACAGTAATGTCTGGGTGCCTTGTTTTTGGGAGGTGAGGTCGTCCCTCCCTGATCTTACTGTATGTGGATTGTCTATTGCCACTTCAACAATGCTGCACTGATGTGGAGGTCAGCGGGGTCTCTAACCCTGACATGGCCCTTCTTTTCCCAGGGCATTAGAGGGACGTAGTTCTGTGTGCGAGTGTGTGTGGCTGTGTTTGTGCATGACTTTGAAATCATGCTTCTTGTAGTTCATTTAGTTGGTGTGATACTGTGAAATTGCTTCAATGAAAAATATGTACCCATCAAAAGGGAGGGATTTGTAATTTTTTCTTGCTTTTATTGTGGAGGAAACCACTTTTATCTTTTTTTTCATCTTTTTTCTTTTCAGTATGCAAACCAGTTTGAGAGAGAGAGAAACAAAAGGACCACATCTTGCTTTTATTGTTTTATTGAGATATTCACATTACATTTCAAAAGCTTTTCTGTGAGTGTGGCTATAGTGTCTTGAATGTCAGTCTATGCTTATTTTACAATGTGCGTAATGAAATTGCCAGAAATATAAGAAGTCATTCAACAAAATCAGGGACTAAGTCAAGGCATCTTATGCATAATAATGAATATGTAATGTTTGATTTGCTATGTACTGTTTGAAATCATTATTTATGTACTGTATATTGTTTGTGGTTTTCCTTTGCTTGATTGTTCTGAGGACTTGTCAAGTGACCTTTGGCTTTATAATAAAACCAATTTTTAGATTTTTTATTACAAAATGTCCTGAGAATTGTTTTGCACTGAAAAGAAGTATCCTGAGAGCAAGGCACAGGACGTTTTGAGGTCATCCTTAACCATTTACCAACATATGCCACTAGAGAGCAGTATAGAGCTTGTTAAGATAAAGTTTAACAAGGGAAAAAAAACTACACTTACTGTCAACCTTCTTCATTAACTTAATAGTTTTAAAGGACTGATCTTTGTAGTAAAAAAAAAATAGTGTAAGCTCAATGTAACTTGGGGATGAATGTAATATTTGTGGAAATCATTCAGTGGTGTGATCTTGCTGGCTGAAATCACGGCGCAGTAGCTGGTTGAAAGGGACCAAACCTCACTAGAACACCTGACTTGGTTCCGTTTTACCAGCCACTAAGACGTGCTGGCCTAGAATAGGTGAGAAGGTGCACGCCGGTCTTCTTGCTTATGCACACCACAGGCAAACACGACCAACTGAGGCATTGTTTGGAAAAAAAAAAACAGATATTGCCTGCTATTGGTTTAACATCGGTAGTGGTCAGACCATCAAGGTCATTCAGTCAGGTGCTATTGGCTGTACAGAAGGTCTCCAAACCTGCTTCAAAAGCATTTCTTTAGTTGTTCAGCATATTCAGAAGAAGAAAAAGAAACATAGACAGCTACAAATTTCCCCAAAGCAATATTAACCTTTTTCATCCTGCAACCGAGGCATAGAGAGCGTAAATAGATGTACTGTTATGTCCTTATGGAAACTTCCCATCCAAATTAGCCTCCTCCCACCTGTCTGTCTATTTTTAAGAGTAAACACTTTCCTGGGGCTGCACCTGCGCTCTGTCACTCATGATGGTCCATCACTGGCTGAGGACGTTGTGACTCCATAGGGTCTATCAATGTGCATTCCGTGGAGGAATCTCTGACATGATCTCCATGTGTCATCCATATGCTGTCTATGAATGACCTGTCGTTGACATTGGCCTACCTTCTCCACCACAAGTGTGCATTTAATCTCCAACCACACACACACGAAAAAACAAGATGAACAGCAACCAAAAAAATGGTTTCGCACTGTTGTGATCATGATCTGCAGTGAAGATAATTCCGTGTTTATTTTATAATGTATCAAAAACATCAACTGTGTGAAGTCTTTTTAAACTCTTATTTTGGTTGACTAATTAGTTTGTTTAGTATGTGTTGATGGTCTTAGATGTGAAGTCCGTGATGATCAAGCCCCAATGAAACCACACACTTCATTACATTCCATAGCTGGATGCATTATATGGGGATATAAGGAAGTATGTCATCTCAAAGAGTGAATCTCTCCTCCTCTACTTCTTGTCGTAATGTACATACACACTTTTTTTTTAGATATCCCAAAACCGGAAGTCTCTTAATTCCTGAAGGTTATTAGAGGGCTGTTGAACACAAGAAATAAAAAATAAAGTGGGGAAAAATATATTGTTGTGGGTACCCCATATGACATGTCACCTTTGTATTAATATATACAACCTCAAGACTTTGAGACATTTTATTCCCTTTGTAACACTATTTAAAGTGTTTTAGTCATCACCGAGTTATTCCATAGAACATTGATCTCTGAGAGTTTAACATTATTTGCCCTAACAAAATTGGCTGAAGTGCTTTACATTAGAACATTTTAAAATATACTCTACATACACCAGTAAGCACAGAATCTCTCCACTGTTCACACCAAAAAAAAGAGCTCCAACAAGTTAAGCAGCTGGAATAATCCCCGCTCATAATGTAAAACCGTCTCGCCCCTGTGAAACGACTCACTGGAAGCCAGTTCAGACAGGCAGCTCTCCTAATTACCTGCACATTCCTCCAGCGCTGGTCCCGTACCCGGAGGCCAGTGTGAGTCTTAGCGGTCCGGTCTGTCCAGCCCTGCCGACACCAGGGCGGCGGTGCTGCTATCCTGTCCATATCCTCGTCCTCTGCGGTTGCCTGCTGGATGGTGTCCAGGCCAGGCCTGCCTTCTCTGCCTTTTCTATGGGCTGCCCTCCCCCTTGCTGGCGGCCTTCCACCTGTCAGTGTCCTTTAGCATCCCGGGCCTGTCCTGCACCTCCTGTTCCCAGGCCTCAGCACTGTGACAGGCCCAGCCAGCCTGTGAAATCACACCTCTCAGCTGTTCGCACCGCACTTCAGACACCCTATACCCACTGCTCCCTCTTACACAGAATGTCAATGGCTCCTTTAAAAAAAGGTGGGCTTCTGGGGGGCAGGGTGGGCCCAGGGACAACTGCAGGGAGCTTTTATTGGGACACTACAGCAGAAAATGGTTCCAGGAGCACAGCTGAGGAAGAGGTTTATATTTTAGGCTTAGGTTTATATAAATGTCATACTCAGTGGTATATCTCTAAGTGCTCCAGTGATACGTCCTTCAGTGTAGGTAATCTTATGTGCTTGCAAATTATCTATGTAAATGTGCTTTAAATCATCTAGGTCTAAGTAATCAATTATATTTTAATTTCCATTGGAATAGTGTTGTTTTATGCTAATCTGGAGAAAGTTACTGGAGCCAAACTTTACGTCTTCTCACAGTCCTGCTGCCATAAACCTTAAATTCAAAGGCCTTAAATGTGTAATCAAATTTTGCTACTGGCCTTTGATCAGTGAAATCTTTGGCATAATCTAAACATAATGTGTTGTGTTTGTTGTCTTTGTTGTGACTCTTGTGTTTTATTCTTGTGTTTTCTTTTATTAAGACTTATGGGCAAATTCATGACATGCAAACTATAAATCCTGCCAAGTTCCCACTTTGATTTTTATAGTGACCTAGTAGCTGCAGTGGAGCAGGACAGCTGAACGTGCCAGATGAACTCATGTGAATTCCCCTCTTTTCATTTCAGCCATTCCATCCTGTGGCTGGCAGATCATGTGCAGGGGAGCCCCTCCAGGCTTGGAGAGCAGAGAGAAATGTGAATATGGATGCACTAAGGTCAACACCTGTGTTCTAATCTCAGGATCTCAGCAGGCAGAGCAGAGAGAGAGAGACAGAGAAAGAGAGAGAGAGAGAGAGAGAGAGAGAGAGAGGGAGGACAGAGAGAGAGGGAGAGGTAGGAGAGAGAGAGAGGACAGAGAGAGAGAGAGAGAGAGAGAGAGAGAGGGTGTCAGTTATTATACAAGATCATAGTTATAGACAAAGTTATACTGAAACCCAATGCTGCTCCCATTTCAGCTCTACACAGAGGCTCAAAATAGACCTGGCTCATTATGTGTGAGAGTCCCAGAGGAATCGCCATGAATGATCTGATTAAGATGACTTGCTCAGCATACTTTGGTTATGGCTCAGTGACTCTGGGACACACTCCATGAAAAGCCTTCTCTCAAATGTCACACCACAGTTAATCTCGCGTAATCGATGGAATTAGCAAATTGCTGAATTAATTTCTTAAGCAACACATTCAAAACCATGACATTCAAATGAGCCACTTTACATGCAAACATTTTAAAAGATGTTTGAAATATTATGCAAATATTCTACGAAATTTTTCAAAAATCCTCCCAATCGATCCCAGTCCTGCTTGTTGGAGTTCCCAGATTCATCATTCATTCATCATTGGGCCAAGCTCAGACTGGTCAGAGTTTCGATTGCCACACTACAGATCATAGCTCATAATGGGCTTAGCCATCTTATATTTAGATGACGAAACAGCTTGCTGGTGGAGTGATCATTTTGTCCTCTATTCAAGAACTCATGTGCTCCTTTGTCCAGCTTAGATCAGGTCATCTCCGTCTCTAATATTGTGTCTCACGTGGTGCAATGCTTGTCCTCACTTTGCACGATCATAAATCAAATGACGTTCTACAGTTACCGCTGATTTGGAGTGGGACCGCATGTCTGTTTAGGATCATTTCGTTCACTTTTGTGGTTATGTGGTTAAAATACAAAACCGCAGAGACCAGTAGCAGTTACAGATATGCACTGCTTTAAGACGGACTCCACAAATTAAGTAAATCACAGCTGCGTCTTGTGAAATTACTGCACGTGAAACAATGCCTTAAGAAACACCATCCACCTAATTACTACATTCGGCGCATTATGCGTCTGTTGCGCCAACAGTGACTCAATACATTGACTAGGCTATGCTGACTCATTAAGGCCTGTAACATTAAAGGACGGGAGAGCGCTGTGTGTGTGATGGCCAGTTGCTGGATAGGAGGTTGATACAGCTGTTCACTAAGGGCCATATGAATGGTCCCTAAAAGGCCTGCCATTGTGTAAGCTCCTGTCGCAGGGGTCAAAGGTACTGTAATCAACAGCTAAAGAACAGGTGGAGATAGCATGTGCTGGTTTTCCCTTAGTTGGCCAGACTTTTATGGCATTCACCATGTTTGGATGGAAGCGCTAGTCTCCATGTGGGGTGTAGCAGTGTAGTTGGTGAGGAGGGTCGCAAAGGCTTTCTCAGTCATTTCAGGAAGATGGAACTTTTTCATTATAGACAGGCACAAGATAAATGAAAGAGATGAAACAATATTCAGGAAATCATCTTGACACAGGTGTTCAGCAGAGAGGAATAGTACACAGGAATATCCAGCACACAGTGATGCCCAGTGACAAGGGTGCAACAAAAAAGGTTGTGTCGTGTGGTAATGGTAATGGTAGTGACAGTGGTGGCTAGCTGGTCAAGTTATTCAACTCATAATCAGAAGGTTACAAGTTCAAGCCCACTGTTGCCCAGTTGTCATATTTGGGCCCCTGAGCCCCCTTCAACCCTCTACTGCTCAAATTGTGTTCAGTTGTTATTGTAAGTTTCTCATTAAGGCCTGTAACAAAGAAACTCATAATTGGAAGGTTCTCTGGCTAAAAGTGTCAGCTCAAATCATGTGGCCACTGCACTGTAAGGATGTGGATCAAGAAATCTGAATCAAGTAAGGAACGTATGTGTCATGCCATGTAGGATTAGTGACTGAATGCTAAAGATGGAATTACCAGCTGCTAGGTCTCTCTGGAGACCTCCCTCTCGAGCTACTTCATCCCAGTGCAGGATAGGATTAATACATCCCCAGAAACAAATTAGTACAGTAACAGTTAAGTACAGACTTTTATGAATATAGGAATCTGAAGTTATAGATTAGAAATCTTGGTGACACTCCAAACCAAAACCACATTGCTGAGGATTGCAGTGTTCCACTCCACTACCCCTTCTCCCCACACAGTTGAAGAGGCAGGTGGGGTCTGGCCCCACCTCACACGTGTAGTTCCCCTGTGATCCCCCCCCCCTCCCCCGTGGGGGACTACACATGGCCCATGCAGCAGGTGGAGCCTGTCAGAGGAGCTTGCCTCCTCTGGCAGTGCCACCTCTCCTCTAGGCCGCTTTGTCGTGGGGATGTGATTAGCGCTCGTGTCTCATGTGCTCCCTTGTTCCTGCAGGCTTGTTGAAGGGGAGACGTGGGCAGCAGACATGTGCGTTTAGTGCATTATCCAAATCTCAGGCATGCCATTCGAGCCCTCTCGTGTTCCTCCGCAGACGACTGCTGTTTCTTCGTTGAATGCTTGATGACAGTTGTGAGGTCATCTGTTTGAAAAGAAACATTTTCAGAACTTAAATACAAATAGCTAACGTAAAAGTCCATCGGCACGCTCACCACAAAAATATGTTTGTCCATATTGTGTTGTGTTGTTAAGCATATTGTCCAATATGTTTAAACCAGAAAGCAAGTTAGCGCTGCTCAGAATCAGTAGACCATTGACCATGGATAGCGTGGAATAGCTCTGTTCCTCACAGAACACATGAGGTGAAGGGATCTTGTGGCAGTCAGTGGTGTGTGTGCAGATCAGAGCACCATGTGTGACTCTAGAAGAGATAAATCAAAGAAGGCTTTCACTCAGCAGGCTCACACACCATTAAGGGATTGACAGCTGCTGCCATTAGGAAAGCTTGTATCTTTTAACATCATCTCAACTCGTGACAGCATTCGGCACACGGTGCTCTGACACTGATCTTCTGAAATTTCCTTAGAGTAGATTCTCATCGGGATTGGTGGAAATATTTACCAAACTGTGATAGAGGTGCCTGTTTGAATATCCCTTTGCAATAAATACTACTCACTACTAATCCTACTCACTTCTGACTACTAATACTACTCTCTACATACTCTGTTAAATGTGCAAATTGTGATTTACACCCCAAACGGAATTTTTGTCCTCCGCATTTACCCATCCATGCAGTGAGAACACACACAGACACACACACACACAATAGTGAACACTAGGGGGCCGTTGAATGCACATGTGCCCTGAGCAGTGTGCAGTTGGTGTAGTCTGGCCACTCTACATGCACTCTGCAGTACAACAGTGCATGTGGGGTGAGGAATCATACCTGTGGATGCTCCCCCCACCCAATTTACTGAACAAACAGCATATAGTTTTAACATTCAGACTCCCTCGGATATGATAAGATAATCATTTAGTCCCACACTGGGGAAATTCACAACTGGGGAAATTCACATCTCATCAGCTCTCGTCAGATCTCAGCCCACCTACAAGCCATGGCCTGTGTTATTCTCACCATCATTTGTGCTTGATGTTCTTTATGTTTATTGTTTCATATATCATGTTTATGGAGGAATGACAATATAACCTAAACTGACATGATTCACTTCATAATGTGGAATACTGTTATGTAATTTCAAGAATGAGTTATCTCCCTTTTCAGTTATTGTTCTTGATAGATAACTTTGGGGTGTATTTAGTATGTTCTTTGACGGATGCGACACAGGAGATTTGCATAGAGGGATTTGCCCATGTGAAGGTGACAAACAGATGTTTCCTGATGAAAAGAGAAGTTTAAGAAGAGAATGTATGAAGCTGTCTATCATTGGTTTCACACATATGAATAACAAGGCTGTGACTCTTGATCTCATGTTCCTCCAAACCTCCATAACACATTTTTAATCTGTCTATGTATTTCTTGGTAAACACCTACAGCTTAGCTATTCATAGTTTCATACAATATCAATATAAACAAGCAACAACAACAAAAAAAAGATTAATGTCCACAGGGTCATTAAACCGTAGTTCCTGGGTGTGGCTGTCAGAAGACTGTGTTACTCTGGGCACTTCCATAAGGTGTATCTTTGAAAAGCGCATCGTTGCATTAAATATTCACATGAGTGATCATTGCTGAAATATGTAACAGTTTTGTAATAATATAGGGTACCTCATGTGTCTTCTGTGACCACTCTGTGGCAGATGCTTCGGTGTGTTTAAGGGTGAGAGTGCTTTCGTGCGTCACAACGAAGAAATCAATGGGTTCGGTAAGCTGAGTTTAGAAATTACTGTAGTTCATATTTTCTAATACATAACATTGAATTAAAACAATAATATTGGTCAATGTATAAACTTGCCCGTGTATATGCATTTCGATTATATATATTATTATATTATATATAGATTAGTTATTTTTCTTTATGATTAATGATTAATCATTAATTTAATCATTCTTAACAACCATGTCTTTAAAGTTCTTGTCATTAACGATACAAGACTTGCTTGTCAAGACTGTAGCCTGCAATCGATCTAGATGTGCTACATGTAAATTTATTAACACAACCACTAAAATAACTGGCACAAAAGGATCAATTGTTATCACTCATTCATGCTCATGCACCACAGCAGGAGTTGTCTATTGCATTACTTGCAAGAGATGTAATCAGCATTACATTGGAGAAACCAAGACTTGCTGATCTGTTTGTTGAACACTGTGGGACCATCAGGATTAAGGATATTTAATTTCCAGTGTCAAGGCATTTTAAAACTAATGGACATTGTTTTAATGACATATCCATGTGCATAGCCAGTTGTTGCTGTTTCTCTGGAATATTTGTGTACTTTAATCTTGTTATTGAGTTGAACCCTTATTGAACCATATTGAGTTTAACCCTTTTGAGCTACTACAGCCATGAGTCAAGTTTTTCACACCTGGATTTGGGGAGCCTGTCCCATTCTTCCTTGCAGATCCTCTCCAGTTCTGTGAGGTTGGATGGTGCACGTTGGTGGACAGCCATTTTCAGGTCTCTCCAGAGATGCTCAATTGGGTTTATGTCAGGGCTCTGGCTGGGCCAGTCAAGAATAGTCACGTAGTTGTTCCAAAGCCACTCCTTATTTTAGCTGTGTGCTTAGGGTCATTGTCTTGTTGGAAGGTGAACCTTCAACCCAGTCTGAGGTCCAGAACACTCTGAAAGAGGTTTTCTTCCAGGATATCTCTGTACTTGGCCACATTCATACCACCCCCATAGCCTGATGCTGTCACCACGTTTCAATGTTGGGATTGCATAGGCAGGTGATGAGCAGTGCCTGGTTTTCTCCATACATACCACTTAGAATTAACACCAAAAAGTTCAATCTTCGTCTCATCATACCAGAGAATCTTATTTGTCATAGCCTGGGAGTCCGTCATGTGTTTTTGGGCAAACTCTATGTGAGCTCTATGTGGGCTTCCCGTCAGGCCACTCTGCCATAAAGCCCCGGCTGGACTGGTGGAGGGCTGCAGTGATAGTTGACTTTGTGGAACTTCCTCCCATCTCCCTACTGCATCTCTGGAGCTCAGCCACAGTGATCTTTGGGTTCTTCTTTACCTCGTCCAATCAGTTTAATTAAACACAGCTGGACTCCAATGAAGTAGAACCTCAAGGAGGATCAGAAGAAATGGACAGCATGTGCGTTAAATATCACAGCAGTGTCACATTTGAGTGTCACAGCAAATGTGATATTTCAGGTTTTCTTTTTTAATAAATTTGCAATCTTTTTCTGTCAAGATGGGGTGCTGAGTGTACATTAAAGAGAAACAAAACTTTTTTGATTTTAGCAAATGCAAATTTAAAAATTTAAATGTGTGTGTGTGTGTGTGTCTGTGTGTATAGGATGTGAAAGAGCAAGAATGAGATGAATATCTTTAAGATAGTTTCTTTGAAATGAGTCTTTGAAATCAACTGTTTCATTTACAGCATAACTCACATCAGAAGCTTTACCCAGGAGACATTCTGGAATTCCCTCGGAACAAGTACTTTTCCCACTTTGGAGTATTCTATGGGGAAAGGGACGGCATTCCTTATGTTGCACATTTGACATGCAGGGGTAGGTGGTGTGTGTGTATACATATCACTTTTATTAGGGATGTGTCTATATATCACTTCTATAGGTGGTGTGTGCATATGTCACTCTTCTATAACTATATGCATCATTTTAGACATATACATGACTGCCTCTCTGGATATCATTCCTGTAAAGCTTTACTGCCCCTCGTCATCTTTTAGACTCCGACACAAAGTTCCTGCTCTTCGGTCGTGCTTTGAATTCCTCTGTAAAGTTGGAGCCAGTTAACGTTGTTGGCAAAAAGTACAAAGTGAATAACTACTTGGATGAGAAGCACCCACCACGAGACTTCTATTCCCACATCAAGCCAGAAATTGAAGATGCAATGACTAAACCAATCACCTTCGACATCCTGTTTCACAACAGCGAGCATCAGGCAACTCTTTTGCGCTATGGAGTAAAAAAATCAGAACAAGTGAGAAATTCATTTTATACACACACAAAAAAACAAGAATAAACAAATACAAAATATGAGATCACCATGTAAAGTTTTTATACTAATGAAATGTTTATTTTTCCTTAATGCAAACTAATGAACAAAAACAGATTTGCCAGTTACAATATAGCCTCAGATTTCTAATAACACTTGGACACGTTACTGGTCAATGATTTGGAGTATAGAAAGCATTTCTGGTCTAATGTTTTTTTTCTGAAATTGTCTCCAGATTGATAAAGTCTACATGAAGATAGTTCCAACCTGGCATGAACCATTTGAGAAGAAAATGTTTTGATACAGAACGTCTGTAATTCTCTGGATCCTGAACAATTCAAATGTAGTCAACCCTAAAATGAATAAATAATATATATATAACAAGATTCCAGGTGAGTTTACTACAACTGCTGTGTTGTAGTAAAATATATAGTAAATTTGCAGTGAAATACAGAAGGTATCCAGAGAAACAGGATGGTTTAGACACAGGTACTTTGCCAGTTGATCTTATGAAGTTCTATAAAACTTTATAATAGAAAAAGCAGATGTTCAAAACTGGAAGTTATATGGATATACACCTATGCTCTTTATTCAAATATATTACACTTTTTCATTCAAATATGTTTAACCATATATTTTACTGTTATTACACATATATTCCACATATACTACTCACCACTTGATGGCAGAAGTGAGACATTCAAAATTGTTCTAAGCTTTAAACAAGCCTGAATTCCAAAATTGTGAAGTAATGGTTGGATTTGATGCAGTATTTTATTAACATCATGTTACATCAAATTGTAATATTGACATTGTGAATATTTCATTTACATTTCTATTCTCTGTCTAGCAGTTTTTCATCCTTTAAAAGGGGTCTCAGATTTTTTTCATGCTTAAACCTAAATAACCAGTGCCATCTGAAATATCAGAACAGTTTATTTTTACAAAGGTGATTTTTATTTAAAAAATCATTCCACTTTGGTTTCATTTAGATCACATTTTTAAAATACTTTTGTATTTGATTTAAAAACCGAAGCCAAAACAACCCCCAGAATGTATAATTTGTGTAATAAGTGCAAATATTGCTCAGATTCTGGCTATATTTTTCCTACATCTCAGTATAGCCTGATGTATCCCTATATGTCTCCTCTGTGGTGTCTAAAGGAAGTCTTCAACCCACATGGAGCTTTTACAGCTTGTCAATATGTATTCAATCAATAAATGGTTTCTTAAAGCACCTCAATTTCCTGTTACCAAACATATAGCACAGTATTACAAGAACAACAAGAGATGCTGTACACCTTATAAATGGCAATAAACCAATATAACAGTAGTAGCTGTCTACATCCTGTACATCAAACCAGGTTTAAACCTTCAGAGAAAACAGGATGTGAAGCAGAGAACTTGGTATTTCCTCTCAGGACTAGATGTCAAGGGAAATGTATGTAATGAAAATAAATCTGACCACAAAAATACTCAGAGGAGGCTGCAAACAAGGGTCTATAGGGTCTAACCTACAAACACAGGAATGGTGTTAGATCAATGATATTCACAGTCAGAGTGATTATTAATATATCTGGTAGATTTTAGCTGCAGTTATTTTCTGACAATATACATTGCAGGTTCATATTTTCACAGCACACACACACACATTTGTCAAGCTACACTATACGCACATTAAACTGTAGGTAATGTATCAAAAATATTAAGGAATAATAGCAAACCCTGAAAAAACAGTGAAAACACTACATGTTTATACAGATACTCTTTTATAAAGCACATTCAAATTGTATTTTATGATTTCCATTAAAATGAAAAGCAAACTGCCACCCACAGCTTGATCATGTTGATATGCAGTACTGAAACATTTTAGTTTCTCCATTCTTCATATTACTCAAGTTTCTTAAAGTCAGGCTGTAGGTGGAGATTCTTGCTGCCTTGACAAGACCAATAAAGGCCATGCCTGGAGAGGTGTCAGTGTGTAGGGGCGTAAGTGTCCGACTGTAGATGCACGTCACTGATAACTAACACTAATACAGAACTCTCAAACTTCACCAGACTGGTCAATGCACCATTAGAAAGGATTAAGAGGAAGGCTTCAGTATAAGGAATGCAACCAGACTGAAATAGTAAAAGTAGCAACTTTACTTTAGATCTGTGCAGAACCTTCTGCTGGAGAGAAGGAAGGCCTTTCAGACATGTTTTATGTTTCACGTTTTGCTTTCAGACTGCATTCTACTCTGCCACTGCTAGGCTCAATTTAGACAGGGTACACAAGACTGAAGTGGGAAACTAATGCATAGCATTAGTCTATGTGCTGCTGACTGTCACATACAGTGACAAACCCAAACAAAAACACACTAATTTAAGGCAAATTCTATTCTCAAGCTGTTTGGAAAATATCATACACCACAGTACACTGACGGAGAACTCTAGATACTGAGGTCACCATCTTGAGGTGATCAGCAGGTTATTCCCTTTCAAAAGTCAGTTAAAATAAATGGCCACTTCATCATCATTTGCATAATTTGCTTAACTATGCTAAATCTCATTGCCATCACACTGCGAAAAAGTTAATTGCTTTAGGCACAGTCACAGTGCCAGCACATTTATGAGCTTCCTTCTGTAATGAGACTTCAGTTATGCAACTGTCCCACTGTATTAAGTGTGACACTTCACAAAGTCAGAATCTTTAAGCCAATCTAGAACTTAATCACCATCCTCAAACACAAGTCTTCTCATCAAGGCTGCTTTATAATTTAAAGCCCTGACCTCACAATCAATAATGACAGTGGAGTCAATCAACCCCAATCACTACCCAAGTGATCAGCCTGCTTTCTCTAGGCTATTTTCCTTTTGCATAGTGCAAAGTAAGTCTTGATGCTCAAAACCACAATTGTGTCTTTAATGTTTATGTAAATAGCCTATATTTCATACATTATTTGTTCATATGACCTTTTCCTTAAAAATGAGGGCTGTAATTAAATCTCAGTAGACAGTTCTTTCCAAGAATGTTAAAAGAAAAGAAAATAAACCTGAATAATTAACATTTACATTAATGCTCTTTTAATGCTTTTAAATATTTATTTAGTTGCTTTGAAAAGAAATCCCCTAGGGAAATATAAGGAATAAAGGAAAATCAGTCAGAACAAACCACTGAAGCAGAACAGAACATTCATCTGGTAAGAGTCCAACTCTATTGTTGTAGTGTGAATGGTAGATTAAACGGCATAATGTTCATTAAAGAAGCTCTCACTCGCACGAATGCAGTTTACAGCTCACACAATCTCTAAGATAGTTTTTATTAACCACGAATCAAGTGGAAAAAACTGTATTCACAGATGTAAAGACAAGACTCTTCTTCCTCCTAGAATCCTAGAATTGTTTGGTGGTGTAAGTTTGGTGGTGTAAGTGTTTGGTGGATGTTCAAAAGATTAAATGCGATTACCTTAATAAATCAAAGAAATTCACATTCTAGTCTTTAGTATTCCTTACTTTTAACTGCTAGCCGGGCAGCCCTACCAGCTATTTCAGTTTACCCCATGATGGCTAATTCTTCAGACTTAGACAGTACCACAGAGAGTCAGTGGCCATGGTTTCCTAGTCAAAAAGCTCTTTAGCAATCTTCATGCGTGGCCTGCAACATAAATTACTCTGACTCTACAGACTGGCCATTGGGAGATTTTAGCCTTGTTCAGAAAGCCCCAACATTGCTGGATTACCTAATGCTTCCAGGTCTCTGAACCTCCTAGTGGTTCTTGATAATATGCCAAGGTTTCATTAAGACAAGAATAATTAAAATCACATGTATCAAAGGAATACTTAAAGGTGAGATTTTTATCTAGCCATGTCTGTAGAGGTCAGCACTATATGCGCTCTATGGAAGCAGCAAAGGCAGTCAAATGTGTTTTCTTTAACAGCGTTCTCTCACTATGCTTTCTGTTTACAATTATTTAAAATGTTAAACTGGATTACAGCCAAATATTTCTGATTCATCGAGTTGGCATGTTGTGCTTTTGAAAACAACTAATGGATGTTTAACCAAGCAAAAGTGATTGTCAAAACTGCTCTGAATTCTGGAATATTCCTCCGGAGATGGAGAAGACGAACACAAACACGTTTCTAACACAGCCAGGTACACCTCAGGAAGTGACATGCAGATCTTCACTTCCAGACATGATAACATTGTGAGAATTGAACTGGCTGATTGCTAGCTGCGCTTTGGAGCTGGAACAAGATAAATATGTTTGTGTTTATTAAAAATGTGATATGTGCATTTTCCCAGTGGTGCTCTCTCAGTGGTGGTCCTGAAGAGGCTGCTGATTCACAAATACACATGGCCATTTATTGCTTTGCGTAAAGCTTTTAATAAAGAATATATGGGGTTTTTAATGACTTCATAGGTTAATTTATTTTAATAATTATTTCTGTCTATAAATTCTGTTAAGCACTTTGAGTTGCATGCATGTTTGAAATGTGCTATATCAATAAAGATTATTATTATAATTTGCAGTGCATAGAACAGTGAAAAGCATTAAAAGATTAACAGAAATGTCTGCAGGTAGCCTGAACTCATGAACAAACCCTTAAGAATCATCTCATAGCTTTGGTGAGATGGAGATAGATGCTTTCTGATGCGTCTCTGTCAGCCAGGAGATCAGGATTTTGTTGAGCTCTGAAGGCCTAATCAAAGAAAATGTTATTTTCACTTAAAAAAAGTCACTGCGCCTGCGCCTGACTTGAGCAAAGTTCATGCACAAACATCCCCACACACAGACTTCAATGCCTTTGTGGATAACTATTGACCAAGAGTTATCTTTGACCTGTGTAAAGCTTTAATCTACACCAGAACTCGCCTGTGTAAGTTCACCTGTGTAAATTTCACTTGTGTAAGTTTCTACTCATGTATTGGGTCAACAGGTTACAGAACCTTTAATAGAGACTTTGAAAACTCCATTTCTTTTAAAATTTTGTATTTTCCTAAAAATTATGCAAGAAAAAAAAAGGAAAACATGGTTGCACATATAAAATGTCCCACAGCAACTTTCACTTCGGCCCCGCCCCCAGCCCCTCCCCCTCTCTGTCCTGCCAGCACCTACTGGATTAAAGGTCAGGAGTGAGAAGGAGGAGCCAGAGATGATATTAGACCTCAGCAAAGACAGATGGGCTCCCACTAGCACCAACAGGACATTAATGTGTCATTAAGGAAATTTTGTTCTTCTGTACCTTTAAAACCTTAAGGGTCTATTACATACGTCTTAATAAATTCACTATGCACAGAATGACATGATTAGTATCTGCCAGAGAACCACATATATTAAGCTTCACAGTACAATAAAAATAATTGCAGCATAACGTATGGTGATGCAAATCTCAGACTTAAATTGTGGACTCCTGAAACTGGTAATATTGTTACTGTTTAATTGGTAATTATTTTCCTTGTGATTTGTGTATTTACTTTACTAATACTTGCACACTGAACTGAGACCATCAAAGTTCAAGGTATGAATTCTTCATACCTATTGGGTCAGTTTATGGAAAGCAAGACAAATGTGGCTTGACTTAACATACCTCTCCATCTGTGTCCAGTGTCCACAGTTTTCAATGTTGCCTCTTGTCAAATTGTTAATCTTCAAATTTGATCAAACATTTGATCAAAAAATGTGCAGGACACTGAATAATCTCATATGAATAATATTACAACTGCTTAAATTGTATTATGTTACATGCAAAAGCTTTTGAATAACAAACTTTAAACTAATAACAGCAGTCTTACCATGTTCTCCATACCAGTGGTAAAGACGGGCAGAAGAATCCTGTCCTTCTCTGCAGTCACCATCAAAGCAGGAATCAGGATCTGCATGTCGTAAAAAGGGTTTTCTGAAGCCCATAATGCACTATGGTCTCCAAGCAACATGTCAAACTACCTGTTCACTTTGAAATCAAGCCAAGGCCAACAAGAGCTATTATTATTATTTTTTTTTGCTCCAGATAAATAAACAGAATAGCCACGGCTAAGCAGAAGCCAGCAGTTATCAAACCTTGGCTGTGGTCCATCACTGCATGAAAAGAAAATCAAAAAGCAAAAGCACATTTGTCAGAGCTGCACGGTCCTTCCACGCGCCGGGACAGGCCCCGTCTAGAGCAGATGGCAGGGAGTGAGCAGTGCAGACATCTGCCGTGCGAGCAGGGCTTGCCAGAGCCACGGGCCTCCTGGCACACCGCTGGAGCACTTCTGGGGGAGCTGGAGCGCACTTGCCTTGCCCCGTGGCCTGGAACACATCCATCGCCAGTTCCTCTCCACGTTCCGATACCAGTTCAGTGGACCCCTTGGACACAAACATCCCCTCAGTAAAAGCACAGAGGATTTCGTCATTACACACGCTCGGCGTCCAGTTTATTCCACCTTATTAGTGCTTATTACCCACGATCACTGGTCAGTTTATATACACGTATATTAGAGGTGCGTTGAGTGTATGTAGCATCTCTTAACATGCACTATTGAACATGCACTGGTCTGTTTCTGAGTACAGGACAACAGCAGTGATACTGACATAGTAGTAGTGCTTATGTAACTGTCATTGAGGGACTTTCAGAGCAGTCTTCCACCAAAAATCCACCAACTCCTCCTGAAGTACCTGAAGCCCTGTTTGCTGTACTGCTGGACATAGTACTGCAGAGCTGCTTCGCTCAGAAGGGCACTTCTTGGTACATCCTCGGGTAAACCAACAAACAACCCTCCTGAGAAGAAGAGGAAGGCAAAAAAGAAGAAGCCACAGTATCACCACAAGAACATCACGTTCTCTTGCAGTTATGACTCAGTCAATGACTAATCTCATGAGAATGATCTCGGAAAACAAGTTATCTTTCATCTTAACATTGTGTATTTACACAATAAATGTATTTATTTCACATAAGTATATTTTAAGTTTCACCTCTTTTGCAGACACCAGTCGTATCCACTTGAGGATGTGTATCCTGTGACAAGTAAATCATTCATGCTTTGAAATTTTAAAAAGGCTAAAAATGAATTTTTTTCTCAAATCGGATAATATACAGTATTGTGAGAGTAAGCAGATAACTGCAACCAGCCTCATCATGCACTGTAGACTGAAATTTATGCCACAATACCAGCCGAAAGCACAAGCGATGTCATGTGGCCTTTAGACATGTAGCAACTGAAGACCACCTCTGAATCTAATCACTTTCAACATACAGTATATGACCTCAGCTCAACATCTCAGTACTCCTTGGATCCTCTGGAGAAAAGGACTTCAAATCCATCACACCTTTGCCCTGCTAATAATACCCCAGAACTCCATCTCCAGTAATAATTTCCCCACCCCACATTGTGGAGTAAATGGCATTTATCGGTGCTGCATGGGTGGGACCCTGGGGTTCACCCCCATCCCCTCACCCCATGAGGTGGCGACTCCCTATTGGACAGGAGCACGCGTGGAGATGCTGCTGCTGCCAGGAGTTCAGGGCCCCGGCCACGCCCCCCACCGCCTGCTGCCTGCTCACGCAGTCATTAGGATGCAGCGGGGCTATCACGGCCCAGCTGAATTATGGCCTTGCTGGGCAGCCAGCGCTCATTACTTGGTGAGAGGAGCCCCGGATGGGGGCCCTTTAACCAGCCTCTCATTACCATGCAGAGTCACACAGGCACGGGAGTGCAGCCTGCTCTTTGATCCCCATCAGCGCTGTTTCCCGATGGCCATGACAAACCTTGTAAATATGGAAAGCCTGAGTGTGCCACTTGCAATAAATGCAGAGTGGAGTGTGGACTCTTGACAAATCGGGATGAGAGTGCACAGGGTTGTGATGCAGGCATCTTTTATTCGCTTTCACACTGTCCTCAGTTTCCAGCTCTGCTCTTAGATTAAAGCTCTAGGTCATATTCCTTTTTCATTCAATTTAGGAAAAAGTGCTTATACAGCAATATCTTCTTAGATGGAACCACATCTGAGCAGTATTTAGTGCAGGTGTCTTTTTGTACTGAGCCGCAGTGATATGGCAACAAGGGCAGTTTTAGAAGAATGGGTCTGAGTTAAGATCTGGCCTGTTCACTTCATTTACCCTCAGCCAATGTGTCTGATTCACAGCAACGCCTGTGTAAGACTTGGGCAAACTAAGCTGTTCCTCTATCAGAAGGTGCCATAAGAACCAAATCCCAATTGATGGGATCATATCAATACATAACATATCAAAAGCTTACACACTCAGGTCACCATTTGATCTGCAAAAGTGCGGAAGAGCTGTGCACAGTGAGATGGCTTCCTGCTCATGCACATGTCAATCATCCAGTGGGATAACTGTACTTTGCTGATACACAGTATCAGGTGATGAATCAGGCACTTTGGAGTAGGATGAACAACAGTGTCAAATGGAGTGGGGCTGAGATCGCTGAATATCACCAGAAAACAGCTCCATTGGAGACACTCAAACAGCACTGCTCACAAGCCAGATGAGATAATTAAAATCTATGGGGACTGCAATTTTTATTAAATTACAAATTATTAAAATGTGCTTGGAAGGCTTACAGTCTCATTGCTGGCAGTGAATAGCAGCTTAAAAGTCCTCGCCAGGTCCTTCTCCAGCTCAGTCTCGGCCACACCCTGGTCAGGCAAGGACAGAAAACAGCTCGAGGATATTTACGATTGAGCTCAAAAGACACATTGTTCAGTCAAATCTAGAAAAACTCCAACTTTTGTTTAATCATAAATGACACATTAATATTTTGCAAACAAATATACATTATATACACTTAACAAATATACACCAAAAATACAGAGTGCCTATGTGCTCAAAAAAAGAACTCCTACGGCTCTAAATGAGCACGGGAGAGCAGTTGTCTCTCAATAATTATGATTAAAATCTGCATCGCACCACTTTCCATCATGTCTAACAGCATTTGTCCCTTCAAACAATTAAGAACATGTTTGAGGGAGTCTATGTTTGAGGCCAATAGCAGAGTTTAGTGGCAGATGGTAAAACTGCATGGGCCAGTATTAACATAAGTACCTCTAATATTAGTGTGCCCACTAGGATATCAATTACTTGGTAATTGAAAAAGTAATCTTTGTTTGTAGTTTGATAATCAATACTCAATATTTACTCTGTATGAACTGAACACAAAGTGACAATGCATTATTATTTATTGTAAATTAGCACATTACAATGTAATTAAAATTTAGATTGATTTTTTTGTTTTTGCCTTTGGGCGGTTATGTGTGGGTTACCCTGCACAGAATCTGTGCACCTTGTTATTTGATGTGCCGTGCACTGAAGATGTCAGTCTGACAAAAAAAATTAAGTTAGACTTTCCAGAACAACCAAGAGCCCAAAAATAGGCCCTGTTTCACTGCAGCGCATCAGAAAGGAGACGTTACAGAGTCATCCAATCAGCATGCTAACTCAACGAGAGGCTGTCAGAGCTTGAAAACTGCTAGGCCTAGCATGCAATTCAGAAAAAGATTTAGAGTGCCAAAAATAACTTCTAACCAGAAGGACCTGAAAATCTCATATATTGCATAAAAATTAAATATGTTTATATATATAATTAGATATATGTATTTGATAAATTATATTCTTATCTAAAATATTTACTTAATTTAAAATGCACTTTTGCAAGAGATGGCATATGACTTACAGGCTCCTGGAAATAGATTTGATATTCGAAGATTGGTATGGTCTTCAGTCTCTCCATTGGGTCCTTGTGTGGATCCACAGGGAACAGTGGAGTGTTTAGAGAAGCCACCGCTCTTGAGAGGTCAAATAAATAAACACATAATTAAACTGGAATCACGACCAGAAAGACCACTTGTGCATGTAAGGATGAGAATGTTATCTGAACTGTTCAGGCCCTTGTCAACTATACTGAACAAACATCTTGGCAAATATTAGCAGTCTAAAACAAAATGAACGTGAGAAGAAGAATGTGAGAAGATAGCGTGGGTGTGATGGGTAGATGGTGTGGATGTGATGAGTAGATGGTGTGGGTGTGATGCTAGATGTTTCCATACCGCAGTCTCTCTGGGTGACACTGAGCCATATTCCAAGCCACCATACCACCCCAGTCATGGCCCACCACAGTAACTTGGGCAAGGCCCTGCCGTGGAGACAAAAGAGAACACATGGAGCCCTTTGGACAATGGCAAGAAAAGGGCAGAAGAATAGAACCGTTTCTCCTGAGCTTATCTGTTTCCAGTGCCATGCTGGAGACTTACTGAGAGACTTGCTGTCTTACTGAGCAGCAGGGAGTTATTTGCATAGTTTATTTTTAGCTGAACAGTTCAACTGACCCTGAACATTATTATGAATTTTGTAACCCCTCACATGAAACAAACTGTTTATCAACTTTCAAATTCCATTTTGTATGCCATGCATCAGTTGCTTGATTACACACTGTTAGGGTATATCTACCCCTTTGTTACACACCATTAAGATATATCTATACCTTTGCTATAAGCTGTTATGGTATATCTACACAATGCTAGTTATGCATTATATTTTTGATTTAATGTAATTTGTCAATGCTAGGATTATGAACACTTAGTTTGCATGGTTGCTAGCTTACATGCTTAGACCTTAGCTTCTACTGTTTATGGCAGTAATATTAAGCGCAGAATGAAAAATGTTGTACTTTAATGCAATGTGAATTATGTCAATGTACAAATATTGCGCTGTTTAACTTAAAGCAACATACAAGTTCCTTTTTGCACATTATTCACCCGTGAAACATGACTATGTTAAAACATCATTAAGCCAACTCCTCCAAACTAACTAGGTCACAGCTTTCAAAGCCAACAAGAAAAGACTGTATCCTGCCAGTATGGTATATCTTGACAAATGTTAACAGGAACCATTTTTCGAGAGCCAAAACTATTACAGTTCTGTTCTGCGCCAGTTTTGCTCCATCTCTGTTCCTATTCAGCCAGTTCTGGAGGGAACCTGACTCATAAGTCAGTCAGTCAGAATTCATCCTTCATTCCTACCACCAACATAATCCACTTAGCTCTGAATAACCCGAAAAGGCATAATACATTACACAAAAAGCCCAGCTTTAACAAGACATTCATCAAAATAACCAAAAAAAAAGGAACCCCCAAACATGTTTCACGTGAGGCTCCTTCATGTCCAGTCAATCATGTCTACGTCTTTGTTTCAATTCTGTGTTTTCATTTTCCATGTGTCTTGATGTTTTGGTTGTGCTGTCCATGCCCCCTAGTTTAGTTCTCTTCCCTTCTTCATTGTCCTCACCTGTTTATAGTTATCTTGGTTATTAGCAGTTTTTCTTATACCCCTCATCGTTTGTACCACGTGGCTGGTCACTGTCTTTTGTCAAATCTCTATAAGACTTCCACAGTATTCTAAGTGTAACGCCGTGAGTGACGGTGGGTAAAGTGGCGGACACAAATGCTGAGGAGAGCGAGATTTATTAAAGGGCAATACAAACTAACCAAACTAACAAGAGACACCTGAACTACGATAACGAGGGGCAGGGATTACAAAATACAAGGAGGGACTATGAAACACATGGCTAACACAACAAAACAGGCATGAGTGACAGGAGGGGGAGGGTCTAATCGTGACACCAAGTCATTCTTTATTAGTATTGTTAATCTTTAACAAGTGAAGACTCTAACAAGCCAAGACACAATAAAGTTTCTCATTCCTTTAGTAGCATGCAATTTGCTTAGCCAACTGCTGGAAATTCCAAGAAAGCTTTGGGACATGTTCAAGTTTGTCAAGTTAGCCAAGAATACCGAATTCAAAGGCCCAATCAAAGTTAGTTTCATGTTCAGACAAGCACTTACAATCAAGCTCGCTTAAGTATGAGATCAAGTCTCAAATTGCTAATTCCATATATATCTGAAGTTCTGGTTTCAGTTTGTCTGGTTCCAGATTTTTTTCTCTATACTTAATTTTAAGGTTACACTGATCAATGTTTTAAAATGAATAGATTGTACAGTTCTGTGACCTGTATGCCTAACACATCAATGGGATACAATTTTCCAGCACCTGCCAATGGAAAACTGTAGCAACAGTGCTCTACCTGATACACTCATGCCAGTGCAACACCCTCTATCAGGCCAGTGTTGCTGTTGTACCACCCAAAATAATAAGATCAGCTGTGCTGAGGACAACTATGCATGCCAGCAGTTGAGCTGCAGTTTGTAGTGTGTAATTAAATGTACATAAAAGAAACATGCACCCAGGAACGTGGCCAACAAGTATAAAGGCATGACAGATGTTTCTAATAAAGTCAGTGGTGGTGTTATAACTCCAGCTCTGATATTACACTTAGAGTAAAGAAGTGCCCTGATCAAAAGTGTCTGTAAAGCGTCAATCTTGAAAGGATATACGTGCTTTGTATCTGAAATAAGTTATTACAATTTTCATGGATAGCAGCAGTGCAGTAAACATGCCTCCAAAGTCAAACGTTGAACTGATCAACAAAAGCTTATTCTAAGAATAGGATCAATGCACAATAATGTCCCAGCACTGAGTTGTACCGATTGATGATTGTTGGTAAGAATGAACTCTTGTACTTCCGCTTGCTACCAACAAGCCAAACAAGTCTATAACTGAAAATGCTCTGCTGTTCGATAAATATGTCAGGAAGGGGACGGGGTTTATTATATAGGTTAAATAGTTTGTTTGTTCTCTCTTGTGTCTTCAGCTCAGTCTCCCCAGCTTACAGTCCCAAGGAAGCAAAGACTTGCTTAAACCAGATGTTATAGGACCTGAGCTTCCTCTGAAAACAAAGTCTTCTTATCAGCTAGATGCAAAGGAAGCTGACATTTGTGCCAAGACAGATAATGCCTACCACTTGACGCCCATCCAGAGTTGCATATATGTGCAAAGATAAATGAACAAGTAGCCAATCAACGTACTACATGCATTCCTGATTGTGAGGCCAAAGGAGTTTGCAGCATAAACAAAACCAACCAAGATGGCTGTCTATTAAGGACATCCGACTAACTTCATTCCAAACTATGGAATTCTTCTGGACAGATCCCTTTCTGATTATGCGGGTCTACATTTAGAAGGTAAAGGAGAAAAAGAATGTACATCTTGTCTACATCACAGATAACTGCAATTGAGTGTTTGTTAAATCTGCAGAGCATTCCTGTCAGCCCATTTGTAAGATTCAGCTCTCTACATCACTATCCCTGAAAACACCATCCATTCATTAAATGTAGTCTTTCTTTAATCTGGATTTTTTTCAAATGTTCCATTACTTCTACTATAACAGAAAAAAACTACTAGTGTATCAAAAGGGTTTTGGATAGGATGAACCACTACCCAGAGAATTAAACCCACAATGGGTGAGTTGGCTGAATGATCCAGACAATCTCCAAAAACTCCAGATTGCAAAGTGATTTGCTCCTACAAAGCTAAGCAAGGTTATGAGAATTCAAATGCATAATTTTTCAAATGTGAACAGCCATGAGCATGATTAATGTTCACATACACAAATGCTAGGTGAACACAAAGGGCACATTAAACACACTGTTGCTTTGTCATTGCTAAGGTGAGGGTTGCACCTATAAAATGTGTAACCATACCAAGGCTAGAGAGACCAACTGCAGTGGTGTCCTCAGCAGTCAACAGTGGGATCACCTGGAGCTCAAAACTGATTAGGAGTATTTTTGCACAAATTCAGAAGTAGTCTTGAGCTACATTAACAATGAAACCAGATGGTTTCAGCAAATCAAGGTTCCAGAGGGCTCAAAGTGGCTGAATTGACTGCTTAAACTGTCATACTGGTTCTAAGTTCCTGTGGGAAAAAGATTGTCATACCAAAATCAACTGTAGAACTTCTGGTATGGTGATCCTAAAGTCAAAAGTACTACAGACAAAAGTAATAAAAAGAGGACAATTTTTTGGAAGAGACATCACAAAAGCAGTTCTCAAAATAGCACACAGCATTGAATGATGTTGATAGAATTCAGCATCTATCAAAAGTGCCAAAACGGGGAGAAACAATGAATGCCAAAGAAAAAAGCCAGTACAATTATCACAATGGGATTAAGTCAAAGATGAAAGGAGTCTGGTAAATTGTCAGCAGTTATTACATCTTGACACTGTATTACACAATGTAGTTCTCAGGCAGGAAGGGCTACTTAAGGAGGCTTCCCTACTTCTCAAGTTGAAGCATGGCACTAATCCTGCCAAAAGATGGTGGGATCATACAGTCAAGTTTAGATCACTGCCATGAAACAACCCAAATTTCTTGCCGATACTACAATCTATATAATTTTATCACTTTATATAGCTCTATAGCCACTCTTTCAATATTTTAGTGGGCCTACGTCCACAAAGCCCTCACCTCATCCTCTCCATCGTCATGGTCCCATTTGTCTGGGCCATTTGGTTCATAAGAGTGTTGCAAGTCTCTTTTCTTTGGGCTGAGACACTGGCCTGTGCTAATTGGCTGTGGTTGTGAAGAGTCTTTCATTTAAACTCACCACTGCTTGGATAAACTGTGCAGAGTCAATGATAGGAGACATCATCACTTTGTCTGACATGCCTCAACTGTATGTTGTCCAGTGTTATGCATGAGCGCGTTCATATTTTTGTGAATTCTGAACTTGAACCGTTTTGTTTATAATAAAGACCGTGAATGCAAGAGAGTGAATGTCGCTCATGTTTTATGACAGTTTGACATGACACTTGCGTTAACACAGCCCATGTACATTGCTAGTGAAAACGGCAGTTTGTTTGAGAATTTAAATACAATTTATGAACACACGCGTGTGGCTCAGATGGAAGAAATCACATTTTTATGCTAACTGTGCCCACCTGGTCTGAAAAAACAAGTCCGGACATTGGCCACATCGACATCAAGTTTAAAACGATATATAGTATTAAAGCATCATAGTATTGTTGTGTAATAAAGACTGGAGGTCACGTGACAATGACGAGTACAAGAAATCATTAAGAACTACGATGCAACAACCAAGCTGCATTGAACAAAAAGTTCATTCACCCAAATGACTTTACTGAAACATTCAATTCGCTTGATGTACATCATCATGATGTCGTATGACTTTGGGAGAGTGATCCTCCTGTTGTATTGTGCTTTCCTTCCATCTCTGCTCACTCTCCTGTCTGTCATTTTTATTCTCATCTATGAGTCTAGTCTCCACTCCTTCCCAGTTTTTGCTTGCAAAGTCCCTGTTCCGCATTATGGCTGAACAGTCTATTCTAGCACTTCTAGTTTGCATTTTTTTTCGTAGTTTCAGTAAGAGGTCAGCTTTATTTGTGATTAGCTCTCCCTGGAGTTCTACCTCATTTTGTATTTCTGGATTATGATTATGGATCTGTCTACTCTGTCTATTTACTTTATTTTAACTCTGGACCAGGCCTGTAACCAGAAATCGTTCACCTTCTTCAGAATTCCAAAGAGCTTATCTCAGACTCCCATTTGTTAACAATACAAACAGGAGTTTGGACATGTTTTCTGAAGTCTGTTAATTTGTTTTTATTTTGCTACAGCCTTGGTTTGTTATTTGTTCAAGTAATTGTTCCTAAAACATTATTATACCTTTCTGAGAGTACAGAAATTCTAAGGTGCTTAGGACTGACACTGTTTCCACGCACACCGAAGCTGTGGTAGAGACATTGTAATTATTTATTCTTTCTTAAAATACTGCTTCATTTTTAAATAATACAATTATATAATATAAAAGTGATGTGTATAAAATGACGCAATGCACTGATAACTAGGACTTCCCTACACACTGCTCCTACAAATGCTGAGTGCTTGTGTATTCACTTTAAAAAACATGAACTACAATGCTCGATTGTACTTCACTGAAGGAAACCATGATTGTGATCCTACTAGCTAAAACCGCTGTAGAATTCATATAAAATAAATAAAATATTGGAACTGCCAGGCACACATTTATATAAAATCACATTTGAAAACAACTGCAAAAGAGTCAAATTTGCATTGCAATTAAGATGTTAAGGCTGACATGTTTAATGCTTAAGTATGTTTTTTTTTTTTACACTATTTCAAAATTAAGGAAATGAGCACATTTGAGGTGGTGAAATAGATTTACATATTTAGAGATTAATAGGAAGTTTGAAGAACAAACCTCACACTTCTAACCACATTCAGACAATTTTAAAAGCCAATGTAAAACTGTAAAAAAAAAGTGACATGCAAATTCACTAATTTGCTATGCAAATGTATGATAAAAGTATACTTTAAGCCACAACAACCAGTTTGACATTTTTACTATCAAGGGGGATCCTTCAATTTATTCTGTTCTGCCTCTTAAGTCAACTAGATCTTATCTTGTACTTGAGCACATGTGAGTCAGCAGAGAAATGCTAAATAGGGACAGTCTGCTGAAGGAGGAAAGTCACTCTCAAAACATCATTTCTAGAACAGGAAGATCAGATGATGAACTTGAAGAACATTTATCGCAATAGTGCAGCACAAATCGCACAAGTTTATGTTTATTTTAAGTTAAAAAACAATTATATGTATCTGCCTTTGGAATTGCAATATAGTTTGAACACATGAAAATCATAAATCAAATAAGACACTTACCAGCTTATCCAGGAAAGTCACCAGATCCTACACACAGCAAGACATACAAATATTACAAAGCAATTTTTAATATATATTCCTCTGTACATCCGAAGTCTCAGTACATCTTCCTTACCTGTAAAATCTTTTCTTGGGAATACTCCTCAATGTCTGCAAAATGATTTGGAAATAAAATCAGAGGTGTGATGTTTTATGAGTTGTCATTCAAAAGAATGAAAGCACCATCAACAAAAACAAGACAAACAGGGCGAATGCCCCTCAAATAACATTTGTTCACCTGGAACTCCATAAGACAAACACTCAGAGTGTGCAGTAGTGGGCAGTCAGGTTCATTTCAGTCCTAGCACTGGGCCCAAATCATTATCAAGAAACAAATACCTTGAGGCAGATGTTGTGCTAATTTGCAAATTATTATTACTATTTTTTTTTTATCAAATATGTGACTTATGAAGACCTCATATACGCAAAATGTCAAAGAGAAGCCAAATAACATTTGGAGGACATATATTATATAAAATATTATAGTTTACATAATTGTATGAAAATTGCAGTAGTGTATCTAATACAAAAAATAAGCCTTCTGGGCAATACACAATAATCTTCATTGATACAATTTCATACAATGGACCACAGAAGTGTTTTAACTCAAAAGCTCTGGGGTTGATGTAACTATGTATAAGATTATAAAGACTAACAACCTGAAACATTATTACATTACTAGGCCAGATGTATTTATAAGATAATAAATATATATATATATAGTAAATGCATTAGTGCTCTTGCAAGCATTTTGTGTTTCTCACTCTCTTGCCTTAACTTCCTGTACTGAGCTGTCATTTTGGCTTAGACTGAATTAACTCCTCTACCCAAATGGAGCACTGGACTGTGGCCTCAAGGAGCAGAGCATCCAGGCGATAGGCAAGCAATGTGGTGTAACCTGTGCATTAGCTCGCCTGCTCGCTCACTCACACCTAGTTTGCTTGTTAGCTTGATAAAACTACTTTATGGTATTTGTGTAGATAAAGGGCATTTGATAAACTTTATGCATCTCTCCTTATTTTTTCATGTAATTATCGGTAATCATGTTACATCGTTCTGTGTTTATGTTCTGTGTGGATGGAGAACAGGTTAGAATGTGTCTAGGCACATTAGAGGGTGTGTGGCCCTCCATACATACACAGCTTAACCAAAGTGTTCTTATTCTGTATACGGGTTAAAGTCCTCATAATATAGATTTTGTGTTCTTTTCTATGGCACTTTCTCTCTTAGGTAAAATTAACTTGCATCTTGTAATAGTGTTATTGTGCTTTTCTGGTGGGATGTCTGTGCCATCACCAGTATCCATTTTCATCTCACCCACAATGTTATTAATGTTACCAAAGCTGTTCACTGTAGACCTCTGCATTAGTGGGGAATGTAACAGCAACACTATGTGCTCTAAAACACCTCAAAGAGAGAGTCATTATAGCAGCTGCCAGAAACATGAATGGTCCATACATCCTTAGAAGAGTTAGACCAGCATTAAAATGTCATTAAAAGTTTGCCTTGTTTGCTCATCCCAGGTCTAGCTCATTACAAATTCATAGGGCATCAGTCAGAAGGATTAGAGCGAATAACAGTTGGAATGATGGAATGGCATTTTTCCTTTTCCAAAAGGGCTGCCCTGATTTTATTCCACATTTAATCTCCCCTCTGTGCATGCTTTAAAGTCCAAGAGCTTAGGACTCATATATTCATATATAGAAATATTCTGCAGAGATAAGACTGACATACAGTGGGAAAAGGCTAATAATGAATTAATATCAACTCGGTGCAGCTCATAATATGGACTGACCTGCTGGTGCAGTGGAGTCACCATAGCCTTTCATGTCTGGAGCAATAACTCTGAATCCTGCATCAGCCAAGGCAGGAATCTGAGAGCCAGAGACAAGCGTCAGTACTGGCTACGCACTGCAGTGTGCTGGGGTGATGCTCTCGACCCCACATATCACGTCATCAACAAGACACTTCTTTTGGTCAAGCTTTCAGAACGTTTTCGGAACGTAGCACATCTGCTGAACTGGCCTGTGTTTTTAGGGTGTGTGGGCTCAGATTGTGTCTGCGTACCTGGTACCTCCAGGAAAACCAGCATTCTGGAAATCCATGACAGAGCAAAACAGGAGGCCCATCCCCCATCTCCACATAGTGGATCTTCACCCCAGGCTAAAGAAGACAGAGACACCGTAACTCACCCTGCTGCTAGGCAACAATGTCACCACAGGCTCCTGAACCTTTCAGTGAACAATAAGCTGTCAACTTAAAATAGAGACACAGATGCAGCTATGTATCTATACTCATATCTTATAACTTATACACTGGTTTGCTGAACTATTAAAATGAAAATAAATAGAATTAGATTATGAATTATATGCCATTGTAATTTATTTATGACTTTACCTTGATAGTGACGTATCCATGGATGACCTCCTCAGGGGTACAAGAGAGAGGAGTCTTCACAGTAGAAAGCTGTTGGTTGCATAACACCCATCATTTAAGCATCTGACATAGTGGGTTAGCGGTATGCCTCATGGCTTAGAGACATTTAACACTGCCTTAAACTTTAACCTACCATCTCTCAGTTCTAATACTGAAGTGTATCCTCTCACTGCATAGTTTAGCTATCTTCCTAGAACAAACATGCACACACACCCCCACACGCATACACACCCTGAAGTCTGTCCTCTCACTGCATAGTTTAGCTATTTTCCTGGAAAACACACACCCACCTACACACAATGTATATTCGCATGTATCTGGGTGAATACATATACAAAATACATATGTATGTTCAGACAGAGATCAAGTATATATATCAGTGGAGAACCGCCATGGCCCAATAGAACCTCATCAGGGCCCAAGATATTCTGTAAATATTATTTAAGTCATCAGTTATTATTAGTCATTTTATTTTATCTATTCATAATTTGACAATCAACATCCAAAGAAATAAATCCTTCAAATATGCTAATTCAGTTTGTGTTGGATTGTAATTTTTCTTTACTTCCAAGGTCAATCAGTAATATTTAACACTGGATCTCTGAGGCTAATGCTAACAAGTAAGGGAGTTTTATATCCACCAACCCTTCACTCGAGCCATATTTTGTTAAGCTTCAGATACTTGACAGTCTGAGAACTGTGCTATGACTTTAGCATGCTAACTGATGTTGAGCCTCCCAGCTGCAGTGCTAAACTAAAGAGGTCAAATCTAGGCAACAAAATGTCTGGGCTGACTGACCTTTTGGGTAAAGCAACAATTTTGTACTTTTTGCTTTCTCATAATAATTTTTCTAAACTCACTCATAATATTTGAATATTGTGTAATACTTGACCTACTGATTTTTATTAGTAAGTTCCATTGTTTGAAAATAACAACAAAAATACTTTGAGATCAGAGAACAAAATTTAAGTGACTGGATTGTGAATTAGGTTATACTGGGGCCCTGAATATAAATGCATTTACCTCTATCCCTGCAAATTTCTCCAGCTTCTTCAATGCTTCACTGACGTCAGTAATGTGAACAGCAGTCATGCCCAGGCTTTCTGCCGCCTGCACACTGCGTTCATCTACATCCAACCACACAGCCTGAACAAAAAGTCATTGCAGAACAGGAATGATTGTAATGCTCGTTTGCATATGAAAGCCCCAATGAAACGTAAGCAACTGGCTAAAATGGCACAAAATTACAAACCTGGCACAGATTTTCAGTACATGACTGACCAGCACAGTATGACTCATTCATGATCCCTTTGTGGATCATTATGATATACACACCTGGTCGGGCTTGACATCCAGTTTATTCAAGGCAGTTTGGAACACTGTAGGTTCAGGAAGTCTTGCACCAATATCACAGGATCGCAACACCAGGTCAAAACGACTTGCTAACACTGAAAGGAGCTTAGCAGTACTATCCCTCTGAAGACTGTCATCAACCCAGATATTGGCCAAGACACAAGTGGGTATGCCTTAATGAGACACACATGACAACAGAAACAGCATCAACAAAGGACAATGGCATATGTTTTTGATTTAAGGTCTTAACGGCAACTTTAGATCTTTTATGCATACTATACGTACCATGGCGCCAGAGAGCAGTAGCAGCATCAAGAAGAGTCCTACTGAATTCCACACGTCTTACCTCATCAAATAGCTTCTGGGCTGAGAATTCAGCAGGAAGAGCTAAGCTCTGACTTCCTGCCTCCTTCTGAAACTCAGCTTCCAGCTCTGAAAGCATCTTGAAACAAAAGAGATCAAAACACTAATGATGTAGCTAAGCAATGATGCACACAATATCTGAAAGGCATGTCAAAAACGCAGTTAAATTTCTCTAGCGTGTATTTTTGTCTAAATAAACTAAACACGACAACAAAAATCAATTTACCTGTACAAAGGTGAGCTTTCCATCTTCAGCACGAACCAGAGCATTCTCACTACCCCCCTTGACAATGGTGTTCGATATGAAACCCCTAAGGGAAATTCAGTCTGCTCGAATCAAATTACTTTGTTAATATGTTGAAAGGAGATGTAACGTAACTTACCTTGGAATGTTCATAGAACTTTCGAATTTTTGGAAGGACTCGAGTGGGTGTGGGGTTATAACACCACCCCATAAGCCAAACAACACAACTTTCCCCATCGAAAACGAATGCTAGGTCAAGCTGGTATGTCACTGGGATTCTAACTGCGTGTAAAAGTAGATAGATAACCCGTGATGAAACAAAACAGTTTTCCAGTGAGCAGTTTTATGAGTAGACTACTCTTTTAGTAGCGCAGAATTCTGACATAGCCAATGAAAAGTCGCAGAGGGGGTGTGACTACTGGTCAGCAGTTTGCCAAAGAGATACAGTATTTGAAAATTTTCAGATACTGAAATTTTCAATTTTATGCATGCATCTGTAAAACAAAACACATTTTAACACCGAAGTATGCTTACAGAACAAAATGTTTACACGAACAATAATATTTAACCTATCGAAAAAAATAAGCGTGACATATTTCTAATATATTAATTTACTAATATATTAGTTGTCATGTATGTGTTTCAGGTTTAAATGATCAGAAAGTGTAATGATTCAAAAGACCAACAGAAGCAATTCGTTTAAGCCTTTGGAATAGGTTAAAGCTTTTGGACGTTCGAGGGTACACCTAGACATTTCCTCATCCAACACTGCACGATACAGTCTGAAATAGAGGATATGAGAATTCCCTATGAATCGAATAACTACATAAACGTGACAGGCTGCAGGGACCACATCTTCCTTGGTACCCAATCTCTCCAGTCAAAGCACGCAGATCTCATGACGAATCATTTTCTAGATAACAACACGAAGAAAAGTTTAGATACATAGCCTACTAAACTTTATCAGTTAGACATCAAAATTCTTTGAGTGTAATTTGCCCACTTGTTTTCCCAGGTCTGCAGACGGCAGTTTTGTTTATGGTTAACCATTTGATTCCAACGGAAAGTCGCCTATTTCTTCAAGATTCACCTAAACACAAGAAAAAACTTTGCAAGAGTTATTGTAAAACTGCTTATAGTTCCACAAGACTTTACACGGGGAATTTGCTTCCCCCTGCTGTGTAAACGCCTTCGTTACATGTTTTCTTTTGTCTAATTAGCAGATCTTTATGTTTTTATTCTTTGTTATCAGAACCCTCATGTTTTTGGTAATACAGATTCTAAATACAGATTATTCCCATAAACGTTATATATTAAATGGTAGATTTCTAAAATTACAAAGTATAATATGAGGCAATTATATCAAAACTATACAAAACTGTTTTTGTGTTAATAGAATTTATATCCCAGTTTATGGGGGCGTGGCCTACCCTTTATTTACATGAGCACACTGTTGACAAGTTCGACCCAAAGAAGCAATGATCCCTCCCCTAAATTACAATATGTGGAAACGCACACGCAGCCTATTGGCTAGACATCCGCTCTTGGAGAGCGGTGATCTCCAAACCCCTGGACCAGCACAGACTCGACTAACATCAGCAACAGAGATAACTACAGAAACATGTATGTAATATAGAGCAGGTCAAGTGGATGCAATTTAAACGTTTCCATCGGACGGTAACTTATATCGCAAACAAAGATATGGGACCAGATGTATTACTGCTCTTTGCTAAGACGTCATTCCTCTCTTGTATCTGTCTTTGCGCGGCTGGTAAGCGAGGACTTAAAATATAATATTGTATTTCGAGACTGTTACGATGAAAACAATGAATATCTGCTTTAAGCGTTAACGTGTTGTTACGTAGTTCTAGTTTTGCAATCTGCAGATTTCTAACGTAAATTATCTAAACAAATAAACCAAAAACACTTAATATATTTCAGTTTAAAGGTTGAGATGAGCGGTCTACGAAAATTCCAGGAGGTGAACATTTTATAAGACCTTTCTGAACTAAGAAGAAAGTTTTCAGAGAGCTCTTAAGAGTCATAGTTTGCCTAGCCCAGTCCATCATATAGTCCTCTGTAATTTAGAGTTTGTCAGACGTACCCAGTCCTCTCTATGGAATGGTGTTTTGTGCAGAAATGCAAACTAAAACGATGGTCTTTAAAATGTCTTTTATTACTAAATGTACTATCTGAGAAAATAATCTCATTGGTTAGCGTAATTACAGCTGACTGAATTAATAAATTAGTGAGATGGATGTGCAGTTCTAATGAGGGGGGAGGATCTTGTTGATGCAGTGTAAGTACTTTGCGGTTTATTGCTGTGCTCAGTCTTGCCATGGTGTGGGAGCTGGGACATAAATCTGTCACCCACAATCTCACCTTTGTAGCAGTTTGTCTGTACCTCGTCCATTTATAAGCCTCTTCCGCTATTTCTGTTTGAGTTAGTGACCGTGTTTCAATCGACATCGAAAATATTGATCATTATTACCTGGTTTAATTGGTTAATCATACACCTGACTAAAATCCTACAAAATTCCTGACTGTGTAAGTGGAAGAACTGATGTTGATTTGAGGTAACACCAAATGCTGATTTGAGTTCTTTTATTCATTCATGTTGCACTTTTTCACTTTCTTAACTGATTGACAAAAATAAACTATTAACATTTCTATTTTGAAAGCATTCTTACTGCAGTAGCATTTTTCCACACCTGCCCAAAACCTTTGCACAGTACTGCATACACACACAAACATTATATATATTAAGTCTTGGGGACAATTCTGTTCAGGACCCTCAAGCGCCCAGGGCTCTGGCAGGGGACCTGAACTTGAAGGGAGAAAAAAAAGGGGGGGGGGGGGGAGTGAGTACATTTGAGGCTGTATAAAATTCACAGGTGCTAACGGATAGGCAAATGAACCAGCTGCTAATGGGTGGAACCCTGAATGCTGAAACCGTTTCAGTTCCATACAACTACAGGCCGATAACCTGCCTCTGCAAAACATGGAAGCTCATGTCAGGTATCATTGCAGTAGACACATGACATATGCACCTGCGTACTGCCTTGATTAGCTAAAATCAAGTCGTCCTGAAATGCTTGAGGCTGTATAACCTCAAGAGCCTTCATCAAGAATTCAGTGGTGCTGAATAAGATAACCTTATATGCTTTATTCAGGCCATTAGCATAAGTCACCATCAAGTGTGGGATTTACCAAGAACATGTATCCATGCTGCCTTTCTGTATAGGCCTGAACCCCCTCAGTGAAATCACCGCCACGAGTGGCCACGAATACTGACTACAGAATGGAACATCCATCAGCCACCTCATATACATAGATTATATGAAGGAGACATTGACTCACTAATCCATCTCATCAGAATATACAGCATTGACATTAGAATGTCATTTGGACTGGAGCAGTATGGTTAGATGGGGGAAGGTATTTAGAACTGAGGGGGTCGTACTACGCAAAGGTAACATAGTTACAAGTACCTTTGAATCCCACAGACAAATGGCAATCACGAAGAGCCCACAATGAAAGCAGCTATAACCAAATACAAAGAGTGTGGCATGTCCTGAGAATTCAGATGAATGGGAAAAACAAGATCTGGGCCATCAGCGCCTACACTCTATACACATGGACAAAACTGTTGGTACCCCTCGATTAATGAAAGAAAAACCCACAATTGTAACAAAAATAACTTTAATTTGACAAAAGTAATAAATAAGAATTCTATGAAAATGGACAAATGAAAGTCAGATATTGCTCTTCAACCATGCTTCAACAGAATTATTAAAAAAATAATAAACTCATGAAACAGGCCTGGACAGAAATTATGGTACCCTTAACGTAATATTTCATTGCACAACCTTTTGAGGCAATCACTGCAATCAAATGATTCCTGTATCTGTCAATGAGACTTCTGCACCTCTCAGCAGGTATTTTGGCCCACTCCTCATGAGCAAACTGCTCCAGTTGTCTCAGGTTTGAAGGGTGCCTTTTCCAGACTGCATGTTTCAGCTCTTTCCAAAGATGCTCAATAGGATTTAGGTCAGGGCTCATAGAAGGCCACTTCAGAATAGTCCAGTGTTTTCCTCTTAGCCATTCTTGGGTGTTTTTAGATGTGTGTTTTGGGTCATTATCCTGTTGCAAGACCCATGACCTGTGACTGAGACCAAGCTTTCTGACACTGGGCAGCACATTTCTCTCTAGAATTCCTTGATAGTCTTGAGATTTCATTGTACCCTGCACAGATTGAAGACACCCTGAGACAGATGCAGCAAAGCAGCCCCAGAACATAACAGAGCCTCCTCCATGTTTCACAGTAGGGACAGTGTTCTTTTCTTGATATGCTTCATTTTTCTATCCATAAACATAGAGCTGATGTGCCTTGCCAAAAGGTTCCATTTTTGTCTCATCTCCCAGAAGCTTTGTGGCTTGTCAACATGTAGTTTGGCCAATTCCAGTCTGGCTTTTTTGATTTGTTTTCAACAATGGTGTCCTCCTTGGCCATCTCCCATTAAGTCCACTTTGGCTCAAACATTGACGGATAGTACGATCTGACAGTGATGTTCCTTGAGCTTGAAGTTCACCTTTAATCTATTTAGAAGTTGTTCTTGGCTCTTTTGTTACCATTCATATTATCTGTCTCTTTGATTTGTCATCAATTTTCCTCCTGCTTCCACATCCATGGAGGTTGGCTACAGTCCCATGGATTTTAAATTTCTGAATAATATATGCAACTGTAGTCACAGGAACATCAAGCTGCTTGGAGATGGTCTTATAACCTTTACCTTTAATATGCTTGTCTATAATTTTCTTTCTAATGTCCTGAGACAACACTTTCCTTTGCTTCCTCTGGTCCATGTTGAGTGTGGTACACACCTTGTCACCAAACAGTACAGTGACTACCTGTAGTCCTATATATATAGGCCCACTCACTGATTACAAGATTGTAGACACCTGTGATGCTAATTAGTGAACACACCTTGATTTAACATGTCCCTTTGGTCACATTTTTCAGGAGTACCATAATTTCTGTCCAGGTCTGTTTCATGAGTTTATTTTTTTAAATCATTCTGTTGAAGCATTTGTTACCATTGTGGGTATTTCTTTCATTAATCAAGAGGTACCAACAATTTTGTCCATGTGTGTAATATAAAAATATGACCAAAGGAGGATCAGGAACCACCATGGGAGGATAAACCCCTAAATGGCATGTACACCTTCAAATAGTGAAGTGGCTGATTTGGAGAAATCCTACAAATGGCAAGAAAGGCTTGGACTGAACGGCAGCACAGAGGCACTAATCTTGGTAGCAGAGGGACAAGTGAGGAACACAAGATCAACAGAGGCTGCAGTCTATCACACCGGGCAGAACCCCAGTTGCAGGCTGTGCAAAGATGCTTCTCAGACAACTCAGCACTTAAGAGCAGTTAAGTATGGTGTGGTATGTTAGTATGGTACTCACCATGCTGAGTATGGAGTGGAAGCTCGAAGGTCAAAGTTAAGTACACCCAGAAGTGTGGTGGGGAATGACCGAGCCAAGGTCCTGTGGGACTTCCATATACACAATGACAAAATGGAAATGGCTAACCGACCAGACATAGTAGTGGTGGTTAAAGAGCAGAAGAGGGCTGTGGTGATAGTTGCAGCAATCCCAAGTGATCGCAGCATCAGGAAGAAGGAGCATGAAAAGCTTGGCAAGTCCCAAGTGCTGAGAGAACAGCTAGAAAAGATGTGGAAAGCAACAGGGGCTCCCATGGTAATTGGAAAACTAGGGGCTATAACCCTCAAACTGGGAGAATGCTCCAGCATGTGCCAGGAACATCTGCCATCTTGAAGTTCCAAGGCCTCTGGCAGAGGGCCCCAGCTTGAAGGAAAAAGACTATATATATATATATATATATATATATATATATATATATATATACTGCTCAAAAAATAAAGGGAACACTAAAGTAACACATCCTAGATCCAGTTAAATATTAATATTCCAGTTAAAAATCTATTTATTACATAGTGGAATGCATTGAGAACAAAATAACAAATATGATCAATATAAATCAAAATTATTATCCCATGGAGGTCTGGATTTGGAATCATGCTCAAAATCAAAGTGGAAAATCAAATGACAGGCTGATCCAACTTCAGTGGAAATTCCTCAAGACAAATGAGGCTCAGTAGTGTGTGTGGCCTCCACGTTCCTGTATGACCTCCCTACAACGCCTGGCCATGCTCCTGATGAGGCGGCAGATGTTCTCCTGAGGAATCTCCTCCCAGACCTGGATTAAAGCGTCAGTCAACTCCTGGACAGTCTGTGGTGCAATGTGGCATTTGTTGATAGAACGGGACATGATGTCCTAGATATGCTCTAATGTCTGAGGATATCATCCCGGTACCTAATGGCAGTCAGGGGACCTCTGGCCCCACTTGTGGACGTCAGGCCCTCATACCACCCTCATGGAGTCTGTTTCTGACAGTTTGAGCAGAAACATGGATATTTGTAGTCTGCTAGAGGTCATTTTGCAGGGCTCTGGCACTGCTGGGTAGCGGTCCTGCTGCTGGGTTGTTGCCCTCCTAAGGCCCCCTCCATGTCTTCTGGTATCTGCTCCAAGCTCTGGACACTGTGCTGACAGACACAGCAAACCTTCTTCCCACAGCTCGCATTGATGTGCCATCCTGGATGAGCTGCACTACCTGAGCAACTTCTGTGGGTTGTAGACACTGCCTCATGCTACCTCTATGGTGAGAGAACTGACAAAATGTAACCAAAACATCATCCAGAAAGGATGACAACAGAGAAAAGGTCACCACCTGCAGAACCACTCCTTTATAGGGGGTGTCTTGCTAATTGCCTCTCATTTCTACCTGCTGTCTGTTTCATTTGTACAACAGCAGGTGAAATTGATTCACAATCAGTGTTGCTTCCCAACTGAACAGGTTGGTTTCACAGAAGAATATATATATATATATATATATATATATATATATATATATATATACACACACACGTGTGTGTGTCTGTGCATGCAAGACAAGGTTTCTAGAACACTGTGAATAAGCAATAATCATCTTCAGGTGACACTTATCATCTTCAGGTGACTGGACCCATGCCCATGCTGAGGACCAGCTCTTTAAGAAACTCTTCAGTGGGTACAATAAGTGGTCGAGGCCCGTGCAGAACATCTCTGATGTTGTAATTGTCAAGTTTGGCCTCTCCATTGCACAGCTGATTGATGTGGTACGTTGGCAAGCAATACAAGTCACTTAAATTATAAAAGTAAGACAGTCCCATGTCAAAGTAATCTGTGGTTACTTGATATACTATGTTTGGAGAACAGATTGTAGATTATTAATTTCCTCTGTCATTGGTTGCCATAGGCAATCTTGCCTTTGTGCTAATGTAATTACTTTGCTCATTTAAGATGTCTTTTCTAATTTCCGGGCAGGATGAGAAGAATCAGATGATGACAACAAATGTATGGCTGAAGCAGGTGGAGCATCACATGTTTATTTGCACTTTAACATATTGTCCTATTTTGCAGATATGGTTTCATAACTGGTAATGCAATATATTGTAAAACACCATTATAATTATACAAAAGCTCTCCCTTTAGGTGAGAAGAGAAAGCTTGCCTTGGGGACAATTTTAAGTGAATTGGAAATTTGCTCATTAAAAAATAGAGTGTGAAACTGGTCAGTGGATTGTATCCGTGCAGCAGTGCAGAGGACTCTAAATAAGTTTATGGTGCAGAAGAGTTGTCTTAGGAAATCTGAAGTGAATGACAGAATCAGATCATGAATACAAGCAGTAGAGATTAGGTTTCTTCACAGGTTTGTTGAGCTCTTAGTCTGTGATAAGGTGCAGAACTCTACAATCCACGAAGGTATCGATGTACGGCTACTGCTTCTCAAGACTAAGAGGAGCCAACTGGGAAGTTCCACATCCCAGTGGAAGGAGGCCAGAGACAGACGACTGGCTAGAGGGATTATATCTCACAGCTGGCCTGGGAGTGTTTGGGTGCCCAGCAGGAGGGGCTATAATCTGTCACAGGGAAAAGGAAAGTCTAGACTGATCTTCTTACCCTGCTACCACCTCGATCCTCCCCAGGAAAAGTGGACGGAAGATGATGATGACATTGATGATGATTCATAAATGAATCCTGTTAGAATATAAATGGTTGATTTCTTTTTATATAGTTTTTGTTGTTTAGTGGTCCAACAACTGATGGTAAATACAATAAAACATAGCAAATGTGAACACATATCAGTAACTTATGTTTAAAGTACCAACATTTACACATAAAACATTTGATACAATTCTTTTCTTTTTAACCCCTATAGGAATGGAATGACTATAAATTGCGGTGGAAACCATCTGATTATAACAACGTGACATCAATTCGAGTGCCATCTGAGCTGATTTGGGTACCTGATATTGTCCTGTATAATAAGTGAGTGTTAAACACTCAAAGCGATGCAAAAATGAAATATGGGACAGATATCACAGCAGAATTAGACTACCTATGCTCACATAAATGCATCATTATTAATTTTGTAGTATATCATGAGGAAATATGTGTTGCCTTCTGGAGTCTTTGGTGTCTTAAATATATCAGACAGACATCCTGTGAAGTAACATAAATTTTGAAGTTAAGACAACCAAATGTCCTATAATCATAATGAAGCATTAAACGTCAAATCTTTTTATCTATTTAATGGCACATATGAGGAAACACTGCCTTTCAATAAAGTAAAATGGTATCCCCTTAAATCAGAACCCTGATCCCCAGTATAATAAAAACAATTGAATGTTTAATTGGTGGTACATTATCCCTGGACACTTTAATGTTAATTTTCCCTTATTGATCTTTCTCTCATAGTGCAAATGGTGAGTTCACTGTGACTCACATGACCAAAGCCCACCTCTTCCACACAGGGAAGGTGCTTTGGGTTCCTCCAGCCATCTACAAGAGCTCCTGCAGCATTGACGTCACATTCTTCCCCTTTGATCAGCAAAATTGCAAGATGAAATTTGGCTCATGGACATACGACAAAGCCAAAATTGACCTGGAGCGCATCGAGGACACCGTGGACCTGAAGGACTACTGGGAGAGTGGGGAGTGGGCCATTGTTAACGCTGTGGGAACATACAACACTAAAAAGTACGACTGCTGCCATGAGATCTACCCAGACATCACCTACTTCTTCATCATCCGGCGTTTACCTCTCTTCTACACCATCAACCTCATCATTCCATGTCTGCTCATCTCATGCCTGACTGTGCTGGTATTCTACCTGCCATCAGACTGTGGGGAGAAGATCACACTGTGTATATCTGTCCTCCTGTCCCTGACAGTCTTCCTTCTGCTCATCACTGAGATAATCCCATCCACGTCACTGGTCATCCCACTCATTGGAGAGTACCTGCTCTTCACCATGATCTTTGTCACTCTCTCCATCGTCATCACCGTCTTCGTCCTGAATGTGCACCACCGCTCACCCGGCACGCATGAGATGCCACGGTGGGTTCAGTCCATCTTTCTCGGCTTCATCCCCCGCTGGCTGTTCATGAAGCGCCCCAAGCCATCCCTGACACGCCGGCACCTGCAGCAGTTGCGGGGTAATAGGCCGGGCTCAGGTCCCGCCTCCCACCTCGGCACCTCCAACAGGCAGGGCCCAAGTCCCGCCTCCCACCTCAGCACCTCCAATAGGCCGGGCCCAAGTCCCGCCTCCCACCTCAGCACCTCCAACAGCTGGCGGCAGCGGGAGACTGATGTGGACGTTGGCAGACTCGAGAATGTGGAAGGCAGGGCAGGTGTGGGGATGGCACCCGCCTACCCGCTGCCCCAGGCTGCAGACCCACTCCTCGCTGACTATTACCCTCTGCTCAAGAAGCTTGAGTTGCAGCAGATTGGACACAGGACGAGTTTCGTAGACACTCCGTGGCCCTTCAGTTTCAGCATCTCGCAACCAGAGCCCACTGTCCCTTTTCCTCACAGCGTCATACAGGCCCTGGAAGGAGTGCAGTACATCGCCGACCACCTACGTGCAGAGGATGCAGAGTTCTCTGTGAGTCAAACTTAAATGATTAGTGTCTTTTGTGCTCTCTAATAAGCTGCTACGTTTGGTTTCAGTATATAGCTTTACACAGAAGCTTCCCAGGCTCTTTCCTGGTGGGGCCTCAGATGGCTTGTTTTTTGATTCCATGCTATAACACATGTGCCTCAACTCAACAGGCACCAACCTGTGCACAGCATGGCATACCCAAGAGTGGAGCTAAAAATCACCTCTATAGTCTTATCAAAAAATAAATAAAATACATTTCACTGCATTTTCCAAAGACTTATTTTGCTTTTCACTGGAGAGACAAAAAATAACCCTAGGTTTCAAAATTCAATCCAGTTCAATATAATGTTCATAAACTTTTTTACAACAGACACTGAGCAAGCCTGCAGTGACAGTAGCATAGAGAAATGGCTTAAAGAAGAAACTTGGAACAGCTAACAGTTAACATATGATACATCATTTATTAGACAGTTAAGATCATGCCATAATTTTGGTGTAAAGGTCTTATTTAACTAATTATTTGGTATTTGGTTTTTTGCAAAATCATTACAGGATAAATTAAAAAAATTTCATGTTTGTACAATTGCATTCAGAACTGATTGATCTATGTATGATATTTCATCATTCAGTGGATGCAATCAAAGTACGGTATTTATTAAAAAAACAACAGTTAAATAGACTCCCACTTTATTCCTCTGTGGTTTTCTTTGGATATGTGCAATGCCACAGATATAAAGTATTACAGATTTAATCTTTTTTATGCATCTTTTATGCATCTAAACAGTGTCACTAGCCAGTTATAAAAACTTCAGCTCTTGAAATGAGATCTTTACCAACAGCATATACCTTTTAATAGTAAATCCTTCTCCAAAACCTCTTCTTTTTATTGCAGGACTGTTATTTTATGAGTGGGATTCAGTTTTGTTGTTCTGCCCTGTCCTAGGTCAAGGAGGACTGGAAATATGTAGCAATGGTGATTGACCGCATCTTCCTCTGGATGTTCATCATCGTGTGTCTGCTGGGGACTGTGGGACTCTTCCTGCCCCCCTGGCTTTCAGGAATGATCTAACAGCTTTGCCCTCGGCCTGGAGATGCAGACCACAGATGACCATTTAGCCTGTATGAAAACATTGCTTCTCCTACAAAAAACCCAAGACAAAAAATGTTTTTTAAAGGGAAAAACGGATGTTCTTTGGTAAAAGGTTGTTGCGTCCACAGGGTGAAATGGATATGAATTTTAAAATCAGCCTTGCCTCCCAGACCTTTTGTGCACTAAGGTTTCCTGGGTGCAGTGTCAGTGATGTAATGAGTGTGTGTGGGAGCATATCAGTTCACTCAGGGATTACCTGGGGTCACAGTTAATTGTTTCCATAGTTCAGATCTTCTCAACCGTGGCACCGCCATCTTTCCTTTGTGAGAAACGCACTGACATTTCCAGCTATCATTCGGCTTCTCAAGTCACTATCACATAGCGGCAGCCCCCACTAACTTAATATGCAAAATTAACCTTTATGAATGAGGCAAAGGACATGTGACCCTGACTAGAAATGGGTCAGTTCGGTTTACACTGAATCCTATTAAACAAGACAAGAGGCCCTTTTTAACTATCAGTGACGATTATCACAACAGGTCAAAAGTCATTCTTTATTCATTGATGCAAACTTTTGAAGCACCATTAAAAAGGAACTGTCGACATTATTTGAGTTGTATAAGTTGCAATCCTTCTCATTTTCACGAATCCTCACTTTAGAAAAATAGGACGTTTTCCAAAACACATTCTTGAATTCAATGCACTCATACAAATAAAAACATTCTGCATAGAGTATCTGAAAGACTACACTATTACTACTGCAAGGGTGATTGGAAACTTAGTCATGAGAAAATAGTCATGAGAAATGGTAATCCTTGGACTGAATGGACTGCAAATACATGTCTTAAAAATGGTCATGAACTCTTCATCTTGCAAGTACATGAAGTGCATGAAACATTTACAACCACACTCTTATTATTATATAGTGGTTAGATAACTGTGATCATGAGTGATCAAGGGTAAATCATGTCAAGGCGGACACTCTTATTTAACTGGGAAATTGCTGCCTATTTGATGTTTTTATTCTACTCATTATTTTGAATATAAACATGTCAGTCATCTCCTTCAGTCCATTATTAATCATCCCAAAAGATTTATTTTACTGCAACAATGCATATCAGAGTATCATGTCTCTTAAAAGAGCATTTAAAACAATCCTTCGAAATCCTTTGGTGGCGTTACTGTGAGTGTAGCGCCCTCTGCTGGTCATCTGTATCTCTAAGACTTGTTTCAAAGGTCAAAATTCAGTGTGCCAACTCCACTTCCACTATATGCACATTTTAACAAGCAAATATTAACTGTCTGCTTATTTGACAACGGTACAGAGCGATTTTGAAATGATTTCTTCTATGATATGAACCACACTCTAAACATCAAAACACAAAAATAAAGTATGGATGTGCCAGAGACGTAAATAACACTGATATTTGAGATGAAAGTTTTATAAAGAAAAATGTCACCATACTGTCTATTAATAACTTCAGAACTACAAAGCAGAAATGCTACACATTTCTAAAATTCTTTCAACAACTGCAACAATATATCAACTAAAACATTTCATTGTGTAGAAGCAATAAAATAAAAAAAAGCAAAAAAAAAAAAACATTTTAAAAAGCAATATTCCAAACATTCAGCATAGAAAGCACAGCTTTCATTGCCATCAATTCACATAAATAAAATTAATCTGTACCTCCCCTCAAAACAAAACTAAAAGAGCAGCCTTCTCTTCCCTTGCCGCTGTGCAGCGCGAGCAGTTCAGCCAGGGGGCAGCAGCGTGGCAGCCAACACTCCAGCACTGCGCTATGCTGCCCCCCCTAGTTTGCTACGGAATCAGTTGGCTTTCGGTTTGGCGATATTGGCTCGCACGCGGGCCTGGTCCACAGCGTCCAGGAGGTTCTTAGAGTCCATGGCCAGCGTGTGAGCTGCAGTCAACATCTGCTTCTTGCACTCGTCCTTCAGCGACGTGATGGCGTTCTGCTGGGCCAGCTTCATCTTGCTGATCAGCTCAGCCATGTCTTTATTCAGCAGCTTCTGGGTGCCTTCGATCTAAAAGCCCAACCCAAAGGAGAGCAGAGGGTGGAGGGCCAGTTCAACAGAAACGTTAAACTGAATCGGAGGTTTTAATCCCAATATTTGGGGACCTTCCAGATTGTTCATCTATACCAACTCCTAGAACATCTTAATCAAATAAGCAAGGGCCACAGAGCTGATATGGAGCAAGGCCCAGGAGTACTGAAACGAGAACCTCTGAAGTATAACCACGTACTCCTGTCTTAAGTTTAACCTTAAGTCAGGTAACTTCTCTTAGAAACGATTGCTCATGGTAATGTTTTAGATGAGCATTTACATCATCTCTGCTTCAGGTTACCTCAGTTTTGACCGACTCGTGCAGGTCTGGGAGGAGCTCATCCACGCTGTGGATCAGGTCACGCAGACACAGCCCCACCGCCTGGTGAAACACAGTGGCTCAAGTCCCAACAAAGCAGCACTCCCAACCTTGTTTCTCCCAAACTCATCTTTTGTGACAGCCCATGAATGCTGGTCCTAAAATCTTGCTATGTGTGTTTCTATGTCTGCTGTAAGTGGATTGAAAATTCTCCTACCTTCACCCCACCAACATACTCTGAGGTTGGCAGTGTGTTGACCTCATTCTTGACCTGCATAACTGCTTTGACCATCTTCATCACATTCTGGTACACCTTGTCCTCTGTGCGGTCTAGTTCAGCTGTAGGTGCTGGCTGGTAGTGAGATGACACCTCAACATCAGTACAAATGAGCAGGAACGGCTTGAAAAGGTCCGGTATGAACAAATGACTACCAAATGCCTTTTTGGTCATTTGCACACCCTTGGAAGTCAAGCTGAATGGTTAAACACACTTGACTCCATTTTTTCCCTTTTAGCTTTAAGCTCCAGGCTTCTCTTTGGCTGCTACACAGCACCACATAAAACCCTTCCACTCTGAATGTTGCCAGCTGCTCGTTTGGAAAGTTCCAAAGGCCAGCTTCAAAGGGCTCAGCGGGCGATGCTGCCCTACCCCTCGCTAGCTGGATTAACAGTGCAATTACCTGAGCGGATAGTCTGGGAGGCTTCTCCGGGGGAGCTCGAAATTGATCTGTGAAAGAGAGATGACACAGTTATTCCCAGTGGAACAGGGTTTCAAGTTAGGGGAAACTTCTTGAAAAAAGAAATTGGCTAGTGGTTAACAAGTGTAAACTAATACCATGGCGATACCATGGTTAACCTAAACATTTAAAATGCATCCATGCTTGCTGAAGGGTCATACACATGATGCCCAGATGCAATTACATGGCAAGAAAATGTGTTTATATTTGATAAAACATCAGAAAAGTATACCAAAAACGTGATGTAAACTTACCATAGCCGGTCTCTGTTTCTGCCACCTAAAACATATTTGCAAAGACATAAAAAAAAACAATGATCAGTTTTAACTTCCACCATTTCTGAGCAGAGGTATTTGAAATCAATAGAAAGTTTTAACAGAGAAGTTCATTACCGGTTTTAATTTTGCCTCATCTTGAACCATTGGATCCTGACAGGAAAAAATTAGAGATCGTAAATTGTATCAGAATGATCTTAAATTAAACAAATGCACTGAATAAACATTACACTTTCATAGAATGACCAATACTCAATCTTACTAGTGTACCTCGAGATGGTGCTTAGCAGTGGCACGTGATCTAGTACATGCATTCCGACTCACCAGTAGTTTCTCCTCTTTCTCAAGCCACCGATTATCCTCCTGCATCTCCTTCTTCTGCCTCCTCAGTGTCTCCTGCATGTACTGCCTCTCCAGCTCCCACATGCGCGGAGCATCCTCCTTGCTTGACGGCTCCATCAAGTCCCTCTCCTTGGCAAAGACATGCAGACGTCATATCTGAACATTTGCTCGTTGCTCTAGCAAAGACAGCGGGCTGTCGGGGGGGTCCTGGGTGCATTTGCCCTGGCGTGTGTTCATCGAGGATTTTGCCTCGCCGTTGCTGCCGGCCCTCGCTCTTACCCCCACACTGCAGCGGCGCGGAGACAAGGGCAGAGTCAATGCGCCGTGCGACGAATGGACGCCTGGCAGACCAACTGGTGTGGGTGAACAACCACAATGATGCTCGTTCAGCTGGGGAGGTGCAGAGGCGCAAGTGTGCACCAAACAAACCGCACTGCCCACCCACACGGAACACATGCTGTCCACATCGACACTTCCTTGCACATGACACGCACCGATGAACCAAGTGTTTCTGAGGGATTTTTATTATAAAATGCATAGGGACCGTATTTGGATTTTAGAAGCTACTTTTTACGCACAGGCGCTTTGACATACATACATTGACAGCCATAATCAGTGATATAATGTGTATATATATATATATATGTAATATAATGTGACAATCAGTCACAGAGCACACCTCAAAACACAGGAAATGCTCTCAGCCATTTCACATTTGCAGATTGCATCAGGTTTCATCTCAATTCTGTATCTGCATGGCTTTGGATAATGGCTGCACTCTTAAGCAAAACATTGAGTTTACCCGAAAGCACCCTGGTCCAATAGTGTTGAACTTCGCAGATCTCTGTCTTGATGGCTATACACAAAAACAAGAGAAGGAAAACCAGATGGGTTACCATGCTTCTTCCTCTAAAGAGAAGCTGTTGAGAAAATGAAAAGGGGAAGGAGAGTCTGAAATTACCTTGGGTGGAGGTTCAGCAAAGGACATCTTGGTAGGGCATGCCCAATCCTTCTGCTGCTCCGCTTGCAATTCCTCTTCCATTCTGTGAACATTACTGCCAACCAAACAGATAAATAAGCATCCAAGCTCACACAAACTCTCGCTGCAGACGCACCGGCTAACAGTACCTCGGCTATCAGTACCTCAGGCTGCACACGAGTTCGGTGAATCGTGGCCTGTCTCTGGGATTGTAGGCCCAGCAGTGGGTCATGAGAGAGTAGAGGGTTGGGGGGCAGAGCTCTGGCTTGGGCAGCCGCACACCCTGCTCCAGTTGGTTGATGACGTCCTTGTTCTCCAACCAGAAGAACGGCTGCTGACCCCAGCTCATGATCTCCCACATGCACACAGCTGCAGAGAGAACCACAATGATGCCATACTGCTGGCCCCAATGCTACATAAAGATTTTTTATAGTTGTTTCTTGATTTCATAGTGTGTACTAAAAGTCTGGAAGTGTTGTAAGGCTATATGAAAGGATAGGATGATCTGAGGATGTTTTAAAGCTAGGGTTTATAAATCACTGAGATCCAGCTTTTGCACGATGTTCTCCCTGAAACCTGATTTGACTAAGCCAGTACCTAGATCCTCAACAATATAATACCATTATAACATGCAGCACTGCATGGTTTTAACTTAAACCACTCACCAAACATCCAGACATCACTAGCCGATGTAAATCGTCTGAAATTGATGGACTCAGGAGCCATCCATTTGATGGGCAATCGACTCACAGAGGCTTCAATGAGAACAGAGAATTGAAAGGGGAGCACTGTAAACTAAAAAAGGTGTTGTCTAAGACAATATGATAAAGACATGTACTTTGCCTGTGTAAAGGTCAGTAATTTTTACTTGCCTTTGTAGTATTCTTCCTCCTCTATGTATCTGGACAAGCCGAAGTCACCCAGCTTCACACAGTCTGGTTTAGCAACCAAAACATTTCTTACAGCAATATCTCTAAAGCCACAAAAACAGAAGCAGCTTTGTGGCAGCCCAAACTCCACTAACATATTCAACCTCCTTAACTGAATTTTCAAGGCTGAAATTATAAAGCATCAACATGAGAGAGGACACAATTCACACTACTCATGTTTTTTATACAAAACAATTAGAACATTAGGACAGATTATATACGTTACATTTATAGAATATTCTTGAGCAACTTACAAGAATGCTTACAATAGTTTACCGAAAGTATACTGTAATGATAGTATACTACAACTAATTAACTAGACCAAACAGGTTGATATTATCATAATGGATTTACTGCACATAGATTCATAGGATGAGTACATGTCTAGATGTCTAAAGACTAAACTATTTACAGAACAAACACATCTCTTCCTGTTACCCTCTCTATCTCTCTAACCCAGTGGAAAAAAAGATTTTTTTTCTTTTTGTATTGTATGTGCGATAACTCAGTAACTATCTTACTAAGAAGAGAAGTTTAAAATAATCCTTTGATAAAAATATTTTTTATTCCAAGTTTACTTAAGATGAAATAATGTGACAGCTAACATCGAAAACTAATATCTCTCACTGTTACTATTCTGTGTAGTTTAAATTCAGAAATATGTTGAGAAGATTTCTAAATGAAAAATTTAATTTGAAGGAATCAACAATGATAATGTATGCACATTTAAATGGCAAATGCCATGCTATAAGACAACTAAAGGAGAGACATGTGATTCAGTGACATTAAATGTTATTCATTTCTGATATCCTAAAGTGGCTTCAAGTGTTCAAGTGAAAAGTGTCACTGACTTTTCAAATGTCAAATGTCCTAGTGAAAATGGTGAACATGGTCATCGTGGATTAAAATGTGGTTATCACAGTGTTTAAAAAAAAAACAAGCAAAATGTCTTTAGAAATTATTGCAGTCAGTAAAAGCTTTAATACAACTCCCTTTAAATAGTATATGTGAGTCATCGGTCCATACCTATGCACCATATTAACACCGTCCAGGTAAGCCAGGGCTTTGCAGATCTGCAGGCTGTACAGGATGAGGGTAACATTGGTCAGTTTGTGCTGGTTCTCAGTCAGGTAATTTCCTAGCTAGAGGAAACACATAGGGGAAAGGTTGGGTTAGGAGTCATGGGGTATGTGAGTCATTGGAAAAATTATTTTCCTTCTGAAGTCTAGCATAGTTGTTACACTATCACATAAGATCTTCAAATAGATATAATCATTTAAAACAATCAACTAACATTTTATTATTAGAAATAATCATTTAAAACAATCAACTAACATTCTATTATTAGAAATAATCATTTAAAAACAATCAACCAACACTATTATTTTCCGTGTCTCACCTCTCCATGCTGGTAAAGTTCCATTACAATCCACACTGGATCTTCTTCGATGATGCCAATGAGTCTTACAATATGAGGATGGTCAAGTTTCTTCATGATCACTGTCACCAAGCACAGTACAACATGCTTTGGCACATAAGACGATTAAGCAACTTTCTTCCGGAGGGCTGAATAGAGAAGGCTTTACCTGCTTCACTCATGAACTTTTCTTTTACATCAGCTGTGCAGTCCTTACATGTCTTCACCGCCACACTTGTCCGTTCGCCCGTCTGTGTTACAACATGTGTTCACTGATTTTCGTATGTCTCGTTCTGCCCTACTCTTAGTATTTAAAAGTGTTTAATGGGAGTGCTCCACTGGTTTGGTGCAGAATTTACACCAAAGATCAGAAACAAATCTAATCATAATAATCATAAATAAATCAGCTGCAATAAAGTTGAATGAATAATAAATAAGTATTTGAATTACTCACCTTGCTTTTGTAAACGCCTTCATGAACTTCGCCAAAGAAACCTTCACCCAGGATACGGCCAAGGACAACATCATCTCGACTAAAGCTGTAACTGCGTGCTATTTAGCAAAATGGATTATAATTTTCTGGCCAAAGAAAAAAAAACCCTCATTGGGGATATGAGTTTTAAAGCATCACTGGTGCTGGTATGATTTCCCAGTGTGGTACATACCTGATTGTGGCTGGTCTGGTATCTCAGCATATATATCTGAGCCTGCACGATTTAAAAATCTAAGTTCACCTTTCTTTGTCAAATACTGAAATACTTACAATTTTCAACAGCAAAATTACTGACATACCTATGCTTGAACTGCAGGAAGAAGTGCTTGGTATACTAGCAATGAAAATATATAAATAATATAAAGAATAATGCCACAAAGGCTTGTTCATTGGAAATTTGTTGTACATAAAATATCTCTGCCTTTAAAATAATGAGTAATACTCACTTGCTAGGAATAGGTGGTAGAGAAATTCTAGCTTCTTTTTCTGGAATATCACATGGCAACACTTGATGTGGTCACAGTAACAAATAATTACAGTAGTACAATCAGTACGAAATTAAAAGCTATGTGTTTCAGTGAGGAGAAGAGGGAAGGATGCAGCACAGATACAAGTGAGAAAATGAACACAAAAACATCAGCTTACTCACCTTTATTCATTTTTACCAACAAAGACGTCTCATTGCCACTCTGCAAACGACAATGACCGTCTATCAGGTCAGCCATGTTCTCTGCAGTTGATAATGATTCTGTGCTGATGGACAAAGGCTGTAGATTGAACATAAATACACTTGGATCATTAAAAGGCTTCATTTAAAACAGAAAATGACCAGCTAACCCTAGGTCACTGAATAACTTCTTGCCATATGCTTTCTTTATGAATAAAAATATTAAATAATAAATATACATTTCATAATATATATTCATGATATACATTTTATTTAAAGTATACAAACATGCAATAATATATGAGATATGTTAAATATTCATACATATTATAAAATATTAATTAAATACATTCAACAAATCTTGTGCTTTGTTTGTATATTATATGCAGTATATGTCTGAACTGTTGTAAGAGGCTTTGGTGCAGTATTTCAATCTGGGAAGAACGGCCACCCAAAATTACAAGTGGATGGAAGATCAAACACAGCAGGCATTTGTTCAGTACTACATGGTTTAAAGTGTGGAGGTTCTTTATGATATTCAATCTTACCTGCACGGCCTCCTTTATGGTCACCTGTAACAGAGCCTTTCCGTCATTCTGAAGGCAGCATCTGATCCTTTGAACCTGTGAGAATGCAGCTAGGCAGATGGGCTGTGGTAAGGGACAGAGTACTAAATTAATGAAGACACTCTGTGAAAACGTATAGAGAGGATTTACTTCAACTCAGAGAAAACTATTAAAAAGTAATATAAATGGCATGAGGCATTGGTGTGTGTGTGTGGGTTTGTGATTGTGTGTGATTAAACAAGACGCTTAGCAAAATTATTAAAAGCATCACGGTTAAAAGGAAAATAAAGGTCAATAAGGGAGAATTTTCTGAGGTGTTAAGACAAATGTCTAGTGCAGAGGTGGTTGTGAGAAATGTATGAACCACAGTTTTTTTTTGTCAAAGTTTAAGGATTACGTTGATTAACACTTACACTTACCGCAGCATTTTTGTCTGTGCGCTGGCAAATGCCTTTGGGCCCAATAACAAGGTCTACAGCCAAACGCCAACCTTGCTGCATATCAAAGACAGCTACAAATCAGGTTCACTACACCTGCTACATGCACTGATATGGGGTGAAATATTGATGTACAAGTAAAAAATTAAAAACATCAACTAATTGTGTAAGTGACTTAATCTAAAATACTGACCATGTTGAAAAATATGGAATGGATTTGATTTCAAGGCCAACATTTGTAAACAAGTTTCTGATTAGGGAGTCCACAACAATCACTAAGACTTCCTTCTCTCAGACCAGATGTTTTAGTAATAGCTATCAGAGTGTAAAGACTGTTTTGTCAAAGTGTTTTAAAAATAAATTGCTCACAGCACTTAGAGAGAAAAACACAATAAAGAGGACTCACCACTAGCTCACAAGGGAAAACCTCCTCATCAAAACTAGAGAAAACTGAAAAAGTCTCAAAGAACTTCATAATGCACTGCTGCTCCTTCAGAGATGAATACTGTTGGAATGTTTGCTGGATCAATTTCCTGAGTTGCTTTGGCTGCCTCCCAGAAAACCAAACCAGGCATTAGTGAGCAAACAATCCAAATGTTAACCCATATTAATAATAAGATAAATTAACATATGTGAACATGGGAAGAAAAAAAAATTACCTTCATACTATTAACCAGTTCAGGTGGAAAGAATAATTCAAGACCCACATCCTTCCTGACAACAAGAACAACATTGAATGTATTTTGTGGTGTCCTTGTGCTGTGTATATTTGTGTATTTAACCACGTGTGAGAATGCCCTATTTGAAGGTCGTGTACAGTCACATGCAGTGACTGAAAAATACATTATGAAGCATCAAATTATTTAAACTCTCACTTACTCCAGCAATTCAAAATTAGACTTTTTCTCCAATCCATTGGCATTCATATCTTTATAAAATCTCCTGTGGGATTACATGAATTTGTAAGATAATTTTTTTAAACAATTGTGAAACACATTTAAAAAAATGTAAAATATTAGTGGTCTAAAGGGAAAAAATCCTAGCATGCACTATGCAGTGGTAAGACATTGCGCAAGCACAGTCACACATTACATCAGCACCTGATCTCCAGGCAGCCCAACTGCAAGGCCATGCCATCACTGACTTTGCTGGCACAGTACTGCATGTAGTCACTGCGGACCTGGGGTGTGTGAATGAAAAAATACAGAAAAACACTTTGCTAATACTTTACACTTGGTCAGTATCCACCCACATAAGCTCTCTTTCAATACTGCCTTGTTCTTAGGTGTTCCACACCAACCTGCTGGTAGAAATAGAGCATGGTGGTTTTGTCTTCTTTTAATTTCTCCAAGAAATCAGTGGGGATGTACCGGATCCTCAGGTCATATCTAAGCATTTTAAGAGACATAATAAACTCAGAATGCCCATCAAATGGCAATTTCAGAGCAAAAGGGAGTTTAGAGCACCTACCTCCACTCTGCCTCCACATGCTGCTGTTCATACTTCTTCTCCATCTCCCCCACTGTCAGGCTAGCGTGGAGCCAGTGCACTTCGTCCGATTTGATGTGTTTCAGCCGTAATCCATAGCAGCCAGGGTACTTGATGTTTGGACCAAGTCGTCCACTATCCAATATGGATTTAATTATGTCCTGCAGAGCAAAATTCTGTTCACATTTCATTTTTATTCAGAATGTTTAATAAACATGAATGTAACACTTTTTCAATTTACTGTTATTGATGGTGATCAATTACAGCTACTAGTAGATAAAAACAAAATGTCAGTTGTTTGGATTAGGTTTACGCAGTCAGAGGGAATAACGCAATGTGGAGCACAGTGGAACTCACCCTGACTTCCCACGAACTTTCACATTTGACCAGTTTAAAGTTCTTGCCCAGGTTGGAGCTGTTGCTGATGAAACAGACTTTGAGAATCTTTACTGCGCTTGATTCCTCGCTTGGCACCTTAGTGTGAGCTCTCAGCTCCTGCTGAGGAACTCCAGATAGTGCCTGCACACTCAGTCTTCTGCTGTGCCCAGACATCTCCACATAGGCTGTCATGACAGAGGCTTCTTCATCTCAACATCAAGCCTGCAGTTTAGGGCACAGCTATAAAGTCACCATTGTCTACAGAACTGCCAAACCACCATATACATGCAACTCCTCTGAGATGTGATGTGAACGTTTTACTGGAAATGGAAGAAGCATTCACAGTTACACAGAGGAAACATAACAACTTCACAGCTTTTGATTAAGGGAGCAGCATTTCTCTACCCACTATGAGGCTGTGTGTATACACATGTAAAAACTGCCTCGCAGACAGAACTCTTGCATTAAAAAATCCTGATCATTACCAACCCCACTGACACAAATCCAGATATTCCAACATGCCAGCACACGAGCAAGCACTTCCCACTTTTACTAAGTGGATGACTCCTCTGTGAGAGTTAGCAGTGGGTACTTACATTTCTTTTCATTAGCATATGACACTGACAGCAGGAAGTGAAATGCACTTCTTTCAGATGGTGCCACTCCTGAATTTGACTTTGGCTGAAAATTCTAGAAGTTCTATAAAACTACAATAAGTATAGTCCTTCAACAGTACATTTACCCAATACATGTACATTTACATAATACATGTACATTCACATACACACAATCTTCCTCTGTGAAAATCTATCAGGAATGTCTGGGATCTGAGTGTTCATGTAGAGTACATAAAAGATGCTCCAGTGATTTGTGACGACAGCACAAAAAAGTAAACTAACTATCTCTCACAACACACACACACCAAGTACGGTTTAGTCAACTAGTATAATAAAATAGCCTACTGTACCATATACAAATATCTCTGAAGGTACTTTCTAGTCTATAATCAGACTAAACAAACCATAAGTAACACCTATCTTCAGAAATATCAAGACTACAGCAATTTCCAGTATAGTATTTTTAAAATTTAAAAAACTCAGCCTTGGTTTCCTGATCGCAATCGCTTTAATGCTGCTATAGTCCCAACATCTAAACAAATTTAGCCTACCATATTACCCACATGTTCAATTTAGAGATACGGTAGTTACTGCATCTCCAAATCCTGTCTTGTGTCGGTGTTAGCGCACTGTAGAAAGATACACATATAAAAGGAGGCTACTCCATTATTTTCCATCTTCATTATAAAGAGATATTCAATATCTCAATATGACTTCCATTCTTGTTTTTAAATTCACAACATGTCTCAGGATTAGACCTTTGCCGAAACGTCTTACTAGTGACCCATATCTTCTACTGATGGTTCGTACGTCATTTGTCTTGTGTCTTTTCAACACGATTCAAATGTCAGAAGTGTTGCCTTTAGTGAGCGACAGCAGTCTGAACATAACCGACAAACCTAAAAGAAAGCCAGACAAGGAGCGCACGAGACCTTGTATCCTGTCGCAAAACTTCCTGTGTAATTACTTGCAGTATATATGCAGGTTGTGTCTCGTTTAAGCAATCAATGGCAATTCTAATTAGCATGAACAATGCGCATAAAAAGCAAATAACCAACCTGTTCAATACTATCTTGTTACCAGATTTCTTCTTCGACTTCTTGGGGGCGGGGGACTCAAATAAACGATTGCTACCCAAAGAGCAGGTTGCTGGCAGCTTCGAAGGTAGCAGATTGCGTAGCCACACCCCGCGGCTGCTTTAAACTTCCTTATTTCTATACTGTGTCTGTGTGTGCAATTGTGCGTAGACGAAAGTGTCCTGCTCATTAATAAACAGTCGCTGAGTGGCGGCGTAGGTTACTGTTATGGTAAGTAGTGTCCAGTTTAACTTGAATATTTAGCACTCCAGCTATATATATTATACTTGATTCTGGATTTGTTGGGCGCTCACACTGGCGCCTTTACCGTGCTTGATTACATGACTTGGTGACAGTGTATGCGAAGATGTGAATCAGAAAGTAGCCTAGTGTCCAAACGTTAATATTTACCAAGAACTAAACTGAGAATCCGCACCAAAATACAAGAACCAATGACAATTAAATTTGAGGGGTTTATACTGTCAATAAATTTGGAGGGATTGGATTATATTTACATCGTTAACTAACTTTGAAGAATCCTGTCTCTCGTGGATGGAGTATGAGAGGTAATTGATAGTCAGAGTTATTCCACGTTATACTTAAAGTACCCAATTGATATGTCATAACTATCTAAAACAGAATTGCCTTACCTTAGTGTTAATGTTAAAATGGTTATGTTACAGTGCCACCGTGGGGGGGTGGTAGCGTACTGCAAATGATTTGAAGGCGATATGACGATCAGATGAGGTTCATAATGATTAGTAATAGTTACTAACATGTATGGCAGAATCTGAGCCACGCTGACCGAGAGGCAAATACAACATTTAGAGAAACCGCAATGCACATAAACAGTCGCTATTTTTGTGAATTTTAGCAGGGGCTGTATCATATGATACTGCACACTAAAACCTAAATGAGACCACTTGTGTTTCTTGACACAGGAAATGCTATTAGAGTGAAGTGTTGCTTCAAGTTCCCCGAACGTTTTTCGCCCCTAATGTCCACGTTAAGCCTTTTCCTGCTGTAATGTAGTCAAAGTACTCATATTGTACTCCACTCATTATGTCTTAAATTACCTTTAAAGATGACAAACATTAAAATTATTGCGATTATTCATTATTGAAATTCACATATTAAAAAACGTTTTCAGTTGACAGGTGCAATTACCATGATCAGATAAAATTTGCAGGATGTGCGATGCTTCCGTTGTAACTCCCTTTAGAGTAATTCACTAGCAAGTTCCTATGGAATGGCTTGAAAGCATGTGTTAATACCCACATTATCCCGGTGCAGAGGCAGTGAAAACAGTACTTCATGATGTGACATGAAGCTAAAAGCCATTTCTCGCTAGGGTTTAGGCTTCAACTATTACCCCTTCATTACCAACTAATTCATCTACCCTCGTGGCACTAAAACTGTCATTAGGGGGAGTAGCAATTACTTTAATCACAATGACAGCATCACCTTTCATTAGTCGTTTGTTATATGGAATATAGGTTCGTTTCATTGTGGTTGATAAAATGTTGCGTTTGACAGAACTGCTAAAACTTTAACAGTTAATAAAATGCTGTTATTTATGTGCACTGAGAACTGGTTGTGTAAAAGATTGTTCTTTAATATGTCTTATAAAACAGCAGTGCTCTCAACCATAGTTTTCTGCCTTTTTGTTATGCAGACTATGTATTTGATGATACTTTGTATATGCCACTCAACTGATCTCTAGCAGGGCTGACAAAAGTACAGTAGTGCTGCTTTGTCCGCAGCTCTCATAATTTTGGGTTTGGAGGTGGGGTTTAAGAAGCACTTGTAGCACATTGACAGGTTGAGAAAATGGTCTGTGGTTGTGCTCAGGAAGCCTCACACCATAGAAAGAAAAAGACTGCATTTCCTGAAGTCCCTTGAACCCCTCTAAGACCGTCAAACAGCAGTCACTATAAAAGAAGATATGCAGAATTCATTACTCAGCAGTAAGTACACTGACCCTCTCTGTTTGGTTAACATTTCAATATGAATTTCAGTCATGGCTTTCCTAAGGTGTGTATATAAACAGCTGTGGTTCATTTAAGAGTCAGCTTTTGTTTTGGTGATGCTTTAGCATATCTTCTGACCTCAGCTGACGAAGGAGAAAGATACGCTCAGAGAGAAGAGGTAAGACTTGTCATTTGTGCTCAGGAACAACCTACAACAATGATGCACTCATTTGTTATTGGTAATGGTTTATAGTAAAACCTTGGCATGATTTATATTTACTAATGTATATGAAGGCACAACACACGAATAGTAAGCATATTATGTTTTTGATAATACTGTGTGCTAATTGTAATTTTATTGCTCACCTCAGTTTAATACTGAAAAGCATTATTCAGTCTTATAGCAAGGTTTAATATTATAATATTTAAAAATGTTATCACGCATGTATGTTTTATTAATTACAACTCTACAGGGTTAAAGGTGATTCACACATTTGAGGGTTTCAAGGTAGAGCTGTATGTATGGCTATTAAAGTTTTTAATCATAGGTTTTTAGTTGCAATCATTGGTTATGAAATTAAAAACCTATCTTAACCTCATGTGCATTGCTTGTTCTCACCTCGTGGGGTGGCTGCTGAGACTAAATATATAAATAAATACAATTCTTTATCACGGCTGTAGAATGTTCATGTTTTACATTTAGAAACAGTACTATTATAGAAAAAGTAGGATTGTGTTCAAAAAGAGATTACTACCCTGCAAATTTAGGAATGCAAAATTGTTTTTGTATTATATAGAGTAAGGGTGGATACTGAAGAAAAATTACATTTTAGGTTCAGCATTGACGGCTTCCAGATTTAGATTAATCCCACTGATAGTTTGTTGCTCCATATTTTTTGAGCTTCCACTGAATTCAACATTTTAGCACATTATCGAGACATCAAGTATTGTATTAGACCTGTCCATTATCCGTTCCTCCTGTCAGTAATGTTATAAATGGAGAATATGGTCAACCAAGCTTTGAAGAAGCCAGTGAAATGTTCTCATCTGCTTCAGGTACTTCATGATATGAGCTAGTACAGACTTGTGAATCATGTGACTTGATCATTAGGACTACAGTTAAGATCTAGTTTAAATTTACTTAAGAGATTGAGGGGAAGCCATGCTGCAGTGATGTGGTTGAAATGCCTAAGGAAATAATAAATGACTTTTCAAAGTATTTATTTCTGGTTTAGGAAAGGTCACATAGTTTGTGGTTTTCTTCTGAACTGAATTCAGAGTGAACCATTACATATTTATTAATTTTAAGTGGATTGTTTCAGCAGTTATTTTTAAAGGTAGTATTTTATATCTGTTGAAGTGAATGAGGTCAACTGTAAATGTCTTATAGTTGTTCCACTAACTGGCTGTACACTATGACATTCACTTAGTCACTCAACAAAGTGAGTTGAGGATGGAAACTCTTGAAACCACAACGACCACATGAGTTTTCTGACACTTACATACTGGATCTGATCATACTTGAGTTGATTGACAGCTCAACTCAATAAGTCACTACTAATGCTTCAAATTAGCTTGTTGACTTTGCCTATACCTAAAGTAGTACTGATTAGCCATTAAACTCCAAAATAACATCTGCCAGTATTGTGCATGCCTGCATGTTTGTGTCACACACACCTACACACACATACACATTGTCTTTTGTTTGGTAAGAAACATGTATCCACAAATTCTTTATTGGCATTTCTTAAAGCCATCTAGATAAAGATCAAACTGTCAGACCACTACTGAAAACAGGTCATGTGACAGGAAATGATAAGATAGTACATATCTGAATTATATACATACTCTAGAGTGTGGGTGAGAGAGGAAGTCTGAGTCATGTTGTGACTTTACTCAAAGCGCTGGAGAGACCAACATAGAATTTGGAAGGCCTAACTTCATTTGTAAATGTAGACAAAACATTTATCTGTTTCCAGAACATTAACCTTTGATATTGGAAAGACAGGAAAGACTATGACATTTATTTTTTTAATAGAAAAGAGTTATTAAGTTTCAGCCAAACAGATGACTTTTTAAAACATTGAGCATGAATTTTTATAATTGGTCGGCAACTTTGAGGTACTCTAAAAATAGAAGCATCAATAGAGAATTATAACATTGTTGACAACTACCTCCTACTTTTTACATTTTCCTCTGTAGCATACAGAGGGAGTCCTGGTTGATATTACACAGATAGAATTTCTCAGTTATAAATAATGTTGAGGACCAGAAGTAAAGGCTTAACAGCTTCGGTATGGTCGAATGAGAACAGATTGCTGTGGCTGTATTTTAACTTCCGGTTTAGGCTCTGTGGTACAATTATGTAAAATGTGAAATTTATCTAGTGTCATCGTTTCATGGTAAAAATAAAGTATCATCCTGTTAACTGCACAATGTAATTGTTATACTGACATGAACATGAATCTTGTATTCTGCTTGAGAAATCTTTGTTTCTTTCCTTAGGAATGACCCACTCATGATGCGGCACGTCAACTGAACTCTGACAACATTCTGCAAAAACATGATTGGAAAATGATAAGCCAAAATCTTAGCTAGTTTCGACCTTTTAAATCCTGGTAGTTCCACAGTTCAATTATATTGAACCCCTATGTATATTAATGCTGGGGTGACAAAATAAGTAAAACACCAGAAACAAAAATTATTTTAATTTCTTCCAATATGACAGAGGACCTATATGAGCATACTCATTTGACTAATGACAGCATTGGAGCCTATCCTTTTCAGAACAATCTAGCTGCTATAACACCTGGTTATGGTATAACCAGCAGACATTCAGTACAACAGTCTCCGGTGTCTCCACATGTTAACCATAACCATTTGTCATCCCCTGCCACACCACAAAACCCATTTTCTCCACTGCTTGACATGCCACATAGTGGAGGATCTTGGGATTATAATCAGTCTGAGAAGTCATCGTCTTCCCTTTGGGGCTCATCAGCTAAGGATGACCTGACTGACCCCACGTGCTCCCATACTGTCTTCCCCTTCAATGTTGTTCCTCACAGTGACTCTGCATCTGAATTCAGTGTCAGTGATTTGCAAAGGCTGGATTCTTTTTCCAAGGCTTTTCCTGTGAAAAACCTGAAATCTGCTTTTGGTAGTGTGGGTGAAAAGAGTTCAGGAGACAGTCAGTTGTCTGAGATACTGCTGTCACCACAGAGTGGAGCACCCGATGGATCGGATCGAGAACCTTTTAGTCCCATGACTATGCAGACACAGCTGTGCCATTATCAGCTCACCTGTCATCCCAGAGACACACAACATATGACTCATAGTTCTTATCCAAACCACCAGCAATATCATTATGGATATCAGCAACACAAACCACAGCTGAGAGAGAGCCACACAGAGCAAGTAAACAAAGAGCCGCTCTGTAAGCTTCAGAGCCAGTATCATCACCTTCAGCAGTATGGGATTCCAATGCACCAAACACAGATGACGCCTTTTTCATCAACCCTGCAAAAGCAAGAACAGCGGGTTCCGTTCATTCAGCACACCTCATTGGATGCACAGGATACCCAGGGGTCCATTGGATCACCAACCTACTGCTACCCCGACAACTGTAAAGCACACGAACAGCCAGCTTTCCAGGCTGGCCAAGGGCTGCCACCACCCTCCCCCCACTTTCAAGAGTCACTGCATGTTTCTCAACAGAGTATATACCAACTCCAGCAGCCTCAGGAACAAGCACAGTCATTTTCTCTGAAGCAAAATACCTCTTTTGGAAAAAATCATTTGTCATCAATTGACACTATGCCAGGATTTTCTAGTCCAAAAGACGAGGTATATGTTGGTTTAAACTACCCCTACAGAAGGGCCAGTCTCTGCAGTTCCCATTATCAACATGTGGGTTCAGGGGTCGGTCAAGAGGCTTCACTAACTACCCTGAGGGGAGTCCATCACCTTAACTCACACAGACCACAGTCGACACAGGTAGTTCATCAAAGCATTTTTCAGCCATTATTTTGGTTCTGCTCAGAAAGAAAATCATTACTAACTTCCCTCTTTCCTTAAGATGCCATCTGGTAGCCAAGATGACCAGATTTCTTCACTCTATAGGTTAGACTTACACTTTACTAAGATACATATGAATTTACATGTTTTTTTCAACAGATTTTTCTTAATAATCAGTTTCAAATTTTGCTTGTTTGCTTGTTTTGGTTGTGTTTGATGCTAGGCCACAAACAGAGGTACAAAAGGTACAAGGGTCCAGCGCCAAGCTCAAGTGCCTCATTTGCCAAAGGGAGTTTAAAAGCTTGCCTGCCCTTAATGGTCACATGCGCTCCCATGGGGGATTCAGAACCCTTCCCTCGGCATTCAAAACAGTAAGATAAATTATATTTTATTTCTCTTTAGATCAAGACATAAGTAATGTTTGGACAAAGCAAACTGTTTATTTACAACAGCATTTTAAAGGTACTTTAAATATACAAGGGCCACAGCTATGTACAGGCCAACATAACAGTGCATTTGGAAATTGTGTGGTGAGCATGGGAGCAATGCTTCACTTCCCTTATGAAAAAACCACACCTCATAAAAGTTCTCCTCCATGGGAAAAAATGCTATTTAGAAAATGCAATTACTGTTTCACAGTAATAAATTAAATAACTTCAAAACAGTTCTACCTGGAGCACTTTCACAGTGTACAGTTCAAAAATGTTCTATTAATTTCAGCCTGACACTTATTTTGTCTGGTATATATTCTCAAATTTCTTTAATCTTGGGTTGCCTTACAGAGTGATGGACAGGTTCAGCTCTCCAGAGAAGCAGCCCATATCGAGCCCATAGTGTTACCCGTGTCTGTACCAGTAAAGGAAGAGCACGAACTTATCCCCAAACTCCACAATTATCTTAATTCCCAACCGAGACTCAGTGACCTTAATGCCCAAGCAGAGCTTTCACAAAAGGACCAGTCACCACACGTGAGTTTCACTGCACCTTGTTTCCCTATGAAACCATTAAACACCCTTTCAAATCTTCTCAGTATTTGACTCAGTAGAGTACTCCTGGGGTCAAAAAAAGTGCCCTCTTAAAGATAAAGAAAAAAACTGTTCACTCCATGAAATTCTACACGCACTTCCATCTTAGACGAAGGGTGCCACAGATTTTTTGTCAAGGCGTGAGAAAAAGAGGCCGCGGCAACGCCTGACGCCGCTTGTGATTTCCCCATGCACCGTGGGCCTGGGCTCCAGAGGGCCTGTGCTGTTCCATAGCCGGTTGCATTCCTCGGGCAGCCATGGAGACGATGCTCCCTACACCCCACCGCCGATGCTCAACCCCAAACGGCCTGGCTCAGGCTTGTTCAGCAACTTTAAGGCAGGCCACCACTGCAGCGGAGCACCGACTGTTGCACGTGTGCACCTATGCAAGGACAGTAGGTGTTCAGCTCAATGTTTACCATTCGGGGCATATTTTTATATTGTTATTTTAGAAACAATTAATGTACATGTACAGAAATATAAATGTAGGTGTCTGCATAATATATAGCTATAGGCTTTTCTTATAATTATATAAATTATATGGTTTAAAAGAGAGAAATTAATATATATATATTTAAAAAAAGATATATTAAGGAAACCTGCAAATAAGGAAACAATGTATATCTGAAGACAAGGGGTGTACAAATATGTATATCATGTTTATATTTAATTCACAGGTGATGTAAATGGTGGTACAGTAACATTACGTCCAGAGGATAAATCAAGGGGCAAGAAACCGTAAGGAATAATAAGTAGTAGTAGTAATAATAATAACAAAAATATTATTTGACTAATGAGAAGACTGGCAATAAATATATTTAAAACTATGATTATGCTCTATTCTGTGCTTTTCTGTTTTGTAGCCGGATCAATATTGGGATAGATTTTCAAGCAGAGATCCCAGCTATTCACAATAGCTCAAAACCAACAGAAGATATCCATAATGCTAATCTTTTGTGGAAACCCTGCCATTTGGAAATGCTTGAGAAGCAGCAAAGAGGTAAAATATGTTCAAACACTAGTTTAGATCTGCCAGCAGTGGTCAACTATTCTTTTCATGGTAAAAATAAAACTATAAAAACAAGTGTTCTAACGGTTTAAACTTTTGTGTGATTTAAGTGGATGATCTCCTGAAAATGGCATGCTCCAGTGTGCTCCCAGGTGGAGGGACAAACACAGAATATGCCATACATTGTCTTTTTGAGTGTAGAGGAGATGTTATGGTAAGCATATCTAATTATAATTACACACAAATGAAATACAAGTTTTTGTGTGTGTGTTTTTAATGTTGTCTTTGAATCTTTCCAGGTAACCCTTGAACGACTACTCTCACTGAAGACAATAAAATGCCTGTCCAGTCTTCAAACAGATTACCATTACGCAGGTATGTTATTGCCATGGTGTCATTTGAAAAATGTGAATCTCCATTGTGGCTGAGCTGTACTTGGTTGGGTCAGATTACATGATCATTCTTTTTTACCCCTTACCCCAACCCACCTAGGATCAGATAAATGGACTCTTCAAGAAAAAAGGCAACTCAACAAGGCTCTAATAATTTACAACAAGGATTTCCACCTGATTCAAAAGATGGTAATTACTCCATGATAAACATTCAATGAAATAGCTCACATTTATCACCATATCTATTTTTAGACAGAGTACGCGAATATTAACAGTGTACATTGATACTAGGTGAAGACGAAGTCAGTGGCTCAGTGTGTTGAGTATTACTACACATGGAAAGAGAGGCTTCGGCTGGGCAGGAGGCTCAGCACAGGTCCTGTGACGCCAGGCCAAGAGAAGGAGGTGAGATGTGGATATTGTCCCCAATATGGTATAGTCCACTGCTTTAACTTAAAGGAATAGCTCAGGAAAAATCACATTCATTTATGGAAAATATTTAGGACTAAATAGCTTCTAGTCCTTGGTAGTTATACTAGCATCATAGCTCCAATGGAAAACTAATACAGGAAATGTAGTATAACAGACTGATTAATTACATTTAATACGTGGATAATGATGTAAATCTGATTTTTCATGCAGCCACTGCAATGCTTTGTCACAGATTCTTTCTTAGTATATTATACATTTTCTGTATGTACTTTTTGATTGATTGAAAAAAACTAAATGCCATCTAGTGTAAGAAATTATTACTTCACAGTTTTAATTCTACAGTTATTGTATGGTATTCTTTATATTTATCTTATTTAGTCCCTACTGTGGATTATTAAGTAACTACACTGAAACTACTATAAAACGTAATGCCTTGAGCACTATGATTTAAAAATGAAATCTCTGAAAAAATAACAATACACTGTAAAATTATGTTTCTGTTTTTAGACTATTTATGCAATTGTTTGAATAAAACATTTTTGTTTTATTCTAAACTACTAACAACATTTCTCCCATATTCCAAATACAAATATTGTCAGGACATTTATGTAGTATGTTCAGATCTCCATCAATCAATATTTTCAGAAATCAATATTTTGTGGAATTACCCTGATTTTCAATTGCAAAGGCTTGGCATGCTGTCCACTAGACCTTCATGTTGCTTGTTAAATAAGATTTGGTTCAGGTGATCGCCTACTCAGTACCTAATTAAGTAGAGGCTACATAATACAAACATGTAATGACACATTGTAAGGTTAATTAGGATAACAATTACAAACTAAAACTTTTTGGAATCTATTAAATCATGGAGGACCTATGTGCAAACACCTTCCTTTGAGGTTTTAGAAACATTAGTTGAGGAATTGCTACTTTTTCAATTTATAAGGAAACTCTCTAATTGTCATATGTCATCTTGTCTCTTAAATCAGCATGATTTGGAGGAAGGCAGCAATGGAAAAGCTGTGCAAGAGGCCAATAACCAAATCAGGGGCCCGGATATCTTTGATCTCCCTGGCGACGCTGGTGCTGTGATTGTTGGTGTAGTACCCAGTACTGGGCCTCCTGTGAGTTCTTGAAAACTGCATTAAGTATAGAAATTGTAGAAGTAAAGTATAAAAGGAAACAATCATGATGTTTCCAGACAGAGAAACTCAAACCACATTGTTGACACTACTATCCTGGGACTTCAATTACTTGGAAAGCCAGCTTACTGTTATTTTATATCAATATGTAATGTAATGCATGCATGTTTTTCCCCTCCAAATTACAAATCAGATGTTTAATGGAGATGAGTGGAACCAAAGTAGTATGGGAGGCCTCCAGCCTTCTCCAGCTGAACATAACAGACACAAATCGGCTCAGCAGTTTGCTGCAGGCTCTGTAAAAAGCTCTCCTTCCAACAGTACTACCAGTGGAGACACTGACTCTTTCCCCTGCACTGAATGTGGAAAGTAAGACAATCAAGCAACAATGGAAAAACCTCTCAGTTCAGTGTGTGTACAGTACACACACACACACACACACACACACACATATATAATAGATCTATTTTTGTTAAAATAATCTATTTTTGTTATTATCTAACTATGTATCAAGTTGACTTAGACACATGTATCTCTTGACCTTATTTTTTCCAGGGTGTTTTTTAAGGTGAAAAGTCGCAATGCCCACATGAAGACTCATCGTCAACAAGACGACTCACATGTTTGGCAGCTTCTCAGGTTTCCTGAACAGGAAATGCAAACTGTGACACCTGGTAGCCCTTCTGTTATATCACATCTTCTACCCAGAACTTCTCACTCATAATTCTGTAGCAGTGATGATGACACAATACTTATAAATGATGCATAAACATTGCAACAAATAGTCTGCTTCATGAAGGCCTGAATGATTTGGTGAACTAACCTACACTGGAATTTAATGAAAATGAAATGTTTGTGGTATTTTGCATGAAACGCCTAAGTCCACATAAATAATAACGTGGGTTAAGAAAAGCGTTAAAGAATTGTACATTACAGAACTATATGGCCTACAGTTTCCTGCTGTAAAATATACTTACCACACTTATCTGACTAATGACTTAGCACTCAGGATCCTTGGGGCTCAGAACCACAAGGGGACATTAATCTTGCATTGTTTTTTTATTTGTTTGTGACTTCACTATCATATTAAAATGACTCCATTATCTACTCTTCTCACATGCTGTTTGTGAACTTTTCTTTGTCATTGCTTTTGCCAATTCCACTGACTCTGATGTGAACCAATAGAAATGGGTGGCAAGTTGTCCATGTGCTGTGTGAGAGGTTCATAAATGTAGACTAGGCTATGTACAGAGTGTTTGTGTGTGTGTGTGTAGCAACTTTAGGGTCCCCACATGACTTCTGTCTCATTATCCTCTGTCGTGGAAATTTCTGAAAATCAATTGAGGACTCAGACGTGGTTAAATGAATTAAATGAGTAATTTATTAAAAGGCATAAAATATGAAATAAATAAAGGTAAATAAATAAAGTAGCAAAGCAAAGTGAGAGTCTCGTCTAGTACGAAGTTCTCATAACTAAGAGAGGGGCGCTCCCTCCTTAAGTACATTACAAGAACACAACATCAGCAATTCCGGCAGACAGGTTGCCTTGAAAACAGCACGCACGCCGAACAGGCGCCTAGTAGCCTGTTTTGTCTACTTGTGTATATCTCCAGATATGGGGCTTCCTTTAGGTTCCGACGGAAGAAACTGATGTCTCAGTTATACATGGAGACAGCTGAAGGCCCGACTGGGCAGACTACTGTCAAACGGTTGACATAGGGCTTTTGCCCTTTTCATCCTGTCCATATACACACATGTGACCTAAACATAAGACTCATGGTTACACTGAATCACACTTACTAACAGATTATGGTCCTTCTGCTAGTCAGAATGACTTATACTAAATCATACAGTTCATGATGATCTGAAATAATATAATGACATGATTAAGATGACATTATCATAATTTCTCTCACACCTCTAATCCATCCCTCCCTTTATTTCTTTATGCCACTTCTGGCACAATTTATGTAAACTTCCACTTTCCATTAAAACTAAATAACAGTATGTTATAATTCTCATAGTAATTTTGTTTCCCAAAGAGCTATTGTAGATAAAATACACCAATGAAGAATAGATTAAGCAACAAATGACTACAATCTGGCATTAGGATACTCAAATTACTTTTATCTATCTTTGTCATACCGGCTTATCTGGGTTTTGTGAACAGATATTTTGAAAAATACTTTATAAATAGATTTTCAATTCATTGGTACATTCCAGCCTGTTGTGTAATTCCTTCCAAATCTCACAGACAATGAAAACCAAATCCAAAAATCCATAATCAGAGTCAGCATGCAAAATTCGTAATGAACCAGTAAAAGTACTGAGGGATGTTTGAGGACTAGCAAAGTTTAATTGCAGTATAACTGCCTGTTTTCTGTGCACATGACAATAAAACTCGTGAATCTGAATCTTAAGGAGGGGTGATGTCATCAGGACTGAGAAATTTCATGCTAGTGTTAAAAGATAGGAGACTTCTTAATGTTAATGAAAGTAAGTAGACTGTAAATGCTATCTAGCTAACTCCAAAAGCGTCCCACAAGAAAAAACAAAAGCATGCCAACTGGCTAAAATGAGTTCCACCAAACATGGTTTACCTTTACTACCTGCCACAAACCTTGATAGACACAAAGGTCAGCAACAAGCACTTCCTGTGTGTTGTGCCTACTCTTTCCATCTGATTCGCCGTTTGTAAATTGGTTTCAGTAGGCTACTGGTAAAAGTGTTACACATCTTGCACATTTGTTTGTTTGCACGTTTGTAATTTTGTTTCCTAAAATGTAAATTTGTCTTGCTGTTCTCGGCCACCGTAACATGAAGAATCACTGTAGTTATACAGGTAAATTATGAATATGGCTATCCTAACTTTAGGATATTTGTTGTTTTATTTTATTTGTCTTATCTAACTAATGTAACATTACCATAGTGTCCTTTCCAGAATGCAGGTTGTTGTTGATTAGCTTGGATTTCAAACTCAAGTAAAGGTTTTTCTATTATATCACATAATGCATTTCATATTCTTCAGATTTTCACTACATTTTCTTTCAAAGTGTACTCATAGTACTTTTGTTACCCTAAAAAGAACAAAGAGCTATTGTAAAATACACCCATGAAGAACATATTAAGTATAGGCTAACAAATGACTACAAACTGGCATTAGGATACTCAAACTACTCTTATTTAGCCTTGTCACACATAGCCGTTTTTTGTGAATAAATGTTTAAAATTCTTTATAAATAGATTTTCAAGTCATTGGTACATTCCAGCCTGTTGTTGAATTCCTTCCAAATCTCACAGACAATGAAAATGTATACTATAGATATTTCTCAGGGGTAAAAACAATAAAGTATTGTCAGAAGTGGGATTCGAACCCACGCCTCCAGAGGAGACTGCGACCTGAACGCAGCGCCTTAGACCGCTCGGCCATCCTGACATACTGCTGCAGAATAATGCAACCTGCTGAAGTCCATGTGAGATGTTTAAACCAGTAGACCTTCGTAAGCTTGCTTCTCTGATTCTCTTGTATGGCTTACTTGCTAGCTAGCTTGCAATGTAGCTGATTAATGTTGCCAGCTCCCTACCTAGCTTGCTAATATTTTTAGTTACATGCTAACTGGCTAGGCTACCAAGTATTGTTGCTGGCTACACGTGTGGGTGCTCAGTCGCATAAAGGTTTACTCTTAAATGCAAAATTAAAAAAATTAAACATGTAAATAGATATAAACAGACTGACAGACTTGTCTACAAGAACTAGATTTGGTAAGTTACTTCTACAATCTGTAATATAGCTTCAAGCTAGCTAACTTAAATGGACTGCAGTGAATAAGGCGAATCTACAAATAGCTAGCCAGTTAGCTAGTTGGGAAGCAGGAATGCAGTAATTACCCTACAGTCTAACTTAAACATTTTCACGTACAGCAAACAACTAGCAGATTTTACCAGATAGAGACATATTTGTCTTGTTACGTCTATTCAAGTACATTATGAGATTATGCTTTATCTAGACAGATGGTTAGCTAGCTAGTAAAGTAGGTAGCTAATAGTCACTTTAGCCAAATTCCAAAGCCATAACTAAATTAAAATGAGTGAGAACAATAGAAAGGCACTGGCAATAGTTAATTTCTGTAATGAGCACATAGTAACCTAGTAAAGGGAGCAACATTTAGTGTAACTGTTATATAAATTGGTAAAATATGTCACATGCTGATATTATTACTCCATCATGCAGTAGGGTCTGCAGTTTGAATGTCCAGTCTTGCAGTGACTGACAATGTCTTAACTTTAGTTTGTCTGCTGTATTGGTTCTATCTTACACTTTTTGCATCACTGAGTTACACAATGCGTGTTGTACTAGTGAGACTAGTGAATATGTTTTTAGATTAGACAAAATACTGGCATAATGCTAGTAAAGTTAATTAATAAACAGAGTGAATGTTCAGTAATATTCATATTGGTTTACAGCTCAGTGAAGAACTGACAACAATGGCATCAGGTCTTCCTCCTAACTTCTCTTGGGTTGAACCTCAGAAATTAGCTGCTTTGGCAATGCCACGAATGCCAGCCCACTATCAATACCTACTGAGTAATGGTATTAAACACTTGGTCTGTTTGTCTGAGCGAAAGCCCCCTTACCATGACACTTGTCCAGAGCTCACTCTGCATCACATCAGAATACATGACTTCTGTGCTCCAACCTTTGATCAAATCAAACGCTTCTTGGCCATTGTTGAGGAGGCCAATTTAAAAGGACAGGTAAATCCCCTGGCAAGACACACCATAAAACATTGTTTGTATCATAGTCAAGTGCATATTACCTAGTTTTAAAACTGTGATCTTGTTTGCATTAGGGTGTTGCAGTGCATTGTTTACTCGGCTTTGGAAGAACTGGGACAATGCTGGCCTGCTACTTGGTGAAGACCAGAAAAATCAGTGGGATTGAAGCCATTAATGAAATTAGGAGGATACGACGCGGTTCTATTGAAACTCAAGAACAGGAGCAAATTGTGGTGCAGTTTTACCAGCAAAATAAATACTGAAACTGAAAGCACTTAATAAAGTTCAACTACACTTTTGTTTTTCTTTATTTTTTTTACTGAAACATGTGAGATATCAAATTGACACACACTCAAATCAGTAAAGTAAAATGACTGTCTTGGCCTTATTAAGCCTTATTATAGCCTACATATTTTTATAAATGATTTTCACCTGTAAATATATACTAAATATTTTCACAGGTAAATTGTAAACAGGCTACCTCAAAGTTCATTTTACACTAGAAGCGCTGCCACAAGAGTGGTATGTCACAGACCTTCCCTGTACTATTCCATATTTTTGCTTGCTGCGACCATAATCACGATAAGCATGAAACAATGCTTATTGTTCAGAAGCATATATCAAAGGTAGCCTAACTGACAGCAGGTTGGTCATTGTCAAATGTCAATGCTCAGGTTTTACTTCTAGTGCTAATAGTGGCTAGATGTATACTAATACAGGATGAAATAGGATGGGCCTGGGCATTTTCAATTTGGAGTGATTGTGTTGGGCTAGACTAGAAAAAAAAAGTCCAGGGCTGAATTTAGTTCCCAGTCCAGCCCTGACTCTTACATAGCCATAGCATGTAAACTAATGTGTCTTCTCTAAAAAGCTATAATCTCCACAGTGAATGCAAATATATTAAGTAACATTGTATAAATAAAGTTTATTATAACCTTTTAGAATTATGATACATTGATTAATCATCATCCTTTGTTAACAGAACACCATGAATGTAGCAATGTTGTTTATCTTTGAATACAGTTTGACAAAAACACTTGGCAGATTAAAATTTGATTATATCTAATGCAGAATTACTTTTAGGGTAATTTGTGGTAAGGGATACCTCATATTAATAAACCCTATTATAACTATAGGAAATTATGCCATGGTAAGCTTCTGCACATCCTTACATTTAGGTTTTACAGGTGTGTAAATGCTATAAAAGGCAAGAGAGGCATTCTGTTTCTGTTATTTTGACATTCACACAGCTTGTGTCAGTTTGGGATCTGCACTGCCTTGGGCTAACAAGATCTAAAATACTGAATGACAGTACAACATAGAATAATTAATTAACTGCTGTCTACAGGTTTGTATTAGAAATGTACCGTCAGGGCTGGCTCCAGGGTCGCTCCACCCCTGCGGCCACTCGGGGGAGCCCACGAGTCAGATCCCGCAATCAGCAGTGATGACCTGCAGCTGTCTGTTCCCCTACTTAGGAGAGGCAGTTGCAGCTCGTCGCTGCTGTGTTGTTTGTAGCCTTGCTATGACTACGCAGTCAGTTTCTGTCTGTGGGTTGGTATCGTGTGGCGTCCAACTGTACTCAAGTCGGCATTGTTTTGCCTATGGTGTCTCATCACCACAGTATCTCCCGTCACCTGTTTCTCCGTTGGGAGAAGTTTCGCTGTCCCTACACCTTCGAGTGGTTTCACTCCTGCGCCTTCTTGGCCATCCTCAAGATTTCCGTTGATGTTTTTTTTTCTCTGCCTTTTTTTGGTTGAGTTGGGAAGTGTTTTTCAGTCACTTACCGCGACAGTCGGTTAGCCAGCTACTTCCCCTGGCGTCTTCAGTTTTGTTGTTGAAGTTATTTGTTTCTCACGTTGAGTTTTCTGCGAGTTTGTTGTTCTCTCTGGATTTTTCCCCGCACGTTATTTATGGCGGCGTTTTATTTTCGCTCTTTTCCCGCAGTTGTTTTGCGTGGTTATGCTCTTTGGTTCGCATATTAAAAGAAAAACCTCACGGTGAAGCCCGTTGCCAGGATTCCCCGTGTTGCATGCAGAATATTCAACCATTTTTACTTCTAGCTGGTATATAGTATTTGTGTATGCATTTTTAATATATTACAAAAGCGGGTCAGTTTTGCAAAGTGAAATATTGTCATGATGGGTAGTAGCTGGGGGAAAAAATCTTATCTTGATTTCCATTATGCCAACACTTTTGGAAGTGCTAGTCAAAGGTGGTCCTAAACAGATGCTCAGTCCCTGCAATGGTGTGCTGCTCCACAGCAGGTTCTCATCCAGATACTTCAGCAGAAGTTCCTCAGTCTCCCATTTCTATGCATTTAGAGAAAGTTCAGCGCTGTTCACCACATGCATTGCTGTGTTTGACATGTCAGGGGCGGCGTATGACTTGGCCACAGGCAGTAGCCTATTGATTCAAAGTATCATCACCATCTGCCAAATGCTATTTGTATTTGACAAAAGGACAAACACTTCCATGCAGTAGAAAATTAAATGCAGTAGACTATAACAGCTGAGATGCTTCATTATACCTTAAGTATACTGAAGATGTTTTGACAGGGTGCAAGTCATTTATATAAAATAATGGTCTAAGCCTCACTCTGCCTGCTCAGTGCTTGCTACCTTGCTTATGTGCTTTGCACCTTGCAAGTTTTTTTTTTATATAGTACTTTTTTATAATTTCTTGTATCATTAACACTTATGTGGCATCATATAGAACTATTTCATTATTAGGGACATTTTAGCATTACTTTTGGTATAAAAAGACTTTCATTCAGTACATTATCATTTTATACATAATCTGAAAAATAGTCCTAGACCCAAGAGAAAAGCAGTAAGGCCTACTGGGCATGCAGTCATACAGAGCATGAGAAGAGACAGACCAAAACCTCATGCTCGTAGTCTGAATAGCAAACAGAAGTATATATACCCATAATGAAAATGTGCAAATTATTTGTGAGATGTTCATGTTTCAACTTAAATTGAGAAGTGGTTTCAGTGCACTCAAAATTAGAGGACACAGCTGATTTAAGAGTGCCCCGTCTATTTCCCTCCGCCATTTGCTTTTGACCCTCATGCAGCCACAGCGTTCCGCTGTGTTCCAAAAAGTACTGTGGAGAATTTTCCCAAAATAGAAAAAAAACATTTATTAAAAATAATATTTAGACTTCAGGTCGAGCAGACAGCAAACCATAAACTCATTAAGTAGGGATGATCCAGGTCCCTCCTACCTAACCAATGAAACTACAAAACAACAGATGAAAACAAACAAACAAACAAAAACATGGTGCCAGGCCATCAAAAATGTATCACCAAAACAGTACCACATGTTCCTTCTCAAAGATGGAAGCAGAGAGTAGGCCATGCTGGAGAGGTTTCAGAGAGGAGCAAGAAAACAAACTTAAAGGTCAAGGCCTCCATTCTGTCCCATAATCAGGAGCAAGTCATCAATTTGCTAATTTGCAATTTGCTTCCAACTGCTTAGATAAAGAGACAGAAGAAAAGGCAAAGAGAGCCATGGCAACTAACACTGCCAATTGCAGAATAAGTGATACAATGTTCCTCTGCCATGTAGGGTGATTTGAGTGCTTTTCAGAGGTTGACTATAGGGAAGCATTTACATTGGGCTTTTTGTAGGGGTTTTGAGGATGTGGCTATAGCAGATCATTTACATTGTATTTATTGGATTTTAAAATATGGTTATTGGTTAACTTTTTGATAATGGACAAGTTGTGGGCAGCCCTTGCTGAAAGAGTATGACTGATTTTTAAGGTTACTTTTATTTTTGGAGGGCCTATATATTTTTAAGAGGTCATATAGTGAAGTCCACCTTTAAGTCAAATGAGAGAGGAGATACAGGAATAGGCTTGTGTAAAGTGTCTTAGGTCCAGTATCTCTTAAAAAGTCCTGTGGAATGCCTTGTAAAATCATGAGTCACTCCTTCTCAGGTAAAAGGACATGCAAATGAAGGTCTAGCTCCCCCTCTGCTCTGATGACCATCCATTCTTTTATTTTCAGTATCTTTAGTTCTGGCTGCACTCTCAATCAGATTTTGGAATGGCAAAAAAAGCATCCATACCTTCATGACGAAGTCACATGGCTATGAAAAAATTTGTTTTTTACTTAGATTTGAAATCCAAGGTTGCTTGGGGATGTAGTAATATTTAGTCATAATGCCCATATTTGCAATCATTTTAGGTTGAAGCAAATAACGTGTTTTCTAAGCATGTTTCATGGTATAGCTCTTCACAGTAAGGAGAGTTGTTGCTTTGGGAAAGTCAACAAAAAAAATACTTAACATCTTTCTCAAATGGAGAAAATAATGCTGGTGGATAGCTCTTAAGGTCAGACAAAAGATGACATGAAAGGTATCTACAGAGACGTCAGTAATCCATGCTGGGGCTTTCTAAAAGATATAAATGTATCATATTTGAAAGTCATCTGAATTAGCTGAGCCAGACCACTGTTATTTTATAGTTTACTGTATAATGTAAATCTAGGCCTAAAAGAAAAAATACCGTACAAACAATGATAATCTCTCTATTTTAAGTTGTCTAAATCAAGAACCTCGTTAAAGGTTCTGTCTCTGATTTATGGTAGGTCCAGGAAATGAGAAATACAACAAATAAAATAGTCACAAACTGTGCCAAATTAATAGTCAAGACTTCTACTACTACTAGACAATTACAATATTCACTCCCATGTTCTAATGCAAAAAAGGTAAAACTAAAAATAGAAATGTAAGTAATATTGGATAGTGTGACAAGTGTAATTAACATGAAGGTCATTCTATAAAGACAATTACTGCATTATGATCATTTTTAACTGTAACGAAGGGTAAATGGAGGTGGGACACAAGCACAAATCTTTAAGATGTTTAGTGAGAGGACAAAGACAAAAATGTCCATCGTATACAAACTAAACAATATGGAAAGTAATAATAAATAACACCTAAAAGAAAACCCTGACACATGAATCAACATAGACGTAGAATCTAAACAGCTTTTACATCTAAGTATAATCACTAGAAGTTCTACACAAGTACTTACGAACAATGACCAACAAACAGAAGACCAAACATAGGGTTCAAATACAAGACTAACAAGGGGACTAAACTAGAAACAGGTGACAATGATTACAAGGCGTGTGGTTACAAATTGACAAGGGCGTGGCAGGAAAACACATGGAAAACCAAAAGGAGGTGACAGATAGACAGAGGAGGGGCTAAACAGAACACGACAACAAGACTGACAGGTGGGAGAGGAGCTATACATGACCTAAAGTAAGTGGAAAGTGCCAAACAGAATTTGGTGCCTTTTTTCAAATAGGAACCTCAGAACAGAATAGTGTTTACATGTTTACAAAAGTTTACATGTACAACATGGTGTACCTCAGGTTGCTATCTCAGGTATGTTCAGATACTATAATATGCAAAAATGTGCCAGACCACATCATATGCAAACCTTTATCCAAAAACTGAGCCATTTTTTTCTCATTAGTCCTCTAAGATATAATTGTCTGAGTCAAAGCATTTCAGCATCTTGTGGATTCTTGGCTTTCACCTAATCTAATGCTAGACATGTTGAACAGACTATTAACACTGGCAAACTGCTGCTGTGAAAGTTCAGAGGTCATAAGCTGCATGTGAGTTGAAACTGCTGAAATAAACCTATAAGAAAATAAAATGATACCAATCACTTTATTTTTGTAACCATACCAACTTGGGCAATGTGTTTATTGGTTCAGGTGAGGACAGCTTATTTAACATGTGTAAAACATTTGAACTCATGACTAACGGTATAACAATTCTCACTGACATACAACATGTTTAGTCAACTGTCTCCATTTCTTTGTCTCTTATTACTTGATTTTCATCAGACCATGTTTCTTTAGAGGGGCTGGTCTCTTCATCATGGTGCAACACAGTAGGTACTCGGTGCTCTTGTGTAGAGTCTGTGCTGTCAGAGTGTTCTGAAACCCCACTATCCTCCGCATAGGAAACGGGCTGATCAGGAACACTGGAGATTGGAAAAGATGCTGCTAATTCTTGAAGCACTGCCTTTTCTGCCTTCAGATTAGCAAGCTCTTTAGTAAGAGGCACTGTAGCAGTGGGTTTGTTCCCGACTCCTGCAGGGATCTCTGATTGCTGATAGATTGCTTTGGTTTCTTCTGCTATCTTCTCTTTGGTCACTGTGTTCTCTGCTACTCCAGTCAGCTGGGTCTCCTGAAGCTTCTGGTAGAAGCTCTTCCTCTCGTCCTGTAGTGCCCTGCAGAGCTTCTCCAGTTTTTGGTTCTTCAGAGTGAAGAGCTCAATCTCTTTCTCCTTCACGGTTTTCTGAAAACAAGAAGGAAAGTAGTGGAGAAGGTGAATACAATCTACAATCTTTTCCCAGCATGATTTGTTATTGTAGAACATTGTGAAATTATCTAAATATCTTTATCTCTTTAATGAAAAGTAAATATGAGAAAAATAAACCTGATAAAGAAATGCACATCCCTCTGATCATTTCAGTGATGCTGGAAAATTCTGCAGAGTAGTACAAGTATTTTATAGTAGGCATCTAGTATCAAATGTGCTGCTTACTTCTGCAACCATTTCCACCAGAGCTTTATTGCAGCCTTCAAAGTGTGATTTCCAGGTGTTGGCTTCCTTCTCTAGCTTTTTCATTTTCTTCGTCATCTACAGATATAAACACATTGTCATGGTACAGCCCCTGACCCCTCCTTTCAGGCGTGAGTGTGTGTGGCCTTCGTCCATTTATGGTCCATATATGTATTTCATTTGGGTGTGGTTCTGCGTGTGTGTTCATCCGTCGCACCTGTTACATGTCTCGTTATTGTTATGTATTGCACTTGTTCCTTGTGTATATTAAGGTACTTAATATGTGTCGATGTTGTGCTTGTCGCTCATCTTTGTCAGAGTTCACTTTGTATATGTTCTTTGTCTGTGCTTGTGCTAAACGCGCTACCACTTATTGTCTATGAAGTCTGCTTAAATGATCTCCTCTTGCCATCTTGCCTTCCCCTCGCGTGACACACATGGTCTAAACAATTTTAAAGCAAGTGAGGTGATAGGCTACACAGGAAGAAGGTGGGCCAAGTTTGTGTAAACTGACCAGAATTATTAAGAGTCACCCACTTTTTCTATGTCTTGTCTGAAGGTGGCATAAACTCCATTGCTCTTGGACACAGCTCCTTGGAATTCATCAAACTTCTCAGAATACAGAGTAAGCTGTAAGCAAAGTTATGTAGTGTTAACCTCAAAACAGCAATGCAAAAACACAGCTGGAAAAACATAATAGTTCTATTTTACCTGGGTCTTCATGTCATTCTCTTGCTCTTTTAGTAGAGTGACCTGCAGTTTAGCCTCAGCTGCTTGCTTCAGTAACTGTACATGAACAAACAAGAGAATAGGTCTGTGTTAGAATAATAGATAGAACAGTTACATGATAGATGAAGTGAATTTGCAGGTACATCTGAGGTATTTGAAACAATGAAACTCACATGCGCTTTTTCAAGCTTGTGCTTATCTTCAGCCTCTTTTAGCATTGCATTTGCCTGAGCAAGTTTTGTCTCCATCAGCTTGTGCTGTAAGTCTCTGTGCTTGAACACTTTCTCCAGATTCTGCAACATTTGTAATGAAACTGCTTCATTGTGGTCCCTTTGCTCTCGGTTGGGTCCTTACAATTTTACCAGTTTAACAAACCCATGTGTATATTTATGATCAACGCCATGCCAAATAACGTGCAAGTTGAATGTAGACTACTTTAGAGTCAGTGGATTGAACATTGGTGTGTACAGGTCAGCTGTAACCATCACCATGCTCTAAAGGTCCCATACCGCCTCTCGCTGGTCATATTTAGCAATGAGGCCCTTCAGCTTCTCTGCAAGGTCACTGTTCTCCTGGCACAATCTGGTGTTGCGGCTGCTGTGCTCTTCGATCTGGGCTTGGATATCTGTAAGCGTGTTCTGGAAGTGAGTGGTGATCTCCTTCCTCTTAAGGTCATCCTCACGGCATCGCTGCAGGGTCTCCTCCTGAATGAGATGTTCCACAGTATATAGGTTCATCACTTCATCTTCACAGTCAGATAAAACGGACACAAACACAGCCTAAATATCAGGAACGACACAGTCAATTTCCTCTGTCAGTTCCTCTGTCAGAGGGCAGTTCCTCTGTCCTCTGTTTGTAATCATCCCCTGTGACTTTGCCAGTGTGAATAGATATTGGCAGTGTTCAATTCAAAAGCTATGTCCAGTTAAATTCATAAACTCCAAGAATGTTCATTTAACCCTGACAAAAATAAAAAATGAAAAACGTGTGCACTCAAACCAAAGGAGCATATGGGGCTCCCACCTTGAGGGTCTTGTTGTGTCTCTGCAGCTCTCTGCACAGCCCCTCCAGTTTGCTGCGAGCCAGTACCGCCCGACTGTGCTCACTCTGCAGCTGGTCCTTTTCCTTCAGAACCTGCAGGACTTTCTTCTGGAGCATCTTCAGCTGCTTCTGCTCAGAGCGACGCTCTTCCAGCTACACACAGCACATGTGCACAAAAACACACTGACCTCCTTTGGAGAGTAAAACAATCTAACAAAAGAAGTTCTCGAACACATAGCGGCTATGTTGTGGTTAGCAGGTACCTATACTGACCAGCTCAGCATGCTTCTTGATGAGGGCTTCCAGTTTCTGCTCTGGGGTGCCAAGCTTGTTCAAACTTTGCATAAGGAGCATGGCCTCCTTCCCTGCAGTGGCATACATACAGTATGTGTTGATCATGCACTTCAACAGCATTGCTGTATCGCACTACTGTACTTTCTAAAATCCTCCTTATTTTGCAGTTCAGCAAAGAAATATGCCTCACCAAGGCCTTTAAGCATTTTTTTTTCCACCTTCTGGTCCTTGGCCTTGCCAGGTTCTTTTATGTCTGTGACTGCCTCTTCCTCCAGCTCCTCAGACTCAGCTGCCATCTCGGCCTCCTGGTAGGAGCTGATAATGTCCTCTAATTGCTTACTGAGGTCCTCAGTGAGGTCTGGGGTGACATCCGCTATGGGGACACTGTTAGGGGCCTGTTCATCTGCAGGCTGGCTACCAGACTCCATTACTGTGCAATATCACTGAGATAACAAGAAAAATATTCCCATGTTGAATAAAGACACTTCATCTTGTAATACGTAGCAACATTTTTTGCATGTTGTTAGTAGCAAATTTTGCATTTTCACAAATAGACATTAATTGCAGTATATTGTTAAATTGCTTATATTGTGTTAGAACATGATTTTCTTTGTATGAGTGCAGGTTGATAATTTCAATGATCTCTCATGTTAGTAATAAGAGAGTTTCTTTATTGATGTTTTGGATTTTTTCATCTTTCAGTAACTGCTTTCAGCTGTGGTTTAGCACAACATTCTGGGGCCCTACCACAAGGCAGGGTAAAGGCCTTTTTATTTTTTCTTTTGTTTATTTCAATTACGATTGCCTCTTGGGACCCGCCCACAGGTCTACCCCCCAACCCACAGTACGTGCCCTGCATTCTCCTCCCAAATGCCAGTCAGAAATTATTATCTTAAAAGCCCCAGAAACATTCTTGCCCCCTGACTAGCTCTGAGTGCACTAACAGAAGGTCTTGAAAGTTAAAGGTGTGTATAGCTTGTTTTAGAGAGAGTGTTAGAAAGAAATCTTTGTTGAAATTGCATTGAAAAATGGCTTTTAAACAGCTGTGATTCCATACTGGGGTTTTTAGTTTAAACTGTATTTGTGTCACAGGTCTACAGTTTGAGTGTGTTTACCCTTGGAACTACACTGGTTATTTTCATGTGGTTAAATTTAGCCTCTCTGAACTGATCACTCCCCCTGCCTTCACAAGCCTGGCACATAACACCTGTTGTAGGCCTGTGGTCTATTTTAGAAGCTTCTAAATATGGTCAACTTGTTTAATAATCTCATGCATGTTTCTGTTAATATTAATAATTGCATTCTAGATGTGTTTTAGCACAACTTGGTTCGAATTTGTAGCTTGCCTTGCTACTTTAATTATCCTTTAATGTTAGTGTTTAATGTTTAATGTTAATCTGTTAGTTTTTGGATTGTTGGTTTGGCTGTCAGTGGCTTTAAACTTACCTACAAACACATGATTATCCATTTTTAAAGAATGATATTTTTGGATTTATGCATCAGCCTTATCTCTTAATGTAATCTATTCTGAAAACAGTTTGAGGACAAACATGGAATACACTACATGCAGACATGCTATTCACAATATACATGTTTGTCCTGTGGACATTTACAATACACACCTTAACAACAAACATCCAGAAGAATCAGAAAAAGTAACGCTCATTTAGAAAACGCATGTAGGACACCATATTATTTAGCTTTCATAAGGCCAAAAAGGAAAGCAGCCAGTACTTACAGACAGTAGTAGTGAAGGAGACAGAAGAGGAGTGGAGAGGGGCTCTGTGTGACACAGCTCCTGCCCAGACAGCAGCTGTGATGGGCAGACCTCAAAATAATCCAGCAACACACTGTCAAGACCCTCCACACAACACACGAGTGAGAGCGCTTGAACAACTCCCATTCTTCTTCACTGGAAATGCAGTGAATTTTATGCACTATATTTTGGGGGGTGGGATTTTTCCAAATAAAAATACTGTAATTAGTAATTATTAATTAGTATTAAGTATTAGTATTACTACTATTACTAATTCTTTATTAGTACAGTGTTAGTAATTAGTACAGTGAGTATATAAGCCTCACTTTAATAGGACAATACAATTTACTAATAACACAAAAACATTCTTGGTTTGTTCACACAAGATTCTTTTCTTCAAACATCATAAATCCTCATTCAAGAACCCAAACATCCTACTCTATAATAACTACATAATAATTATATACCTTCAGATGTGACTATACTTTAAATACTCCTGTAAACAATTCAACATAAGATGTATTTATAGTGTTCTATATCTACAACCATTTTTCGGCAATTTTCGAGCTTGCTTATTCACTAGAACAGGATTAGCCAAAGTGTTAGATGTCCATGTCTCAAAGGGTGATGTGTCTACACAATAGACCTCTACTCGCATTTGTGCTTGTGGACTCTGAATTTCAATGTCAGCTTACGCTTGACCATGCTGAGAGAAGTCTGAGCTTTTACTGAGTGACGTCAGAGCATGGGAAAATGAACACACACACACACACTTGTACACCAATGTTTGCCAGTCTATGGCTCAATGGGAAGGCCTGGGCCTTACAACTTGTAACTGTCCTTGTACCAGGAGCTGTGTTCCATCCCTATGCAGTATGTTCAAACATAAACCAGGAGACCATTCTTGAGAAGGCTTTCTGTATGGTCTTCTACATCATTTCTGTTCTTTTGCAAGTCATCCTGGAGGTGGCAGCGTTTTGGCAACCTCTTTGGATTTTTGGTGCATTCCCTGTACTTTTGGAAATCACCATGTATGTTCCCAGAGTACTTTGAAAAGACTATTTTTCTAAGTGCAATGTACCCATTTACCATTATCACTGTGGTTTTGTGTATTGCAGAGATTTTTTAAATTCTCTGCAGAAAGTTGGGTTATTTGGGTAACCAATGACAGTTGTTTTAAGAGTTCAAGTAAAATGTCTTAAGAATTCTTAATCTTCTGTTTTTTATTGTATTTTTCCAATTTTCACATCCAGTCCATTCTTTAATTAGCACATTAAGCATTTAATTTCAGGTCAAATTTAATGAAATTATGAAATCTGCCTCACTTGAGTCCTCATTTTTAAACGTGGGTACACAACTATAACAAGCTTTTAACTACATTCCCATGTAGTATATTTTTCTGTAAAACTCTTAATTTTATGTGTTTTGATTAAAGAAAATACAAGAGAAACATACAAGTGTTATAGCTACCATATATCAAACAAAGGAGATGTTGCTTGGTTTTATTTATTAAACTTTATTAGTAAGTAATTTGAGGTAAGAACATTGCTGACAAATGCTTATCATTTGAGCTTTAATATACCTCTTCAATTCCTAAAGGACATCTTGTAATCAAAAAAGAACCAAAAATTTGTATCACAGAGAAGTCAGCTGCCTTTATGGGCAATAAATAAATATTTCTGAGTATTTGTGAATGATGATCATGTATGATATATCTGATTTTATGATATATCAAATGTAATAAATACATTTAAACCAAATGAAATTAAATACTCTATCAATTATAATGTAAACATGACATGAAACACCCTTCATATAACACTCAAACAGTGATTATAAAATCCACCTATACTCTATTTTAAGTGAACACTGATATGGAACTTTACTTTGATCTTGTCCCAAAATACTTTATCATGCTACTTTATATTTCCTCTGTATACCTAATGCAAGATACTGATAATACTTCCCTTTGAAACACTTAATAACAACTTCACCTTAAAACTGTTTACAGTTAAACATAATCCAACAAACACACTGTTCAACTCATCAGATGGCAAGAGAAACCTGTCAAGACGTCTGGTTATTCTGTTGTCACACAGGACACACTAGAAAAGAAATAATTACAGTACATGATTGTTTCTTTGTGTGTGTGTGTGCCTGTGTGTGGGTGTGGGTGTAGGTGTGTTTGTGATGTAGTGTAGAGTAGTGTTGGGAAGATTACTTAGAAATGTAATCAGGCACTAATTGCAATATATTTCCAAAAATGTTTTAGATTGCTCAGATTGCTCCTTTCTGGATTATTCTCAATTTAGCTATACAGGTTTAATTGGTTTTTTTTTTGTATTGGGATATGTTTTAAAAATATTTAACCAAAATACATGTGCTTAAATCAGTTGGTAATGCACATACATGTATGTTTTAATTAGCTACATTATTGGTACACATGACCTTAATGAGTGAATATATGAAAAATGTAAACATAGCATTAATATTTATGAATTTATGGCTGATTGTTATTTCAGCATAAGCTGTCAGGAATCAAAGTGTAACCATGTTATTCTTAGAAATGTCAATAATCAAATGACACATTTTTAAAAATGCATTTTGGGCTCATTGCAAGAATGTCTTTTTCATAACTGGAATATATAATGTAGTTCATAGGTAATGAATCATTTTGATAACCTGAATACATAATCTAATGTATATGTAATCCGTTACTACCCAACACCATGTGCACCTTTATGTGTATATAATTGACTTAACAGTGGGTGGAATGTTGTGCCATTTGATAAAATCAATCATACATCAACTCCAAATAGCCCAATTATCTGCACATCATCAGTCAATTAGTTCAGTACAAAGTGCTTTACATAATCAGGTAAATACATAACATTTGCTAATTATTTTAGGTTATCATAGCAATAGCATGTTGTCATAAGATAAACTACATTAACAACATCTAGAGATGTCACATTGTTGCATAAGTGCTGAAAGTATAAAGATTAAACAAAGGGAAAAGGTGCACAACCTTCAGAAAAGCTAAAGGTTTAAAAAAGAAATATTCGTCATTCACATTCAAAATTCAAATTCACAGAATGTAATTACATTTTAATGTTGTACTAGCAAACGACAACTATATACCAAGCAATATAATAGCACTGCTGAACTCACTATTCAAACTGTAAGATTAAGTGCAATTTCAAAAGCATCAACAGTACCTCAGATCAGTCTGATTCAACACTATCATCACTGCATTAACAATACATCCAACAATTCGGTCTCACTGAGGCATAGGCAAACAATTCTAAAAGGCACAAGCTGATCAAATGGGGATGATGTACGATAATCATGACCAATACAGTTTAATGCACTAGATCTGGAAAGAAAAGGTAATTTCAGTTGCTGAAAAAATAGAAATAGTTTACAAAATGCAGGTTTTGCAGTTCAAATAAAATACTAGACTTATGAATTGTTTTAATGTACTGCATATGAATGTTTTGCATGAGCTTACACACTGAGACAAACAAAATGAAGTTTATGGAAATGTGAGACCGATATGGCAGTCTTGACTAAAATGTTTGTTGTGCATCTGTTTGCAAAATCATGTGCATATACTCATCATTCATTTTTGCCACATATTGCACCTTAGCAACAGCTTCTCAGTATCCGCTGAGCTTTATTTTAGCTTGACGTGTTATGTTAGCTTTAACGTTATGCACAGAACAGTAAGAATCAGCTTCCTGGAGGATTGTAAGTGATATCCTCTGAAGTGATCCTGAGGGAGGCGATAGCCTGTGCACAGATGTGAACACTCTCCTCTTGCTTCTTGTCCTTGCTGACAAGACTGATGCAAGAGGCTGGCTTGTCTTTCCTCTGGGACAATGGATTGCTCACTGCACAACCAGGAACAGGAACAGGAAATGGCGACTGGCTGAAATGAGCCCTCTCTGATACATCTCCCTGTGGCAGAGACTGAGTGTGTCTGTCCACAACAGCACCAGAAGGTGATACAGAGGGCATTCTCAGCCCACCGATAGGAACCATCGGGATGGGCGTGGGCACCTGCCGCTGAGAGTGCAAAGGCAAGTGGCTGAATATGTCTTGCTGGGGTTGAGTGGACGCATCATTCCCACCGCGATGGCAGTCGCTGATGTAAAGGTTTTGAGGAACGCCCTCTCGCTGATCCTGCAGCAAAAACAAAAAGATAATTATCCGTACATGATATTTTGAGTGACTGAATGTTGCTATACAAATCTCAGAGAAAAACAACAATGCCTGAAACTCATGCCTCACAGTTATATTCCCTAGTCATTACAACCATTATCTGAAACAGATTTCTTTAATCTTTTTAGAGTTCAGCACTTACTTCATAACCCTCCACAGTGAATTGAGTGTGGTGTGAAGTCACCAAATGCAGTGAATTGGTGTGGTGTGAAGTTACCAAATGCTTATTGATCATCAGACTATGATTAAAAGCTGGATTTACTGATTAACACCTATAATAATGAAACAGCTAGACATTTCCACTAAGTATATCTATTACATCCTGTATCAGAACTTTTAAATTAAGATGATGAAGTTTCGTACCACATCTTGTTGAATTCCAGTAGTTTGTCTTAGGGGAAAGACTTCAAATCTCAGGCCCCTGCCATGATCCAGATAGGCTCTGTGCTGGTAAGAGCCTTGGCGTGGGGATGCAGCCCTTAGCACACACCTGTGACGGCCATGAGGGGAGGGTGCTCGATTCCTGGACAAATCCGTCCCCGGTGACACAGGTCTAACAGGCGAGAGCTGGCGAATTGGTGAGAGATCTCCTCTGATGCTCAGATCGCTCCTTGGTGATATAGCCCTCAAGGGGGACATATCCCTTCCTGGAGACAGATGACCTTGTGGTGAATGATCCCCCCTTGGACATATGTACCGCTGATGAGGGGATTCCCAACAAGGTGAGAGCAAAAGAGGAGGGCAGGGATCAAATGAGGTGCCTGCTTGCTCTAGAGGCAGGTCATCTTCATTACACAGAGCGGCAGCCTCAAGCCTTTCCTTAGGATTGCTGCCTGTGTCCAAGCTCCTGGTGAAAGAGCTAGACGGAAATGGCTTGTTTAGTGTGAATGGCTGAGGGCTAGTGCTCCTGGAGAGTGTACGTGGTGTGGAATCGCCATCGTATTCATCATCCTCTTCATCATCTGGTTCATCTCCATCTTCTTCACCACCATCTGAGTCATCTGCATCTGAGAACTGATGTTTAATAGATGCATCTGCTCCCAGTTTGATGTCTGATTTCTGTACATCATCTTCATGATCTGAAAGCCAACAAAGAACCTTATAAACTGACCTCGTTTGTTGAGTTTTAACTGTAAGGTTAAATTGTTTACATTTGTCCCACTTTGAACAGTAAACTGATTCAGTTACTGCTAAAAGAAGACTACCTATAAATAAACAGGAAATGGATTTACCAGCAACATCTGTATTGTCCATGGCCATGGGTGAAACCCCAAGCTCAAGGCATTTTTTAGTGTGAGCTTTTGACTTCATATGCTTGGTGAGATTACCTTTAAAAGAAAAGGCATTTATTTTTACTTCATGAGCTCTAACTATAGCCAAAATTACCATCTGATATTATATTATATTATATAAATGATATTATATAAATATTGTAGAACCAACCTTTCGTTTTAAAGGCAAAGTTGCAGCACTTGCACACATATGGCCTCACATCTGTGTGGGTACGTATGTGCTTCTTGAGCATGCTAGGTTTTTTACAGCGAATTCCACACTCTTCACATATGTATTTCCCTCGGCCACGGCCCCTGACATACACGTAGTCCTCATTTGATTTGTACCTGAGTGATAAAGGTTTTAGATGAACCACTCCTTCATTAGCAAACATTTTCACCAGAAAACATTTGTAATTATAAGGAAAGGTGTTACCTACCCTCCTTCAAAGATTTTTACTCGAACAGGCTCTGCTTGTCTTAAGGAGGCCTCTGTATCTTTGCTATCCTCATGCATAGATTTGCTTTTTTGTTTAATATCTTTTACTCGAGAGCCATATTGTATGTCATCCATGCTACTCTCCACAGACACCTGTAAAAATTAATGAAGCTATAAGCAAACTGATGCTGTATGCACTGTACCCAGTGACTAAATAAGGAAACACTAATCAATAATAGAAAAAAAAATATGCTAACCTGCTCCTGCTTCTGACTCCACCAGGTTGATGTAACAAGTTTTCCAGGCTCATGCATGTCTGCAAGTGTGTATGTGGTGTTCTGTGGCTTCTGTTTGGACCGCAGAAGAGCAAGAACCATTCCAGTGCTGAGACTGGGTGGATTTGGATTATGGCAGCTCATGAACCAAGAAGCATAGACAGAGAAATGAGGAGCTGTTTGGGTGCAGTTTGGTTTGGCAGAGTTGAGATAACACCAGCTCACACATGTTGTAGTGTGAAGACTTGGAAACTGAGACAACATCCAAGCACTAGCAGCATCTCTAGTAGCAACAGGATAACTTTGACTGGTGGTAATGTGTACTGGCATTGGCAAAGTTTTCACCATAACTGCTTCTTGAGGCACACTGCTAGACAGTGGTAACCCTGCTTTATGGTATAGGTCCATACTGGGGTCATCAATATCTATCTCCTCGACGTTAACACATGACTCGTGGACACTTGTCGTCCTGTTCTCTTTCTTGAATTTCTCTTTTCCACCACCAGGATGTCCTAATTCTACAGCACTAAGTTCTTCCACAATCTGGCCATACATCTTCTCATCTTTGGCACGTTTTTGCTGTGTTGCTTCAATAAACAGCTCAACGCTGCTGGCAGGGGAAAGCATGCGCTTGTTTGCTCCGCCACTAGGAGCTTCTGTGGTTGATATGGTTCTGGAGGTCAAGGATAGGGGTATGCCTGTTTTAAGCTTTGCAGGTGATAACTGAGGATTGTCCAGGATTGGGGGGGAGTGCCCTGGCGTTTGAGATAGATCATAGCCTTCTCTATGCTGTACTGGGACACTTACAACTTGACCCTGAGAAATGACATTATTACTTCCAAAGTTTGTGATATTCTGAGAATCCAAAATATGAGATATACTTGTGTATGTGATTTTGCCATAACATGGAACTTGCATCTGAATTCTGACAGGAACCAGCAAACCACAGAAGCTCCGACTGGCTAAAGCAGGCTGAGTTTGTGAAAGAACTGCTATTGTTGACAGAACATTGGTAACACTCTCTGGATGATCTGTCATAGCAATTCTAGGACACTCAGTTACATCTGAATCTTCAGATTCTTTCTTTATTTTCTGCTTTATGCCATGAAAGTCATGTGACTGTAAGGTCTGGGGATGCAGAGGCTGTTTATGACATGGGATTTCTGGTTTCCATGACAAATCTGTTGAAATGATCTGCTGTGGACAGACAATTCCATGAATCAAAGAATACCTCATTTTTTCAATGCCAGTAGAGCACCCTTCCAACAAAGGCTGTTTGTCTGGTGAAGATACTCTCCTGTTAATTTCTGCTCGATGTGAGCTGCCTCGAGTAACATTCAAATCAAAAGATTTGTCATGGGTTAAAATCTCTGTATCAGCACTCAGAGATGCCTGTCTAACCAGGTAGCCTCTTCTCCGCTCCTTTAATCCCTGTGCACTCACACAGATATCACCTTGCATAGTACTAAATGGGGAAGAAAGGTTGCCATAGTCAAAGGACTTGCTTCTAAATTCTTGTAACTCCATGGGCATATTGCAAGGAGCCTGTTCTGATGCAGAGCGCCTCATCTCTCTGTGATGAGTTAGTGAGTCTCCTGGCACAGACAGGAACTCCAAAGGCTTACTAAACTCATCCAGTTTAGCTGAGGATGCAATATTAATATTCTCTTCTCTGTCGAGTGATTGAGAGAAACTTGAGCTGTGAGATAAGTTGCTGTCTTGACTTGGACTCCTGGAGAGACTTGTACAAGCAGATTCAAAGCTGGATTCACCCGAGGAACATTCTATATCAGCTAATCGCAAACGTTTCTTTTTTGGAGGTAACTTTTCAACTGGGAATTTTGACAAGGTTTCACTCCTCTGAGGCCACTGAAATTCCTCACTGTGTTTTTCCTTTGGTTTAATATGAACATCTTGCCCCTTTTCTGGTTTGTCTGGCTCCTCTGTAACTCTGATCTCTGGAACTTGTATACCAGTCTGAGATGCCAGCTGTTTTGTTAAGTATGACCTCTGGTATAGCATAGTACCGACACCCAATTGCCTCTCTGATTTTCCAGAGTTAAAAAAGAAGTCTGTTTTGTGTCTTTCTTTATTCTGCTCCTTTTCTGATAACTGGTAAATTGTACTTTTATCAAACAGATGTGGCTCCAAGTCAGTAGATTTCTCTGTAGAGTTTAGCTTGCTTAAAGAGTTTGTGTGCTGAATTACAGAGATCACATTGCTGCCAGCTTTCCTCTCTGTGTCACTATATGTAGACTCCTGAACATCATACTTTGTATCAAAGTCCCCTGAGAGTTCAGACAGACCTGAAGCCTTATTTTGGGTTGGAAAATCTTCTTCTTCCATTGTGTTCTTGCCTTTCCTGCGTTTCCTCGTGGCATTTTCCATCATGTGGCTTTGAAACATGAGGCATGACTCAAATTCTGGATAATTTTCTATTCCAACTTTAGACTCATCTGCACCGTGAACCCTGTGTTCTGATTTCAGGCCACAAACCAAAGAAGTGTGATGATCTGAATCTGTGTGTCCTTCATGAGCAGAGTGCTCGAAAGCAGTCTGTCTCATAAGCTTTCTCATGCTCACCGAGCCACGATAGGATACGTCATCACCCGTCATCCTCTCATCAAAAGAATTACTGCTTCTTAGCCCTTGTGGAGCACTCAAGTTGGAATCAGATGGAGTGGGAAGAGAGTTGCTCCGTAAAAGCAATCCACTTTCAGACAGGGTTGCCAAATGTTCAGCACTGCTCTGAAATATCTGAGGGATCTCCTGAAAGTCTTCTTCATGAAAAGATTCCGATTCAATTTTGATTGACCTGACCAGGTCTTTTTTACGGCTGCGCAAATAGGACGCAGCTTCCCCAGGTACCGTGTCCTTCGACAGTTTTATCTTCAAGCTCGACGTAGTCTCGTTTATGTCTGTCATGCAGGTTTGTACAGTTATTGATTGTCTTGGTTTTGAGCTTGGCCTGTAACACTTCCCAAACATGATTTCTTGGTATGACTTGGCACTTGCACTTGGTTGACTGAATTGCTGTTCCGCACTTTCAGAACGCGAAAAGTAGCCGGAGTCCGTGCTGCCTTTGCTGTAGGAGCTGGGCAGGGAGAGAGACTGGTCTGAATCCTGACTCCTTTTCTCTGAGAGCCTAAGCGCAAGTCGTTGCTTAACGGTGGAAGACTCAACTTCTTGGTCCACCTGAGTGACAATCGCAGGTGCCGTCAGTTCTCTGAACTGCCATAAAGACACTTTTCCTGATGATGACACAGGCTCCTGTTTTGCGGAGGATGGATTGTATGTCCTTGCAGGCTCCTTCTGTGTGAGTTTACTGCATTCTTCCTGTACAGTATCCTCTCTGTCTTTTATATGGATTGAACTGCCTCTGTCCAAGGGCAAGTCTTCTTCGATGACCTCTTCGTCCGTGTCTGTGCTCTGATCAGCGTCAGACTGCATCTCCCCTTCTCCGACTGCAATTTCCTCGTCCACACCGATATTCTTGCTGTCGTGTTCTGAAAACAGAGCCAGCCCTGCTTTGACAGCGTGTGTGTGAGACTTCCTGTGTTTGTATAAATTGCTTTTAGTTTTAAAGGAGAAACCGCAAGGCGCACATGGATAAGGCCGTTCACCAGTGTGAGAGCGTATGTGCTTCTTCAGAACGCTGGGTTTAGCACACGCTCTTCCACAGTAATGGCAAACGTACTTTCCCGCCTTCTTTGGTTTCTGTTCTTTTTTGTGCAGACCCTCTGACAGCATGTCGTCCCCTGATTGGAAACAGCGTTTGCCAGGGGCTGGGAAACTGGTTGTCTTTGTCCATGTCTGGATTGGATAGTGGTCACTTGACTGTAAGGGGGAGCTTGCCCCTGACTCCACTCTCTTCATCTCCATACTGTGACATGACCTCACATCCCCCTTCTGGGCTTTCTCTTCAAGTTTTATGCAGTCCTCTTTGCCAGAAATATGGCCACTTTGAGTCATTCTAGAATCTCGGGGTATGTCTTTTTTCAAACTGCTGCCTTGTTCTACTCCAACAGACTGATCAGTTTTTTCCATCATGCCAAATTGTTATTTTTCTATCATCAATTATTATGTTTGCTACATTTTTGCTACTTTATTTTGTCATGAAAACACCAGGTCTGATAGAACAAAATGTCCTATTTACTGTATTTATTTATTTGTATATATATATATGTATATATCTTTAAGTTCCATTAATATCTGAATGTCTGTTGGATAGATGTTTCAGACTGTGTATGTCTCAGAAAATGGGTGATTTTCTTTTCAGCATATTCATGTATGCATTGTTTCCAGAAAGGGTTCAGAAAGTGTCTTCAGTGCATTGTGCACATAGATTTGAGTAACAGTTCCAAGTTATCTGAAAATATAAATCATGTAAAAAGACATTTTTTTCACACACACACACACAAAAAATTCATTGATAAATGTCAGATTGTTTTTAAGGTAAGTCAAATGTCTATTTTAAAAACCACATTTACAATATGTTCCTGTGCACCAAAGGTCAGCTTATAATCATGCAACAAGGACTAAAGACTCACCGTGGCCATAACAGTGTGTTGCTGTGGCTCATCTGCAGGGACCATTTTTCTCTTGCACAAGTATGTCGTGAACTGCAAAGCCAAGAATTTCTCAGTAATGGAACTTTACAAATACAAGTACATTTTCCAAAAGCAAACGTGAGAAATCTATACAAATAATCAGTACACCCTCACATTTAATCTATGTACTGGTGTAATTGCCCGTAACCATTTTAAATGCCATTTAAAAGGCCAAAGCAAACAGATGTCACTTTGCCTTGGGACATTCTGTCTCATAATTGTTATGTTCCACAGTGTGTAGGTGTCTGTTTTGTCTGTGTTCTGTTTGTGTAAGTCTGTTTCAGAAAGAAACATGGCTGATGTTATTCCAGTATCATTTAAGGATAACTTCCGATGTGTGGACTACTTTCCTGAGATAGTAGGAATTACGCTGAGGTGGTTAACCACAGTTAAATAACCACAGGTTCACTATACAACACTATACAAGTTCACTAAAGGCTATTTAAAGACAGAATAGCAACCTCTTTGCAATCTATATTCTATGTCACACACAAGTAGAATTTACTGACTGACAGCCTGCATGTTGACTTATATCTACAGTACATGGCAGATGTTTTTGTCCATAGTAGCTTACACATGTACATATTTATCAGTGAGCCAGTATGTGTCCTCCCTGGGACTTGAACACATGACCTTGGTGTTGTTAGCACTTTGCTCTTTCTGCTCTAAGTTTACAGGAGAAGAATATACTTAAGGAGTAAATTAGACACAATAGAAATTCATTGAAACTGACTGGAAACCAAGGCTTAAAGTTTTGGCTGCAGTTGTTAAGTAAAGCTAGTTAGAGTAACGAAGCATGGTTACTTTAATGTCCTACATACTGTGTGGCGATGTGCAAATATAGTTGACAAGTTGACTTCTCTGAATAAGAGCAGGGTGATTTAGATATGCAGTTCAGTTAAGTAGCTAAGCAGTAAATCCCCAAAAGTGGTGTAAATGTATAATTTGTGCAATATAAAAAAAAGATTTTTCTTTAAATGTGCAACTACCACACTTAATCCATCAAGACAGCAGTTCATGTGCACACACAATCTTCTCACATATCACAATGTGACTTTAATGAGGTTATATAAGATTATCTGGTGCAGACCTCTGTGCTCATATTAATTAGGACATCCAAAGACTTCTTGCCATAATATCAGAAACCAAATGACAAGCACATGCTTCAGTCAACTTTATATTCTCACTGTGTTGGTTCAGCAGACAAAAGTGCTGCTTTCAAGTATCCAGTGAAAATTAATCAGCCGAAACTGAGGTAGCATGATTTATGACGAGAGGTAGCTGGAGGTGACAGGAGTCAGCATTCAGAGTGCACCCCTCTCAAGGTCACTGTGACCTCATTCTTGGGTTTCCCTCTGCAAAATAGAATGAATGAGTGAGTGGACAAATGAAAATGAGCGGAGGAGACGGTAAAAGAGAAGTGGATCAGTGTCCTCTCAGGAACCACGAGCATGGCTGAGTCACACAGAGGCTGACAAGATCTTCTAAAAACAGACTCTCGGACTACATAAAGGAACCATCCCAGTTCAGCGTATATAGCCTTGTTTTTGTCAGCATATGAACGTCGAGTTAAATGACTGGGACACGTAAAAAGTTTGACCAGCTGTGTTTGTTTCTCGATTGATCGTCGTTCCCCCACATCTGCATGAACGGTAGCAGCTACAACTCTGAGAGTGAAACAACATGCACGTCACGGGAAAATATTCCCCGACTCATGGGAATGTCATTACGTCATGTATCAGCCCCCCACCGTATCAGTGGCCACAACAGCCGAAGCCTGACACCTCGTAAAACAGAGCAGTCCTGCAGCTGAAACCACAGGGGCATCTCGCTCGCGAAAGGACCGCGCGATGAGCCATTAATTATACGAAGAACAAGAGCAGAGCAGTGAAGGACAGACGCGAGCCGGCGAGTAAAGCCTCCAGCAACCACAGCTAACACATCAAACACATCGACTGCCATTAATCTACAAACCTGGTGTTCAAATATGGTTTTGTACAGTATGTCCAGTCAGATCCAGCTTTCTTCATAATTCCTGTCTGACATATTCCAGTACCTCACCCTGAAGAACAGCATAGATAAAAACCAAATATAAGTCCCATCAGTGATCCACTTCTTTCTTATTGCGAGTACACTATAAGACCTACTGATGTAAGCGAGTCACCACAGAAAATACCTCACTGAGACGTGTATCCAGGAACAAAAATAGCAAAGGGGCCCTGTGAAGGGTTATGCAACAGCCAACACTGGAGGCCCTTCTGAAGCACTCAAAGGCTGTGCATACACATTACTCGCCAAAAGCACCCTTTGTAGATAAGAATTTACTTCATGTAATGCTGAATATATTGAATCTTAATTTTAAGAATAAAACAATGGTTTACAAAAATGTTGGGCCAAGAAAAAAAAATAGGGGAAAGAATTATGAAGACTTTATTACGTTTTCTTGTGATAGCTATCCCCATATGAGGACAGGATTAAAAACCTCACAGCACTGGCTGAATAATCACAATTTACCTTGCATTGTAAATGAAAACTTCCATTTCCAACCTAGACATTAATTTTGTGTTTGCATGTTTTTTGTTTTGTTTTGTTTTGTTTGCTTGTTTTTTTTTTTTTGTTTGTGTACAGTCATTATTATTATTAAATTACAGTATAAACCTAAAGTATATTTAATCTGATCCATATAATAATTGAATCTGATCATCATTATAAATTGCACCCTGCATCCAGATTTGTATTTAACACAATACAGTTTACATGTATAAAAATATTTGACCTGCAGTGACCACCATCTTAAGTTTCAACAACTGGCTACTGCTATGGGTAGGATGGATTAGGATATCAAATGAGGAAAATGCAGTTGTATGCTAGTCTGTTAACATTAGATATCTTAGTATCCTTAGTATCCTACTATTTTCTATTTTCTTCATTACATCACATCAAACCTTAACACATAACATAACATGAACACATAAAATTGAACCGCAATGTGAGATTTTGTCATGTTCATTTTCAGTCTATTCATAGTTTTGACAACTCCCTCTGTTAAGGAGGTTCTTAAAATGTTTTTAAAATAAGAGCATGTTTAAAATAAAGAACATAATTTTTTTTACACTGAAGACCACATACCATGCTAAACAAGACCACATACCATGCTAAACAAAAAATCAAAATGTGAAACCAAGCAGATCTGAGGCTGCAGTGCAGTGCCTGGTTCAACAGTACTCAGTGTGAGAAGGGATTGCCCTGTAATGAGCAGTGAAGGTCAAGGCTCTCGTTTCTCTCTATAAATATGATGGTCTGTCCCATTGAGTCTGTCCTGCTGCCCTGCCTCTCGGCTTTTCCACTATGTCAGGCACACCCCAGTGCTGCTGACCATTTACATGTGATTTGATACCACACCGTTTCTGTCTATTACCCTCTCTCCCTCACTCTGTTTGGCTCTCTCTCTCTCTCTCTCTCTCTCTATCTCTCTATCTGTCTGTCTGTCTCTCTCTGTCACTCTCTCTCTCTCACTGTCTGTCTGTAGATGTTTTTTTCTACCTTTCTCTCTCTCTCAAACACACTGTCTGGAATGTCCTCACTAGAGCAGGACATGAAAAGATTTCCATGGTGTTAATAGGGGAAATATTTTGTGTACATAGTACATATGCTATTATTAATCGTACAGTTTAAAACAGTTTATAGAATTTAAGGTACTATTACTGCAATTACAGATAGATATAGTTTCTGCCTACAGGTTTAGAATTAAAGGCTTATGTCCTAACTAACAGATGGAAGACTGAAAAGACTGAAAGTCTGAATATGTTTATCTCATTACACTAATGTACAGAGGGGTAATGTACAGAACAGAACAGATAGACTGACTATATTATATATACAGTATATATATATAAATACAAATAACAGAAACGTAGATACAAATACCCAGTGAAAAATAAATGTACATACAAAGTAAATACAAAGCGAAATATCTACATGCCAATACAAAAAATAAAGAAATATGTAGTGCATTACTGTTATGTGTAATTGTGAGCGTATATGTAAAATCTCTTTCTATCAGGACAGTGGTGCTTTGTTAAATAGAGTTATTGTGTAGCATCCTTCTCTCAGCAGCCATCTCTAGGGGCTCTAGAGTAGTTCCCAGCACAGAGCCAGCCTTCTTTACTAGTTTGTTTAGTCTCTTTAAGTCGCCAGCTCTGTTTCAACTTCCCCAGCAGATGCCTGCAAAGAAAATTGCATTTTCCACCACAGACTTGTAGAAGATATATAGCATCTTTTTGCATACATTAAAGGATCTAAGCTTCCTCAAGAAATTGAGTCTACTCTGTCCCTTCCTGTACACAGCTTCAGTGTGACATCGCCAGTCCAGTCTATTGACCAGATGAACACCTAAGTATCTGAATTCCTTCACCACCTCCATCTCTTCTCTCAGGATGGATAAAGTGTTTTGAACTGGTCTTTCCAAAATCCACTACAATATCCTTTGTCTTGGTCACATCTAAAAGCAGAAGATTGTTACTGCGCCATTCCACAATTCACTCTACCAGTCCTCTGTACACAGTCTCCTCCTGTCCACCACCGACACACCCCATGATCACAGAGTCATCTGAGAATTTCTGGAGATCAAAGAACTCAGAGTTGTACTGAAAATATAAGGTATACAAGGTAAAAAGGAAAAGTGAAAGTACAGTTCCCTGTGGGGCTCCTGTACTACTGACCACCAGCTCTGACACGCATTCTCTTAACCTCACAAACTGTGATCTGTCCGTGAGGTAGTCAATAATCCAAGAGATTATGGAGGCATCCACCTTCATGTTTCTGAGCTTCTTCCTCAGCAGATAGGGCTGAATGGTGTTAAAGGCATTTGAAAACATAATCTGGACAGTGTTTCCTGATTTGTCCAAGTGTGAGTAAGATCACTGTAGCAAGTAGACCATCCTCAGGGCGGTAGGCAAATTGCAGTGGGTCCAGAGGGACACTCACCTGAGGTATTAGATGAGCTAAGATCAATTTTTCAAGAACCTTCATGATGTGTGAAGTTAGTGCAGCCGGTCTGTAGTCATTGGGAACAGATGAAGATGTCTTTTTAGGTACTGGAACAAGGCAAGATGTTTTCCAGAGCTCGGGGACCTTCCCTTGGTCTAGATTAAGGTTGAAAAGGTGCTGTAAGACCCCACAGAGCTGGGCCACACAGGTCTTCAGTACCCTAGGACTGACTCCATCTGGCCCTGCTGCCTTACTCTGGTTCAGCCCCCTTAGTTGATTCCTCACCTGATTGCTGGAGACAGACAGGTGTGAGATGGAGGTCGAGGAGAGATCAAGATGGCTTGCATAGGAGGATGATGTTAATGGTGTTAATGGTGTTGCCCTGGTGGATGTTGATGATGACTTCTGAAGATCCGTGATGGAATCTGGGGAGTACTGATCTGTGATTGTTAACATGGGGGCATACAGGGCGTATGATCCGTGTTGGTGGATACAGGACAGGACGTGTTTGGCAGACCTGTGATAAACCTGTTGAAAAAAGTGTTTAGCTCATTGGCTCTGCTCAAACTTCCTTCAGTATGTTCTCAGTATGATCGTCCTCATTCCAGCCCACACGTCCTGCACATTGTTCTGCTCGAGCTTATTCTCCAGCTTCTTCCTGTACGTCTGCTTGCCCTCCCTTATCTTCATTTTCCGCTCCTTCTGCACACTCTTCAACTTGAAGGCCCTCTTCTGTTTATTCACCAACTCCTTCAGGTCGCTAGTGATCCATGGCTTATTAGGGAACCATTGAACTGTCTTGGTGGGGATAATGTTGTCCACACAGAAGTTTATGTAATCTGTCATGGAGTCGATGTCCCGCTCATGTGTACCACACAGTACATCCCAGTCTGTAGCCTCAATCCTCATTGTCACAGGTTGCTGCTGAACAATTGGCATGTATGAAGGTGAAATTATATTATATCTAGGAGGTTATATATATATATATAACCTCTTGGTAATGTACCTTTACCCACTGCCCCTGGTACGACATCATTTATACTGTAAGCTTGAGAAGTGCAAGTTCCTTGGCTACCTCATAAAGAAGAGCTCTGTGTGCATGCAGCCAGGCAAGGTTGAGGCAATGACCAGATTGCTGCGACCCCAGACACGCTGTGACCTTCAGCAGTGCGCGCAAACCGCACCCCCACCCACCCACGTTGGACCAACCAGTTGTGGAGCAGTGGTGCCAGTGGAGTGAGGGAGTCTGGGCAGAGACGCATCACAGATTGAGGGCTGTCATCTCTGCATTTAAGGGGAAACAGACTGGCGGAGATGTGAGACCCCATACTATGAGATAGGTCAAAGGGTGTGGATAGCTACAAAGGACGGCCAAGTAAATACGCTGGTCCATACAACATCATGGAGAGCATTAATGAGGTCACCTACAGGGTCTGCTTGCCAAGACACAGCCATGCATCGTTGGCCTTCCACACATCGCAACTCAAAACTGTACAAGTAGGACCCTTGGACAAGGGAACGAGCAGTAATGCGGCACCTCATTAGGGACCTCCCTCCACCCTTGGACCTTGAGGGAGGTGCATACCCTCATCTACTCCCAAAGGAGAAAAAAGGTGTTTGTTTGCACCCCTTATAATCCCACAGGTACCTGCCATCCACGCTGCACATTGATTGTAGTATTGGCATGCCAAACCAGAGGCTACTAGCCCTCGCTACGCCCCACACCTCTCAATGGCTCTTTTTCAAACATTTGCTGTAACATCAGCTTTTGATTTTCTGTTTATATTGGTATCCTGGATAATAAAGATTATTCCATTCACACTCTCGTCTCACACGCTGCCGTCACACACATATCCATAAATACCTGCATACCAGGTAAGCCAAGTGAGTAAGTACAGTGTACTGTAGTAAGAGATGTAGAAATATTCAAAACTGTAGTGAAAAACACAAAGTTTCCAGAGAAACAGGACATTTTGGACAGAAGTCCTTCATCAGCTGTGCAAGCATAGTGCTTCTGAATAAGTACTAATTCAGGTCCTTCATCAGCTGAATTCAGAAGTGCTCTGCTCACACAGCTGATGAAGGTCCTCTGTCCAAAATGTCCCGTTTCTCTGAAAACTTTGTGTACTTCACTACAATTTTGTATTTCCCTCAATGTTTGTTAATCATATTTATTTATGTTTAAACCTATGAACTATGTATTATATATAGGCCAATCAAATATAATTGTGTTACTATAGAATTTAATGACTATATAACATTAAGAAATATTAGGTGATTGCACCTAAATACTCTCTTCAGTTAGCCTCCCTAATCTCCTTATAATACTGTTAATGTCATTCACCATGTTGTGTGAAGAAATGAGGAATGTTCCCATGGCAACAAAATATCTATTTCTGCTGTATTTCATATGCTTTTGTTTCATCTAGCAGGCATTCACAGATCAAACCATGGCACTAAACTCCTGAATAAGGCACACTCAAGCCTGCTTCATCTGCCAGTGGTATGATGAATGATTTCGAATTCTATTTTGTATGACACGCTCCTAAATTTCTGGTCAATGTATGTATGTAGGACATGTGTCAATGTACTAGACTAGGTACTTCACAGCATGAAAAGGTCAAGAAAATGAAAAAGAACATGCCTTCAGGTACTGGACTACATCTGGAACCATAGTTAAGTCATCACCATGGCAACACACAATCTCCAACCATTGAACTAGAGTCTTACAAGGCAAACTACAGTGAAACAAAAATGTGGATTGGGCTAACTGCAGGTGTACTGCTAACCTGTCATGAAACATAGCAAAATCACTTTGTAGTGTCTAGACAATACTCAAACAACGCAGTAGACATTCAGCTTACAGGACATTAAAAGACACCACATAGCGTCTTCATACCTGAGTTTCACTACATTTATGTATTTGATAAGGAAACAGTTAACTGATGTAAAGGCATCTTCAGACATACATTTGGTCATGCGATATATTGTGCAGTACTTCACAGCTAGAATGTGAACAGGGCCTAACAGGTGCCACACACACACACACACACACACACACACACACACACACAAAATCAACACCAAACCAGCCAGTTCCTCTTAATGTATCTAAATTAGGGTAGTTGTTTACACAGTATAAATATAAAACATCTTAATTGATAAACCTCCTCTTAAGCACCCATGACTAAAATCTCTGCTCATGGTCCTTCTCACCTTGACTGATCCGTGCAGTTTAGTTCCCTCTTCCAAGGCTAAACACAGCATTTCTCATCCTCAGAGTGCCTCTGCCAAGGGTCCAGTTTTATCACTCTGTGCTCCTCACTAGACTCTGCTACTAATCCTTTAGTCTCATACTAGAGGAGTGGGAAGGAAATGGAAAATGATCGTGTTTCTTGGCATAAACACCTGGTCTGTTGATTGGCTGAGGGAGGCTGGTGGAGATGCCTATCACCGTGACAACGCTATGCCGGCTGGCAGCAGCCAGTGAAGAATATACAAGGACAGAAATAGCAATGCTCCGGAGCTGCACGGTCCCATCACATAGGAAGGGAGGGAAGGCCAGGGAGACCATGAGATGAAAGATGAATGCAGCTTTGAGAAAAGATGAATATGGCTATAAGAAAAGATGAATAGAGCTATGAGAAAACAAGGACATTAGAGTATCGCAGCTGGATGCATCTGGTGAAATCACTACACATAGAGCTGAGATGTTTTTCTGACTATGGTTGCTCTGTAATATTCAGTCTTGCCTTTTATACATTCACCCTTTTTATACTTTCAAAGGTGAACATTGCAACCTTTCTGTTAGAGGCAGGCAGAACATGAAGCACTGGGATCGCTGCTGTGTCCAGTGTTTGCATTTTCAGCAATGTGATTATGACAGTCAAAAAGAAGAATGCAGCTGTGGTTTAGTCAGTAGTCATAGGTCTGTGTTTGCAGACAGTCAACCCAAAGCTGGTAGACCAGGGCCTAAAAGGCACAGATGATCATTTATTACACGAGTGTGCCATGATGAGGTGCCGTCAGGTTATCAGTTGGAGAACGATCCGTGATGGACAGTTGTTTTCCGTAAGGACATCTCAAGTATGTACAACCCAAGAGTTTAAAGAAATGATGCAATTGCTGACATTTCACTGGAAAAAGGCTTGACTCTGCATTTATCACAGTTTCATTTATTTCAAAATGGAAGGGCTAAAGAAGATTTTCCAACACATTCAGGAAATGGAAGACATCTTCAAAAGAGCACATCAACATACCTTCCCATTTCTGCTTTGTCACTCTGTTAATACTCTAATCAAACTCAGTCTGCAAAGGTTTTTTCTTCGCTCACGCACAAAGTGTTCATACACCAGGTGAACCAGCATAAGAGGTAAGCTGACAGGTAATGGGCAAACGGGGTATCATACAGATGCACATCTGCCTATGGCACAGAGCTCAAAATATAATGTACGTATGGGCTACACACCATTGTTCATTCAAACACTTTAGCCCCAGTGTAAGCTGAAGGGACCCTGTGATCTGCATAAACAGTGCAGTGCTATTCTTGGCATGGCTGCCCTGATTTTTTCGGATAGGGTGTTTCTAGGGGGAGGGAAATAAGCGCGCGTGTCTCAAAGTGCCATGTGACGCTCTCGGATTCCCAAATCTTAAGTGGACTACAGCAGGTACTTTAAACTCCCATATTCAATTATGTTTTAATATGCTTTTGTTTAATTCTTCTGGATGGGAGAGTGGAATTCAATCAAAAATACATAAACACATTATATATATACATATAAATATGTTTTCAAGTCTTATTTTTATTTTGTCAATTAGCAAAGCGCAAAGTGACTGAACAAAAGAAATCCAAATCAAATCAATATTTTGCTTGACCTTCCTTTTCCTTCAAAATAGCATCAATTCTTCTAGGTACACTTGCACAGAGTTTAAGGAACTTGACAGGGACACTGTTCTATACATCTTGGAGAACTAACCACAGATCTGTAGATGTAGGCATGCTCAAATCCTTCTTCGTGTAATCCCAGATAGACTTTGTATTTTTGGGATAGTCGTCCTGCTACAGAATCAGTTCGGAGCCAACTGGGTGCCTTGATGAAGGTATTTCTCAGCATTGAGGACAACATTAGTTTGCTGAAATACAGCCCAAAACGTCCAAGGAACCTCCACCGTGCTTCAGTGTTTCCTGCGGACAAACACTGAAAACTGCCTTCAAATATTTCACATTGTGGCTGACTCCAGTGCACAGTGCCTTTGTCTGCACACTAGTTTCATTTTTTGTGTGTGCATGTGCATAGTTGAGACGTGGCCTCATTTCCACATCAAAGGTTTGGCTTTTTGGCCACTACTCCAAGAACACTACTTATGGCCAGACTTCTCCAAACAGTAGATGGGGTGTATCTTGGTCTCACTGGTTTCTGCCACTGCAGAGCTGGACATCTTCTGGTTTCGAGGGGATGCAAGTATGTGCATCATGTGTGTCATCATGTCAAACCTTTCAAGTTTCTTGGATGAGTACAGCAACTACGTCCCCAGCGTTGTCCGGTTCTTTGTGCTTCTTCTAAAGAGCTTCTAGAGCACATCTTGAGACCCCAGACTACTTTGAAATCTTTGCCTGGACATTACTGATGCAGTATTACTACCTTGTTGCTGTGCTCAGACTTGACATGGTAGGTGACCTATGACATGAGACTGTCTTCCACAACCTCACCTTCGTAGCAGAGCTTGGCTGTTCTTCTCCCAGTTTTAAGCCTCCTTCCCAGCTGTTTCTGTTTCAGTGTGAACGTTTTGCAACCTACAAATGAAACTTATCACCACTTGTTTGGTTTAATTATACACCTGACTCTAATCCTACATAATCCCTGACTTGCAAGTGGACCTAGAAAAATTTATGCTGTTTTAAAGGCAATAGTGGCCACACCACATATTTGATTTAGATTTCTCTTCATTCACTTTGCATTTTAACTGACAGAAATAGACACTTTGATTTTGAACAGTTGGAGCTATTCTAATGTGCATGTGGCAATACCAAAAACATCATCAATGTATCTTAGAAATTTTAAGGGCACACATTCAGTGTGTTGCTCAAAAAATGTTTTTCACTGAATCCAACAAAGAGGCAAGCATAGGATGGTCCTACTTTAATACCCCCACTAACGCCTCTTATTTGTGTGTTAAACTTGACTACACATGGAATGTAGTGCATCTTGGTATGAGGATAACCTTTTGGGATGCTTCACTGAAGTTTGCAAATTCCTGTTTAAGTACCACCATATTATAAACCTATGGCCTCTCTTTCCTATTCGCAATATAATTCTTCACTCTCCAAGGCCTGCAAAAATTCTGTCCCTTACTCACAGCTACTTAGACTAAAGCACATTTGCAGAAAGAATTAAGATTTCCTCCAGAAAATTATGGAAATGCATGAATATTCTAAGGTTTTCTAAGGTCATAAATTATGCATTTTGCTCATTTTGCTCATAATTAGGCCACTGGGTATTGTTGTTATGCGATGTCTCCTTCTCCCATATCTCTTTCCTCTACTGTTCAGTCTCCTGCTTTGATGCATCTGTTCTCTCTGACAAAACTGAAAAAATGGCAATGGCTAACCATAGTTGTGAGGAATGAATTGCAGAAAATTGCCATCATGATATATGTAGCAATTCCAAGTGATAGCAACATCAGAAACAAGGAACACAAAATGCTTGAGAAATACTAAGGGGCTGAGAGAAGAGCCAGAAAAGATGTGGAAGGTGAAGGCAACAGTGGCTCCAGGGGTTGTGACTCCCAAACTAGGAGAATGGCTCCACCAGATCCCAGGAACAACATCCAAGATCTCCTTCCAGAAGGGTGCAGTTCTTGGAACAGCAAAGACCCTCATGCTCCCAGGCCTCTGGTAGTGGACCCGCTTACGGGAGCACGAGTTTTTCTCTTTGTTTGTTTGTTTTTGTGTTTTAATATAAACAATGTGTGTGTGATATATATAAAATCTTTACACCATCTAACACCATTCCATTCTCTCAAACATCTGACTGTAACACTACAATGCCATTAGGAATCCAGCCAAATTACTTCTTTCTCTAAGTACCTATGAATTAATCAACTCTGAAAATTGCTACAGGATGGAGAGCCATAATCTTCTATCATCTGGTTCCTTAGCCTTAGGCTGTGTTTCCAGAGTAGGTGTATTTACAGTTTTCTTATAAATCTTGGTACCAATTAAACCAGTAAAGCCTCATAATAAATGTAAAAGCTTGATGCAATTGTGTCTGCATTAGGGAATCTAGCCCTGGGCAGGGCAGTATGAAGCCAGTCTAACATAAATGGATAATTCAGTCATGGTCTCTTAGTATCAGTGTTTTCAAAGTAGCAGTCGTCCGAGCAATGAAGAAAATTATTATTTTATGTAACACACGTGTATATGAAGTTATATTTGTGTAGATCCCTAGAATGCCAGGTTATCAATTAGTTAGCATTCCTTAAAAATTACAACCCATGTGCATTATTTTCTTATATCAAATCAAAGATCATAATATCTTAAGTAAAGAATAAAATTCCTTCAGTAGTCTTTCATATGATAAATTTCACAGTATCACACCATTGAAAATGTAATTAGGAATAAAAAACATAAGAGGCAAACCCCTAGAAGAACTTTGAATGTACAGAGTGTACACACACACACACACACATTAACCCATTATTAATACACCGAAATTCATAGCATTTGTATATAGTGCAGACTATATCTTTAGAAAAAATGGAAAACCCTAAAGATAATTAAACACAATAAAGAACTTTGTGACAGAAAGGTAAAAAAGTAATAATAATAAAAAATCCCTGACTTGTATCCGTTAAGGCCTTATTATTATGGACAACGGAAACTCCAGTTAAGATGCACCAGTGAGGCGTAGAGTCCAGGCCCAGGAGCATGGCATCTGATCGGGAGGGAGAGCAGGCAGGTAGACCTGCAGGCCGGTAGGCTTCATTGGGTCCCACTTCAGTGCCTTATAACCCAGGAGCACTACCTGGATTGGATGATCACAAAATCTAAAGCAAAGAGACAGCACTACATTGCAGTGAAAGACACAGTAAATTAAATAATGCCTGTGTTACCTGTGTGGCGTCTGATACAACAGGGTCACTCAGAAAAACATTTCCATTATTTGGCCATGAAAGCAACACTGCATAAATCACTTTCTCCTTTGGTCTCCATGTGTACCTATTTGGATGAAAAATTAAACATCTCTGATCTCTAGGACAGAAACAAACCTTACACTGCTAATGAAATGGCCTTCTTTTATGACTGTATATTTCAATGATGACTTGTAAGGGTTTTCTTCTCAGTACGACAACGACAAAAGGATCCTACTGTCATTATCATCATCAAACTCCAAAACATGGGATCAGTCCTGATCTCCTCACTATTGCTCTGCCATGATTAAGGAACTCACCAAATCCCTGGTGTCACACTGTCATTCTGAGCTTTCCAAGCACTAGTATTGTAGATGGCTTCTCCATTAACATTCAACCACTGGCCCATCTGCCTCAGTCTCTCCTCAAATATGGGAAGAATGCGGCCGTCATGCGTTGGACCCACATTCATCAACAAATTCCCTCCACATGACACAGTCTCCACAAGGGTCTGTGCAAGCACACAGGTTTGTCTTTACTTTTTGACAGGTATTTGTATTACCATGAACTATTACTTTTTATTACTGTCTATGTCTAATGCATTTTGATTACCCTTGATTTGATGCTATGCATTTTTTTTTTATTATTTTGAGCTCTTGTGTAAAAGAACAAAAAAAATAGAATATATACAATACAATGTAGAATGGCATCAGTATTTAAGTGTTTAAATGAGATATCCTGTTTTAATTCTGCATAGAAGAAATACCAAAGATGACATTTAAAGTAGAACTCATCTTTCCACTCGCCTTTATCAGCTCCTCAATTGTGAGGTAGTCGCTCAGTTTAGCATCTCTTCGGTAACCCCATGACTTCTGGTCAATGGTCATGCAATTCTCCCACTTGTGCTTCAGCAAGTGTCCTGGGTTATAGCGGTCAGTGCAGGTGTAGTAACCTCCATGCTTACAAATAGTACCCTGTCCCCAACGATCATTGGTCACAATGGTGTCACGTACAGGACTGTGAATACACAGATACAAATCATTATAGGGAATTGTTAATACTGATGCAGCCCACAAATAAAACACGCAAACAAACAAAATCATACCTTTTGATTCTAATACAAAGTACTGTGATTGGTTTAAAAAAAAAATCATTCTTCACCTCTCATTATAAAGCCATGCTAGGAAGCCTGTACTGTTCCAGTACTTGTCTGGTGCATTTCCGTCACCATCAGACCACAGCAGGTCTGGCTTATACGAGTTCACAATCTCATACAGCTCTGGCAGGGATTTCTGTTGTGGGAAGAGCGTAGTGGTAAAATTAGCTGCAGCATCACCTCTGAAGAGAGGGTGGAACCACTCAAACTGAGAGTGGTAGAGTCCCAGACGCAGACTGCTGCGATTTCGTAAAGCACTGGCGATCTCAGCAACCAGGTCACGCTTCGGCCCCACGTCCACAGCATTCCAGTTCCATGAATACTTTGAACCCCACATGGTGTAACCTAGGAAATTACACATGTTCATTATACTTCATTTTATGTGATTTTTTTTCTAAAAACACTGTCCTAGTTACTGTATGACTACTGATATATATATTGAAATATCTTAGAATATATTATGTTAGAACCATTCCAGCGTATTCCTTTAATGCTTTAAAACAAAAATGCAAAACCTTAAAATGGTTAAATGTCTGCTGGGTGGAGAAAAAGTAGTAGCACGAAAAAAAGCCACTGGCTTGAGTTTTAACTTCGTTTTAAGAAGAAATTATGACTCAACGACTCAGAACTACAGCACCATCTGCTGGTCAAAAGCTTTATTCGTACAGTAAGAAGCCATCAACTTACATTAGCCCCAATTGTACGGTCATACCAACCTTCGTGATGTTTAGTTGTGAGCACAATATATTTTGCTCCTGATGATGCAAAGATGTCTGTCCACTGTTTAGCATCAAAGAATTCAGCAGTAAACTGTGGTGCAAAGTCTTGATACTGAAATCCAGGGGGGTAGTTTTTTTCCATGAAGTTCACGTATGATGGGATTTTCCGGTCTTGCCAATACCACCTGCAAAGTGTTAGAGAAAAAAAAATTGTTTTATGAATCCAGATTATGAATACTTCATAATGTGTTTGTCATAAGTACTCGGAACACTGACGTTTAGCAAAATAGCTGGTTGGGCGCCCTGCTTACTAAGTAACCATGTTGATAAACCGGGTGGTGATTTAAAAACACCAACTACTACTTACCAGAACCATTCGCTCCCATAACTGGGGACGGAAAAAACACCCCAATGTATAAATATGCCGAACTTGGCTTGATCAAACCATTCGGGTAAAGGTCTTGAATCAATTGATTCCCATGTAGGTTTGTACTGACAACGACATAGGCCTGTTAAGAAGAAAATGAATGAAAAGCTCAAACTCCAACTCCATTTACAGAACATTGTTTTCAGTGCCTGCTCTGCTCAAGGAAGAATTAAAACAGCGAACTCATGTCAGCCCTTCCCCCTTTGAATCACATGACATTGTCTGCTTTACGCTCATGTGACTGATGTTATTTGTACTTCCTTGTTTGAGAGCACGGTGACACTGGGATGGTTACATTACAACTTAGAAACGCAGCACATCCTCTTAAAATGTATGATGCGTTGATGAGAACGGCCGTAACGTGTTTGTTTTTTGGCCTCAGATTAAATATAAAATGCGACACCCTCATGTAAACGGGACTAAAAGTGGTACAGTTGTGTGCTTGCATAAGCGTTTGCATAAGTCTTCGACCAGTTCCCCTCCAAAAAATCTCCATGAAGCCATAACAGCACCACCCCCCCCCCCCCAATACACACACACCCCACGTCCCGGAAGGAGATTGACTGTGCAGTACGGTTTATGCTTTGTGACTCCTGCAACCACTGATTGATTAAACCAAAAAGCACGTTTTATGCAGATGGTGTAATCGGTTTTCTAACGAAAATAAGTTGAAAATCAACGTAGAACTCGAGCGTACCTTGTGTTGTATGTAGCTAGCGGATACGTTTTACGTAGGTCCACTAGAAACACTGAGCTAGCATAGTCTTGCATAGCTAGTATAGTTTTGGTGTTTTCAAATCCTTCCTTGGAGCGATTTGGCCTATAAAGAGTTGATGCAGGGGTATATAGATTGTCATTGTCATATCTCTGCGACAGATTTTGATGATGTAAGATGGAATTTACACTTTTGCGGACTTAAAAGTGCATGTTAGCTATTAGTTTAAATTATATATGTACTGTACTGACTTATTTTTTTCTCCTAAAAGGACATTGATGATATTATTGTGCAGTCAAAAAAGGTAATGTTATCCAGTGTATTACTTCTGTGTTGCTTACAATGCCTCAGAGGTCCTTTTGGCAGCTATTGGGAAATTATATTCTAGGCTGGAATTGTGGCTCTTGTCGGAGTTGCAGAGCATGCAGGGGAGTTTGAGAAAATCATACAGCTTTCTCAGAGGTAGGCTGTGGTTCTTACTGTCACTCTGGACAGATCACCTTTGTTGTGTTCACTGAAGCGGCAGGTGGTTTTGTTGTCCTGCAGGTTTTCTGGTTTTGTGATGCCTTGCCTTGGAGTGCATCCTGTTCAAGGGCACGATCCAGCATGCCCTAGGGGGGCCTTACTAGAGGTTTGAGCGAGAAGGTTCATTTGTGCAATTTCGTTTCAAATCTTTTAGTTAACACAATTTATTGATTTTTTTTGTCATTCTAGGACCTAGAGTCTGCCTTACCCTTAATAGAAAAATACAAAGAGCACATTGTGGCTATCGGTGAGGTAAGACATTAAGCATAGTGTTTTATTAAATGCAGTGTAAATGTATTCAGGTTTTTAATCGGTGAGGTAAGGCATTAAGCATAGTGTTTTATTAAATGCAGTGTAAATGTATTCAGGTTTTTAAAACTGCCTCACAGCAAGTACTGGAATACAGACAGTCTAGTTTGTGTGTATTTCAGGTTGGCCTGGACTTCACACCCAGGGTGGTCAGCAGTGACGCAGGAAAAGAGAGCCAGAGGCAGGTGCTCATTCGCCAAGCAGAGATCGCAAAGCACCTGAGTCTTCCTCTGTGAGTTGGTCTGTGGATGGGTTGATTGGTAAACAGAATTAAATAAAATTAATAACAAAGTAACACCTTATTTTAAATATATACACACGTGGACAAAATTGTTGGTACCCCTCGATTAATGAAAGAAAAACCCACAATGGTAACTTTAATTTTGACAAAATTCTATGAAAACGAACAAATGAAAGTCATATATTGCTTTTTAACCATGGTTCAACAGAATTATTTAAAAAAATAAACTCATGAAACAGGCCTGGACAGAAATGATGGTACCCTTAACGTAATATTTTGTTGCACAGCCTTTTGAGGCAATCACTGCAATCAAATGATTCCTGTATCTGTCAATGAGACTTCTGCACCTCTCAGCAGGTATTTTGGCCCACTCCTCATGAGCAAACTGCTCCAGTTGTCTCAGATGTGAAGGGTGCCTTTTCCAGACGGCATGTTTCAGCTCCTTCCAAAGATGCTCAATAGGATTTAGGTCAGGGCTCATAGAAGGCCACTTCAGAATAGTACAGTGTTTTCCTCTTAGCCATTATTGGGTGTTTTTAGATGTACGTTTTGGGTCATTATCCTGTTGCAAGACCCATGACCTGCGACTGAGACCAAGCTTTCCGACACTGGGCAGCATATTTCTCTAGAATTCCTTGATAGTCTTGAGATTTCATTGTACCCTGCACAGATTCAAGACACCCTGTGACAGATGCAGCAAAGCAGCCCCAGAACATAACAGAGCCTCCTCCATGTTTCACAGTAGGGACAATGTTCTTTTCTTGATATGCTTTAATTTTCCATCTATGAACATAGAGCTGATGTGCCTTGCCAAAAAGTTCCATTTTTGTCTCATCTGTCCATACGACATTCTCCCAGAAGCTTTGTGGCTTGTCAGCATGTAGTTTGGAAATTCCAATCTGGCTTTTTTATTATTTGTTTTCAACAATGGTGTCCTCCTTGGTCATCTCCCATTAAGTCCACTTTGGCTCAAACATCGACGGATGGTACAATCTGCCACTGATGAACCTTGAGCTTGAAGTTCACCTTTAATCTCTTTAGAAGTTGTTCTTGGCTCTTTTGGTATCATTCGTATTATCCGTCTCTTTGATTGGTCATCAATTTTCCTCCTGTGGCCACGTCCAAGGAGGTTGGCTACAGTCCCATGGATCTTAAATCTATGAATAATATATGCAACTGTAGTCACAGGAACATCAAGCTGCTTGGAGATAGTCTTATAACCTTTACCTTGAACATGCTTGTCTATAATTTTCTTTCTAATGTCCTGAGACAACTCTTTCCTTTGCTTCCTCTGGTCCATGTTGAGTGTGGTACACACTTTGTCACAAAACAGTACAGTGACTACCTGTAGCCCTATATATAGGCCCACTCACTGATTACAATATTGTAGACACCTGTGATGCTAATTAGTGAACGCACCTTGATTTAACATGTCCCTTTGCTCACATATTTCAGGAGTACCATCATTTCTGTCCAGACCTGTTTCATGAGTTTATTTTTTTAAATAATTCTGTTGAAGCATGGTTGAAAAGCAATATCTGACTTTCAATTGTTCAATTGTTCATTTTCATATAATTTTTATTTATTATTACTTTTGTCAAATTAAAGTTATTTTTGTTACCATTGTGGGTTTTTCTTTCATTAATCGAGAGGTACCAACAATTTTGTCCATGTGTGTAAGTGGTTAAATTTATTTCCTTTGCTTGATGCAGCAAAATAAAAAGTACGCTCATGTGTCCATCAGGAATGTTCACTCAAGATCTGCTGGAAGACCAACCATTCACCTTTTAAAGGAGCTAGGTATTCTGTCTTTTAAGATGCTGTGGTAGAGGTATTCTCAATCTATACTTGGGTGTACGCATTTTGCTTCATACAAATTTATAACGTTGAATGATTTGTATGTTTAAAATCAGGTGTAGAAAATGCCCTTCTTCATGCATTTGATGGAAAACCTTCAGTCGCAATGGAAGGTGTTCGTGCAGGTTACTACTTCTCCATACCACCATCAATTGTTAGGAGTGAACAGGTAATCTTAAACTTTTACAACACCACTGAATCGAAGTGTATTTTATTTGCCATGTGTGCATTTTCAGACCTATCAGTGATGCAACAAATTAAATATTTCACAGCTGTGTTTGTTCCCACTGATGTGTTTGGCATCTGTCTGTCCTCTTCTACTAAGAAGCAAAAACTTGTGAAACAGCTGCCACTAGAAAATCTTTGTCTGGAGACTGATTCACCAGCTCTGGGACCAGAAAAACAGGTTGAGTCTTTTCGTTTTCAATGAATGGCTCGATTTAATCTGCATCCCCGCATTGTTTCATTGTGTTGCTTCTGTCAGTGTCTTTGTTTGGTGGCTTATTTCCTGATTTCCCTTATGTAGGTGAGGAACGAACCGAGGAATATCACTGTCAGTGCTGAGTATATTTCCAAAACTAAAGGGATTCCCTTGGAAAAGGTCGTAGAAGTCACCACACATAACGCTCTTCGTCTCTTCCCCAAGTTGAAGGCATTTATCAGAGTCTGACTGTGAAGAGACTATATTTACAGATTGCTGAGATATTTGTATAATGCAGATACATTATCACTCTGGTTTTGTACTTGAGCTTGATTTTGTACTTGTATTTGATTTGAAATAAAGACTTAAAGTTATCATGAGGATGCCACATAGCAATAAATGAAAAGGACACAGTCACATGCTGTGTCAAAAAACTCTGTTTGATGCATTGCTAGTAGGAAAGCATGCCCTGGAGAACTGGCAATAGCAAGTGACCAAAAACATCTGTTATGCAGTTTAAGAATATTCTTGAGGATGCAAACATGGACATGACAAAGACTACAAGAAATTATACAATACACCAGCGTGACCTGATAATGATTTACAACACGATGAAAACCACTGGTAAACAGTAATAACAGCAGGCCCGATATACAAATTGCTAAAACATTCATAAAATGTGTTTAGGCTGACGCTTCGTGGAACTGTTTGTGGAAGTGTCTCAGTTGAATATATCCATAAGCAGCAACAAGGTGAATTGCGTAGTGTACAGATGCATTACTACCACCTGGAAACTTACTTGGCTGAGTTTCATCTGAGAGCAGGACAATTACCCTAAACATACAGATATGGAGTTTTCTGGGTACAAAAACATTTACTGTTCTTGAATAAACAAGTCAGATGCCTGACCTGAAACACGTAGATTGCTTTTCATTTCCTCAATACAAGAGTGAAGACAAAAGGCCTCAAAATGGCAGCATGACTTAAGAACTCATTCAACTCAGCTAGGTGTTATACATCCCGTTTTATTTAAGATTATTTTAACATGTACACTTGGTTACTTGGTTTTGATTCCCAAAATGGGAACTTGGTGTAAAAAAAGGCCAGTGATTTTTACGTCATCTGTGCTTGAAGCTAGTTGATGGCTGTGATCCTGCAGTGAATGCTAATGTAAGCATAATACAAGACAACTAGGTTTAATTGTCAACAGTAAGACATTTGAAACACTTGGAAACTTCAGTTACTGAGTTTCCAACCAAATGTTCTATATATTTACATTTCTGAAACTTCATAGCAGTTGTTATCTTGTATCTAAAATTGGAGGCCAAACACATAATGGAGAGATTTAACCTTGTATTTGCTCTTTCTACAATACTGTTTGGATATATTGTCTTAGTAGGGTACTGTTTAGTTATATTTTCTATTAGTGGGTACTGTTTAGTTATATTGTCTCTTAGTACTGCAATGGTTAGTGTCTCTTAGTAGGTCCTGTTTAGTTATGTTGTCTCTTAGTACTGTACTGTTTAGATATATTGTCTTTCAGTAGGTACTGTTTATATTGTCTCTTAGGACTGCAATGTAGTTATATTGTCTCTTAGTAGAGTACTGTTTAGTTATATTATCTCTTAGTACTGCAATGTTAAGTTATATTGTCTCTTAGTAGGTCCTGTTTAGTTATGTTGTCTCTTAGTACTGTACTGTTTAGATATATTGTCTTTTAGTAGGTACTGTTTATATTGTCTCTTAGTACTGCAATGTAGTTATATTGTCTCTTAGTAGGGTACTGTTTAGTTATGTCTCTTAGTACTGTACTTTTTAGATATACTGTCTTTTAGTAGGTACTGTTTAGTTATCGTGTCTCTTAGTATTACAGTGATGTTGATTCATAGCAGTTTAAGTTATATTGTCTCTGAGTAGAGCACAGTTTAACGTCCTCCATACTCCATTCTTTGCAGAAACCGTTTTAGAGTTTCCGGGCTGTTCCATTCGGATTTTTTAAAGTGCATTTCAAAATTCGCGTAAGGCAAGCCAGGGTCCAGCGACTACGCCTCTTCTAGGCCTGCCCGCCTGCCTAGTCGTTCGGCAGCTATGCCATGATATTTGTAGTAACCCATGGCTGCCACTAGGTGACAAAATGTACCTTTGAGTAAAATTTCCTTGTCTGCACGCCTCATGTACGCTTGTGTCGACACGTCGCATTTGTGGCACATCGAGGTCTTGAATGGCTTTGTGTAGCCTAATACTTGCATTTAGGGATAGTCAGTCAAAATTTCCAACTATGACACCGACAGTGTTGTCGGAAGAGATTGACTTGAGGAACGGAAACTTTTGATTTTTGATTCAAATACCTGTGGTAAGTAAGGAAGTGGCTGGATTTTGCAGCGTTGTGCACAAAACTAGCGTTAGGATGTTAAGCTAGTTAGCTAAGGCAGCAGTGATAAGTTTGTTAGTCGTTTCTTAGTCTTGAGTCTCGGCGATAGCTAAACAAAGCGTAACAGTAGTTAACAATGCATTTGGTTTGAGTTTTAATAGTTTTGTGATATATAGAGTCGCGTCGTTTTTGCAGGTTTAAAGAGTCATGGCAGCTGATATCTTGCTCATGAGAAGAATCACCCGCCTAAACCAAGTTGCATATCAAAGGCATAGTAACAGTCTACGGCTCCAGTCAGGTCTTGAGAGGAGGGCCCGCTCGGGAGTCGCAGATCCCGCCTTGAAGATTCAGGTAAACGCTAATCCCCCCCGCCCTTTTTTTTAAGTGCGATTTTAGACAACTGGTGGTTTTGTCACTTTATTTAAATCTGAATTAAAATCTGGCCCATCTCCACGTGCAAGAAACAGTAGTTTACTAAGCACGTTTCATAAGCACAAATGCATCGTGTTTTTCATATGATTATGTTGTTTAGAACTGTAGTTATAGATTTATCTGTCGTGTATAATAATCGGTTGTTAGTAAACACAAAATGAGAGCCACATATTCTGGATTAGCCTATCACAAAGCACACGTGACTTATCACCCTGAAGCAAGAAACGGTCCATAGATAAGCACAGAAGACTTAGAAAGAAAATTTAAAGTGAATCCTTACTGTTTATTTTAATTTTGCATTATATATTTGTATATCAATTAAGATAAGGTCTATGTTGCATATCTTATTTCTTTCACAGGGGCCCTGCCAAGACAGAAATGTTTCAAAGTTTAGAGGTATTATGGAATCATTCTTTAATTGGTCACATGTTGGCAAAGGATTTAAGGGTACAGAATGTGCCAGAACTCTTAACAGCCTAAAGGACAATGCAGAGGGCAGTGGAGTGGTCAGCGTTTATAGACGTGAATGTTTGGAGAAATCCACATGCAGGTTATTTGGAGGGCATAATGCCTCACACCACCCAGTCTATTTACAAACATGTTCGTTCCATGGCAATTACTCACACCGGAGCCGTGTGGAAGGAGAAGGAACGGAGATGGCTAAAGATGCCGGGAAGAGACACTCCAAGGACCATAAGCAAGAGGTACAGTAGACACACCTTGAATCACTGACAAATTCATGTCAGGTTTAAAAAAGAGTAATTGGAATACTGAACTCCTCATGTCTGACAGATCTTAATGAGAAATGTCTAATAGATGTGACGATTAACTATTATTGGCTGTCAGGTTAACCCCTAATGGAGTTTTGAGCCACTGACGTCTAAAGCACCAAAATGTCATTTATATTATAAATACAAAGAAAATTATAACCATCTCTCACATTGGGATCCAATATAGTTGTCAACCTTTAGTAATTTAGCAATGGGAGATTGTGATTTTTGTAATATAGAGGCCTAGATAAACTACGCACAAGTACTGAAGAACACAAAAGAATACATTTTTATAAATGTAATTTGTACAATATTTCCTATAATTAACATTGAAGGATCACGTTGAATTCACACTTAGATTGTTCTTCTCATCTTAGCTCGGCAAGTGCGCCAGGGAGCATAAAGTACCGGTTACAAGGTTGGGCCGCTTGGCAAATTTTGGTGGTAAGACAGTGCGCAAGTGGCACCCTCTGTTTTATTCTGAAAATCACCACACATTATTGGGTTCATAATGTGAGTTGAGACATAATATGGAACCAAATAGTATATTTATCCCAAGTAGTGATATTAAAAAATACCTTGTGTGCTTGATAGGTCTAGCAATTAGACTGGGCCTTGGAGCAATTGCTGAAGTGGCGAAGAAGAGTCTCCAGTCACAAGAGAAAAAAGGTAGCCTATTTCATTTTGATTTAAATTTCATTTGAACATTTCATTTTGATTGTTAATTTCACATCCTTTATTTAATTTAGGGAAAAACATTTTCTGTTTTTTAAAATATTTCAGTTAATAAAAAAAAAGTGTTTAACAGTAATTGTGACTAACAGTAAGACAGTAATCCCAAAGTGTACATTAAGATGTTCCTTCATGAGTTTATCATGTGGTGTTTTCTGCAGGCGATAAGAAAGCTGTTCTTGACTCCAGCCCTTTTGTATCTGAGGCTAACGCTGAAAGAATTGTTCGGACTCTGTGCAAAGTGAGAGGAGCTGCTCTTAAACTTGGTCAAATGCTGAGCATGCAGGGTGAGCAACGACTCCCTTTGCCCCTTCATGACGATGAGAAAGCCTCCGTTTAAACCACCTCACAAGAATATGCTCATCCGTTTATTTACGTCATTGAAACATTTAAGGACCTGCATATAATTATACAAAATCATGTCAGGGTATGTGTCAGGATTTTGCACCAGAGCCTCTTGGAGCAATTGTACACTGCCAGCATTTTGATAACCTTGTGGTTCAGCATAGTCTTGGGCATAGCTATGTTCACTGTACAGTGTGGTGTGTGTGTGTGTGTTCCTCCCTGGCCTGCCTCCATGCCCTGGCCTTGACACTTACTCAAGCTACTCTGCCCCATTCCCAATTCTCTGTATTCCTGTTAAGAATGTGCATTTGCATAGAACAAATGTCAATATCATTACATCTCCTCCAGAAGGCATTAGGTCAGCTGTGTGGCATGGTGGATCTGGGTTCAATGCTTACCCTGTAGTTTTTCCATGGTACATGGCAACAGTTATGACTGTAACAGTTATGTTAATTTGTCTCTGCCATTGTAATTCATCTTCAAAGGAAATTTACAACCTAGCGACATTTGTACAGTTTAACTGTGAGTGATCAAATGAACTGACCAAATGTATGAATTTCATGAAATGTCGAAGCAGTCAGTGGTTGATTAGTGAACCAGCTTCACCATGTGAGGTTTGTAGATCAGAAGCAGTCACATGCTAAAGCATCCCTTACACTATTTGTTTGCATCTGCTCGTATTCTGTGTGCACAGCCCATTTAAAGGCAGTAAATTAATCATCCACAAAATACATTAATGAAGGCTTACTGTAAGTTTTAATGCCAAATTGTTTTCAGCTATGAATAGATGACTAACTGGGAGTGGCATACAAATGCCATGAATTGTGAAATCAGCATCACATTGAAAGAACCATAATTTACTGCTGACTATACAATTAAGTGTTGTGTCAGGCCAGCACTGCAACTTTTGAAAGCAACTTCATAGAATATGCCAGGTCCAAAAATGAATATCATCCCTAGTACTCTCTCAGGTTATTTCTAAAATCCCATTTGCAAGAGGGCTTCTTAGTTAAGCTTACAAGATCACCGGCTTCCAATTTTACACAATCTTTATACAGCTTGAGGCTGATTTGTCATTTGTCTTCTCTCTACTAGATGATGCCTTCATTAAACTCCAGCTCTCTAAGATCTTCCATCTTCTCTCTTCTAGATGATGCCTTCATCAATCCACAGCTCGCTAAGATCTTCGACCGTGTTCGTCAAAGTGCTGACTTCATGCCCACCAAGCAAATGATGGTATAGTCTCAAATGTGAGAATTTAAAAACTGCTTTCCCCTGTTGAAGAATGATGAACTTCAAACACAGCCATAGTGCTGTATGGCAGTTTCTCAGTTTAAGGGTGTAAAAGTAAAAAAAGAAAAGAGTAAATGTTAGCATTCTGTATTCTGGTTGAATTCTGTAGAGATGTCCTCTTGGGACATTTTTTTCTGTATGACAGAAAGTAGTCAGCAATGACCTGGGCCCTAACTGGAAGGATCCGCTGGAGTTCTTTGAGGAGAAACCCTTTGCTGCTGCCTCCATCGGTCAAGTGCACCTGGCCAGGATGAAAGATGGGAGAGAGGTGGCCATGAAGATCCAGGTACGAGGATTACACTTAGCAGCTGGAGGGAGACACGTTTATCACCATATTATGACGGAAAACTGTTTAGCCACCTTTATGTCCATAACTCAGATTTTTACTCTGTTTTTAGTACCCTGGAGTGGCCAAAAGTATCAAGAGTGATGTCAGCAATTTAATGACTGTCCTGAGAATGAGCAGTGCATTACCTAAAGGTATGAGGTGTCCATGAGGAAGCGTAATGATGAGTCATGGCTCTTCGCTCTTGCAGTGGTTCCTACGAGAGATGGTCCAACTTGATGTTTGTGTGACCTTGTTGTGCAGGTCTGTTTCCAGAGCACATGATCGATGTGATGAGCAGAGAACTAGCTCTAGAATGCGATTATAAGAGGGAAGCTGAATGTGTCAAAAAATTCCAGTGAGTATATAAACGTTCTGAAGTGGTATGCATACAGTTTACCCTGCGAGGGCGAGAGGACAGAGAGTTGATATTCTGACATTCAGGATGTGGGTAGTTCTAGACAAGACAACAATTTGCACCTGTTTCTGTTTTACAGAGAGTTATTGAAGGATCACCCATTCTTCTATGTGCCGAATGTAGTGGATGAGCTAAGCAGCCAGCATGTCCTCACTACTGAGCTGGTGTGTGGGTTCCCTTTGGATAAGGCTGATGGCCTCCCACAGGAGCTCAAGAATGAAGTAAGAGAGAGTTTAACTTTAGCTTAGGTCACTGCACTGAAGGAGGTGATATGGACAAACATTTTATTTTTTTTAATTCTGTACACTGTTACTTTGGTTTTTATGTTTTTATTTATGTGGTTAATTTTGGGTTGAACATTATTTCTGTCAGAAATCGTATTTCTTATATATTATACTGTGTACTTATTTATATATTCTCATTTTTATTACTGATTCAAATGTCTGCTTTTCTTTACCAGATCTGTGAGCAGATTTTGATTCTTTGCCTGAGAGAGCTCTTTGAGTTTAGATATATGCAGACTGATCCAAACTGGTCCAATTTCTTCTATGACCCTCAAACACACAAGGTATATATTTGGTTTCAATATTTGTTGGAGATCATTAGCGTGGTGCACTCTGACCTTATCGCTGTGCTCAACCCTGAACTTTCAGGTTGCATTGTTAGATTTTGGAGCCACAAGAGGTTTTGATGCAAGTTTTACTGATGTGTACATTGAGGTACAGTGAACAGCATTTTGTATATACTGCATTATATTGTCAAAAAATGTTTTTTCTTTGTTTTGATTGTTTTTTTTTTTTTTTTTTACTAGGTCATCAAGGCTGCCGCAGACAGAAATAGGGAGGGGGTTTTGCAGCGCTCGATTGATATGAAATTTCTGACAGGTTATGAGTCCAAGGTATAGAACCTTATGTCTATTCTGCTTCTACATTGGAACTTTTCGACCCTCTGCCTTCTTCAAGACTATGAACTAATGTTTTGTGCTGATAAATGATGTCCCAGTTCATGAGATACCAAAGTATATGAATAGGCAATCTGTGCTAGCAGGCTTACCTAGTAATAACAGTACATTAACCAGTTAGCACTGAGCGTTGAAAGACAAAGTCTGTCTGTGTGTTTCACATGTTCAGTCACCAAATGACATTTTCACAGTCCATGGCGAACGCCCATGTGGACGCGGTGATGATCCTTGGCGAGGCATTCTCCTCCAAAGATCTCTTTGACTTTGGCTGTCAGAGCACCACGGAGCGCATCCACCAGCTGATCCCTCTAATGCTGCATCAGAGGCTCACGCCCCCTCCGGAGGAAACGTACTCCCTGCATCGCAAGATGGGGGGCTCCTTCCTCATCTGCTCACACCTCAAAGCCAAGCTGCACTGCAAGGGCATGTTTCAGGAGGCCTACGCTAAATACTGGAGAGAGCGATGAAGAGAAACATCAGAGTGAGCAGCTATGGAGGTAGAAAAAAACAAAACCCCAAGCAAACCAAGATGGTGCTGTTGAGAAGGATCTTTAGCCCTAGTGTCAGCAGTGACCATGTTTGATGGATTAAAATGTTTTCAGCTGACCGAGTTTGACGTCGGCGCATATATGTGACGTGTGTTGTGAATAGAGTAGGCTCAGCTATAATGAAATGTTACAGATGAGGTGGATAACGCACATGAATGTTGTGACGTTGTGCATCTTACACCAATTATTGCATTCCAAAGGTCTTATGGGGATAAAAAAAAAATAAAAGGTTATGAATTTGCAGAATCTCATTATTGGTTTTCTCATGATGCCAAATTCAAGAGGCGCTAGTCGAATATCAAATACAAGCATTGTTATTATTATGACCACTCATGAAAGGCACTATGTACATATTTGTACACCTTACAACATGCGTAACTGGTATGATGTCTGAATACAAGTTGTTCCATATCCTCATCTAAGTCCTTTACGGGTAAGTAATTCCTTATGTAGGACACAGACTTTCTCCAAACAAATGTATTTCTGTCTTGGCTTGTGGACAGTCAATGCAACATGTCAATGCAACAATGCTACCTGCTGAGATATGACCAGCGCGTTGTCGAGTGAACAGCTGAACTGCAAATAAAAGGGCAGATGGTGACCCCCTTCCCTGAGCATAGCTTACACTGTTCCTCAAATAGATAGAGCCAGTGTTAAATTTAAAACCGTTTACATCAACACACTTCTGGAGATTAGTCATTACAGTAATGGTTCTTCCAGTTCTTCCTCTGGGCCTTTTTTGCCTTCCATACCTTCTGTCTGCAGTCTGCTGGCACTGGTCACAGTAAGCCAGTTGAGTATGCCTAGGGTTAGCATATTACTTTCCATGATTCTGAATACGTCTCCGATTTGCAGATGTTGCAAGATCCAATATGGGAAAAGGGGAGGTGCTGACCAAATAATAGTCCTGAGAAAGGAAATACTGCTGCCCTGGTTCAAACTTAAATGGGCTGTTCTAGCTAAAAAAAGGAAAGGTTTGAAGAAGCATTCACAAACTCAGATCTGTGTATTCCTCATATTAAATCATACCCTTCACCAACCCAAAAAAACGGTTGAGAAGAACCTTCACCAACCCAGATATATGACCAGAGCACCAAGGCTCTGCAGCTCTGCCACAACATAGCCAAAGGTAGTCAGCATGACACCATTGTTCATATAAAGACATTTCTGATGATTCTCTGGATGTCAGTGGGAACTAGCGCATTGCTTTCAGCCTAAACTGACAAAAGGCAGTGCAAAATCTCTGGACAAAATGAACAGAAGGCATTTAAGGCGTGCATGCCGACAGCTAGCCTGGAGGCCCGCACGGTAGTGAACAGATTTCGCTGTGACAGATCAAACAAGCAACGGCACATGTGACATGCAAAATTCACACCTCTAACACTGGTTAAAGTGTCTGCATCCCACCTGACCAGTTTCTAGCCTGAAAGAAAGAAGAGGCTGCAAAAGCCACTGAGAAGATAAGCTCATCTGGTAACACTGCAGGACCGTGAGCAGCAACACCACCTACGAGGAAGAAGAATCGAACAGAAAATGTGGTTGAAATCAATAACATAGGATGTAAGTAGAGTGGGACCAAAGAGTCACACCAATTTGGACAGACAGAGCAGTCTAAGGTTTTCCACTGTCACATCCTTCCATATTTGGGGTGAACAGCAGTTTTAATATCTGATCAGCATTATCCTACCAAGGATAATTAGGACATGAAGTGTATTATTAAGGGTTTGATGTGTTGATTGACATTGATGTGTAGAGGCTCAATTCCTTGTGCAGATCTATTAAATCATGAATTTATTCAGCAGATTAATTCACTGCAATTCTTACGGTGCCATGCAGCTCTGCTAGTATGGTCACATGGCCATCCTCAGATTCACTGATTAGATTATTATTCATTATTATTATTATTAAGCCATTATTCAAGATATAGTTGAACTAAAGACAATAAATATCAAGAAAAGAATAATGCCTAGTAAAATATTGGATTTTAATAGTGGAAAATTGATTTTCCCTAAAACATTTTTTATAATTGGCAAATATTGAAAAGTATCTGAATTTAAATATATGACCTTCATTAATGATACTTTTAAAAGTTCCTTCTGAAACAGATGTAAATAACACCTTTTAAATGAGTTTGTAAAACAGTATACAATGGCACAATCCTTGCTCCACTCTGAAAATGACATGGAATTGAGCAACTTACCCAAGAAGAGAAAGTTATTTTCCTTCCTGGTGAATCAAGCCTTTTTTTGGATTTTCCATGGAAACTGCTGAGTTTCTTTATAAAATATCTCTGAATCAACACTAACAGATTCCCAGACAGTGACTCCTTACACTCAACTCAATATTTCCAATTAGCATTTAATACATATAAAATGTATATGTGGTAAATAGCTTAGCCAGCCATCAGAAACAGGTGACACGTCTTGCTAAACACTGTTCATTGTGATGTTTATAATTATGCAACACGTAAAGATTATCAGGACGTGTCATTTCTGAAAGACAGACAAAAGAAAGTCATGCTGTAGCATCTTACCTAGGTGACGCCTCACACATCTGGATAAAGTGAGATACAAACAAAACTTTAATATGTCAAGCTGGAATGATCAAAGATCCTCGTGGATTATCAAAAACATTACTTCACACAGAAGAGCAAAACATGTACAGAAAACCAGTTTATTCACCTTCATAATTTATTATACAGCATACAAACTTAAAACAGATTTTAAAAACTTTTACGTTAAAAATATAAGTAGTTCCAAGTTTCAGCTTCTAACGGAGCTGAAAAAACAAGTATTTAATATACAAACAAATATTACAGAAGAATTCACTAAAGCAGAAACTTCTTGCGTGTGAAACTAGAATACATTTTATAGTGTACAAAAATCTGGAGAACTGTATTACAATATGTTTAGATCACCATAATTTCAATTAGAAGTACACTTATTGTCAAATCTATCATCTATAAATCAAAGAGATCCATCAGGCATGAAAGCGTCACCATTTGTGTTCTGATTACAATACTCACAAACCTTATTTAAAAATACTGTGTGAACAAGGCCAGTGTTTAAGTATCTCATCAATCAAGACAATTACAAATTTGATGCAAATTGACAGTACTTTTTAGAAAAATACAATTTAAATAAAAAATAGAATTCACATAAATACATAATTAATATTTATTCTACTGAGAACATGAACCCATATGTACATGTAAATACCAAAATTCTTTATCACAGTGCATTCTCAGGCAGACGTTTTGCTATTTACCAATCCAAACTCACTAAAAAAGGTCTAATCCAAAAGTTCTAGACAAAGGTTTTTAAGCATTTTAACATTTATAGCACAAACCATTTAGCCAGTCCATAATAAATATCAATTGCACAGTGAAAAAACCCTGAATGAAAAATTCATCAGCATATGACATCAGCATCATGTAATTGTTGAGATTCTAAAATGAATGCCATTACAATGTGTTGTTTTCTCTCATATACAGTAGGGAAACTAGCATATTTATGTGCATAACATCAGAATGATTAGAAGGCAACTGCTAGCCATTGGCATTCTTGTGAAAAAGGTGTCATATCACACTTTTGTCTCTCAGTCACATTCAATACAATTCTGCTAGAAATAACCCATCACCACAATAAAAGTGAACCTGATTGACATACATGTAAATGAAACATACATTCTGAATTGCACTAAACAACCCGTACTAGACCATGTGCAGCTCCTCATGAGTCAGTCAGAAAGTGCTGTGCTGAGTGTGAAGACTCCCCTTACTGACAGCAAAACAACAATGGAGACACGAGTCTTCTTTTGGTCATGAGATCTGTTCACAGGTGACAGTTGAATCGTGCTCTGCGTTGGCAGCTGGCTGTGCGATTATGGCTGTACGATTATGGCTGTGCCTCCACCTAGTGGAACAAGATGGAATGCAATTTACTTAGGGACACATTCACATCTCCACACCCTCAGACGCACAACTGTAAAGGGACGTTTATATGAGCTGTAGAGGTAAACATGTGTCTCACTTCCATAGCTACATGGTCACAGGCACTGAATGACAAGTCACAACGACAAGGCAACTCAATGATGCCACTTTCCAAGAAAATATTATTTTAGCATCAGCATGTGTAGCTTTAACGTTTGCACTAAAACCTGCAAGCTATTCAGCCAGGTATTCCATAAGAGCTTTGAGCACCATGTGCAAATATTAAGAGGAACCTTAATGTAACACACAGATCACTGGTGTTAAGCAATACAAAGCTGTAGAATGTGCACATGTTCTGCATCTGGAAATCACCTGTTTCTGAGTTGATGGCTGTACTAGGGATGGGCATGCAAATGATTACATCACCCTGTGCTGTAAATCCATAGAAACAAACAACATTAAGGCACAGAGAGAACATCCATCCATACATAAAACACCAGTAAGTGTTCAGCAGTAAAAACATCAGTGAAGCAAAATGAAGGATCACCTGTATTTCCAGGAGCTGCAGAGGGAATCGGTTGTCCTATTATTACAGGTTCACTGCCTACAAGGCAAAATAAATGTTCTTAGGAGAATAGGAAAATAGGAGGTGCTGATTAAAGAAGACACAGTTGGAGCCCTATACTCAGATGTATCTATGGACTCAAGTGCAGACCATATACCATAAGTATAATCTGAATTCAAACAGGTGAGCTAAAACACCAAACAGCTGAAACTGCTGAGGAGGGGGATTCAAGTCTGGAGCTGAAAACCTCTGTTATAACACAAAGCAAGCCATAATTCAAATAATGCAGTCTTCCAATTAATGCAAAATCAATAAGTACCGCATTAATCTGAGTAGTTTAAGGCATGCTTCACCTCTGTTCTGCTCCTCAAACATCTGAGCTTCCAGCTGCTCTGGATCCACGTAGCAATACTCCTCCTCTTCCTCCTTGCCACACTTCCCACAGCAGAAACAGCAACAGCAGAAACAGCAGCAGCAAGTGAAGATCATCGCAAGAGCAAGAAGGGTCTGAAAGGGGGATGAAGAACAGTTGTGCTAGAGCAGACATCACGGTCAAACAAACATCCGGATTTCTAATTTGTCTTTTTTAAGTGCATGGCAAATCAGACGTAAACTGGCAGGGATATGTCCACAAATGCCCACCTTAAACCAGCACTTTGACATGAGGAAGTAGTATTTGACACTATCTTCTCCAAACTGGTCAGCAACATAGAGACCCATGGATCCATACTGATCGTAAATCTGGCGTTTGGTCTCATCATTTAGAATGGTGTTGGCATTGTTGATCTCTTTGAATTTTTCTGCAGCTTGAGGATTATCTGGGTTCTTGTCTGGGTGATATCGGAGTGCGAGTTTCCTGATTACAAGAGATGATTTGTTATTTGTTACATTGTTGCATTTCAGTTTTAGATGTTATTTTGTAAAATGTACTGAACTTTAAAAGTTCACTCTGTGTATACCTGTAGGCTTTTTTAATGTCCTCAGGTGAAGCTCCCTTCTCCAAGCCTAATGTTTTGTACAAGCTGTCCCCAGCTGTGGACATAGTGCGTTGAGGTCTTGCATCTGCCATTGTTGAATTCTGCTCAAAACACAAGCCATTGACAGTAATCAAAGATCATACATCATACTGTCTCAGTTGTCTAGATCTACAAGATGAAACATGAAAAACCAAGCTTACCTGTGTTCATACGGCCTGGAGTAAACTCTTTTGTTAACTGAAGAGAAGCAGTGCGATAAAATGTTGGAAGTCTAGTGAGAGACGCGTCAGGTGAGAAACATTTGACCAGTAGATGGTAGTCAAGAAAATATGACGATCTGTTGAATATTAAACACAGTGCGTTTAGATATATGGCTAGTTTCTGTGTCACTATGTAATAAAGCAGTTTCCCCTTAACGATAGTTGCGGTTTTCCTGGCTAAAACGTATGGACTATGTTACTTTATACACCACGCGAATATAAATTCAGTCAAAGAATATGCCAGAATCTGACATTTAGTGTTTGAGCGTAAACAACAAGACAGGTAGAGGAAATATGATTTTAGGCGTCTAAAATACCAGACGAAGTGATCTACCCACCTTGCGCCGAGCTAATCAAACTGGTCTGTGAATAAAACCTTCTATGTTCTGAACTTCGTGTTGTTTCCCAAAAGGCACTCAACTAAGCTCCTAAAACGAAATTGCAAAGCAACTTTGAAGGGTTGTACCAGGAAGTGTCTCTCGCGTTCCGGAGTCCACATTACAATTTAGCGAACACGCGTTGAAGATCACAAAGGTGAAAGGTGTTACATAATTTCTTTCTACATTCAGTTGACAATTTGAGGAATCGGGACCCCATGCATGTCATTTGCCTGCCACGTGTGTTAATCCTCTAATAATTAAACAAATCAGGTTGCGCGGGCGATTTAAAATGCTACCATTTTATCTTAATAGGAATCATAGGAAAATAGATTTAAACACTAGTAGGCCACACATTCCTCGTTCACAAATTTCTTGAAGACTTACAACTAAAGGTAGAAATGGTGGGTACTGGAAGAAATGCTTCTTCTCTCAGAAGTCTGAATTTGACATTCGATCTTTATTGCATTCTCATATAAAATGTTTATGACATGTATATATATATATTACATTTACTTATGTCAAGTTTCAGAAATCTTTATCACAATTTTTCCAATATTTTTATTGCCTTCCATGTGTCTGTGTGCCTGAGAAATGTCATCCATGCTGAATATCGTGTCAATAACAGGCCTCAATGACTGGGATTGGAAGTGTGACAAAGCCTGTTCACTGAAGCTCCTAACCAGTTCAGCTTTATACTATAAAAAGAGGGAAATTCAGGAATGGTACTTAATTACCACTTTCACAAAAATAGCACCTTTAAATGTATAAGCTTCACATTTTCTATCTTGAATTTTACCTGTAGACTTTGTGACCTGAGAAGAGTACTCAGAATGTGTCCTCGCTTAAACAGAAGCTTGCTAAGCAAGTCTCCCTCTACTGGTCTTCCACCCATGTTACCATACAACACCCATCTTCCATCCATAGCCAAGCTACGGACATTCTTCTCCCACCAAGCTCCACCTATGCAGTCCAGGATGACATCAGCTCCCCTTCCTGCCAGGAACAGACCACTATAACTGGCAAATATGCCTTTGGTAAATCATTTTGAATCAAGAATTACACTTCACAGAAAGATTGCCATATACACACACACTGCTGATGTGCTTCAAAAGACTGGAACACATGACTTGAATCACCTTTGGTGAACTGCAGGATCTTATCAGAGAAATCACACTCCTTGTAATTGAACCCTGCAGCTGCACCCAGTTGTAATGCCATATTTAATTTTTCAGGGCTTCCTGCAGTCACAACTGGAACAGCACAGCTCAGACGAGCAAGCTGAACCGCTGCAGTGCCGACACCACTTGCTCCGGCGTGAATTAACACCGTCTCTCCTGGCTTAACTCGGCCTGAGAAGAAGCAGATGTGGAACGCTGCTGTGAATACAGCCCTATAAAGAAGGTGCAATAAGGGAGCAGTCTGGCAGTCTTAACATTTTAGGTTATTCATTGAACATGTGTGCATGGTAACTCTATGCACACCAAAAAAACTATCAATTTTCTGTTTAGCAAAGTGGATCATGTTATGTTTTTGGAGTAGTTATGTTAAATGTGCCTTTAAATGAATTTCTCTCTCAAAAAACTGATTTCTTTTTTTTTGCCAAGTGCAAAAGTATGTGAACTATGTGAACACCTCCTATTATAGCCTTCTGTAACCAAAAACGAGAGTCAGGAATCAGCTTTTGGGGATTTTTGCCCACTCCTCCTTGCAGAACCAGTTGTGGTGATGTATAATTGATAGTTTATATATACATATATTCTAGGTCTACTACCTTCATATTTATGTAATCTCATAAATCGCAGAGAAATTGGAAATAATGCCTTGCGTTCTTACACGTATCTTGTTAATGTTCCCTTTGTATGCACAAAATTAGGGAAACAGTTTTAATTATGCTGCACCATCAGACTGGAATATACTGTAGAATGTTTTAAAAATGCAGGGTTTAGAATATGCTTCTTAAAGCAAATATAGGGAAAATAGTTTATAAATGTTTTAACTGATTTTGTTGTGTGCAGTTGTTGAATGTTTTGTGATTTAGGTAACTATGTTATATGCTGCTGCCTGTCTTGGCTAGGACTCTCCTGTAAATGAGATTGTAAATATCAGTGTTCCTGGTTAAATAAATAAATAAATAAATGCAGCTATGGTTCATTTACTTTTGCTCATGCTCTGTTTCCATGTTTCATGTACTCTGCTGGCAACTCAGACATTTCCCTCAAAACATGTAAATGGAAGTGATAAACATAAACCTGGCATTTCATATACAAAACCTGGTGATGATAAAATAAGAGAATCAACAGAAAAATCTAAACTACCCAAAAGAGTTCACAAGCTTTCAAGCATGACTGCATATACTGTATACACTCTGATAAACATGATGATAAAAGAAAAAAAAATGTTTGTATGCAGAAGTTGGTACCTATGAAGTGCAGTAGTTGGTAGGCAGTGAGCCATGCCTCTGGGATTCCTGCGGCTTCACAGAGTGTGAGATGTGAAGGGACTGGCATGAGCAGTTCTTCAGGCACCACAGCATATTGTGCATACCCCCCTCCAGCAAGCAAAGCCATGACTTTATCTCCTGACCTAAAACTTCTACTGACTTGAGGACCAAGTCCTGCTATTATCCCAGCAGCTTCCAGACCAAGAATTTCACTCTCTCCAGGAGGGGCAGGGTACAAACCTTTCCTCTGTAGTTGAACACAGACCTTTCACTGAATGGTTTTTGATAATATTCTTAATAAGTTAATAAATTAAACTGTATGCATTTACCTGCAACAGGTCAGCCCTGTTTAAAGCTGTTGCATGGATTTTGATGGGGACTTCACCATCTTTAGGTTCAGGTCTGGGGACCTCTCCTATACACAGCTTCTCTGGCCCACCTGGTTCTTTGAAGCATATTGCCAGCATTGACTTCAAATAGAAGAAAATAGAAGAAAACAAAGAATAACTAAAAAAGGTCCACATTAGGTAAATACACTGCGCCATTTTACTGTACTGCGTAAAATGTACGCGCAGTTGATGCTTTCAATTATAACCATTTTCGAGTGAAGTCCACTAAAATACGCCTCAACATTTACCTATAAGTATATAAAGTGTACAGTATTGACTGCAATTTTGCAAATTTGATGCATCTTGTAACCAATCACCATTAGTTAAACCAAATGCTTTAGGCGTATGAAATGTATCTTTAAATTTATATAATCTACTAGTTTTAATTAAGAGATTAGCAGAATTCTAAACTAGTAAACTGGTTATACGTAAAACCTACCAATGACATCAAGTCCTTCAGATTTAGCCTTGAAATCCAGGACATAAAAGGATGTCGCTACAATAGAGCTGTGTTAGTTTTTTCTTCTAGTGATTCACCCCTGCGTGATGGTAAAGCGACATAGAGATTCATCTGGGCGCTAAAGGTGATTAGGCAAACTTTCGGGTGATGCAAACGACGGAAGCCATGAGAACCAACCAGGTAACTCAATTAATTTACAAAACATGCGAGTTTCATGTGTAGTACCGACAGTAACCAGAGGCATAAACAGCATGTTTACGCTTGGTGCCGTTGCAGAGCGTTTAAAATCACCTGCTTTTATACATACATAAATATTTCATATTATAATTAAATATTATACACATGTGCATATATACCCCATCAGGTGGTCATATACTGTATTTTACCACTCATGCCATCTACTCGAGACCTCGGAGTTTCGGGGTGCAGCACAGTATATTGACTGTTCCTACGACTGCACTCTTCTGGACTGATTACGACTTTCCTGGGACATGCTGTAGTCATGCCACTCCTCCAGCTTAGGAATAATTTGTATCAGGTTCAAATGGCCCAATGTTGTGTGTGTGTATATAAAATGTTAATTTTTATCACTCTTGACAAACTTGTCTTTAATGGTTTTGTCTTATCTATCATCTATCCTTATAGAGGGATGCAGTCCCTGTGTCATCCCAGAGGATTCTGAAGTGTTTATGTACAATATTAGCCAATGTTTTATGACCATTCAGATATTAACTGTGTTACTATAGCCTGCAACTGATATAGATGTGCTATATGGAAATGTATTAACATTAAATTAATAGTAAATTTGCTTGCCAAGGTTTCCAGAGAAACTAGACATTTCATCAGTTGTGCAAATTGCAAAATGTGTGCTTCTCAAAGTAGCCTACATCAACCTCCTCGCTGGCACAAAAGTGCCATGATCTAAATATATTTCACATTAAACATTTAAAAAAATTGCCAGGGAAGTAGCTAAACACAATCAGTGTCTGTTCACTTCCATCTGACAAATGAATGCTCCAACAAACTGGTTAGACCGTAGCACATTGTTTACAATATTGACGTATCATAGCAGCAGTCACCCTATAGTCTGTTCCTGTACAGCACCTGAAACAAGGCAGGCAATTACACTGAAAAAAAAGAGCAAAATTCAGGTATGTTACATTTAATTTATTAACAGATTAATGCATTTGTCTACTGGTAAAATGTTTAACAAAATTTCCACTTTGACATACTGCATAAATTACAACACTACCTTCAAGCTAGATCTTATGACAAACCCACTTTTCTGTTTTGTATATCAGGAAAATATGCCATAATGAATGCAAGGCCAAGCTTTAAACGCCCCAAGTCTATGTTTTACATGGACGTGCGGCTAATGAATCACAAGGAAGACACTTATCTACGATGGAAACTGGAAGAAATTCACAGAAAGTACAGATTAAGTCTCAAATTACTTTATCAAGAGAGAGAACTTATATTGATGGATCACAAAAAGTTGCTGCATTTGAGAGTCTGTGAACCTCACGCAACTATTAACAATACAATGCAAACTATATCAGAAGCAAAAATTACAACAAACAACCTGCACAGTATTCGTCATTCAAGATCCGCACCTGCAGTTAGAGGAACACTGTCAGCTAAATCTCTTTCATGTGAAAGGGATCAGGAATCAGAAACAAGGTTCTCAAAATCAGCATCACCATCTGCTCTGCCACAGCCCGCCTACACCTCTCGAATGGCAGGGTTCAGAAGGAAAGCTTATAACATAGAACCATTTTCCATTCTCCAACTTAAAGAAATTGCCTTAATTGATAGCATTTATCAGAAAGAGCTCATGAGCCAAGAAGAACAAGAGAGACAAAATAAGGAAAGACTGAAACAACTTCACAGAGAAAAGCTTCAACAGAAAATGCAGGTTTTCCTTAGGACTCTTGAAACACTTTGAGACTGCATGCACACACACACACAACTAATGAAGTATGTAAATATTCTGTCCTATCTTCCTGAACCTTTCTATGTTAGACCCACTTGGGACAGGGAACTATATAAATGCACAGCGACTAATTCAGGAAATGTTAGAACCCATTTACAATTTGCCTCATGTCTTTTCTGTCTTGCTATTCCGTAACACCTCTAATGATTAACTTTGTCCTCAGGCTTCAATTGTAACAGGAGTTTAATGTTACACATTTTTAGGTTTATTGTGTAAATCTAAATACATTAACATGTTTTTTTGAACAAAATATGTTGCTGTTTCATTCATGCGATGCTTCCCCTTTTCCTCATGGTTAAAAGAGCACTGTGGACTGGAAACTCCAGGAGCAACAACCGATTCTCCTTCCATTGCTGGCATTCTAGAAGTGTCTTATCTATGCAAATTTAAAAAGAATAAACAAACAGGAGTATACAAATGGTGACACTAGAGTGTAAATATTATTTCACATTAAAGCATTATTACTTAATGTAGAATAAATAATGCATCTACAAGGTGTTGTGTTTTTAATTCTTTGACAAATGTTAAACTTCATGTCTTATTCATTGTTAAGTAGTTAGATCGGAGTAATACATGGTAAATCGTACCTTCACTCTCAATGTGAACATGAGTGGGCAGGTGTCGGGTGAGGTCACCATACTTCAGTGTGCACAGAACAACCGTTTCATTCTCCTCTTGGGTTTTGCACATGAGCATGAGAAAGTTGCACAGTCGATTTCTCTCAATCACTTTTACTGTACCAACAAGCTCCTGTAGCCCAGCAAGTTAAAAAAAGATAAGAAAAAGGAATTAGTTATAAAACAAACAATCACAAAGAAAGTATATGAAACTATTCAACTAAAACTGTTGTGTAAATGCTTAAGGATTAATTCAGCATGAGGTCATGAAGCTATACCAAGAACCATGATTGTCTGTATTCATCATACCATGATGAGGGAAATTTGCTGTTTCCGGCCAGCTAAAGCATTGAGGTGAAGGCTTAAGGTTTGAACGAAGGCTTTGAAGTCAGTCTGCAGAGTCTTCTTGGCTAGCATTTCCAGTGGGATACATGGAGGGATGTTGTGACGACTGATCTGCACCGTGTGCGTGAGGTCCACCTCCATGTTATATGTCTTTACGTACACTCCTTCAAAGGCAGTGTGAAATGACAAACACACACTTTTGCCTTGTTTGCTTTCCATCAGGTCATACCCAGCTAAAAGAAGTCAGAATTACATAAGGAATACATGCACAATTTGTAATACAGGTCCATATTTCAAATTGTAACAGTACAGTACAAGTTATTTTTTTATTTTACCAATGAGGTATTGGGCAGATTGAAGGTCCTTTAGTTGCATATGCCTGGCCGTTAGCAGGGCTTTCTCAAGTTGCAACAAGTCACCACTATGATCTTCCAATGGCATCCCTTGATCCATTTTTTCTTTTAGATTCTAAAATTGAACGATCATAAAACATTCATAACACGTGTTTCGAAATAAGAACATGTCTAATTGTAAATCATTGATCTTCACTCTCAGCTAACTAATTAACTAGCTACTCACCTTTACTGCCGCTGTTTCAACTCGAAGTAGGTCTCTTTTAGCACGAAGTGTTACTATAACAGCACGAAGTTCCTCCAGACGATCCTGCTGGTGCCTTTCCGGTCCTGTTCCAGCTCTCTCCAACATCATCAGGTGGTCAAAGACACCTGAGAGGTAACGCAAGAAAGTGACGCTCAATTATTTCAGGGAAATACACAATACTTGGGACGTCATCCGCTACCTCGCTAGCTGGCAAATCCAAACTTTTGATTAATTGCCACCTAGACATGTTATGCAGCTAATGTTATATGCTATGTGACTTTACCTTGTTGTCTCGCGTTTTCCATTTGATCAAATTTCTGTTTTCTTTAGGAAATTGTCATCAAATCTTCAAATCTGGCGCTTTCCACAACCATAACCCGGACGTGAGCGCATAGCTGCCGACGGCGTAAAACGAAAACAACACACTCAAGAGCATCAGCACATAATACCATTTGCGCAGAGAGGACGCATATTGCACTTCGAGTACACTTCCCGATTTATTAACTACAGCTCACGATTTTATCGCTCGTTAAGTCTATACATCATTTAGAAATCTAATTTCTATTCTGTCTCACCAACTAGAAAAGGGAGTCGACGTTATTAACCTAGCGGTTTATAGAATTGTTTGCGCACTCATGTTACAACGACGGCAATCAAAGCAGCCAGTCGCTGAGCATTAACGAGTATCTGGCTCTAGGGAATCATGGAGAGTTTGTAAGTTTATATTGGCTTAATATTTATTTGTAACTTTATATTTAACGAGCTAGCGTTAGCTAACTAGCTATGGCACGTGTTTTCTTTGTGAATAAGTGGTGTAAAACCTACGACGTGCTTTTATCAAATATATGTAACTATAGGAAGTGTTAAATCTCCACCTTACGATCGTTAGTTATGCTACAGCAGTTGTAGAGATTATTTTGCCTTTTTGTTTACCGTAAAAAGGTAACTTCAGCTTCTGTAACTAACTACAAATCTGAAGCTAATATGTGCGCGTCTGTTATACACGTGGTGTCTTCGGTCTATGCTATTAACACCTGACTTTAAAAAACCCACACAGGGAGAACATGGTAACTCCACACAGAGTGGACCGGACCGAGAATCGAACCCAGACCACCTTGCTGGGAGGCAACAGCGCCCATACCGTTTACCTCCGCCCCTGTCTTATGTCGTCTGCTCTAGTCCCGCCATGTTTTTTGGTTTCCTTGGTTTTCCTTGTGTCTGTAATGCCCCTGTACCTTTTGACTCTGCCTTTGTAATTATGTTCGGCTGTGTCATGTCAATTTCCCCCATTTGGTCTGTGTATCTAATCCCCGTGTTTCCCCAGTCTCTTTGTTGGTTATTGTATGTAACCTATGTAAGTCGGAGTGTTCCTTGCTTCCCGAGTCTTTCTGTGGACCCCGTAGTCTGGTTTGTCTTTTATTCCTTGATAATGTCTTGTGAAGCCCGTTTTAGTTCTAGTTATTTCCCTATGTCGCTCCCAGCCTAGTTCAGTATTTGTATCTCGTTCTGGGCCGTCTGTGTTTCCCTCATGTTTGTTAGCTCTGGTTTATGTTAGATAACCCTGGTTTCATGCTGTTTCTCCACGCCTGTTTCTTGTAATTGTTACCGTTTTGTTTATTATCTTCCGCTCCAATCGTTACATGGACATCTAAAGGGAAAAACATTGAATTTATGTAATATAAATAATAGTTTGAAGTCTTGCCTAATGTGTATTGTTTTGCTCTAAATAATTCTTTGAATTGGCATAATATTTATGTATGTATCTATCAACTTTCGAACAATAACTAATTGCAACTAATACCTGGAGTATCAAATATGATACGCACTTTTCAAACTCAAATTAGCATAATTTGCGCAAATTTTTTTAAACATTAATAAGTTATTTTGGTGCACTAAATGCTCATATTCAAATATATAATAACATTTTTATTCATATCATACGTTAGATTGCTTACATTTGTCAAAATTTACTTGAAGTTTCCGCACACATCATCACGATGCTTGCTGCCAAAACGCTATGGTAAAAAAACGCATTCAAACGCTTGTTTTAAACTGGTGTTAATTGTTCCTTTAATTCGGAGATATTCGTGTAAATATCCACTTAATTTTATAATTATTTGTACTAATGTAATCTACAGATGTTTATTATGAAGCACTTATTATAATAAAAAATTTTTTAACAACTCTTAAAGTTGCAGGTGCTCATCATCAGTTCACATGGATGACAAAGCAAACCTGCTTCTAGAGTGAGAACTTGTTTCTCGACGTTACCGACATGGACTGCAGCGAGCAGAAGTACTTTACTACTATTGACTTTGTGCTGTTTGCTCTCCTACTTGTGGCTTCCATGGTCATAGGACTATACTATGCCTTCTCGGGTGGACAGCAGAGAACCACAAGAGAATTCCTGATGGCTGACAAGAGCATGAAGTGCCTGCCTCTTTCCCTGTCTCTCATGGCCACCTTCCAGTCCGCAGTAGCTATAGTTGGCACACCAGCAGAGGTTTTCACCAGTGGCACACAGTACTGGTTTATAGGTTGCTCCTACATTCTGGGACTCCTTATCCCAGCCCACATTTTCATTCCAGTATTTTACAGACTGCACCTCACTAGTGCTTATCAGGTATTGTCTAATCAATTTAATTATTTTATTATAGAAATATGGGCCTCCTATAGATTATAAATATGTGAACACAATATGAGCTTCTCCAAACAGTAAAAAAAAGTGTGTATCTCTGAAAACCATTAACATTATAAAAGTACCACAAAATTTCGAATCCATTTTTCCATTTCTGCATCTCAGTATCTGGAGCTGCGCTTCTGTAAAGCAGTGCGGATCTGTGGAACACTTACCTTTATTTTTCAGATGGTAAGTTCCAGTTTAGAAATTTATGGTGCCTAACGACAAACACTTCAGATGTGCTTCAGGTCCCTTCATTTCCATGCAGGTCATTTACATGGGTGTTGGCATATATACCCCTGCCCTTGCCCTTAATGCAGGTAAGGCTCTTTGGATTTAGTATAAAATCGCAAGTTATCGTATTATTAGTATACCAGACAAGGTCAAAAGAACTATATAATATTGAGCATTTTTGTATATTATTTATATAGTCCTTATTTCTAATACTGTACATCCTTACATAGTTTTGTGTCCTCAAATTCTACCTTTAGTTACTGGCTTTCACTTATGGGGAGCAGTATTAGCCACTGGACTAGTATGCACAATATACACAGCTTTGGTAAACAAAATGTTTATTATTCTCATGCTTTCTACATTTTTGTACTAGTGAAACCATGTCGATTTTTCCTATCAGTTGTTTCTCGTGACAGATGTTTGTCTTGCAGGGAGGACTGAAGGCAGTGATCTGGACAGATGTGTTTCAGACAGTGGTTATGTTTGCTGGGCAGTTGGCTGTCATCATAGTGGGTGTCAATCAGGCTGGTGGCCTCTCACACGTTTGGAGGAAAGTCACAGAGGGAAACCGCATCTCAAGTTTTGAGTAAGAAACTTTTCTTCATTCACAACAGTGGTCAGTGCAAACAAATGCTTGGCCAGGGTTTACCAGTAATTCTAGCTTGATTCAGTTTTCTAATCAATGTGTAGGATTTTGTTTAAACATTGTCAATTATGTGATGGGTCATTTGACTATATCTCTGTATCCTCGAAGCCTAAATCCAGACCCCACCGTGAGGCACACGTTCTGGACGTTAGCGTTTGGTGGGGTGTTTCTGATGCTGTCTCTTTATGGGGTGAACCAGACACAGGTGCAGAGGTACCTCAGCTCACGCACCGAGAAAGAAGCTGTGATGTAAGTCTCCTTTAACCTGTAAATGCAATGCTCCAGCTGGTTTTATTGGTCCTAAAAGCTCATATTAAAGGCCTTTACACTTGCAGGTCATGCTACATGGTGTTTCCCTGTCTTCAGATCGCATTGGGTCTCAGCTGTGTAATGGGGCTTGTTATGTTTGCATGCTACGGTGACCACAGCCCTTTAGACAAACGCTACATCACCTCCAAAGACCAGGTCAGTACCACAGAATATAACACACAGGGATTGCATTTCACTGTAGAAACAATACCCATGTTCTACTTGTCATGTGCCTTTCATTCATTCATGTGATGTTTCACTGCAGATGGTTCTATACTTCGTTATGGACATGTTGCAAGGCTTTCCTGGACTGCCTGGTTTGTTCGTTGCATGCTTGTTCAGTGCCTCTCTAAGGTATAACCAAGCTAATGCATTTTAAAGAAGCTTTTTGTAGGACTTTAATATATCCGTACGGTCAATTTCCTGGTTAATTTGTGGCCCCGATCACATCTTATAGAGGGAAAAAAAAGCATATATGAGAAGCCTGGCCATAAATGATTGATAATACTGATTAAAATGAATTACTGGTACCTAGTAAAATTGCTGATGAATGTGAAAAGTGTTAGGAAGAATGTGGCCATCATTACCAAGCCTCTGTGTAGTGTGAGCTGAGAGGTAATGTCAGCATACTGACATTATATTAAGGAAGTGAATGCTTCCCTGAAAAGATGGTGGGTGTCTGAACAAAAAGCCCACTGTTTGAGCTTTTATCCCTCTAATTATATTTGCTTTTTTCTCTTTTTTTTTTTGTTCTTCACAAAGTTATCAAGTCAAAAGAGCATCTATAACTGTATTGGCTAGTTTCCTCCAAACCAACTTCACTGTAAAGAATGAGTTTAACCTATTCAGTGGGATGCCTTAATTATAAATACTGCTGTTTGTGTGGTCATCAATTGCAATACATGCCACATGACCTCAACAAAAAAATGTACAACAAGAGTTGTAAAAAAATATATTTGCATTGATTTGTCAATGCCACTCTTTCTCTGAAGCACAATATCATCAGCTTTCAATTCCTTGGCCACAGTAACAATGGAGGATCTGATCAAACCACATTATCCTTCTATGGCGGAGACTCGAGCAACTCAACTCGCCAAGATTCTTGGTGAGTTACTTTATATATGTGTATATATATATATATATATATATCGTTTACTTTATATTTTGATTATTTGTGATAGTTTTGAAGTTTTACACAGGAATTCTTTTAAAATACACTTTTCAGAGGGTCAAAAACCTAATAAATTAATTCATGAGCATTTATATCTTATCTAGTGTGCACATAATATTTTTATTCCCATTGTAGCCTTTGCATATGGTATTGTATGTCTTGCTATGGCCTATGCTGTCCATTTGATGAACAGTTCAGTTTTGCAGGTAAGTGCTTTTTTGCCATAGATCATTAGATGTACAACTTTAACCAAATGAACTACCTTCTCCAATAAATAAACAATAAATAATGCTCTAAAATATAATGAAACACATTTCAATGATACAGTTTTCACTATGAATAACATGCATTCTATATTCCTCATTTCAAGGCAGCACTGAGTATCTTTGGGATGGTAGGAGGTCCCTTACTGGGTGTCTTCTGTCTAGGGATATTTTTCCCTTTGGCTAATAGTACTGTAAGTATGTCTGGCAGAATATCTTGCACTAACCAGTAAGTAGCCAAACAGAAATAAGTATCTTTGTTTTTCTTGCAGGGTGCTGTGACGGGGCTGGCTGCTGGCCTGGTCATGTCCTTTTGGGTTGGTATTGGTGGATTTGTGACACAGATACCAAGCATCATCACTGTAAGGCCAGAAAACTGCACTGATATGTCAGCAACAGGAAACGCCACCATGGCCACAGTGACTACCGCCATGGCTCCTATGACTGATGAAGCAAGGTAGTAATGAGCAAGTCTAGCAGAAAATGCATTGCCTTTTTTGCATGAAAATAATGTTAACCTGTTTACAGTAATGTAGGGTGTGCATATTTTTGTTATTTGGTGGGGAAATCCCTAAGTTTTTCTCTTATTCTAATATTCTGTATTCTGTATTTTTCTGCTTGCAGTAAACCTTTGGGCTTACATGCTCTCTATTCACTTTCATACATGTGGTACAGTGCATTCAGTTCCTCTGCTGTGATTCTTGTTGGACTTGTTGTTAGCCTCGTCACAGGTTTGTCATGTTCATTTGTAGAGGTCCATACATTGCTTTACAACAAAACTCCTACATATTAATTTACCTTTAGTTCAAACCTTTATGTACTTTAGCAGTGGCATAAAAAAAACAAAGCCCCCTAAGAAGTTTGCTTTATTAGGTCCAATGAAAGAAGGAGAGTTGACAGCAGGAACAGTCTATCCTCTGATGGACAAGGCACAGGATTTCATCCAAAAGCTAGCGAAGCCCAAATCATGTTTTGGCTCCTCTACTGAACAGAGGGTAAAATGGAGAACTTTTCTGTCAAACGTTGTAGAAATAATACACAGTGACATGCATTGTTCTGTGTTGCAAGTAGCGATTGCATTGTGTATTTCTGTCTTTCCAGCAAATTGGTACATGCCATGAACAAGTGAATGGTCCTGTCTGTACAGAGAGAAACACTAGAAAGGAGGAGGAGAGAGAGACCTTTCTGCCATTATCCCAAGTTTCTTATTTGGAGCAGGAAACATCAGTATGATGTACGAGTATACAATCAGAGATATTATGTCTCTTGTACACAGGGATGTAGCGATATTGAATTTCTGATGATATGAATGTATGTGGACAATTCTGCAGTATTATGGTACTGTATTAAAACTGCATTGTGAACAAAAGATATTTTGCAAGATTTAGAATTTCATTTGCAATTGACAAGGGTGGATCCTAGACTGTCCCAGATGGAACACCTTGCTTCACAGCAGTCTTCAATAGCATAAGCCTCTTATCAAAGTGAAAAAGTAGAAAGGAAAACAATATTCCAGTGAGCCAAAAACTACACAGGTGAGTCAGAAGCCTGACAATATCAATAATTGTGCATTTTGAATAGAGCAGACATCCTGTCTATGACTTAGAAATTGGAAGCTGCTGAATCTAAAAGTCCCAAACCTCGGTCTAGAAGACCAAAGAAAATATTTTCTACTGTGTTCCTCAATATATCTTGTTGGATTACGTGCTGTTTTTTCTCTTTTTTTTTAGTGCCAAAGAAATGAAATTAATGAGTTTAAATCTTTGCAAAACACTGTTGCTGTTAAATTAAAACGAATCTAAAACCTATCAACATATGTTGAAATTTTGAATCTTAGGAATAAATACTAGACAGTTACTTGATCATAAGTCATATTTCATATGTATGTATTGTACATATGTATGTACTGGTCTCATTGTATTACATATTTATATAGATTCATATATATATGGTTTTGGGCAAAATATTTGGTGAAAGGAGGCATGATTGTAGACAATTTCCCTGGTAAAATGACAACTGCCAAACTTTTTTACTGTGTAATGTGTTCGATTGTATCCTTCCAGCTATTAATCTGGTTTAGGGAGAGGCCAAGTATAAACTTAAACAAAAACCCAGATACGGAAACAAGCTGAACAAATACCACTAAGCAAACTGTAAAGGCCTGTTGAGAGAACATCAAGCAATAAAAATCAGGAAATGGATATAAATAATGTGACTTGCAAATGCAGCCACCAACCTGTAGCTACAGTAGATCATATCTTATTAAATATGAAAGATTAAAATATTATGGAAACTAATTATTGGCTCCCTTATAACAAAAATAATTTATATTTTATAAATAGTATGACGAATACATTTATCATGTAACTTCACTTGACAAAAACACTCAAAACACATTCCGAATAAGGACAGATCCTTATCAAAATCAAATAGAACACTATGAGTTTTTTTCATGTCCAAATTAATCTGTACTGGATTATGAAAACTTTACTGGGTATGGATAGGGGGATGGGATTGTTCTAGAGATTGTTTTATTTTTTTATTTTACCCTGTTTTAGTGTTGGGAGCATAAATGTTGAAATAACCTTCAAAATTATATATCATTTTGGTGCCTTTCATTTAAGTATATGAACCACCTATTGTCCATTTATGAGTTTATAAAATTTTCCCCTAGAGATGCATTTCATTACTACTGCAGAGATTAGCAATTTATGTGATGTGGTATGGATGAGTAAATATAGCTTGTTAAGTTTATGAATGGAGTATTTAGGTTAGAGTGGCAAGCTATACATTTAAATGAACTATCTACTGTATCTGTATATACATGTGTGTTGATATAGTAGAACACATAATTACTAGAGGGGTACAGTTTGCAATGCAAACTAATAAACAGGTGATTTGTTGAAGGCTATAGAGGACATTTTTGGAAGTCAAATTAAGGGAACATCACGTTACTGTTACAAGATGACAGGACATTATTGTTATGTGTAATGCAAATAGGTTTATGGCCCATAAACCTCCTCTGTATTCTGTGTAGAGCCTGTTTGGGGAAGTAATAACTGTATTTGCTTTCCAGAGCAAAGTGCAGCTAGACTACCACACTGAGAATACTGTTACAAGGAATAAGAGAGTCAGAATAGTCAGTCAGCAGACACAAAATCATAGAGGCTGGGATCTGAATTTTCTTTCTGGGTTTATGAATGAATGTTAAAGAAACCGATAAAAGGAATTTTATATTGAATATTTGTTACTTGGATCCTGTGGTGTAGTATTTTAGCATAGCGGGGAGAGGGGTTCTTGTGAAAGCCAATGTAGTTCTGGATTCTTTTTTAAGAAGAAAAAGAAGATTCTTTAAATAACGGTAAGGTCATATTTAAAATTTATTCAGCATTTTTAGATTTTTAGATCAATACAGTATTAAGCTGATGGAACCAAAATACTACTAAGCATTTACAAGCATTGCTTTAAAGTAAAATGTATGAGCACGGCAGACCTTTAAAAAGAGATTTGGGAAATATGCTGTATTCTTGGGATTTTGTACTTTCTGAAACCAGCTTGGTGATACAAAATCATGGCAAAAACATTTACACTTCTATGAGTAAAATACCCTCCTGCACCACAGAAAGGACTGTAGAATCTTTACCATGGGTTAGTTTGAAGATGCTGTTTGTACTTTACAGTAAGCCTGAAGCTGATAAGGGATACTTAGCTAACCTACAACCAATTAATTTTTGTACTTCATAATTAAAAAAAGTTTTTCTGTGTTTTGAGTAAGTTTTGGCTTCCAAAAGAACACTGATTTAACCTTCCTGGCTTGGTCTCACCAAAAATAAAATACTCAGAAACATACGTATTTACTTAGCGTTGCCCTATTTAATATAAATTAGAAACAGTATGAAGTCTTAGAATCTATTCAAGCCACTTGATAGTTCTGCCTGGAAGTAGTATGAGAAGACAGACAGTGTCTTTAACTTGTTCAAGATGCAGACTAAAGTCACAAGTAGATAATAAGGTTGTGTATTTCACTTTAAATAAATATTTCATTTGATGAAATACCAAAGTCACCCATAAGCTTCCAAATAAAAGATTGGCAAAGGAATTAAATATAATGCATTAAGTAAACACTATTGCACTAATAAAACTGGGTCTCAGAAGGTTCCCTCAATCCATTCGCATGTGATTGAATTAAAAGATTCTCTGGTTGCAGTGCATATAGAATGCTGATTAAAGATGATATATAAAGTATATTATGACTGCATTTGTCAGCCAACTCATAATTTCATTATGCTATTCGTGCTGGGCATGTATTCTCTCATCAATGACTGTGCTCATCTCTGTCTCAGGCACTGAAACCTAAAAATGAAATCCTGTATGGAGTTGACCCTTCTCTTACTGGGATTGCTTTTCATGGTTGGTTTATCTTCCGTTCCAGAATGATCTCTTTGAGAGTTAGAGTTTGATTATCTCATGAAAGCCTGCTCAGTGTTGAAGATGAAGATGTCTTTGATTGGAAAAATGTTCAAATAAAAATCAACCATAATAAATAAGGAATGATCATAGGAAGTATAACCTCCAGAAACCTAGGAATGTTTTTCACATAGTGAGGAGCCAGCCATAGTGAATTACTATTAATGAATTTTACCTTAAGCACTCATTATATTTGGGATATTTTCAATTTTTGTGTGAGCATCCACTCACCTTTTTGGCTAACAGTGGTATAGCATCAGTAGTTCATGCAGCTGGACCAGCGTTATACATTTGTTGTACTCAGGTCCGTAATGAATATCTGAACCCAAACTGAAGGGCTCCATATAATACCACATAACATGTATCTATCATCAACTGATTTTGATATCTGATCAATATTTGTGTATGTCATAGCTGATTTTCATGAGCTGATACTAATGTTCCTACTATGTGACATTTTTATTTTTAGGTTTCTTCTTCTTCAGGTAACTACTTTTTCTAACCATTACATTAATATAGCACAAAAGAACATTAAAATATACAATGCATTTTAAGGAATACTTTCATGTTGTTGTGTTGTCTTCTAGGGAATTCAACAAAAGTGTACTACGTTGCACTTCACATAGAGAGTAGTGCATATGACAATTTCACTGACCTGCTTTCAAAGCTTCAAAACTTGCCTGTCAATGACTCAGTATTAAAAACCATTAAAATTACAACAGGTAATTACATGACCAGGATTAAAAAGATCACAATAAAAAGAAGCGAAAAGTACATCCTTTTGAATCAAGTTAAAAATGTTTGATCATTCAGCACATACAATCTATGAACATTGTTTCTTTTATTACAATCCGGATTCCAAAAAAGTTGGGACACTAAACATATTGTGAATAAAATCTGAATGCAATGATGTGGAGATGGCAAATGTCAATATCTTATTCGTAATAGAACATAGATGGCAGATCAAAAGTTTAAACTGAGAGAATGTATCAATTTAAGGGAAAAATATGTTGTTTCAAAATTTCATGGCGTCAACAAATCCCGAAAAAGTTGGGACAAGTAGCAATAAGTGGCTGGAAAAAGGAACTTGAGCATATAACGAACAGCAAGAAGACCATTCATTCATTCATTCATTCATTCTCCATACCGCTTATTCCCGCTAGTCGGGGTCACAGGGGGGCTGGAGCCAATCCCAGCATCTCCGGGCAAAGGCAGGGTACACCATGGGCAGTTCGCCAGTCCACCACATGGCCAACATGCACACACACTCACACCTGCGGGCAATCTAGAGTGACCAATCAACCTAGGATGCATGTCTTTGGACTGTGGGAGGAAACCGGAGTACCCGGACACAGTAGCAGGCACAGGGAGAACATGCAAACTCCACACAGAGCAGCCCAGACCGAGAATCGAACCCAGACCGCCTTGCTGTGAGGCGACAGTGCTAACCACCACACCACCATGCCGCCTTAGCAAGAAGACCAATTAACACTAATTAGGTCAATTGACAACATGATTGGGTATAAAAAGAGCTTCTCAGAGTGTCAGTGTCTCTCAGAAGCCAAGATGATAAGAGGATCACCAATTCCACCATTGTTGTGCAGAAAGACAGTGCAGCAATACCAGAATGGTGTTACCCAGCATAAAATAGTAAAGAGTTTTCATCAACCGTGCATAACATCATCAAAAGATGCAGAGAATCTGGAACAACCGCTGTGCGTAAGGGTCAAGGCCATAAAACTCTACTGGATGCTCGTGATCTCCGGGCCCTTAAACGTCACTGCACCTCAAACAGGAATGCCACTGTCAAGGAAATAACAGAATGGGCTCAGGAATACTTCCAGAAAGCATTGTCAGTGAACACAATCCACCGTGCCATCCGGCGTTGCCAGCTGAAACTCTACAGTGCAAAGAGGAAGCCATTTCTAAGCAAGATCCACAAGCTCAGACGTTTGCACTGGGCCAAGGGTCATTTAAAATGGAGTGTGGCAAAATTGAAGACTGTTCTGTGGTCAGATGAGTCACGATTTGAAGTTCATTGGGACGCCATGTTATCCGGACCAGAGAGGACAAGGATAACCCAAGTTGTTATCAACGCTCCGTTCAGAAGCCTGCATCACTGATGGTATGGGGTTGCATGAGTGCTTGTAGCATGGGCAGCTTGCATGTCTGGAAAGGCACCATTAATGCAGAGAACTATGTTCAGGTTCTAGAACAACATATGCTCCCATCTAGACGTCATCTCTTTCAGGGAAGACCCTGCATTTTTCAACAAGATAATGCCAGACCACATTCTGCAGCAATCACATCATGGCTACGTAGGAGAAGGATCCGGGTACTGAAATGGCCAGCCTGCAGTCCAGATCTTTCACCTATAGAGAACATTTGGCACATCATAAAGAGGAAGGTGCAACAAAGAAGGAATTCTACCTTCATAACACATACAGCCAATATCTATTTGGATGTTGCAAATCACCATTCTATGCCCAAATTTTCCCAACTTTTTTGGGATTTGTTGAAAAATTTTGAAACAACATATTTTTCCCTTAAATTGATACATTCTCTCACGTTAAACTTTTGATCTGTCATCTATGTTCTATTACAAATAAGATATTGACATTTGCCATCTCCACATCATTGCATTTAGTTTTTATTCACAATTTGTTTAGAGTCCCAACTTTTTTTGGAATCCGGCTTGTAAATTTCAAACACACAAAATCTACAGACATTGAATTTTTCCTGATACCTGATTAATTCTAATCATAATTGGAAAAGTCATAATAATCCCTGCAGTCCACTGCTTCATGGTGCTAATATACTGTAATGTATTTGTCCCTCCAACTGTAGACTGTGATGTAGACATTGGTAATTGTAACTGTACAGTGAATAACACCTGGAGTGATGCAGTGTGCCAGAACTACTCATCATGCTGCCATCAACCACACTGCACTTTTAATACTCCAAACCCTATGGCTATGTGTCTCTCTGCCAACAGAGGTAATACTCTCAGCACCTAAAGAAAGATTTTGCTTTTCATTTATGTTTCCTAAATACCATTCATGCTTGTAGGTAGTTACATTTATAAAAATGCGAACTTTAAAACTGTCTTCATCTGTCTTTCTCCAGTTTCTATCAGTGGATCAATGACCGTAAATGTGTCATTTTCTAATGAGTATTATGATAAGACAAGTAATGGCTATAAAACCCATAAAACAAATTACACTCAACAGGTGTGTATTGTGCTACAGACAAATGGTTATATTGCTTAGCGTGTCTGACACAGAATCTTTTCCCAATTTTACTATTGTAATTCATACTTTTTTTTGTTCATTGATTAAACCTCACATCTCCACTGTCCTTTCTCAGCTACATTGGCTCCCTCTTGTACATCATATGAAGTGTAAATTCATATTGCTAATGTATAAAGCCATAGGGTTAGGGTTACGGTTAGGGTTAGCGTTAGGGTTAGGGTTAGAGGTAGGGTTATGGTTAGGATTAAGGTTATGGTTAGGACGAGGGCTATGGTTTGAGTTAGGGTTAGGTTTAACTCCATCGTATGTCACCAAGCTCCTTCAGCTCAACATCCCTTCTCACATGCCTGTACCTGAATTCAGTTTAGGTATTGCTATGGGCAGATCCTTTAGTGTCATGGACCTCGAAGTCACTACCTATTTCTTCCTTAGCCTAGAGTAAAATGTTTCTTTTTCTCAGTACTTAAATTCTCCTATTTATTTCAGCTGTTCTTTTGTATTTTGTGATTTTTGCTATGTACAGTAACCTGGGTATTTGAAAGGCGCTTTATAAAAAGTTTAAATTGGTGTTTTATAAATATCTATAAATAACTCTTATTTTACATGTCCTTCAATTTGCAAGTTAAAGTCATCAAACTTTGTGCAATGTTGGAGCCCCCCTGAGACCTTGGGGGGAATGGTTACAACATTTAAATGTTAATCCAAAGCTCATAAATACATTTCATCCAGGGAACAAATACATGTATAACCATCTTCTATTCTTTCATCTCTTCATGATTTCACAGAAACAGTAACATTACCACTTCTTAAACCCCTGAATTACATTCAGAAAATCTGTTAGATTCACCTTTTTACACCAAGCCTTTCATCTTTGAATTTTCAAACAAGGGACAAAATGGTTTATGTTTCACACACTATGACAAACTATAATACTTGATTTCTTTTAGCTGGAATCTTTTTTCAGTTCTCTGGAATGGTTTGACTCACTGCAAATCATTGGATTCAGGTAATCCAGATAACACCCAGCCCTGGAAATTTGCCTATGTTTATGCTTCATTAAAAATAACAAAAAATAACTGATCCTTGGCCACATAGTTATCTATGTATTTAAATACGATGTATTTTGTACAACCTGTAATCTTATTGAAATAAAAAGCAATGTAAATGTTTGTTTTTTTTTAAGACAGGGTAGTGTCATCGTGGATTTTGCAATGAACATAATGGGTTCGGTTAATGTGAATGTTCTTGAAAGAGTAGTTACAGATACAGCAAGTACTCTCAAAGGCACGATTTACCTTGTAACAACAGGTAACTGAACTTTAATTTGTATTTTCACTATTTAGGTACTTCTAGAAAAACAAAAAATGCACGACCATTTAATAAGTAACATAAAAGCATTTTTATGTTTTATATTTTCTCATTGCCAAGTTTACAGAGCTGAGTCTTTCACCAAAATGTCAGGAGAAAGAATGGGTTTCCATGGTTTCCACTCCATCACCTGCAGATTCAGACATCCTGGTCCTTAAGGACTCCTCAGCTTAGGACAAACATTTCAATTTTGTTCAGGGAATTTTAGACCTATTCCATAACCAAAAGTTGTGAGAATAGCGAATGACAAGTAGGTTAAAAAGTGGACTGGTACAGTATACCTGTAACGGGCAGGGAGTGCGAACAAAAAGGAAGCGATCACGCCAAGTCTCAGGGAAAAAGAGGGGTTTAATGAAATAAAGTGCACAAACCAAAAAACCCGTGACCTGTTTCGAAATAAGGAAACAATAACCAGCAGTCAACTGGTACAAAGACAAGACATATATAGATAAACAAACGACCGTCAGGTGAGGGGGATAATAAGCCCCGCCCATCTGAGGGACGCACACAACGCAACAACAACAAGACAACTGCCGCTGTGACGGAGGCGACCGGCAGGGGGAGCCTCCCGAAGCGTGACAATACCTTTAGGACACTGCGTATTTTTCTAAGAAATCGGGCTTGGGGAATTATTTAAATACTGTTTAAATATCAAATACTGTTTTATTTATATACTGTTTATTGATATGCTAATGGTAACTGCAAAATTTAACCTATGGGTTCATGCAGAATTTTCAACAAAGTATAAAAATTGCCACACCTCATTCTCTTTTTTTTCTATAGGACTTATAAAAATCGGCACTAACCAACCCAGTGTAACAGTTCTATATGCCAGTTCTATTACCATAACATGTACGCCACCAGAACCATTAGGACATGGCAGTTGGACCTTTCAACAAAATGGGAACACAGCAGTAATCACCAATGGGACTGAAGCTAGAGTTATTCAAGGCTCTGAAAACTCAATGGTCTCCATTAACACAGTTTCAGAAGTATGGAAAGGTCTGTTTCTGGTAATTGGATTGATTACTGTGATGTCACAGCAAAATTATACATTTAAATGTAATTATCCTTGCTCATTGACAGGTCAATTTATCCTAATTATCACATTAGCTAATTCAACACTTTGTTCCTTCGAATACAGGAATATTTACTTGTCGATACAACTCTAAAAATTCTACCTTCATAACACATACAGCCAATATCTATTTGGATGTTTCACTTCTTCCGCAAATCACCATCGTCAGCTCGCCTATATGCCCAAGTTGTAGAGGGGCTGTATCACCAGTGTTTGTTAGAGTTAAGTGCATTATTTTTAACCAGACAGAAGAATATAATGTTACCTGGAATTCAGACATCCCAGACATAACAAACGGTAAGCTTTGTGAATGTTTCCTAGTGCATTGTCCAATGTCAAGAGTCAAATGTCAAGAGTTCAGATAACATTTAATGTATTAGCAATGTATTTCTTATTTTCTTGTAGTGTATAATGAGGACTACTGCATTTATATTTAGTATGTTTTATGCCCCTACAGGAACATATATACAGAATATACTGAATGGTCAAATCTCATATGAAACCACATCAAAAATCTTTTGTGATAAAAAGCTTGAAGCGATCAATGTTACATGTGAATTTCATAACAGACTACGTCAGTCACGTAATAGCAGTATATTTATTCCTATCATTTATGGTAAGTTTTAATGGAATTTCTACGCTAATATATATATGTATTGTATATACATATATATTGTATATATATATGTATATATATATAAATACAAACATTTGCCCACATGCATGTTTTGCAAGAGATGAAAGCTAATTTTTAAAAAGGTAGCATTAACTTTACTATGGATTATTAATGTTTACACTAATGTTTACACTAATGTTTAACTAGCTAGATTTGCTTTGGACAGAAACACAGAAAAATAACTTTCTAAAAATAACTACAGCCCCTGACCCCTCCCTCGGGCATGTCGATGTGTGTCTATACGTCCGTCCATCTGTGTTTGTGAGTGTCTTCATTGGTGTGTGTCTCAGTTATTTGTAGCACTTCGCTTGTCTTGTTAGCATTATGTATTGCACCCATGTCTCGTTTATGTATGTGTATTTAAGCGTGTGTGTTAGTCTTCATCTTTGTCAGTCAGGGACTCATCAGGGTTTAATAGGCTCGTCATGATATCTTGGTGCTCTTGGGCACCCCTGGTGGCGTGTATCCGAGTATGCCTTGGGCCGGCTCTGTTGTCAGTTCTTGTTGACTCTCGTCTCATTACTTATGTGCATGTTCCGTGTTGTTTATGTTTTTGCTAATAAAAGCAATTCATAATTTGTAATCATCCTGCTCTCGCCTTGCAAAGTGGCATTGGCATCACATACATTTCCAATATTTTGGATTTTCAGATTCTTCACTTATTTGCAAAGCAGATGGTGAATGGGGAGATGTAACAGCTCAGTTTACTGCCACAATGTTATGTGATGGTGCTTCAGTTGGAGTAAAAAACAGAGCCTGTTCAACCACAGGTTCATGGGGCACTGAAATCCTTCTATGTGTGAACACAGATCTACAAAATCTTCTATATGATGCTCAGGTATCAATCTTTTAAAAGTTTCACAGGCTTTTCTGTGCTTCAGTTGCATGTTCTGAGGAGCAATACATACCAAGAATAAAGATACTCTTGTCATTGTTATTGGTACACTTACATGCACAAATGGCGGATTGCCAAACTGATGCACATGAAGCAAAACTAGTCTAACAAAGTCTAACAGAGCTTCCCCTGCTCCCCATAACCCTGAAATGTTTCTGCCTCTTAACAATAACTAACAGAATCTCCAGAGAGGACAAGGAATTGTTGAATCAAACGCAAATATGTTTTTCAATCGTTTGAGGCAATCGACTGAAAATTCCATCTTCAATACATATGCAAATATTAATACATCTGTGGTGGTTTTGGAAACCATGACCAATGCTTCTACCTCCCAGAACTCTAAATGGAATACCTCTGTGTTCCCTGTAAGTAATAGCTGTTCTTTGCAAACTTAATCAGTGATGTTTTAGTAATATATATACAATTACAGACTCTTGTAAATCATATTGCAATCACAATAAAAGTATTGTCATTATCTTTCGTTCCTTCTAGGATGTTGTGAAAAGTTGCAGCAATCTTCTGAATGAGAGTCTCCTACAATACTGGAAGTACAATGAGACCGATAAGGGTTTGGCAGTTCAATTTTTGAGGTCTCTTGAAGGAGTCATAAAACAATCAAAAGTTAATTCATCAGCAATTGTTAATGTACAGCAAGAAAATGTGCAAATGGTAATATGTAACCAAACCGGTTCAAATAAACCATGTAGTACAGCATTCAACGCCAGCATCACGGAAACATCCAACACAGTTGTACAAACAGGGATCAAGAATCTAAACTACAGTTTACCTATTTCTATTAATAATGTAAATGTCACAACAAATAATATTATTTTGTCAGTCATTTCTCTGAATGGTGAAACAACTACAAAAATCAAAATGTCATTCCCAGTACAGAGACTACGAAATTACAAAATGTACTGTGTGTATTTGAATGAGAGTACGTCACAGTGGTCTGATGATGGGTGTACATGGGGTGGTGCAAATTTTGCGAATGAATGTAATTGCATCCATAACAGTGCATTTACAATTCTAATGTCCACAAGCCCTATACATCTACTTTATGAGGATGAATTAACTAATGCAGGTCTAGGCTTCTCAATCAGTTCACTTACTCTGTGTTTAGTAATAGAGTGTTTGGTATGGAATACTGTAGTAAAGTCAAGAATTTCCCACTTCAGACACACTGTGTTAGTAAATATTATACTTTCCTTGTTGATAGCACACTGCTGTTTTCTAACTGCATCTTCTAACTTTCTAAGCCGTAATAACTGGTGTTTAGTTCTTACAGTGATGCAGCATTTCTGCTTGTTGGCTATGTTTTTCTGGACATTATGTATGAGTATGGGGCTCTTGCACCAATTAATATTTGTTTTTGTTAACTTGAGAAAGAAAGTGTATTTGGGATTATCTTTTTCTCTTGGCTATGTCTGTCCTTTAATTATAGTAACAGTCACCATCATATCTCATAACAATGGTGCTGCTGGCTTATACTATGATACTAAAACATGCTGGTTAATATATCAAAATATATTACAGGGGTCAATCTATTCCTTTATTATTCCTGTTGGTATAATTGTGATTGTGAATATGTTCACCATGGTTGTGGTTATCAGCAGGATCCTAAAACCGACTGTATCAGAGGGAAAAACTCACGATGAAAAGGAAGTTGCAAGAAGTATTGTTAAAACTGTTGTCTTCCTAACCCCTACCCTTGGAATTACATGGGTCTTCGGGCTTTTTGTGCTAGTACTCGACCTAACAACCTCACCTCTTGCTCAGATTGTGAATTATGGTTTTATCATTTTCAATTCATTTCAGGTATGAATGAACATTTTAATTATATATTGTTTTCTTGATAAAAGTTCTCATTTTGAGAACAAACACATAAGAACAATCTCTAACCTCATTTGCATGCAGGGCTTCTTCATATTACTCACAGGATGTCTTGGGGAGAAAAGGGTGAGTTATTGTTTACATATACAATTTAAATATACAAATGTGTTTGGAGGTTTATACATAAACATGGTTCTCCTTTTTTCAATAAGTAATCGTTGTTGGCATTTCTATTTTGAGATCTGAACAAAACAGGTTACCACAAATGGTCAGTTGTCATAATTGACACATGCAAATTCATCTTATTTTCTCCAAAGGTTCGAGATGCACTTCTCAATCATTTTAAACAACAGGTACACCAGACAATAAATACAATTAATTTTTTATTTTTTATAAGGTAGACTTAATTTAAGGCAATCTACCAGAAGGATTTAAATGTACTTATTGAATGATTTCAGCAATCTGCACTCTACAAAAGTGAGAGCTCATCAAAGATATCAGCAACTAAAAAGAAATAACCAGTTTGAGAAGGTAACATTCATCATTTTGATCTTATGAAAATAGCTACACTCTAGACTGTTGAACAGTTTTGATCTACACTACAAACCAATTTACATTTTAAATACAATACATTTTAATCTATGTAAAGTAATGCTGTTTTTTCTCATCTAGATGCAGATGGCTAGTGCATGTTACTCTACATGAAATAAAATATGAAGCTCATCTTACGGAAGACCTGAAGTCTCTTATATGCATTAAAGTGGAATGCTTGTATGTTTGTCGGTAGTAGCACAAAAAAATCTGAATTAGTATATATTCTGTTTATTCCTCTTCTTTATTGCTTTTGTAAGTTAAAAATAAATGGAATGTACAATTATTTGAATTATGTAAATATTGAAAATGGCATTGAATGTGTTAATGGCTTATTATTAAATGGCTTATTATTGGAATGTAATAACTTCCTTGGCTAATTAATCAATGTTACAGTGCGAGGGGGAGCCGAGAGAGAGGTGCAAACATAGAACATTAATTAAACGTGACGACAGATACAAAGACTGACAACGGAGGGCAAGACACGAAGGTTTAAATATACACGCTGATGATAGGAAAACAGCTGAAACAAGGCAGTAACGCGGGGGAGTTATGTGCTGTACCGTTACAGTACCCCTCCCTCCCCAAAGGTGGGGCTCCCGACACGCCTCTCAAGGGCACCGCTCACCCCAGCCAGCCTGAGGGACATATGTGGAGGATCTCGGCAGTGATAGGTCAAAGCCAGTGGCAACCAGTCAAGCCAGCAGCCTCCTCATAATCCCAGCCCAAGAACACCAGGAGAGACACGTCTGCGCTACCAGCAGGTTCCCTCAACTCCTCTCTCGATGGCTCCGGGTATGTGAAAGGTCCCTGTCATGGAGCGGCACAGGACTTCCTCCCCTCCAGGGATCCTCACTCTCAACCCCAAGGTTGGAGGAGTCCAGGACAGGAGAGTATTGATGCTCTCAGCTTCCCCTTTCAGCAGTCTGTCTTTCTCTCACGGTGCTAGTGAAGGGAAGCCGAGAGAGCGGGGCAAGAGACTTTTATTCAAGTGGGTGATAATTACTAGACCAACAATGTAAGGCAAAACACGAAGACTAAAATACACACATTGATGAAACAAAAGGGAGTCCTACATCATCGGGGGTGCGGGGGGTGCACATAAATATACTTATTTTACGTGTATATTGCATGATGCATGTATATGAAATAGTTACCTAGTTAACTTTTACCTTTTTCTCTGTTTGTGGCAACATGACAGTCAATAACACCACAAGGACCAATGGCAAACAAATTTAAACCACTGCAAAATACCATGATTGGACAACTTGCAATTCAAATACTATTATGCACAATTTCCAACCTAGTATAAAGAACATTCTAAATCAGTAATATAGAAGAAAGACATGGAGGGTCTAGGGATGTTCATGCTGTGAGCTGCTTCAGTTTGTGTAGGGGAAAGAGCACACCTAGCAGAAACTGGAGCTAGTAGATGTGGCATTATCCGATGATTTTTTTAAATCATAAAAAGATACATTCTAAGTTTTCTTGCTGATGTAGGTTATTCGATGTAAAAAGCACAACTTTTAAAACAGCTGTGGTAGTCTGGGGACACCTGCAGAATTCTCTCTCGTTTACCTTCTCCACAGGAGGTACCATATTTAATCACCGAGTGCGTCTGATTCGGCAAAGATTCTGGATTGCATGCAGGTATTCATGTAAGTGGGCGAAGGTAGAGCAGTAACTGGAAGAGTTGCTCTTCTCTGAAGACAAGAGAACTGGGCACGCGCAAATGCGAAAATCGAATCGACCGCACCAGTTAGCCGTTGGACCGTTGCTTTAGCCACGCCCCCTGCCTCAGTCGCTAACCAGGAAGCCACAATAAAGCTTAAAACAGTAGCTAACATTTCCAGATACAGGGGAATGAAGTAAGTGAAGGTTAATATTTTATGCAATTAAGTAAGTCTACAAAAATATTTTTTGTGTATCGGTGCACAAGTGGCATAGCTGTCTAGCTATTAAATTTAGCATAAATCTTTCATACTTGTCAGAAACTGGTTGCTGGTTGCGAATTGCTGTCTTTAGCAATAACGACATAGCTAGTAACGTTAGTTTTTAAGCTAAATTTGCTAGTTAGCGATATGTAGGGAACTCTCGTTGTCCCCTTGCTTATCAGTTAAATGTTTACACTTCCATAGTTAAATGAAAAGAGAACTTTCCAGTGTCTGGTCCAATGGGTATCATAGGGTTTAGACTGTTTTGGTACGTCGACAGTCTACAGTTCAGCTCTCGTCTTGACAACGCAGTATCATTTAGTTACCGCTAGTTAGCTTGATGGCTAAGTAACAAGTTCAGTGCTTTCACTCATATGGAGCTTAAGCAAAATTAACAAGTACGTGTTCACGTACATAAATACATGTTTCCCCACATGACTTAACTGAGTGATCATGATTTTAACAAGTTGCCTTTTCTCTCTATAGTCACCATATTTGTACTATGAATAAGAGGAAGTCCAATGTCCAGAATGCTGCGAAACACAGTAAAACCCGAAAGACAGAGGGCACAACACATGTCCAGGATGAGGATGATGATGACGAGATGAGACTTCGTCAGGACCATTCATCCTCTGCCTCCGTTTGTGAATTAAGTTGATTGATTAACAGAAATCGATTGATTGATGAACAGAAATCAACAGTTCTGAATGCTCTGTACTGAAGTAACCTTTTGTTTTCTAGAACGCAGGGGATATTGGTGTCATTGAAAGTATCACTTTGAAGAATTTCATGAGCCATCATTTGCTGGGGCCTTTTCAGTTTGGAGCAAATGTCAATTTCATAGTTGGAAACAACGGAAGTAAGAATAAGAATTTCAGTTTTCTGCATTTTAGAACCTATGATTAATATTTTTATCTGCACTCAGAGTGATTTTATTCTGGAACTAACCAAGGCACAACTAGCCATTTTGCTTCTTGAATACATTCCAAATCAACCAGGGCTTTTTAGGTGAATTATGTTAGTGTATCACTGATATCAGTTATATGCAAAAAAATTGGGAAGCTTCTTTATGTTTTAGTGGCACAGTAGTTAACTTCACATTCATAACCTCATTCATAAGGCTACATGTTGAGATGGGCTTCATGGTGCACCAAAGAAATAAACTTCATCAGTGACCCAATGACTCTTTATTTCACCAGTGGATTAAGTGGACACTAACTCTCCAGTTCAAATAAATATGAAATTATGTAACACCCTCCCCCTTACTGTTAAGATTACTAAAAGTGCCAAGAGCCCTTTAGTGCTTCGAAGCATTATTCCTTCATTTTTTTGGGGCATCATAGAGAAACGTTTTACTTTGGTCCTAAAACACTGTTGGCTGCCCAGTGTTGGTGTAATACTTTGTTATTGTTCCAGTGTAGAGCAAGAATCTAGCAATATAAAGGTCATGGGTTTGATTCCCAGGGAGAACACTCACCTATTCTGCTAAATATTTGTAAGTTACTCTCTACAAAAATGTCAGTGATGCTACTTGATATGATTTCTGTCAACATTAGGTGGGAAGAGTGCTATCCTCACAGCTCTCATTGTGGGTCTTGGTGGAAAAGCTACTACAACCAACCGAGGAGCATCTTTAAAGAGTTTTGTAAAATATGGAGAGAGGTCAGTTTACTTAAAACAAATTGAGGTTTGCATACTATTTAAATTAACAGTCTAATAGTGTGTATTGTTATTTTGTGACCAGCTCTGCAGAAGTCACAGTGAAATTGAAAAACAGAGGTAGTGATGCTTATAAAGGGGACATATATGGAGACTGTATATGCATTGAGCAGAGAATCACCAGCGATGGCTGCAGGACATGCAAAATAAAAAACAAAACCGGTAATGTGCTGTTCATTAATTCTCCCACATGCTCATCGTAATAAAAATAAGCTCAGATTTCCTCTGCTTTCAGGGTTTATTGTTTCCACTAAGAAAGAGGAATTGACTGCAATATTGGATCATTTTAATATACAGGTAATTTTGTGCAGAATTAGAGTTCATTTCAGCTAAATTAATTCATACTGTATTTGTTATATTCATATTTTAGATTGTCATTTGTACTACAGGTTGACAATCCAGTCTCAATCCTAAATCAGGAAATGAGTAAGCAGTTCCTGCATTCAAAAAGTGAAGCTGATAAATACAAGGTGATCATTTAGTGAGAGATCCCCATATGTGCACACTGTGCAGAAAAAAAACATTAGAATTATTTACAGCATGTACTTATTATTGTAACGTTGGCTCCGCCCTCTCTATCCTGTCTTCTAGCTCTTTGGTTTTTCCTCGTGTTCTTGTTTTGGGTTTTTCTGTGCTTCCCCCGTCACACCCCCTTGTCAGCCATTCCCACGCCCCTCGTCATTATCTGCACCTGCGTCCAGTTGAGTTAACCTGTTTAGTTCCTATTTAAACTCTGTGTTCTGTCTTCCTGGTTGTCGGTTAATTCTTAGTATTCTCCCCGTTGTCCTCGCTCGCGGTTTATCTGTTCCACCTTCCTCCCGCTGTCTGGTTAGTTACTCGTTGCCCTCTGCGCGTTCTGGTCTTTGGTTTAGTGTCTGTGTTATACTGATTCTGTTTGTGTTGTTCCTGTTATTTCGTGTGTTTCATGTTCGCGGTTTTGTTAGGTCAAACTGTTGCTCGTTACCCTCTGCTCGTTCGGGTTAAAGGTTCAGTGTCTGGGTTATACCGATTCCATCGCGTTGTTAACCGACCTTGAATTATAATATGACGCAGCAGGTACCTGACAATCTGTCTCCTTACCTTGACCCCGGGTATTTTTGTCTGAATTAAATGAACACCACGCACAAGGGGCTGACGCTAAACAAACTACAAACCAACTAAAAACAAACACTTTAGTTTAACATGAGAACCGCGAACATGAAATAACAGGAACAACGCGATGGAATCGGGAGGAAGGTGGAACAGATAAACCGCGAGCGAGGACAACGGGGAGAATACTAAGAATTAACCGACAACCAGGAAGACATAACACAGAGTTTAAATAGGAACTAAACAGGTTAACTCAACTGGACGCAGGTGCAGATAATGACGAGGGGCGTGGGAATAGCTGACAAGGGGAGTGACGGGGGGAAGCACAGAAAAACCCAAAACAAGAACACGAGGAAAAACCAAAGAGCGAGAAGGCGGAGGCCTAGAGAGGGCGGAGCCAACGTTACAATTATTTCTTATTCTTGTTTTATCTTTACATGTATAAACGAAATATTGTAGATGTATTTACATATATACTTACATATATTCTGTCACATTCACAATTGCAAAAGTGCAATATATGACTAACTTGAGTAAACTTTCGTTAAGTTTATTGTTTATCTGGCTTACTTTACAATAAGACTTACCAAATCAATCTTGCTGACAGTCTTTGTGTTTCTCTTCCTTCTTGTTAAAGTTTTTTATGAAGGCTACTCTGCTTGAGCAGATGAAGAGAGACTACATTCACATCAAGCAGACCAAAGCTGGCACCCGAGACCAAGTAGATAAACAGGAGGAGGTGAACTATAATTTGTCTAATAATATAATTTTGTAACAATTCTACTATATTTGTAAATGTGTAATTAATAAATTATATTGATTTCTATTTATTGCATGTGCAGTGTCTCAAAGATCTCAGACAGTTGTTTTTACAAAAGAAAGAAAAGTATGAAAGTTTATCTTCACTTGACAATATGAGGCAGAATCTGGAAGATTTGAAGAAAAAGATGGCATGGTGCCTGGTATGTTTTTCTATGACTGTCAGTAGGCTGTCTCTGTAGACTGTACATTTTATAAAGTTTTTTTCAATAAGACTTTCTTTTAACAGGTGAGAGAAAAAGAGTGGCAAGTTCAACAGTTGAAAGAACAAACTGAAAAAGAACATGATGATACGACTCATGAAGATAAGCTTCAGCTGTGTCAGGTACGTATTAAACAACTATCACTGCTCTGTTCCCTGTGCATTTGTCATTAGTGATCATTGATCTCTCTGTGTTGTGATCTATGTATATATCCATTTATATGTCCATCCACAAATTATTTTACCTTTCAGGAAGAAGAGTAAACACAGGATAACGGCCACCTGATTATACTGACCAAATAAAATATTAGTAATTAACTATTAATACACAATAGAATTATTACTTGTTAATATACTGTTAATACATTAAGTATTAATTACATCAATCTGTTCTTCAAGATCACAAGTATTTAGGAAATTTTCCAATGTTAAAATGTCTGCAATACAAGCAAACATCCTTACATATTACAACTATAAGTAAATTGCTTTACTTGATAGGACATTTACTGGTTGAAAGTGCTCATCTGAACCTATTGCAGTGTTCATAAACAGATATTATTCATATGCAGCAGTTCATTTAACTGTGGGCCTTGAAAACATGATAGCCTTCTTTTTGTCACTCAAATGAAAACTCTACTTTAAGGACGAGGACATATCTCTCTAGCAAAGTAAAATGTCTGAGTATATAAAAATGAGTAGAAGTATAATAACCCACAGGGCACCTGCATGTTCACACCTTAGACAGCTTTTTCTAGACTCTTTCTGAAAGGTTCTGTGCATCCTCTTTCAGAGCAAAGTTTCCCTTGCTGAAAAGAAATTGCAGGATATCCAGGAGAAGATTGGAAAGGCGAAAGAGGAGCAAGAATGTTTAGCAGAAGAGAGTCGAAAGCTGAAAGAAGAGAGCAAACTCAAGAGCAAAGCTCAGAAGAGCCAGGAAGTAAGATATTGTCCAGGTTTACATTCTAACATGTTAACGTATTCTAGCTATATGTTGCATTCAAAGCATTAATGTTTTGGGGGTGTGATGTTTATTTACTGTATCAGACCAGGCACGTGTATACTGGAGATGTCCATGGAGATGTTTAGAGATTTTTTTTTTCAGGTGGTGTATTTCCGTGCAGAGAATAAACTGAAACAATTAGAAAAGGAACAGTGTCTTCTCCAGGAGAGAATTCACAAGATAAGTAATAGGTGGGTTATACTGCTGAGTGCAAACCTCTGACATTAAAATTTGATTTAAATGATACAATGTTGAGAAACATTATGATGTGATGTTTTCTTTTAAATTGCTAATAAGGTCATTTTAGTTTGTTATCTAAGTACAAACATTTATTGATTATTTCTGGTTGTTTTTGCCAGTAATGGGAGAAGGAATCACGAGGTGGAGCAGACACAGAGGCTGAAAAAAACATCTGCTCTGAAGAAACAGCTGGAAAAACTTGAGAGTGAGTCTGCCGCTCTCAATCAGGAAATTAAGGAGAAACAGCAGGCCGTTTTCAAGGGAAGGGAAGAATACGATAAGCTAAGGTCAGCCTCAACTTATTCCACAGCACGGGTGTACCTGCTGAGACATGAAAAGAGTATTTTAGTTGTTACAGATTAATATATAGATTTATTGTCAAATACAATATAAGTGATAAGTGCTTTCAGAACCATAAGTGCTTTGCTGTCTTAAATTTAAGCATGGAAGAAAAGAACATTCAGGTCTCTCTAGAGTCTAAGCTGAAGAGAAAGAACCAGCTTCAAGCCAGTACGTCCAACAGACTGAGGCGATTTGGGGATCATATGCCAGAATTGTTGGAGTCTGTTGACAGAGCACATGCTCATGGGCGCTTCATTAAGAAACCAGTGGGACCAATAGGTGACTCCCTCATTTATTACTGTCTAGTGAATTATGTCTCTTTCTCCATTTCCCATTTTGTTTATATTTTTGTCAGGGATAGGATGTTGTTCCGGGTATAATTGCAGTGCTTGCCAATTTCGTTTACTTGAAAATATTTGTTTAAATATTAAATGAAGTTTCGGATTGTGCAGCTGTTAACTAAGAGGTGGAAGGGCTATAATCTCTGACTATACAATGATGACAAGGTGTTTGTCAGTGTAATTTTATAATGGAGAGGGTTGTTTTTTCTATTTTATGTGCAACTGGTTCTTTGTGAATGGGTACCTTCCCCTTTGGCTGTTTGTAATGAGTGCCAAAACCCCAAATAAATTTGTTTTCTTCATCAGGTGCATGCATCAGTCTTAAGGACCCAAGTTTAGCTGTAGCTGTGGAAAGTTGCTTGCGAAGTTTCATGAAAACCTTTTGCTGTGACAATTACAAGGATGAAAGGGTCCTGCAGGAGCTTATGTCCGTGCACTTTCCCAAAGGCAGCAGGCCCCAGATCGTCGTGTGTCCGTTCACAGACCGAGCTTACAATGTCCAAAGCCGGTAAGCATATTACTTTTTGTCTGTTTGAGTTTACCATAGGGTTAGCCCATGAAGCTCACCTAGACCTCCCATTTCATGTCATAGATTTTCTAAAAATCATGAATAATATGAAGATTTCTATTAAATTCATAAGGCCTTACATTTTTAGTTATGATGGGTTTTTTTGTTGGGGTTTTTTTTGTTTTGGCCAGCTGAGCTGATTCTTCATATATGTATTCTAAGCCTTACTGATTGCCATTTTTTCAATGCATTGAGGATGCAAACAGAACTCTTCAACTGATGCAAATTAAAATTAAATCTGAACATAAAAGTGAGACGGGTGGCTCGCTACACTGGCTGTCTGCCACCAAAGGGAGGCCGGAGATGGGAATTAACCAGTTTAACAAGTGCCCAGAAGCTCAGTGCCCAGCAGCTTAAGCTCCTCCAGATTGCCTCACCCCATTTAACAGCTTCAAGGAGCTTCTCAGAGGCCAATCTATGCAAAGCCTTGGTGTGTGTGCATCATACACTAAGCTTATGGGTAATCAGTATTTTTCAAGAGGAAAGTTCCAACCAAGAATCTCCTGCCATCTTTCTTGCCTGTTCTGTGAGGGACAGTCTTCCCTAATGTCTGTGTCTCATTGTTTCTTCTCTGGAGAGATCCCAGCTTCGTTCTGCCCCTTTCGTCATCACCAAGCACTCCACTCACTTTCTGCAGAAGTTGTTATCCATGTTCCACTCACTGTCCCAGTGCTCTAGTTCATCACAGAGAGATCGTCACAGGGAGAAACATGCCAGCAGGTGGCACTGTTACCAAACCGTCTTACACTAAGGAGAGAGATATATATATATGGTACTGAATGTTTTCAGGAATCCAATTAATAAGTAACTTTAATCATTTTTAGCCATAGCAAATAACCTCAAATTTTCCAAATCAATATCTCTAGTACTTTATACTTTCGGTATTGTATTAATAGAATTGTATTACAGTATGTCTAGAAGTTATTTGGTGCTACATAAAAAAACCCGAGTGCCATATCTAGCTAAATATAGCCTCAGAGATGAAAAACTGAAAAAACGATTTCGAGATATTTTGACTGTATATTTTCCCAATAAGGTGTAAAGGCAACGATAAGGGAGTGAATGCAACAAACAAAAAAGGCTGATGATGCAGCAAAACCCACTCATTGTAGTCTCTGTAGAAGACAAGGCAAGACTGGACTGACGACTCTCACAGCTCGGTGTGAAATGCGCAGTAATGACGGCAAAGACCTGCGAGCTTTAGTGACTGGAACAGGGAGAAAACAAGCTACACGTGAAATTAATCAATTAATAATGATGGAGTAATGAGAGAGGCGGGGCCTGAGAGTGAGAGTGGGTGGGTTTATATTTTTTATTTAAAGATACACATTTAAAGATTCTTTGATTTATTTTATCTGTTTATTAATTTCAGTAATGTAAAGCATGAGGCAACACATATAGACATGCAAATACATGCATATATATATATATATATATGCAAATTATCCTTAGGGTTTCTTGGATGTTCACTACAAATGTCAACCCAATATAGTGAAAAATCGGCAATTGGGGAGGCTTAGAATACACTTACAAAGAATTACAAAAGAGATTAAACTAAGCTCGGTTTGCCAAACTTTAAAAGTACATAACTAAGGAAGTATTTGGAGTGGACATTTTGGATTTTGTCAAGGGCAAAGAACATGCAGAATGGAAGGAAGCAAATTCGAGACACCAACTGAAGGGTTTGAAGAAACGAAACTAGAAAAAGCTGACGTAACATTGATGACCGCCAGCCAGCCATGCAAAGCACGCAAAATAACAACACAAAATTGTTGTTACAAAATAACAACACAGGTGACGCATTGAATGAGACTCAACACACCTGTGTGGGGTGTGGCACAAAACTAGAACAGCACACACCACAGGCACAGCAGTACAACACAACAGGCCACATGGGCATTAATACTGCCAGACAGAGGCTGGTGACAGGTAAGTGGGTACGATTTGTTTCATGAATTTAATGCCTGTTTTTGCAATGACTTTTTACAAGAAAATCAATGACATGAACTGGAAGTATAGACGGACTGGGTTAAATGAGCTAATTGAAAATGCGGATATCTTCACATGGGGGAGGGACTGGTAACATGACATTGAACAGGCAATATGTTTGCAGTGACTTCCTGCAGTTACAGCTCATTTCCTGTATTTTTAATAATGCACAGGGTTTCTCATTTCACACTTACTGTAAATGGAAGTCTACAGTGGGGGGCTGTCGGGGGATTGAAGCGCCATGTGTTAAACGTGTGGAAGTGTTTTGTGAAAATTCACAAATTTCATATAGTTTAGTTACTACATGTTGCATGTTACTACAAAATAAACAATTTTTACCACAAAAATTGTGGGACTGTAAAATTACGGCATACTGAGCTTTTCACCGTGGGTGTGTATGGGTGTGAAATGTGTGTAGGTGGGATTTTGGCCTATTTTGTGTGGTTTTATGGACATTTTCTATGAAAACACCCATCGTTCACTCAACAGAATGTCAATCATTCACACAAACCCACACTTAACATTTTCAACATCTCTGATTCATTGGTTTTATTCATTCATTCATTCATTATCCATACCGCTTATTCCCGCTAGTCGGGGTCACGGGGGGGCTGGAGCCAATCCCAGCATCTCCGGGCGAAGGCAGGGTACACCATGGGCAGTTTGCCAGTCCACCACATGGCCAACATGCGCACACACACACTCACACCTAAGGGCAATCTAGAGTGACCAATCAACCTAGGATGCATGTCTTTGGACTATGGGAGGAAACCGGAGTACCCGGAGAAAACCCACGCAGGCACAGGGAGAACATGCAAACTCCACACAGAGCAGCCCAGACCGAGAATCGAACCCAGACCGCCTTGCTGTGAGGCGACAGTGCTAACCACCACACCACCATGCCGCCCTCATTGGTTTTACTTTTTGAAAGGGGGTTGTTTCTATTTACTGAATACATTTCCTGACCTCAGGGATTTGGAAGCTAAAGAGAGTGCAGTGGGTGGGTGTTTTTTCAGACACTCAGCCAGATATCTAATGAGGAGCCCCTATGTTACTCACTACCTCTTTCATTTTTCATTCAATGAAAGTAAAGTGTTTTGTAGTACCTGGTGGTTTGCGTAATTGTCTCTAAATGCAGCCTGATTAATCCAGCTGTTCAGTACAGCTGACTTCACATTTTAGTAGTCCATTTTATTTCCTTCACATATCCTTTGCATGTGAAGTAATGGAACAGAAATTACACTTCACAGATGGTGTTTGAAAAATCATTTATTTTTGAACAATTATCAATTATCAGTTCCGGATAAGGGATGAAAACAATAATTGGTGTTTTCTGTTTTATTTTATGTTAGAGGTGTACACCATCCAGACTTTCCATCGGTTCTGGACACTCTCATTATTGAAAACCCTGTGATAACGAACTGTCTCATAGATATGAGGAATATTGAATGCATTCTTATCATCAGAGTAAGTCAGTTAAACATTTTGGTTTTCACAGCCAGTGAGTATTACTTTCAATCTGCGGTTGAAATTGTTGATCGTTTGAAGAAACTATTAGTAGTGTAATTTACAGTTTTACCTGATTACAATTGCTTTAAAGCATTTTAGTTGTTTGAAATTGGTTGTGCCTATATCTTAAACCACAGGAAAGCGCTGTTGCAAGGAGAATCATGCAAGCACAAAGGCCCCCTAGAAACTGCCGTGAAGCCTTTACTGCACAAGGCGATCAGATTTATATGAACCGCAATTACACTCCCGAGAAAGAGGTCTTGGTCAAATACCTTGGTGGGGACCCAGAGGCAGAAATTCGGTACGCAGCATTATCACTTTTGTAAAGTGCTGTTTTTGATATTTTGATTTTACCCAGGAAGGTTCCTGTGGATAAGAGTAAACCACCTTGCAAAGTTTGTGGATGGGTTTAAAGAACCGCTTTAAACCTGAATTTATGAGTGTCTCCTAGGATTAGACAAACATTATTTAAATGTTTTCCTTGTAAATATTCAGGCTGGTGCAGACAGAGGTGGAGAATCACCAGGCACAGCTCTGCAGGTTCCAGCGCCACTTAAGCTCCGTAAAGCAGGACATTCAGAGCATGGAGGAGAAGCTACGCAGTGTCATCATAGCCACTAAAAGAAATCAGGTACAACAGCCAGGGCTTCAGCTCTCAGCTAATGCTGTTCTCCAGGGCTAACAAATGGCTAACAAATTTTGTCCTATTACTGTTTCTGCTTTCTGGAGAGGTTTCATTAGATCAATACATGGAAATATCAGGAAGGGGTTTGACACTATTAATAAGGGCTTCAATTCTTTTGTAGGAAATTTGATGTTACTGACAAACTAACAAAGTTGCCTTGGATCAAAGTTGTGATGTTCAGAGTTCGTATTCATATGTGTCACGATGAGCAAGGGAGGGGAAGCTGAGAGCACAGTGCACAACACAACATTTAACAAGATGAATACAACTACATATACACCATGAACGCAAATACAGAGACTGACAACAGAGGGCAAAACACAGGTTTAAATTCACAAATTAATAAGGGAAAACAAGAGAAAACAAGAGACGTGGCACAGTGACAACAGGGCGTGGCACCAACACAACAGCAAACACGCACGCGGTGCACCGTACCAAGGGCGCCTGGACCGGGGGTGCTGTACAGTTACAATATGATTCACTGTGTTTCGGTGTCCTTTGAAGATCTTTCCCCAGTATTCCTTATAAAAGGGCTAGTGGATGAGCATTTTAAACATGTAATGATTCAGTTTTATTCTTACTTTTGCTCATATCTTCACTACATAGGAGAGTATGACTCGGGTGAAAGCATCTATAACAGAACTGGAGAACATCGAGGAGTCACAAGTGGAGGACGTCAGTTCCCTGGTGTGTAGCCCATGATTTACCTTCATGCACAGATGTTTAATATTGTTGATAATCATCTAATTGATTGAATACATCTTGCCATAAACCTTGGAAATCCATAGGAAGAAGATGCTCAAGAAAACGAACAGAAAATTGAGCTGGAGAGAAAATGTGTAAAAGAGGCAAAGATTGAACTGCAAAGGCACAACAATGCTCTCATGGAAATTGAGCAGAAACACCAGAATGTGAGAAACAAAAGTGAACAACTTCTAGATGAAGCGGAGGAGTTGAAGGTTAGTAGTGATGGCTGATATGTGGGCACAACATTGTGACCCTATGACACATGTGAATGAATCGGACCTTTGTTGCGAGCAGGACGAGCAGGTGAAGGCTGAGGCAGAGAGCAGTAAACTCAATCAGAGTCTTCAGATCCTGGAAAAAAAGCTCAAGGCACATCAGGACAATATTGAGGCTATGAAAGCAGAATATGCCCAGAAAGAAGAGGAAAAACAGGTAACAAGCGATCCTAATGTCCTGCTGTTGGGCTACGGCGGGTCTTGCGCTTGATTTATTCATTTATCAAGTTGTATTTTAAAAAGCAGTAAATGTGCTTATTAAAAATAAACCTGCTGGTTTGTGCGAATATTACTGTAGCACGTGTAAATACAGCCGCAGGCAGCAGTCCTCAAAAGAGTTAGATGACTACAAAGCGAGAACTACATCTGGGGGCGTGTTCCACGCATAGCCGCGAGAGAGGCCCGCTGATTCATCTCTGGGTACTCCCCTCTTTCTCCTTAGGACTGTGAAGCAAAAGCCAGAGAAATCTGTCCCGAACCACAGCATCCGGACCGGAGCGCCAAGAGCCTGGACGCTGAGATAACACGACTGCGGCAGAAGATCCGCTCCCAGGAGAGCAGCCATGGCAACCAGGAGCAAGTGATCAGGTCTACACCCTTCGACTCAGGACATTTTTGCTTTTTCAATAAATGAAAAAATATATTTACCTGAATTAGTCATTATTACTTTTTAGGGAGTATGCAGAGGCTCATGCTAATTACAAAAGTAAGTCCAGCCAGCTGAGAGATCTGAAGAAGTTTATTGATCGCCTGGACAACATCATGACTGACAGACAGGCTCGATATAAAACACTGCGAAGGTAGTCTCAGTTATAAATATCTTAAAGGATGCTGTGATGTTCTGAGATGCTTTAAGTAATGTGCACAGCACGGTCTGTGGTTTTGGCTGCATGATTAAACAAGATAGATAAAGTGTTTTAATATGCTTGACATACTTTAATATGAATTCAACATTGAATGTGTAGAATTTACACAAGGCCTCTTCTATATGTTCTCTTATGACAGATCCCTCTCTGTGAGATGCAAGTGGTACTTCATCAACTTTCTTTTCAAGCTGCACTGCTGTGGGTCAATGATGTTTGATCACAACAATGAAACATTGTCGATATCAGTGGGTGATTTTTTTGGTTTTATCTCTACAACCCCTTAATTCAAACTGGGCCTCAAAGGGTTACAGGACTGTATAGTTCAGTGTTGTCCAACTGAAGACCTGAACTCAGTTCTATGGTCCTTCAAGCCAGATTTTAGTCACACTGTGTTACATGATAATCAGATCTTTATGACATTTGAATGTGACTACTAAACATTTACATACCTTGTTTAGAGTGCAAAGCAATAGAATACTCAAATAAGCTGTTTCCTTTAAGAAATCTTCACTACTATATAGGATGCAAATCACATTGTAAGTCGCCCTGGATAAGAGTGCTAAATGCCCTAAATGTAAATGTAAGCAGCAGATTACTTGAAGATGCTGTGGAACATCATGTAGCCCTCATGAAAAAGTGTGTAGTATAGCACAGGCGTCCGCAGTCTTACCTGCAAGAGACCTGCGTAATTGTAGGTCTTCATTCCAATCATGCAGGACCATAGTCTGTGCAACAATAATTAACAATAATTATCTGTTTGGAGATGCCACCAACTGATTGAACCAGTCAAATCAGGCGTACTCCTTTATCAGAACCTAAAGCTTCAGACACAACAACCTTTAGCACATGCTGTGGGTCATGGAGAAGTAGGCACAGTGTATGCTGAGTTCATGTTTCTGGTTAAGGTGAAGCCACCGGGTCAAGAGAATGACAACATTAATGACATGCGATCTCTATCTGGTGGAGAGCGCTCCTTCTCCACAGTGTGCTTCATCCTGTCCCTGTGGGAGATCACAGAGTCACCCTTCAGGTGCCTGGATGAGTTTGATGTCTATATGGTGAGCATCAGTGAAACCTGTTTTAAACACTTGCCTGCCCATGTATGCCTTTATGCTATTGTTTTCTGATTTACTAATTTGAACATTATTAGATGCATTGGATCGCATTTGTATGTTTGTGATTTCTATGAAGGACATGCATAACCGTAGGATCTCCTTAGACCTACTTCTTGAGCTCTCCGAGCGCCAGCATCTACGTCAGTTCATTTTCATCACACCTCAGACCACCAGGTAAGAAGATCTAGGTACCTCCATGGGAATATCAGGCAATGTTAACTTCTCTAATGCTAAAATAAGTTACATGTTCTTTCAGCAGTCTCCCCAAAAGTCCTCACATTAAAGTTCACCAACTTCAAGATCCAGAGAGAGAGACAGAGGAGGAGGTTCTGCCATAGGAGCTTGTCAAAAAGAGGATGTTTTTTGTTTTAAAGTTGTTTATTTTTTGTGCTTCTTTTGCATTGTTTAGTTTGTTTTTGTTCTGTTTTGTTTTTGGGGGGGGTTTTTGTATATATTTTGTTTATATTGCTAGTTCAGCTGCTCCATAGAACCGTCCGTTAAAACTTAGCGACTATTTTTAAAACAAATTTTATATGTGAATCTAGGTTTGATATTTAACTTTTTTTGTGAAAAGCTAGATGTATCATTCCTCTGCTGTTATATGAGATCATCTCTGCTTTATCCCCTGGAAATGTCATGTTTCCAATTTACCTACTACCATCTCTGGAGCTTCAGGAAGTGGATGAGGAAGAAATACAAAGCATGCTCCCCTTTTCCTAACAGAAAAAATCCTTTATAGAATACTGGAAAACAGTTTACTGGAAAACATCCTACAACAAAATGTAAGATGCATAAAGGGAAATGGAGATGGCAGCAGTTTCATAAGCATTCGCATTCTTTATCAAGCATCACACAGTCAGGCACCTGCTGTTTTCTGAAAACAGCCCATAGACAGTTTATTTATTTGAATCACAATGTTGTCAGTGCAACCGTTACATATTGAGTTGAAGACATGCCACAAATAAAACACATACATCATATTGCACAATCAAATGACTTCTTTAAATTTGGTATTTCATTTCCATAGGTACAAATATTTACATGTCAGAGATATACACCTGCAGTTTTGGGATTATTTTCTACAAGGAGGGCCAAGGAGGGAAAAAACCATAACGGCATCCTGAGCCTTGTAGAACATGCACAGGCTTGGTGCTTCGGGGGAGGGGGGCGGTTTGTTTGTTGTTGTGGGGAACAGACACCACATTCTTAGTTAAATGAAGTAATTTATAAAATATTGGTGGGACTATATACTCTCATTTTAAAAAATCCACTCTTCTGGTGTTCTTTCATTTGCCCCTTATGTTCTGTAAGGAATGCATGTATTCTGCTCACATGGGTTCTGTTAACCTTCATTCAGACAAAACCTTCTCTAACCATGACCCCTCAAAGAACCTCTTTGTTAAGAATGTATGTGGTGAGTAACGTTTGCTTCAAGTAGTTAAATTAAGTTGTGGCTTAAAACTTGCGAAACCCCTCATAATTTTCCATTCAAAGATGCATAAATTACTGTATAAACAGTGGTTATTAAATGTCAAGAACTTGTGTAGAAATATTTTTACAAAAGAACAGTTCAATAAAAACTTATCACATTAGGCTGAGGTTGTATACTAAACGTATTTGTAGTGGATTGCTTCTTGATTATTAAAGCCCTCCAGGAAAAAAGAAACGATTAATTGCTTTCTCAGAATTTAGCATTTAAAACAAATCTACAGGTATCCAAACATGCACACGATGATATGATTTACACATAACTTAAAAAAGGGAAATGTAGGTAAGACTGGCTGGGCAGTGGCATGACAACGGCTGGAAAAGCCTGTGAGGCAGGTTGACTTATTGGTCTACAGCTGCAGTGGTAGTAAAGGACACAGCTATTGTAACCTTTGTCACTGCAGAGAATAAACCAATAGCAGAGGCAAAGCTAAGGTTGTCGAAGACAAGATCCACAACATATTGCTGTCCTTACAGATAAATTCTACAAATACACATTGCAATTTTAGGGGGGGTGGGGGGGCATGCACCCAAGGGAAGATATCTAATGGGCTGATCCTGTTATCATTTATGAGGCCTCCTTATGTTATTTGTCAAGGTAGCCAAAAGAAGTGATAGGAGAGATTAGGCATTACACTTAGGACAAGCATGCAGATACTTACATTTATCATCAAGTACAAGCACATTTGGGAGGTAGGCTAAATTAACCCCTCTACCCTCCTTGAAATTTAAAGATCAAAGTTGAACATACTGTTTTAATAGAAATTGTTACATTTAGTGAGACATTTTGCTTTTAATACCTGAACCACCGTACGAAATACAGTAGCTATTGTGATATGATCTTTAAGTCTTGTAGCTAAAAATGAAATATCCTATTGTGGAGCACTTCACCAACTACCAATGAATGAAAGAATGAAAACAATCTGACTCATTTTGCACACCTTACTTTGTTGCAGGTTTGAAATTAAATGTACTGTATATTCTTAACTCTTAGCATTTGACATTCTCATGCATACTAGTTTTGTTTTTTGTTTGCTTTTTTGTTTGTTTGTTCATCAACCACAAGAAGCAAGTTCATTTGAGTGGTCCAAATACATTTTGTGTTAATCTTGTGGAACTGGCTGATTATGAGTAAACATTACAGTATACTGAGTCCAGTGCATGCTGACACACACACCCTCACTTCTGCATGTCACACTGCAAAAGCAGTACAATCGATGGGTCGCTCTTTGCTGCCTCTTTGAACTCATCCAGTGTTATTTGGTCATCGTTGTTCTTATCCATCTTGCTAAAGATGCGATCCACCCTTTGCTCTGGTGTCAGCCCGTCCTCATTCATCTTCATCATAATCACAGTGCCAACCATTTTGTAAATAGCCTTTAAAACAATGGAAGAAAAAGTATACCTTTATGCTTAGTCTGCAGTAAAGATAAAAAGGCATCTGTAGCCATATCGCTTTTTTCTATAGCATTGCTTTTGCCTTTATACCTTTAAATTGATATTTTATCCAGTTACTAAAAATGTCGTATCTCATTCTTAGCATTATATGTACCCTTCCCTAGTTTTCTAGTTCTCCAATAGGCTTGGGCACTACAGCTGGGATCTGAGCTGTATTCTGTTCTGGGCCAAGGAGGCAAAATGGAGTGCCAAGACCCTTTTCACAGATGGCGCAGGAGAGTGACCACAGACAATAAAACGCCTCACTCTTTTTAATGGAGTGACATAATAAGATGTTCACATAGTCATGTAGCAAAGCAACCAGTTCTGTAATTGTGTTAAGACGCTTGGCAACCCTGTACGACAAGAAGCTCAAATGGACTACATGTGGCCTTTCCCTTCCGGCTACAATCGTGTGAAAGGTTGCCATGGCGCACAGCATGTTCCAGAAAGATGCTACTGTTGATGGTTTCCTTCTGTATTGCAGAACTCTGGGATGTAACAGTCCCCTGGCTGTCAGCGTTAATTTAAAAGCATCAGGTGAACAAAAGTAAGTAATCTCCAGTGACGGTGAAAGAGGTCAAGTCATAACCCTTCGGTAATTAATCGTATTTATCATGTGCAGTTGTAAAACACTGATACGACAAAGTTACACGTTGCTGATGTCAGTGACAGGCATGTTTAAAGCCTGTAAAAACACAAATGGCCAAGGAGTAGTTTGTACTGGGAAATGCTGATAAGCACAGAGTTTTTAAAGCCACTAATTTGGCATTACTTTAAATGGGAGGCATAGAACTTCAATCATATTATAAATGATCTGTTAAACCTTTGTTTGGGGATCATTATCTTAATCACTGAAAGAGTTCCCCCATGTCCAGTTATCATACCAAGACATATCATGCTCTGGCATATTTATTGTTTTAATAACTTCTTTGATACATTGATTTTGTTATTGATTCTCTTTTTTTCCACATAGCATGTTTCAGTGTTTCGCCATGTTGCCTACTACCAATAGTAGATCTCAAGAGGAAATGCGAAGCCTATAAGACAGCAAATACATGTTTCTGAAGGCTTGCTGATGAGAATAAGTTTAAAAAACAAATGAATGACACTGGATCCATAATAATGGGTGAAATGTATTATAAGTGAATATATGTTGCTGAAACTCCGTTTACATTTGATATCGGCAGGAAATTGAGGAAAGTGCCAAAATTTACAGTCTGCATGCTTTCTACACAAAGAGAGATATAAAGATATATATATATATATATATATATATATAGAGAGAGAGAGAGAGAGAGAGAGAGGGAGAGAGATAAAGGCCCCTTTATATCTTTATATTTTAATTGTAAAATGTCTGCTTACCTCTATAATTTCCAACATCTCTACCCGGGTGATTTTTCCATCTCCATCTAGATCATACATGTTGAAGGCCCAGTTCAGCTTCTGCTCAAAGCTTCCCCGTGATGTGATGGACAGGGCACAAATGAACTCTCTGAAGTCAATTGTCCCATCTCCATTCTTATCAAAGGTTCTGAAGGCATGCTGTGCAAATTTTGATGCATCACCATAAGGGAAGAACTGCAAGAAACACAGTTTTTTATGTTAAAACCTAAAAGTGTGAACGTAAGGTTAAAGCTATGAGAATATTAAAGTAAATCTAGTTCAACAGTTCAAAATTATATTTCACTAATATATTGGCACTATACATAATTAACATTGTGATTAAACTAAATAAATACATATATAAATACACAAGATTTCATAACAGAAATTGTTTGCCTCAGGTTACTGAAAACTATTTTTCTTGTCCTTTGTATCCTTAAAATCTTTCCTGCTCAAACTTGCCCACTGATGCGGTGTGATCTTAAGATTGATAACAAGATCGATGCATATATACTCATAATAGTGGAACACTGTTTAATACACCCAATTTTTAAATTGCACCACCAGTAAGGCATGCACAAATTGCTTTGGTGAGCATCAAATATAGTAACTAGCTTTGAGAAAGCTGTAACAGCAAATTTACTGATTCATGATTTACACTGGTAATAAAATTAAATAAGAAAAAGCCCACTGTTCTTTCAAAGGAGAAAATGTTATTTGTGGAAGATTTATTATAAACTAGAAGACATGAGAACTATAGGAAACCTAACAAATAAGGTCTTTTTCATAGAGACTTAGTAATGTTCCTAAATGCCATTGCGTGGTTAAAATGTCTCAGTAAACAACCCCAAAGCAGCATGACATGAGTAATCTCTTCAGAAACACATCTCACATACCCACAATGTGGCAGGAGATGCAAAGGAATGCATGATGATATTTCTCTTAAAACATCTAGCTGATAGTCAATACTTTAACCAATGGTGGTCTGCTTTACAGCTGAATCTTTGTTATGCTTTCCCAGCATGTAAACCGTGCAGCTATTTTATTGTCAGCCTACATTGTGGACATCACTTAAAATGATTGCTGGTTCCAAACTCAAGCGCACACAAGTAAGTAGATCATCCAGAAAAGATGTTATGTAAGAAACAGAAGAGCTTGATTAAATACGATTTGAACTTACCTTGACATAGAGCTGCTGGAACTCATCTAGGTTTAGCTTCCCACTGGGACAGTCTTTCAAGAAGCCCTTATACCACTGCTTAAGCTCATGCTCGTTAAACTCTGTGTTCTTCACCAGATCTTCCATAACCTCAGGGGTTAGTTTGCTGTTCTGTTTCCCCATGATCTCCTACAAACATAGTAATATTTTTACATCCACGAGTACACATTGTTCATGATAATAATAAACAGTCTTCTGCATCTGTTTAGTATGGGACATTTCTCAAAATCAGTTGGTTTGAACTAAATGGTGACACAGGTGGTGGTTCAGACCATATAACTTTGTACCTTCAAGGAAGGATTCTCATACTCAAAAGGAAGTCCTTTAAAGGTTGCTTCAGGTACTTAAACATCGAAATGGTTTCCACTCCTAAGTCATTCATCATTTCTCTGATTTCTGAAGAGCCATATTAAAATAATATTTAAAGACTTCTGGAAACTGTTATGATCTCAGTGGCACTGGAAAATTGATGATTTAGTGTAAAAGTACTGTTTACAGTCTGAAATACCATTTAGTAATAGGCCTACTGACCAGAAACATGATACACACTAAATAATATATTAGCAAGTTCCTATGAATGCTTGAATACATTAGAAATGTTACAGAATGAGTGTAGGAGAATTCTGATTAATACATCAGATATATTACAGAATGAGTTATGCTAGGAGAATAATAATTAATACATTAGAAATGTTACAGAATGAGTGTCGCCAGGAGAATTATAATTAATACATTAGACATATTACAGAATGAGTGTTGCTAGGAGAATAATAATGAATACATTAGAAATGTTACAGAATGAGTGTCGCCAGGAGAATCATAATTAATACATTAGTTTGCAGACAATTTTCCAAATGTTCCTGCATCCCTTTAAGAGTTCAAAGTATGAATCAAATGTAGGGCAGCCAAATAAGATGTCTATATGTAACAATCACAACATTATGCATCTTACTATGGGCGTGTTTATGAACATATAAAAATCCATAAACAAACACATTTTAAATAATAAGAATAGTAATAGTACTAGTAAATGTTGTAGTTAACTTTGAAATTCTCAATGTTTCAGCAGCACTGTGGTTACAGACTAGCTTTGTTTGCCTTTTCTGAAAATAGGCTATATAGTGGCCTCATGATCACCAGCGATATCCTTTAAAGAGCTGATCCACAACTGCCGTTTGGCCTTCTTAATAGATACATTTCACACTGCATTGCAGCGGGATTGTTATTACTGAACATACGCACAGGTATCTTACAATGTTTACACATGAGACGGGGGCTGGGAAAGAGCTTTCCAAAGCGCTGTTATCATTTCATTTTGACTGTGATATTTGCAGGCCATCTTGCATGCAATATTATGTAACACCTGGGCGAGCATTGCGCTGCGCGCGCGAAGAATAGCAGTAAAACTATCAATGATAAAAAAAGGCTAATTAAAGAGAGGCAAAATGTCTATTTAATTAGCCTGTGCCGTTAACTACACATTCAGCGTGTTATGTAACAGCGCAGAAAGCTCCTTCAAGCTCCAATCGTTCAGTGAATGACCTTGAGAATGGAAACCATTAAGAGACTGCACAATGGAATCATAAATTCAAAAATACACAGAGTTGACTACTTGTGGCTGACCAAAGAAAAGTGTAATCTTAGTTATTTTAAATACCCACTAACACAGGCACTGAATATGTCGTTACGGTATTATATAGCCCACAATTCCCCAAAAGCACTGTCACAGATTACGAAGATGTAATTTAAGGTAACACTGAATTCAGTATAAGTATGTCAAAACGAACAAGCTATGTATCAACATATATTCGGTCTTCCATTTTGATTTTTTTTTTGAGCGCCCTAACAGACCCTGCAGAAAGAAAGACGCAATCACATTTGTCACATACGGCACTGCGCTGGTCTGACATCGCAAAACATTACTGTGAGCTTCTAGACTCTGGCTAAGACACCTGCTAAAGTCACTTCTGGTGTGTGATACTATGTGAAAAAAATCAGTGCTATGTTACAAGGCACATATAGTAATACAGGAGACGATTTGTATCGTGTGCGACTGTGGCACAGCACGATGTCTGCGCTCATAATAAATGAGAATTTATCATCGTATCGACTCCCTAATGAACATATATGCAGTGTGCTGAAATCAGGCCATGGACATACATGTGAAAATTCTCATTCACTCACGCACCCATTCATTCATTCATTCATTTACTGCGTCTTAAGCAGAAAATTCGATCATTTCGTTCGAACAAACAACACATTCCACATAAATAACTGCAATCAGATTAACGCAGATCATTTCCCCACAGCTACATACAGACAATTGCCTCTTACCTTACAGTAATTTGGGAGAGGCTAATGGAAGTGTATGGTGGTGGTAAATGAAACGGTCAGAACCCTTAAGGTTTGCGTGAGCACGGACCCAAATTCCTCAGATGCGCCGCCTTTATTGAATACTTAACAATCTATAAATGTAATTCCGGCTGACACGCAGCAGGGGCCGATCCCTCTCCCGTCTTAAAAGACTGTGCTATGCGACGCCAGACATGCGGCATACAGTGAGCATCACGAAATGACCAAGCTTCTTAGGCAACAGTCTGTCCGCGAGCCTCGGCGTGCTGTTTGAGTTTGCGCAAATTGTGTGTTTCCTTTCCTCAAGTCCTCATGTCAGCAAACACCACGTTAACTGTTATATGACCATGTAATGTTAAGTCACGCTTTGCAGTGGACCAGAGTGTGGTATATTGCATATCACTTGTGGGTTTCAGTTAGTAACAAAATATCTCATATTGTCAGAAACGCAGGGCGACATTCATAAACATTGAACCTATTTGAATTGATTCAGCAACAAACCAGACGATCAATTTTTGGTTGATGCAAAGGACAAATGAGAAGTAGTTGTATATATGATTGTGATTATGAGCAATAAATAGTTGTTATGCTGTGTGAGTGTCAGGTCAGTCACAGTGGATATATATATATATGTATGTATATATGCACGATGCTAAACTTTTTTCAAATTGTACTTGATTTTATACTTGAGTGAGTTTCACAGTTATTTTTCATTATACAAACATCAAATTACACAACTTATTCTATACAGCAAATATTCAAAGTGCTTCAATCTAGATGTGAAAACTGACGGAAGTGGCAGGTTGAAGTATTGTGAAAAGTAACGGTAAAATTCACCTACACTCAGTTCACCTACACTCACACGATACTGCAGTTTAAAATAGAGAGAAAGATTTTCGTTTATCAAGGTTTATTTTATTCAGTGTCACTATCGGGAGGTCCAACATGATATTCTGTTGTTATATGTATAATGTATGTTCATATTAAAATAAAATAAAAAGGCTGAACATGTCTACTATTTATTTTTTTATTCAAATCACAATTTTTTTTTCTGAATGCTACTTGTTCAAAAGCACAGTACATGTATTTGATGTACACCCAATGATGTGGATTAACTGTGTTATTTTAAGGGTATTGCATTTTGATTAGATTTAATCTGTTTGTGTGGTTTCATGGTAGGTACCATTATCAGTTCCAGGTACAGAGTCATCTGGACAATATCAATCTTCAAAATTAAGGTACTCCTGTCAATTTCCTGAAAAGAAAGAAAAACACTAAGGCAAAAAAGAAATAATATTTAGCACTTTTCATTACATTATTTTTGGAAGGTTATTTCTAAGGACATGCTCCATTTGACCTCATATACTCACTGCTCAGAACCCTCTAAGACCAGAGGCCTGCTCTCTAAAAGCACTGGTAACTGGAGGTTGCTGGATAGCATCATAAGAAATACCCACAGGAGGATTTAGATAGATTGGGCGAACTGATAAGGCTGAGTCACAGTGAGCCACTTTGACACTGACACTGGCTCAGTCACATAATCCTGCAGGACTTCAATGGTTACAGTGGGAGAGACTGTCTTTTCTGTGAGAGAAAAGTACATGCACACTGCACACTGGTGTATGTGTTCCCACTGGCCATTTCCATACTTTGGCACAAATGACCTGCGTTATCTGCGTTAACTCTAGTGGTGCTTCTCCATACACTGATCTGTTCATCTATAACATTATATCTAATTATATCTAATATAGATATATCTAATTATATCTAGTTCTTAATCCATACAACTAGACATAATAGTATTCACAAGTTAACCAGTGAGCAAACAGTATAATAGGTGTCTGGATCTTAAAAAAGCATTAACCAAATACCTACACTAGTACCAAAATGAGTTCAAGCACCATTGAAAAATCCTTAGCATTACCTTTTAGTAGGCTACTAATTACAGGCTTTGGGTGTATCCACCCTAGGTGCATATCATTAACTATACACTGTGTGATCCAGTGATAACCTTAATAAACAAGAATTAAATTGGATTTGGAATTGAGAGAGGACTGGTGGATATGCAGGATGAATGCTTTGATTGTAAAGAAAAAAACACTAAGGCTCAGAATAAAACAGTAAAGATTACACTGAGACAACATAAAACATAAAACAGTAAAGATTACACTGAGACAACATAAAACATAAAACAGTAAAGATTACACTGACACAACATAAGCATACACAAACATTATTTTAAAAACACAGATATCAAAATTAAGGTTATTCAAAGCTTAATTTTTGTTAAGACCTGCATAAAACTGATAAGTTTTATTACATGCCACATTTTCCCCTGAACCTTCTGGTAAGAATTGAGAGGGGAAACACATTCCAGCGAAAGTCACGCCAGGGTTCCATTACAATGTTTTCAGAAGAGCTCAGAAATACTCAGTAGCTAATACTTACAGTTATATGAATACAAACTGAGTTACAAACTGAGTTACAAAAAGCATCAAAATGAGTTTTACAATGTGTTATTAGTAACTACCACAAGACATTTAGTTGCACTCAGTGACTGGTATCTGTATCATGATTTTTTGTATGTTGCAAGACACCTTTGTTTGCATCCTGAGCTTGTCTTCCAGTTCAGGTTTGAGGTATTATAGAAAAACACCCACATCCAAAGTCATCATTGTTTACTTTAGCTGAGATTGGGAACATCAAGAAGTCAATTTCCAAATATGAACTATGAATATATGACAGAAAGCAGACACACTGAACAATCATCTCTTTAAGCCAAATCATCATTGAGAGTAAGCACTACTTGTTATACTGGTACACATGTATTAGTATGCATACTACAAAACTGTACTTTTAAGTAATAATGCAAAAATAATTATCCTAATAGATAATGGTTTAAGCAATTCTTTTAGGTCAATGGATCTATGCAAAAGTAATCATTTGTTAATGTGCACCCAGAAGTGGACTGTAGAACCAAGAAACTCATGAAATCCATTGTACATGTCTAATTATACTTATATAAATAACAGAAGTGCCCACTCAACCCAGTATCACACCCTGTACAGCACCCCACAGTGAATTAGGGCATGATATTATGTTGAACCATTTTGTGTATCACAGTTAACATTATAACGTCTTCCAGAACTGATTTCTTCACCTTGGTGAAGTTCAGAAGTGAATTAGGTCTCCAGCTGTACTGGATGATGTTTGTATTTTGTAGTGATGCTGCAATGAATCCAGAAAAATGACAATATTGACATGTTATATGCAAAGTACATTTCATTTACATTACATTTTTGCAATAATAATAATAATAATAATAATAATAATAATATAGTCCTGAGGCTCCTTTTTGAACATATGCAAGCAAGTTTGGTTTAAAACCATTTAATGACAAACTCAAACACACACAAGCATGTTCATAATATGGTACACTATATGGTATCATACGCATGGTATGAATGTATTTGTAAAGTAACATTTACACTCACAATATACCACATTTGTATTTTTCTTTTAAACAGTAATGTTCCTTATCAGTTTGTATGTTGAGAGTGAAGGTTTCTTTAAAAACCTTAACTCCTAGATTATGTTGGGTTATTGTGTTGTGTATGTTAGCCTAGAGGAGCTCTCATTCAGAGTACACTCCCAAGGCATTTCTCTCTGTCTGTAGGACACTGTGGCCACACTGCTGTTTAGCACACAGGCTGCAAACCTCTATTAGATTAATGCAAAGAGCAGTTGGGTGGGGGTGGGTGGGGTGCTTGCTTTGCCATGGCTACACAAAGCCAGATGAAGTACCATCTCACTCACAGATTTTAATATGATGATGCCTTAAAAACCAACAGAATCTGACTACTGTGAGTTATCTTGTGCCATGTGAAAAATACATCAGAAACAGTATAAACCCTACTACCCAAAGAACATGGGGGAAATAAATGGCAAAAACACCTGGGTGAATAAACAGTGATATCAGTCCTCTGCAAAGATGCCTCTGGGCCACATGTCCTTAGCCTCATGTATCTTCACTATGGTGTTGAAGACCCAAGCAATGTGTATTCCATAACATAACTGCAAATGTATGTTGTGTGGGAGTGTGTGTCTGTGTTAGAGAGTGTATGCTTGATTGCGCCATTAGGCACCACGGTTGCCATGGCAACAGATATCTAGAACACACTGCATTTTTTAACACTTAAATAAAGTCAATAGAACAAACGGTAAAGCAATTATTATTGTAATAATTAATATTTCCAAGTGTATTGCAGAGTATATCTTAAAAGCCTACTAAAATTCTATTAAATTATTTTGAAATCTAATCTGTAAATCTGTGTATAATTATGTGTGGGGGAGAGAGAGAGAGAGAGAGAGAGAGAGAGAGCGAGAGAGAGCACTTTGTTAATCAGTATCTTTTGCGAAACCACGCCCAAAATGAATGTTGTATGCTGCAAATAAAGTTTTCAAATCTTGAATGCCAAAATGGCAGCCGGCAAAGCGTCCTTGGTGGCTGGCAGTGTTCGTTATATTTTACAGCATAAACTCAAACAGAAGACACAATCAGTCCTTCCAAGTATTGCCAACACTATCAAACGAGGTGAGTATTGTAATTTTGTAATTTTTAAATATATCTTCTGTTAATATACCTTCCTGTTTTACTGGACATGGTAAATCTGGCCAAGGATACGTGTTCAATTTGATCAATTTCATCAACTGTAATCTTGTCAAGATTGACTTGAACCATCAAGCCTAAGCTATATAGCCTAGGCTATGCCGTGTCAGTCAGCGTGTCTTCACCAGTCACAGAACGTGCTACATTAACTTTCTCGTAACAACAAATCTCACAATGTGACAAACACGCCTTGTTATCCCTAACAACTCCTGCAAAGGACACTATTAAATAGCTATTAATCCTTACTGAGACAGATTTTGCAACGTCTGTCAACCCCATATTCATCTAGGAAAAACTGATTTGTTTGCTCATGCAAATCAGTGTTACTTGTTATCCTGATTCGTTTTCTAATTCCAGTGCATACTTTAACACAGCATTTGCGTCTGGCGTACTATCCCAGTCGACTGAAGATTCCATTACACTCAACACTCCGAGCTGCAACAGTTTCAGTGGACCTCTGGAACATTACAACAATCTCATTAGGAATGGATTGCTACAAGAGGACCAACAGCAAAGACTTGTGCTGCAGGAGTTGGACGTCATGCAAAAGAAGCTTAGAGGATATAACAACCACCCCACGTTCTTCATTACAAAAGTAAGAGAACCCTTGTTTTCCTACTCTAATGTTATTGATGTAAGTACGTTGTCGAAGGTTCTAATGCATGTCAAGAAGATGTTTATTTTTAAATAGTGGCTTCCTCATCCTTTGAGATATCTTATATTTTTGATCACTCACATTTTTTTTTCTTTAACCTCTACCAGTTATTCTCCAAACAAAAACCTCCAAAAGGTTGCTACATTTACGGGGATGTTGGTAAGTTGTTATAACATGTGATACAAGCTGCAGCAACTGTTAGTACTGTACCTATTCAGGATTTCTAAAATTAAAAATCATATTGTTTGATGGTGAATTACTTATGATTATATTGCAGGCACAGGTAAAACAATGCTGATGGACATGTTTTTCAGTCATGTAGAGCTAACAAAGAAAAAGAGGGTCCACTTTCATGGATTCATGTTGGATGTACATAAACGTAAGTCTCTTAACTGACTTAACTTCTTATTACAAACTCATTATTGCTCTGTGATTTATTCTATATCTGGAATTTGCTGCATTTACATTTTGAGTGAGATCTTTCAGTGATAAATTTGAGTATTCATGTGTTAATCCAAGTGATATACCTTATGTTGATTTAGACATACAAAATTTATTTTGTTCGTTGTTAGGGATCCATCGACTGAAACAGAGCATGCCCAAGAGAAAGGCAGGGAAAATGGCTAAAGCATATGATCCAATTGCTCCAGTTGCTGAAGAAATCAGTGAGGAGGTATCCCTGCTATGTTTCGATGAGTTTCAGGTACATAAAGGTTTATTCAGCCTTATTTAGATTTACTTTACCATACCTGATACACTTATTGCCTTATTCATCAGCACCGGTATAAGCAAAGTTTGCTCAATAAACTGCTGCAGATATCATGTTTTGATGGATTCGTTAATGGATAAACAGCCTTGATTGACTTTCTGTGTTGAGTAGGTCACAGACATTGCCGATGCTATGATTCTCAAGCAGCTCTTTGAAAACCTCTTCCTCAATGGTGTTGTAGTTGTTGCCACATCTAACAGGCATCCAGATGGTAAGAAGCAATGCAAGGATAAAAAAATAAAGAATTTGTTTAAATAATTCTCAATTTGGCCTCTTTTAACAATAGGCAGTGTTTGTACATGAAAACAGACAAGATTTTAAAATGTACTAAGTGCAAAGTCCTGTTTTACAGATCTGTATAAGAATGGATTACAGAGGGTGAACTTTGTGCCCTTCATCACTGTCCTTAAAGTAAGTGCTCTTTGATTCTAGTGAGTCTCTTGAATTCCGTTCCAGAACACTAAAATCCTTCTGAAATTCTTATTTGCAGTAAAGAAAGATCATATTCACTCTTTAATTGCTAATGTATCACAGAGTAAAAATAAAGGATGAGTGATTTTACTCTATTCACATAATTTCCAAATGTTGTTAGTTGTGGAGTAGTTGTTTACTTTGACATTACCAGATGTATGAAAAGTTTAGAGACCTTCAAATGCTATGAGGGATAAGTTCTCTCTGTCGTTTCCTGAACAGGAGTATTGCAGAACACTTCGTCTAGACTCTGGAATAGATTACCGCAAAAGAAATCGACCTGCAGCTGGAAAACTCTTCTACCTGTGAGAAATCAAAAACATGGCTCCAGAATCAATGTGTTTAATTTATTTGGCAAACCTTTAAAACTTAGTGCCTGTGCTGAACAATACTTTTGTTTTGTGAATTAGCTCCAGTGAAGGCAATGTAGAAGCTGCATTGGATAAGCTGTTTGATGAAATGGCATTCAAACAGAATGACAGTAAGTTCATAAAGTGAATCTGTTTTTAAGTGTGATGTGTGTATGTATTACCACTTAAGTTAATTTATGTAAATCTGAAGTAAATAAATAAAATGTTTATGCAGTAACTCGCTGTAGGTCTCTGAAGGTGCATGGGAGGACACTGACACTAAACAAAGCATGCGGGACCATTGCAGATTGTACCTTCGAGGAGCTGTGTGATAGGGTGAGCTTCAATAATCCAGTTATAAATACGTTATTACCCACAAATGTACTTCTGCCTTTCATGCCTGCTTAGCCTAGTTTGTTTTGCATTTTAGCCTTTAGGAGCCAGTGACTACTTAGAAATCTCTACAGTGTTTGACACGGTGTTCATTCGGAACATTCCTTTACTCACTTTGAATAAGAAGACCCAGGCCAGGCGCTTCATAACTCTCATTGATACACTCTATGACCACAAGGTAAACAGTGGATGCTTCTGCTTGCCCTGACCCTACTTCTCTTCATAAAATCTTGAACAATGCAGTTCAGTCAACCTAATTTTACAGGTGCGAGTGGTATTAGAAGCTGAGGTGCCACTAGAGAAGCTGTTTGTAAATGAAGGACACCACGATGATGATAGCCACATTCTAATAGATGACCTGGGCTTAAAAAGGGTAAAGACATAAGTTAATGCTCACCACAGTGGACTATAGTTAACTCTTTAAAAATAACCTGAAGGCAACACTTTCTTCCTTAGACTGTTGTGCTCACTTTTCTTAAGACTGTTATGGTCTGATTGCTTTGTGTTTGGTGGCAGGATGCAGCCAGTTCACTGTCAATCTTTACTGGTGAGGAAGAAGTCTTTGCCTTCCAGCGGACGGTGTCCCGCCTCACTGAGATGCAGACTGAAGAGTATTGGGTGGCGGGTGACCGGAGCACTTCCTAGCCAGTGCCATATGCAGCAAACAGATCTCATCTGTCAGGATTCATTGCAAAATTTCTAATAATGTTGTTTTAACCCAAATTGTACAGTTTTTGTACTGATTTGCTCTTTATTGTGGCCATATTTCTACTGGGGGTATAGAAACTAGAAAATGGTGTAGAAATGAATTCCAGTGAGACATTGCAATGAAACAATGAAACAAAAAGTTTTTTATAGAATGTATAAATTGTTTTATTATATTATCAATGCTATCTCATAGATGCAGTATTCAGTGTACTGGCTAAATAAACCATATATTTAAGATGCCAATAGATATATTTAAGTTGTAAATTTGAATTAAATTATTTAAAAGATACTATTTTCTCCCATAGGTTGTTTGTTTATTGTATTACTAAGTGGATATAACAGAATCAAATGTTAATATCTGGCCATTTTCCTAGACGTTTAGAATCATGACCTTTCCATGTTTATTGGTTTAATGTGATCTATAAGATCAGAGCTGACCTTTTAAATTAAGCAATTTGGAAAATGGAAAATGTATGGTTATGTCAGCTATTATGATGGAGACACTGCCTTGCCATTGTGTTAAAGATGGTAAGGTGGCCCAGACCACAATATATCCCATTATATAAAAAGTGTAGCGTATGTACCCAAGGACAGGAAGTGCTTGTTTCCTCTCTGTATGAAAAAGCTTTAAATAACTATTTTAAAAATTATGTAATTATTGCTTTCAAGAAAGACTTCCGATAAAGATGTTAAATAGGCGTGTGAGTAGAAAATAGAATTTTGCCGAATTCTCTTCCTCCCTGACACTTGAACAAGTTTGCGTCCAGTTCTCACCCTAATGATGCAGATAACAAGAAGTTCTGTTTTTAGAGTGTATCTTCAGAGTGGTAGGTGAGTGAAATTATAATGGACCCCAGATGGAACGCAGTTTTCTTTGAGATGGCAGCTCGTTAGAGACTTCTATCTTATATTCTATGGCTCGTTTCCATGAAGCTTCCCCTTTAAGAAGCAATTCCAACCATGGTCTACAGGGGGCAGGCCTACGCGTTCGGTGGTTCTTTCCAGTTACTGCAGAGGACTTGGTAGTCCGCGCATTACCGAAGCTGTTCAGTTGCATCGGATCTCCCAGGACGTGGGGCGCCACGTCGTGCTCCATGCGGAACTGTGGTAATGGAAATTTATTTGAGGAAACGATGTATCGAGAACTCGTTTGTTGTTGTTTACTACGTGCAGATATTAGAGGTAATTATGGCTTGATAACTGTTTAATAGGGTGCCCAACAATTAATTCGCCCCCGCTTTTGGGCGCTGAGAAGCTGGCTTCTCTCCTTTCTGGCTGAGTAGTAGCTAAAAGGCTTGGACACATTGTCAAGATGGCAGCTGAATTTGGAGATAATGTTACCAATATAATGCTTTATTCTGTGTTTCTAATATCGTTGCAATGTTACTATTGAAATGCCGCACTTACACTAGATAAATGTTAGCTAGCTATCATAGATAGCCAGCTAACTACATCACCTCAGTGCATTCTTTATCAGTCGCCAGTGGTATCTTACTGGTCTAGTGTAGTTGCATTGAGCCCTTTAAAGTGAACTACGAGCTATTAAATTAAAAGCAAATCGTCCCACCACTCGACAAGGCACGTGGACACAGAGCTGGGAATGGGTAGCTAGTAATTCTCGTACGTAAGAAAAGCAGTGGCATGAAAATGTAACTTCACAGTTATGATCTGTCTGGAGTTCTAACGTGCAGGACGCGTCAAGTTGTTCTCAAATCGTCTTGCATGAGTTTTGCCACACAGACTGTTAAGAAAGTTAGATGTGTCCCGCACAGAAATGCTGACTTAAGAATCCGTCCATTAATGGAATGCAGAACGATACTCCCAACTGCTGCTGAATTGTTTCAAAGACCAGCACGTAAAGCACTCATTTGAGAAAATATGGCAGACACATTCTGTGAGGAGAACCCTTCTGCAGCCGACGTTGACATAGATCCAGACTTCGAGCCCCAGAAGAGGCCGAGGTCCTGTACCTGGCCTCTACCGCGACCAGAATCCAGCGCTGGAAAGCCAGAACCAACAGAAGCGGATATTATTCCCGAAGAAGAGGCGGATGAGAAGGCCACTGACCGCTGCGTGGCCAGCGCCACCACAGTCACTTCAAAGGCGACCAGCTCCACAGAGCGCGAGCAGAATCACAGTGGTGCTCCTCCTGCACTGGGACTAAACGCTGCTTCAAACGGCAAAGACAGTCATGGCTCTCCCATTACTTCGCAGCCACTGGTCGCTGCAGGCAGTGACTTGAGCACAAACAGTGTTGTACCCCAGCAACCCAGAAAATCGTCTGCTCGCAGAAATGCTTGGGGGAACTACTCTTATGCAGATCTCATCACTCAAGCCATTGAGAGCTCGCCTGAGAAAAGGTTGACTTTGGCCCAGATTTATGACTGGATGGTCAGATCTGTGCCATACTTCAAGGACAAAGGTGACAGCAACAGCTCTGCAGGGTGGAAGGTAAGACCACTGCAGAACAGACCTGACTGGAAATATGTAAATAACATTTACATGTTTCTGCTTAGATTATTTATTTATATGTGCGTTATTATTATTATTAATAATGATGATTATGCTAATAATAATAATGGGAAGTTGTTTAAGACAAAATATTAATAATTTTATGTATTAAAGTGCTATAGGGCCAGAATGGGGAAACATGAGTAATGAGGTTGTGGTGTTTACTGATTAAGTGGGTGATGTCGGGGATACACTAGTGGGCGTTTTAATAACACCAGATAAACACAGCAAGGTTGCAAATGATAAACCCTCCGCACACCCAGTTCTCTTTGAACAGACCAGTACCCTATAAACTAAGCCTCAGAAATTTAGATTTACTGGAGTGAACATCACCAGTATGGTGGTGGTTATGGAGAAGATGTGTATGATTAAAAGGCATACCTAAACATCAGGTCTCTGCTTAGACCTGAGCTTTTTTTATCCCTCAGGCAAAACACAAGTCTATTCTGCTTATCAAGTAGGCAGTCAAGTCGCAATCCTAAAGTTATCTCTGCATAATTTGCATTAATCAGCAAAAGGCTGTGCAAATATAAATGTGAATGTTATTATGGAAATTGCGTCAGTCTGACATTTGCTGGACGAACCACAAAAACTGAAGTCGTCCCCTCATCCAACTTGCCATTGGCCCTTGTCTGAATGCAAATGTTGATTCCTGTGCATTCATAACCACAACTATAAACTTACAAGTTTGGTAGGTCACATTTTCTCCTGTTAAGCACATAAGCACGTGCAGAGTGCTTTCATTGTACTTGCTATGCTGATTCTTGTTGGATTATGGCCTGGACTTGTAAAATGGAATTGAGTCTAAAATTGGTATTTGTTTATCTATGTAGATATAGTACACAAACTTTCCACGGAAACAAAATATTTTATATATATATATATATATATATATATATATATATATATATAATGAATGACAGTCAAGTCTGTCACAGATAATGGTAAAAGAACTGAGCCTCAGCTGTAGAGATGCGTGCCATAAGAGCTAATGCAGTATTTATTCTCTGCATGTGCCACAGAGCTTGCTTGCGTCCAAGAGAGGAGAAAAGGAAAAAAAAGAAAACCCTGAGGATTTAATCAGTACAAACACGATTGGCTGTTCTGTCCCCACCTCCACTTCCTATTGGCTTGTGGCTTCAGCATAGGAATCAATCAGCTGACTGGAAACTATGTAGGTCAGTGTGTAGCAAAATGTGAAGAGCTTGGTGTTTGACTCTGAGATCTAGCTTTGTGTAAACTGGCAGCAGTCCAGCCCTTTTCTGAGTGGTGCTTTGCAGACAAGGGACAGCGCCATGGCTATGGGAGAATGGGAGATGGAGGGAAGCGCTAGAGATCTCAGCCCATTATTGGAGCTATTTTATTTATAGCCAGTAGTCTTTCATGAACAGAATGAAAGGGGAGACAACAATACAAAATATGCAACAGGAACTTCACCACATTCTGTTATGTCAGTGTTTGTGAATTTATAAACCTGCCTTATTAAAGAAGTCAGTGCAGATCTAAATGTCAGTTTTGCTCTAAGCACCTTTTATGGTAAACAAAAAAAGAGTTGAAAATCTGAGTAATTAATTTATGTGAAGTATCTGTGAAAACCTCATGTAAAAAACATATTTGTAAAGGCCTAAGTAATAATGTGGAAAACACAATGGTAGTGGTGAAGTTCCATAGCAATTGTTTTTTGTTTTGTTTGTGTATTTATTTAACCAGATGGTCAGTTCTCTCTCTCTCTCTTTTTCTCTCTCTCTCTTACATTTATCAGCTACCTGACTCTGTTTTCCAGAATCCTTCTAAAAGTCTGTAAGTCACTAATTTGACCAAAACAGAAGCTGATAATGGCGACAGGAATATATACACTATTCACAAAATGTTAGGGATATTTGGCTTTCAGAGGAGATTTATGGAAAACGTAAAAAGTTAATGCTACAGTGATATTATATCATGAAAGTAGGACATTTAAGTATAAGCTTGTAGTGGTGATTTTCTCATCTCAAACAAATTTTTTGAAACAAAGGCAGTGGTGGGTATACCCCAGCAAAAAATGTCAGTGTCTCAATAACTTGTCATGTGCCCTTGAGCATCAATTCCAGCTTGACAACGACGTCTCATGCTGTTCAAAAGGTGACTTATTGTCTGCTGAGTCACGGCATCCCACTCTTCTTGAAGGGCTGCCCACAGGTCATTGAAGTTCAGGGGTACAGAGTTACAAGCCTCTACACGGTGATTCAGCTGATCCCATTGGTTTTCTATGGGATTCAGGTCTGTAGAAAGTGCAGGCCACTCCATTTCAGGTACCCCAGTCTCCAGCAGCCGTTCCTTAATGATACGAACCTCGATGAGCTGGAGCACTGGTGTCCATGTAGGCCTGAAATTACGCACAGGGTAAATGACTGGATTAATGATGTTATTCAAGTTGTTTGGGCTTGTTACAAAGTGTAGGGCAGTTCTGTATTGACGAGACACACCTGCCCACACTAACACCACCACCAAAGGCTTGTCAGGTGACAACAGTGGCTGATGCATAGTGCTCTCCTTGACATCTCCAACATCGATGGCGGCCATAATTTCTGCTCAGTGTGAATCGACTTTGATCAGTGAACAGCACTGAGGCCCACTGGTCTCTTGTCCAGCGTAAATGCTCCCTGGCCCATGCAAGACAATGACACCTGTGCCTGGTGGTGTGGTCAGGGACCCTTGCAGGTCATCTAGCATACAGACCACTCTGATGTAAATGTTTTCACGTGGTCTGACATGACATTTGGGTGCCTCTCACCTCCCTTAAATGTGCATGGAGTTGTGTGGCGTTCATCATCCGGTTCCACAGGGTACTGTTGGCAACGAAGTCATCAGTGTGGGTTGTGGCCAAAGGTTGTCCACTTCTCTGCCTTTATGTGACTCTTCCAGTCTCTCTGTATCTCTGTTGCAACCTGCTGATGACACTCTAAGGTCTGAGAACATCCTGTTTGAAGCTTCGCAGTGGCCAGGTTCTGTCGATCAGTTGTGAGGTGTCGTCTTGGTCTCATGAGGTGTGTGTACATATCTGCCTAAAATAACACTGTTTTGGTTGCTGAAACCATGATGAGCTGCGTCTGTGTACATAGGTGTTTCTAATTTCCTACACTTTCTGGTTTAGTTTTGCCTTTGTCCCAACATCACCACTGATCTTCAGCATTGTAACATTGTCCAAGGCCATATATATTGAACTGTATGGAAAGACAATATACTGGAAAGACAGTATATATTAAGTAAAATGGTATTTGGGTGATCTGAGTTTAAATTTTAATTACGATTTTAACAATTGGGTGTGATTTGGATACAGTTTGTGAGTGTTGCGAATATAGATGAGTGGCCATCGTTTGTATATTTGTTCAGTTTATTTATATATGATTAATCAACACACACACTGATAGAAACACCCATCTAGTAGCCCTTTGGCCTTCAGAACCACAGTAATTTGTAGTGGCATAGATTTCACTAGGTGTTGAAATCATTCTGCAGGAAACTTGGCCCATGATGCAGACAGGATAGCTTGCAGTTGCCTCAAATTAGGTCAAGGTACTGACATGCTCAGTGATCCAGTTTTTGTGCTGTTTTGCCCACTGGAGTCTTTCCTTTCTGTTTCCTTAGACAGCAATGACACTGACATAGTCTCATCTGGCTAGTCTAGCACCAATGACCAGGCCCTGTTCAAAGCATATGAAAAATGAAAATGTTATGTCTGAGTTCACACACACACACACACACACACACACACACAAAAACACACATATATGGTGTAACCCTTACATTCATTTGTTTTCAAAGCTAAAAAGTGATGTACTAATCAACTCCAGGTAGATCCAGCTGATTTGCTCAGCTTTATTGCTGATTAAGTGATTTGCGCACTATTTTATGTTGCTCTTTTTAAAGTTAAAAGTGTGCAGAGGTAGGTGAAGAACCTGGGGTAGCATACTTTGCATTCCATTTACATGTTGGCAGCAGTGCAAGTAGCAGACTTAGACTGCTCAGAAATATTAATGGAACACCGAATCAACACCTAGTCAATTAAACTTCAGGGATTTCAGTCTGTCCTGTTACAAACCATAGGGTTAGGGTGCTTTTGAATCAATTTCACATGCTTTGGTGTAAAGGAACGTGACTGGAGAGGCAACTGCAAGACAACCCCCACCCCTCCGCCCCTGAGAATGAGGCGGTACCTGCAGATCATTCAGGTTGCATAGGTAGTCCAGCCCCTCCAGGAGGGCACATCCATCCATATGTGCTGTCACAAGAAGGTTCAGTGTGTCTGGCAGCACAGACTCGCATTACATGAGCAGAGCTGTACAGGGCTGTAGAAAATCATCAGCCCAGCAGTAGCAGCACTCTGCAAGGAAAAAAAAAGAGCAGCACTGCCAGAGCCCTACAAAATGACCTCTAGTGGGCCACTGGTGTGCATGTTCCTTACCAAACATGTTTGTCAGAAACAGACTCCATGAGGGTGGCATGAGGGCCTGACGTCCTCTAGAGGGACCTGTGCTCACAGCTCTGCACCTAACAGCTCGATTGGCATTCACGAGAGAACGTCAGTCTTGGCAGGTCTGCCGCTGGCAGTCCACTCTTCTCACAGAGGAGAGCAGGTTCGCACTCAGCACATGTGAGAGATGTGAAAGAGTATGGAAATGCTGTGGTGAACATTGTGATATCCGCATCTGGCACGACTTGTTTACCAGTGGGTCAGTGATGGTCTGTGCTGACAAATCCTTGGAGGGTTGCAGAATCCTCTAAGCGATAGAGAATAGTACCCTAACCGCTGTTAACTACCAGGGTAAAATCTTCAACACCATTGTCAGACTTTTCACTGATGCAGTGACACCTGGTGCAGGACGATACCCAGCCTCATGTGGCCAGCATACATAGGCAGGTTGTGGATGGCAAAGTCATTGGTGCCATTGACTGAATCCATTTGAGAACCTCTGGAACAGTGTGTGTCAGTGCATCTGATGCCACCAAGTACTACCACAGACAGTCCAGAACTGACTGATGTCCTGACCCAGGTCTGGGAGAAGATCCCCCAGTACACCCTCTACCATCTAGGAGCATGCCTAGATGTTAGGACTGCATACAGGCGCTTGGGGGCAATATACAGTATGGATTATGGGGGGGGGGGGTTATGTGGGGGGGTGGTTTGACTGACCGTTGTTGCATAATTTTGTTCTCAATAAAGTACTGTGTTTATATCAGTGGAGGCTTTCAACGTGGAGGCATTCACATAATTTTTAAGCGGTGTATTTTAAACCAGACAATATTTGTTTATGAAGTACACGACGGTCCGTCTTGGTCTGTGATTGCCATCCAGACAAGTAACCAAACCGGTTTTCTTGTTACCTGTAGTCAGTATTGTTGGCCTGCTTAGGTAAGTAAAAAGTGAAAAATTGCTCATTTTCTGTAAGAGTAAAATGTGTTTTGTGTGTTCTCACACAGAGAGTTTGAGTTCTCACTGGATTAAGTGCAGTAATTAGCCTGAAGCAGAGGCTGTGGTTGAGGAGTCCCCAGGCCAGCTCATTCACTCAGGCCAGCAGGCATGACAGTGCAGAGCTCCAGACATCAAATGCTACTCTGACATTAATACACTGTGAGAGAGAACTGGGATCTGTTTTAGAGTATGCCTGAGCAATTAGCTGATATCAAATTAACTATTATATTGATATCTCAGTTGGACCGCTGCCATTTTTATGTACTGTTATTATCACAGCAGTTGGATCTTACTAACAGGGTTAAAAAGTTGTTATAATATTTGTCTTAACAATAGAAGATATATGTATACTTTTTTGTTCTACCATGACAGTAGCTTTAATAGTTCTGTAATAGTGCTGCTTAAATAAACAAAAAGCAACTGTCATTTTGACTAACTTTTTTTCTTTTATTTGGATCAACTGTGGGGCACAACAGTGGTAACTGTTCGTCAGAAGTGGCAGTATTTCATGTTGTCCTGTTTTCCGTTGTGTTCATCCCCCAGGTGGGTGTGGCCAATTAGGGAACCCAACACCTGAGGGTCCTTTGTCCATCTATATATGTCTTTGGATTAGTTCACAGGTTTTGAGTTTGTGCACTGTATCCATTAAATCCTCCATTTTCCCTGAGACTGGCGTGATCGCTTTTTTTGTACTCCCTCACCTGTCACACTATATTTATTTTGTAAAGCTTTGCATGTTGCATATATTTATGAAAAGTGCTATACCAATAAAGATTATTATTATTATTATACATTGCTGTTTTTGTCAGAACATTCACAATTCTATGTTTCCCTAAAAAATTCAGCCCTATTGTATAGAAAAGCTCTGACTGATTAAAGAAGAAAGGTAGTGCATGGACGAGGAGGTCTCGTTTGAATCTCTTCCTCTCCAGTCCGTGTTCTGCATAAGAACTCCTGCTTAGTGATTGTATAGATGACCCCAGCTGTAAAATTTTAAATGTGAACAGGTTTCCTTTTTTCCAGTGAACATTTTAGTCTTTGGTATTACCATGCTTGAAAAATATGAATGCAAACTGGACAATATGTCTAATTTGTTCTACAATAAATCAGTGTCATTACAGAGTCATATGACATTCTTATTTTTCAGGTTCTTTTACTGTTTAATATGGGATATTTACTGAATATGAGCAAATTAATAATTTCAATTAAACGTTAAAGATCATTTACATATGAAATTGCCATGTATGGTGTTTGTACTTAAAAATTGTTCCTGCCCACCTGTCGCCCTACCCCCCAAAAAAATAACCTGGACAAATTTTTCAATATAGTGGCTTCAAAATATCATAGTGTAATACTCACTGTACTAAGGAAGGAAGCTCAAACATGAATCTTAATCTGCCATACCTCCTACCACAGGAGTGTTGCATAATAATTTTCTTAATTTTTTCTCTTTCAGCAAATTAATAGGCTGCTGTGGCAGGTTCAGTACAAAGACCAACAGCTGTCCTCTTGTGTTTTCACAGAATTCCATCCGGCACAATCTGTCTCTCCATAGCCGCTTTGTCAGGGTGCAGAATGAAGGCACAGGGAAGAGTTCATGGTGGATGGTCAACCCAGATGGTGGGAAGGGTGGTAAAGTCCCACGCAGGCGTGCTGTTTCCATGGATAACAGCAACAAGCTCCTCAAGAACGCCCGCGGCCGTGCAGCCAAGAAGAAGGCTGCCCTCCAAGCGGCCCAGGACGGGAGCTCGGAGAGTTCCTCCTCCCTGTCCAAGTGGACAGGAAGTCCCACCTCCCGCAGCAGCGATGAGCTTGATGCCTGGACTGACTTCCGCTCACGCACCAATTCCAATGCCAGCACACTGAGCGGCCGCCTGTCTCCTATCCTGGCTAACCTTGAGGTGGATGAGATTCCTGACGATGACGCACCACTCTCTCCCATGCTCTACTCCAACCCCAGCAGCATGTCCCCTTCCACAGGTGTCACAGAGCTGCCTCGTCTTGCTGACCTCGCAGGTACTATGAACCTCAATGACGGGCTCTCCGACAACCTGATGGACGACCTGCTCGACAACATCAGCCTGACAGCGTCGCAGTCCCCAGGACAGGATGAGAGTGGAGCCAGCCTTCAAGGGAGCCCCGTGTTTACCTTCAGCTGCTCCAGCAGCAGTCTTGGGGTTCCGTCCGGCAGCTACGGCCCAGGCTCCATGTTCAGCCCTTCGTCTGTCACAGGCCTGCGCCAGTCGCCCATGCAGACCATCCAGGAGAATAAGCCGGCCACGTTCATCTGTGGCTCTCACTTCAGCAAGCCAAGTCTGCAGGATCTACTCGGCTCTGAGCCACACAGCCACAGCGACGTCCTGCTCACTCAGTCCGACCCGCTGATGTCGCAAGCCAGTGCCTCCGTCTCTCAGAGTTCCCGCCGTGGTGCCCTCCAAGCTGGACCTGGAGGACAGGCTGGACTCAAGAAGGTTTCGCTGGCCGGATGGCGACCAAATGGGGTCTTGGGGTCAGGAAGCGACTCAGACTATCAAAGCTTGGTCAAACAGAGTCTCCAGCAGTCTCCCTCCACGTCTATGCAGCTCAGCTCTTCGGATTCCTTGCTGTCAGGTCTCAATGGTATTGTGCCCTGTGTTCAATCGGCAAATCAGGACCGCCTCAGTTTCCCTGCCGATCTAGATCTTGAAGCTTTCAGCAGTAGCCTCGATTGTGACATGGATACCATCATCCGCAATGACCTGATGGATGCTGATGACTTGGAGTTCAGCTTTGATTCTCATCTCATCTCCAGTCAGAACACGAACCTGAATTCAGGGAGTCTCTCAAGTACCAAACAAACCTCATCCCAGAGCTGGGTACCGGGCTGATCGCCTCAGCCGCTGGCATGCAATGGCAGGGCAGAACACAGCTTTAAACACTGTCCTGTGCAAGGGAAGTGTGAGGGAACTGCTGTAAAAATGCAGTTTGAAAACTACTGGAATGATTTTTAATTCAGTAACTCACACAGTTGATGTTGTCATGGTTTAGTAGCCATATATTGTGAAACGTCATGGTCCAAGATTGTGTGTGATGGACAAACTTGATGGAATTTTATGAAGTATAGAAGTGCTTGCAGTTTGACTTCAGTGTCAAGGACAAGGTCTGAGCAGATGCAAGTAAGGAAGGACTTTGCCGCAACTGGAAAGATCTTTAAGGTTTTCTGTTTAATAAAGAAAATAAGACCCTCTGTTCTTCCCTTAGTCTACTCAGAAATAAACTTGGCCTAGGTAAATCTCACTGCTGGCTTTAGATTACTGTTTAACCATAGGTTAGGAGATGTTCACATTTTTTTGTCTTCACATTAATAGAAACAGGTGTCTTCTGCCAAACTGAAAATCAATTAGTGATTGATGACCTGTTTTACAACCCAAACTCTGGAGAGTGTTTCTGTTGTTCCCTTCAGAATTAACATAGGTGATGTGTTTTTGGTCTGTCCTACAGAACCAGAACAAGGGACAGAAATAACCCGATGTTTCTCGTACTCCTTTCACAGAACAGTGATTTTTGACCTGTTGTTGAGCTATGAAATGTGATGTATTACATTTATTTCCTCCGCTGCACTGCATTGACGTTGTTTTTAATGCGGCATTTTTATTCAGCTCAAAGTACTTGATTGTCTCTTATTTCATCACTTACATCCTGAACTTATCTGAAGACTTGACCATCTTAAACTAGATTTTGTGATGTCTGTTAAAATGTTTAGCATATTTATTCCAGACGTAAGAAATTGTACAAATACCTTTGAGATCTCAGAGCACTGATCAAAGACCACTACACAACTGCGTATAGTTGGGAGAAACACCATTTATAAGCTTGCAAGGCTGCATTGGCACCTTTTAGCCCTTCCTTTGTACATATTTGCACACTGGGTGGTGCTTTCAAACGTGCATCGTCTCTGTTCTAAAGGCAATATGCATCAAGGATCTTCACGTAAGACCCGTGTTAGTATTATAGTCACAATCAATACTTCAAGAAATCTAAGCACGCTTACATGGACTGTATTTTTAACTAGTTTGTTACACATGCAAAGTGATCAAATTAGCAGTTCACCAACAGTGAGGCTAGTGTTTCGCATGTTCAGCGGTAGTGCCATTACAAGAACCCTGTCACATGTTCAGTGGTAGCGCCATTAAAGGGACCCTGTCACATGTTGATGCACTTGTTACATTATGATGGTTGAATGCATCTTTGTCTGATTCCATTTTCAGACTCAAAACTCCACTAACACATCAATCACTGTTGCACAAGCTTTCATTGAGTTATGTTGAGTTACAGTGGTGTTCATTGTTTACATAATTCCGTTGTGCTATTAAAACCATACAAAGTATTGTTATTTCCTCTGATATTTGTTTCACATTAATTATAGCCCCTTGAAAATTTACCTTCATTTCATTTTACTTTACACATCAAGAAGAAATGAATGTAAATGAACATTTTTATGTGTCGCATACCCTGTTTGCCATGACTGGCTATATTTAACCTATTTACTAATAGATACACTGATTGTTGGCTGAAATACTCCTCTTTATTGCCATTCGGAATTACCTGGGTAGTACAAGATATGGTGCATGTAAATAAAGCTTTGGACAGCACTATGTCCTGTGTTCTTGTCATTTTGTAGCCCAATTATAGAGTTTTTTAAACATTAAAAAGACTGTGTAGTTCTACACAGCTTTGCATTTGGCAGTCTCATTGTCATAATCACCTGATGAATGTTGAGTTACACCACAGCTGTACTTATAATATTTTCTAGAAAGTGTAAATAAAACAACTACCAAGGTGTCTATATGTGTATTTTTGTTTGCATCTAAAACAAGCTGCCTGTCCAGTTGACATTGCTTATTGTTATTCTGTGACAGACGGCTGTTAAACAATGATGAGGGCGGCATGGTGGTGTGGTGGTTAGCACTGTTGCCTCACAGCAAGGTGGTCTGGGTTCAATTCTTGGTCTGGGCTGCTCTGTGTGGAGTTTGCATGTTCTCCCTGTGCCTGTGTGGGTTTTCTCTGGGTACTCCGGTTTCCTCCCACAGTCCAAAGACATGCATCCTAGGTTGATTGGTCACTCTAGATTGCCTGTAGGTGTGAGTGTGTGTGTGCGTGTTGGCCATGTGGTGGACTGGCGAACTGCCCATGGTGTACCCTGCCTTCGCCCGGAGATGCTGGGATTGGCTCCAGCCCCCCCGTGACCCCGACTAGCGGGAATAAGCGGTACGGATAATGAATGAATGAATAAACCATGATGAAGGCTTTGGTTTGAAAAGATCCACATAATGGTATTTGATCTGGCTGCCTTTAACTATTTGAAGGTAACAAATTAATGCAACTGTTGTGCTTAACTAAAACCTACATATGTTCTCTCTAGACTGTCCCAAATGAACAGCAACTCTTATTTTGTATTTTAAGTTTTGCGTTAACCTAGAACTACATATAGCATAATTTAAATATAGCATTATGTGAAGAAGAGCTGGCATGAATAGTCACTGTTAAGAAAAGATACAGAAGAGGTCATAAAAGGACAAATTCCATCTTTTAGTCAGCAAGTGACTACTGACTGAACTGTGGCTTCATTACACAATTGGAGTATTGATAAATGAGGCTGAAGTTGAGTCTGTAGCACTGATTTTTATTTTGTTTAACATTTACTGAGTCCAATGAATAATATAGTGAATATTCGGTTGTCACTCAGATCACTAAGGTAAGCTTGCTGTTTACCTAATCTCTTCCTGATGAAACCTGTGTGTCTTCTGGTCTGTTTGGTTTATACATGTCCGATATGCAGACAGACATTCTGAGTCCTTTGACTGCACATTTCTTTGTTTATTTTGTTCAGCTGCCATGTGTGTGTGTGTGTGTGTGTGTTTGTGAATAACAACATAATATAATGCTTGCCTAGATTTCACATGCCCTGTAGGGGACAAAATGATGGGACTATCTCCACCCCCAGTGACAATAGATGTAAAGTGTGCCATATGTCCTTGTGCTCTCATTGGTGGACACCTTGATGATGATTTCTCATTGGATATTGGCTACCTTTTCTGTGAACCAATCAGTTGTTCTGTATCCATGTGAATTTGGGGTGCTGAGCTATTTAAATCCATACTGGTGAAAAGTGTAAGAATTTTCATTAGAATAATTTAAAAGTACTTTAAAGTATTTACATCATACCAGCCATTACAAAATATTCTTCATTTTTTGCATGTGTACATGGAGCCATTATGTAGCACTTCTTAAATATACAGATCGGAATCAAAACATTAAAAACTAGAACATATTTATACTTACGATGTGGAGAAGAGAGAAGGAAGACCAATGATACTTCATAAATGATTAACTAATTAACTGACCTTCATGCGTTTGCATGTTAATAGCTTCATGAGCATAAAAATGAGAAGTCGTCAAGAAACTCCAGATCTGTTTTGATGTACTAAGTAGGCAAAGGATAATACTGTATAGCCTACTCAGTTAGCTTTTAAAAACATTTCGTTTTAGGTCAGCAAAATCTAGGATTTGAATAAAACAGAGGTTTTTATCAGTAGGTTTTGATCGCCCTCTATAGTTAGAAAATAGTACAGCAAAGCAATTCTAAAGCAATCGCGACGTCTTGTTAGAATAACTGGGGGAAAATAACTGAGGAAGTACCAAATATTTTCTCTTTCATTGTACATCAAACGTCGCCTTTAAAGCACACGCGCGCTTGCAAATGTCTCTATTCAAATAGCAAAAAATTGAGAATGTGAATTTGAATTTTAGGTGGTTATCGGGTAGTCTGCTGTATTTGTTTTCAGTGTTGTGGGTTAGGTTTTCTGTTGTTCTACCCTGTACAAATTCAGCTCAAATCTCCATGGACACGATATGGCAACACTCCGCCTTCTTAACTGAAAGATCGGACCAAGTTCATCCTTGGACAAAAATAAGTTAGCAAAGGAGTTTTTGACGATTTATCAAGCATCGTGACATCATACTCTTTATTAAAATAAACCAGCGCTAGTGAGATCCACTAGTCAAAATACTGCAGTAATCTAAACTGTACGGCGACATGGTCAGGCCCAGAGTATACAAAATCTCTTCCCCGGTGAAGGTGGTGCAGCTCGAGGCTGAGTTGACTTCACTGCTTCAGGCACTGAGGAGTGAAATTGAAAATAATGAAACTATTAATGGAACATCCACAAACTCTTACAGGTGAGATAACTAAACATTTCCCCCATGTGATGATAGATGAATTGTTTGATCTATTGCAATAATTTTTTATCTGAAGTTTCTACCCCCTTTTTTTTTTAGCTCTGTTCATATTCCAAAGAGCGTGGCTTATTTTCGCATGGAGAGGCAACATGTTCTACAGAGAGGATTGCAAGTGAGGTTTAATCATTTAGAAAGAAGAAATAAAGTATTTGTGATATTTATCTACTTTCTCCTTGTGCTAATGATGTGTGTTAACTGTAGGTTGCAGCTGTAAAACCCATAGTGTCACAAGCAGAGGTGATTCAGAGAGAGCTGGAGAGCTGCCTGCTGCCCGAGTACACACCAGAGAGCTTACCTCTGTTACTGCATCAGGTAGGACACACCTGAGAGCTTACCTCTGTTACTGCATCAGGTAGGACACACCTGAGAGCTTACCTCTGTTACTGCATCAGGTAGGACACACCAGAGAGCTTACCTCTGTTACTGCATCAGGTAGGACACACCTGAGAGCTTACCTCTGTTACAGGTGCATCAGGCATCAGGTAGGACACACCTGAGAGCTTACCTCTGTTACTGCATCAGGTAGGACACACCTGAGAGCTTACCTCTGTTACTGCATCAGGTAGGACACACCTGAGAGCTTACCTCTGTTACTGCATCAGGTAGGACACACCTTACCTCTGTTACTGCATCAGGTAGGACACACCTGAGAGCTTACCTCTGTTACTGCATCAGGTAGGACACACCTGAGGACACACCTGAGCTTACCTCTGTTACTGCATCAGGTAGGACACACCTGAGAGCTTACCTCTGTTACTGCATCAGGTAGGACACACCTGAGAGCTTACCTCTGTTACTGCATCAGGTAGGACACACCTGAGAGCTTACCTCTGTTACTGCATCAGGTAGGACTGGACACACCTTAGCTTACTCTGTTACTGCATCAGGTAGGACACACCTGAGAGCTTACCTCTGTTACTGCATCAGGTAGGACACACCAGGGAGCTTACCTCTGTTACTACATCAGGTAGGACACACCAGAGAGCTTACCTCTGTTACTGCATCAGGTAGGACACACCTGAGAGCTTACCTCTGTTACTGCATCAGGTAGGACACACCAGAGAGCTTACCTCTGTTACAGTATCCAGGTAGGGCTCCCATGAGAGCTTACATCTGTTACTGTAACCAGGTAGGGCTGCTATGAGAGCTTATCTCTGTTACTATGCCAGGTAAACCATTTGATCTCACACCTAAAAGATGACTTCTCTTATTGTGTAGATGTCAAGAGGCAAATACACATAATTTCTTTTTCTACTGTTTCTACTGTAAATAATTTTGTAGTCACTACTCACTAGATTTGCTTAAAAAGGATACAAAAAATGCCTAATTTTTCACACTCCTTTTTATGTCAGTTCTTCACAGACCGATCATATCAGCTGGCGTTGTGTAAATACCAGCTTATGCTGAGGTGGAGGAGATTTGCTCGCCATTCCACCATCCTGGGCCAGTTATATACCGAGTATAAGGTCATCCATGTAATGTAACACACTCAAAACACCATTACTAACTCTATGCATAATTGTATATAATTATTGTACCACAATAGTGCAATGAATTAATAATAGTAAATTTTTATACATACCTGTGTACAGTCAGTGTACACAGTAAATTAGTGCTCCATATTTAATGTTCTGTAAACATGGCTTTGTGCAGGAGACCATGACTCATTTGATGATTGAATTTGAGGATTCCGTGCAGAGGGCCCGCAGACTCGCTGTGTCCAGGGATCAGGCTGTGGTGCATTCTGCCCAGCCCAGCAGTGCAGTCACACAGCAGGACGTGCTCATATACCTACAGTGGCTTATATGCCACCTACACTCAGTTAAAACCATCCACAGCTTTCTACATGTAAGAATATGCATCGACCTACTTTAGGCATGCACTAAAACGATTTTAAAAGGTTGGTTTGTGATAATTAATCTATGTAAGGAGCTTCTGTTAAAATGTTTGTTTGGACCCAGGTGCTTCTCTATCTTCCTCTGTGCGAGAAGAAAGATGCAGATGAGACCAGTTTGCCAGACTTCACATGCGCTGGGGAATTCTCAGGTGATGTGTGCTCCACAGGGTCAGACTAGAATCAAAACACTCACCAATAAATCACATTCTCAACCTAATGTGAGAGGCTTCTGTGTAAGTATATGTTAATGAGAAAGATCAGAGTGGAGTTTTTTCCCTCTTTTAACATAGTAGTGCTCTAATATTGTGCTCTCGTTGTCTTATCAGGCATGCATGGATCAATATTAGACATCCCCTTGCACTCTGTAAAACTAGATGACTTTAGAGCTCCACTTCAAAACCTGCTGTCACGCTACAGCATCCAATACAAAGCAGAGGCCATCAAAACCCCAGCTGATGAGATGGAACTCTTGAGCATGGTATTTATTGACATGACACACTAGTCACACCAGCGTCATGTCAGGCTACAGACATCCCAGACGATAAACAAACCAGAACAGGAGTGTAAATAAACTATGGGGAGCAGGTTTTAATGTGCATCATGTGAAGTACGCACTGCCGCTTGCTTTAGGTCACTCACACGTTCAAGAGCATCTTCATGAATCAAGGCATGATGGATACTTTCCTGGAGTATGGAAGCACCGAGGCTGTAGACAGGAAGTGGGGAAGGAAGAGACACATGGCTCTCAGAAAGGAGTCCGGCTGGATCCCCCATATCCAGGTGCGTAAATAACTGCACAGAACAGACCTTGCATGTCAAATTGCAAAGTTGTGTGTTGTGCGGGCATGCCGCAAATCCAAATGTCCGAGTCAAATCGTGACAGTCCACAGAAGGTGGGAATATTTTCAAATGTTTCAGAGTTGTAACTTAATTTTTTCATAAAAAAGGTGAAACCAAAGAAAGACCCTTGGCAGCAGAAACAAATGTCCAGACTGAAAGAGCTGACAGGAGTGGATAAGCAGCTTCTGCTGTGCAGCCGGTCCTGTGAGGTGAATACGTGGATGGCTTCCACACATTTCAGTTCAGTGTCATTGTAACCAGTCTTTGTGTAATTATTGTCTTTAAATCTTGTCATATTGTTGGGGGGGGGGGGGGTGGCTCTGTTTTGCTTCTGTCCAAGGAGACGGATGTGCACAGAGTAACTGAGATTTTGAAGCACCATGCAGAATTTCTATGTGAGACAAAGTCTGCAGCACTCTTGACTGTACCCTCACAGCTGACAGCAACCAGAGCCTCAGATTTATGGAGAAATATCTATACCAGCACACATCTCTCTCAGGCATGCCACTGTTTGAATTCTGGGTAAAAACAGCTTCTCTGCTGGTTGCTATGGTTATGAGTAATTCCACTGTTTATATATATGGTTTGAACATTTTAGGAGTCCAATTCCAAGCTGTCTGAGTTACCTGAGTGCGCAAGCTGGAAAAAGTCAAAAAAGAAAGCCCCTGGGTAACGTTTTGAACCTTTCACAATTTGTTTTTAGTTTTAGAGCATATATCAAGCTTTTAGTAAATTGTGATTTTAAACACACTTGTATAACATCACCCTAAATGTTCTTTATTGTGACCAGTTCCATGTACAGTGGCAGCCGAGGTGCTGAGCCGCTTGGGCTGGATGAAGACCTTGAGGCGGGTCCTTCTGCAGGTCGAGGAGCCTACCTGTCTCTACTGTACCTGCGGCACCTCACGATCAGGGAGCTAAAGGTGCCCGGCTGAGACTGAACCGCTGCAAACGTGCACAAAATGACCCCACACCTTTTCACTTCCCCAGTTCTCACATAAGGGTCTCTGGAGGCATATCTAGAGAGCTGTGCACAATATAAGTCCTGAAAATGTTATATACTGAGTTCATACTGTCCTCTTGTGTGGTAGCATACCTGTCTTGGCATGCTAAACTACCTGCGCTCTGTGGAGCGGACACTGACCATTGACACAGCTGGGCTGCGGCCAGCAGGGGGTGTTCAGGGTAGCAGCGCTGAGGAGAGTGGTTGGATGAACGCGGCAAGAGGAGGTGCTGGCTCTCCAGGAGGCCTTAGCTCTCAGCACTACATCTACAACACCCCCGCTGACTACAAGGTAACTCACCAGCAGGCGAACCAGTGGGCAGGATATGCAGCCTTGTCTCCGGTTGGTGAGGAGACTTGTAATGAGCTGTCCTGTGGACTGCTGCATAGCTGTTGCAGTGGAATTCCTGTACATTGTAGCACAGCACTGTCAAGGTTGTGAATTAACGAGCATTGCAGCAGCAACTGGGTATATACAGCAAATTCTTAATCTTCATTAAAATGAATGCGTTTTTGACCCATGCTCTTTGATGTATGCCATTTGCATCAACAGCAGCCATTTTTTTTCAGGTTCATTGCACAGAGTTTATGGAGTTCCCCGAGGTGGAAAATCTCAGCGACTTCTACAGCACAGAGGGGCAGTATATCCACATCCAAGACCACAGAGGCCTTTACGTTGTGTATGATGTTGCTCTAATGGACCTGAAGGAGCTCGAGAGGACTCTGCTCCTCATAGCATCCCATTATATCTGCAAATGGAGAGGTCAGGGCAGGCAGCGCTATCTTTGCCCATAGGTTCATTTGTGTTTGCGATGGTTTATAACCAAAATACATTATTTGTCAGAACAATGGCCTATGCATCTATGCTGTTGTAAGTATAGGAACCAAGGTGTCAACAGTCATTGGATTATGCTTAGTTTAACTCTGTTTAATGTTTATTATATAGTGTGTGCTATGGTAATGTCATCATCGTCCAGTGTTGTAATGCTAATAGAGAGTTCCACTGATGCAGTGAAATCTGGCGAGGCTCCAAGCTCCTGGGATAGGACGGATGTGGACCGAGTGGCTGTTCTTTTAGACATCTGGTCATGTGAGGCTGCTTTCCTGGAAAACAAAATAGAGGTACTGTTGAAAACATTTCAAGACATGTTCCATTCATGATCAGTGCCTTGACCTTGCTTATATTTGTGTTCACAGCTCTTAAATTGCTACTTTGAGGCTTATCAGCATGTCATAGATCAGGAGGAGAGGTTTAGTTTGGCTCAAGTCATCACAGATATAATGCACAGAAGACCTCGTTTGGACCTGGAAACACGATATTTCATACAGTCTTACAGGGAGGAGATGGTCTGTCTGCAAAGCCACCAGGAGCTTATTAAATCAGTTCTAAATTGTCAGGTAACTGGGACTTTTGACTTCTGATATTTTGCTGGTATAAAAATTTGACATAAAAATGTTATCCATTTGCATATTCCGGATGCAGGGGAGTAAATCTGCTGCCACACTTCCTTTTGGCCAGATTGATAAGCAGCGGCAGTATCTTGAGCGAATATGGAGGGGTGAACACAGGGGGAGATGTCTTTATGAATATGGCCTCCCTATAAACTACACCCCTACACAGCTGGCCTCAGTGGGTGGAAGTAGGTAAGGCAATGCAGGTTTATTTGGCTCGCACTTTTCATACACACTGGTATGTGCTTCACGCTACACAGAAGAATAATCAAGCTCATTACATTACAAATATAAAATGTTACAAATGCAATTTATTCAATATAGTTGATTTACGTAGAAAATGTAAGTAAACTTAAAAGAGATATGAAAAAATAAATAATAAATAAAATATAATTATTGAAAACAATGAAATATGAAGTGCTGAGATAAAAGAATAAAATAACGACAATAAATTAAGAATCAAAATAAATGTTGTACTAAAAAGTAATAAGTACAGTGCTACAGGGTTTCTGAGAACAGTGTTTAACCTGAGCAAAAAGCCTGGCCAAATAAGTATGTTTTTAGTTTAGATTTTAGTGTTGAGGCTGGTCCAATAAGTGCTTATTATGTGAAGTATGGCAGCTACTACTGAGTGAAACACATGCTTTAAGAAGCTGGTTGGTAAAATGTCAACCACTAAATTGGGAAATTTTACCATGATTGGTGATGGAGAAGTCACAGGCTCAGTGGTGAATACAGACATAATGTTGATAGTGTTAGACTATATTATTTACATAGTGTCTAATACTGTTACTTTTAATGCAAGTTCTGTTTTACACTACCTGTGTTCAGTCTTACTTACTTCCTTTTTGAGTTGAAGAGCATCAACAGATTTGGATGGTTTGTTTGGAGCTGTGCACAATTTGGTCATGAACAGTGTGGCTGTGTTATCATTTATATCATTCTTCTTTAACTGATACAGCTGGTGTTGACTTCTAATGAAGCCCATACTGTATGTCAGTAGCGAGCTAACAAAGCTACATACTTAACAGAGAGACCTTTTGAGATAAACAGAGTGTGACCATAGCGGTGTGTGCAACCAGCTACATGCTGAGAGAGACCATAAGAGTCCAATATGGCACAGAGATACTTGGCATAATTGTCCTTGGGATTGTCAGTATGTATGTTTATATCACAAGCAATTACAACATGGTCAAAATGGTCAAAAAGACTGTGATACCTCTCTGAACTACACAGAGATATACAAAGGATTTAAAGTAACCAAATGATAACTGCTTACATTAGAAAGAACTAGTAAAAACAGCAGCTGTACCTCTGCCTTTCTGGCTGGCAGTAGAAATATTTATAAATGCAAAGTTCATTCATTCATTATGCATTCATTAAACATTTAATTCGTGTTTCAGTTAAAGCATAAAATCAAGCTTATGGGCTATAATAACATAATTAAATGAGAGCTGTTTGGGAGTGATGTAATATCATGAAGAGCTCATTTTGTACCTTGTGTTAAAAGCCGTCGCTCATATTTTACATACTGGAGGTTGGTATCTGACCTGTATTCCCTGATAAGTTTCTGATAAGCAGTGGAATGGGAGAGATTACAGGCCCAGCATGTCTGAGCCTCTTTTGAAAACATGTACTGCTGACATCACTGTAGCAGGAACCTGAAGAATTTAAATATGGCAAACTATTTGAAACTGGATGTCCCCTTCCGTTATAGTAGATGATGGTGGGTGGAGCCTCCTGCAGGCAATGGGGTAGAGAGTGAAGCTGCCTTTCTGGTGGTTGAGGAGCTTGTCTTAGAGATGCTACAGGTGGTGGAAGAGTATGGCTCTCAGAACGGGACGGTCTGGTGAATTTGAGCAGTTATGATGCACTAAATGATGGTGGAGGAGGAGCTGGGCTGTACCTTAGAGCTGACAAAGCAACAGCTGCATCCCAGCCAATAGCAGCGTCTTCATTGTTGCTGGGTGATTGGAAATAGAGTGTAGCGTTCTCATGAGATCGAGGTGTTCTGGAACAATAAAATCTGCTGGTACAAGGAAGTCCTTGTGTGTTTGTACCGATGTGTTTCCGCCAATAGGGGAGGACTTGTGCATCCAGAAAATGAGATTCTGTCTGAGTTTTGACCCTTTTGTTTATCTGTAGTCCATCTCACCTCAAAAGCTTTCCTCCGAAACGACAAGTTAAAGTTGTCAATAAAATTCAAACTGTTTGACACACATCTTTTGTGTTAATCCAGGTAGCCTTGAGAATATTTGTTCTCCATGTAAGTGGAGGAGCACTCACAAATGACTGCACATTGAGCATGTTAATTATGTTGAAGAGATTATTTAAATTTATTAAAAATTATATTATTAAAGATTATTAAAGTTTGTTAAAGATTGTTAAAGTTATTAACTCTTTCTCGAGTCAGTCTTGCCAACATGCACAATTATCCGCATCAGTGTTATATATTCAGCCAATCCTGCTGGAAGCATTCCATTCAGCTCGGACTGTGATGTTCAGCTTGATGTTCATCAAACTATGAGATTCTGGTTTTTCATCCCACTGCCAGAGCTGTGATGGCGTCTGCTGTGTTCACAGGCTGGGGTCCTCCGACTCTGCTGGGGTGCTCTAGTTGGCTAGCACGTACTGTTCTTTCTGGGTTATTTTTACAGCCTTTGCATAGATCCACACTGAGGCCTTGTAGTGGTTCAAATATTTTCTGCAAATGAAGACATCTTTGAGCAGCAGTTTTAGCCTTAATGTTGGCATTAGCAGTAAATGATGAGTGAAGCTAGTTTTGTTGGAAGGCTACAGAATGACGTTTGGGTTTGGCTGCAACCCACAGCTATTGCTCATTTCTTTCAGCTGTTCTCATGATAACGGTTCCATCCATGCATTCCACTGGCCCGCATTCTCCAGGGCCCTCTGCTCTGTTAAATCCTACTAAATGGTCTCTTAGTTGGTCATACTCTGATACTCCTTACAGCTAAAGAACAGTAACTCTTAAACACGGATAACAAGCTTCAAAATCTGATTTCCAACGATAATTTTCTGTAGAAGACTGTAACAATTTTTACAGCGTGTTCCAAATCCTGAGAAGTTATTTTCTAATCTGCTTCTTTTTGTATCTAACAGGAACCATTTCTGTTAGTTCCTGTATCTGTAGTAGGGCTGCTAATCTTGAATGTGCAAAAATCCAGAAGAAATCTTCCACTTTTGGCTTTGTAGTTCTTGTGTCTGGAAATAACGAGGTCAGACACTGTAGATTGAAAAATAACAGAGAGGTGTCTGAAGAGCAAGGAAGTAGAAAGCAAACAGCATTATAATAAATGCAAAGAAAAAACACACCACCCTCATGTCAGCATAGAAATACCTCATATAATCCCTTTTGGGCACCTGAATATCAATCTCCTGGGGCTTGCTATCCTGTTTCTGTCTTCTCTTTGTAGTCTTGCCCTGAAGAGTGTGTATGTGTTGGAGTTACACCCATCCCTGGGTCTGGCCTCAGGTCTGTACCGGGCACTGGAGCAAGCCCACAGTGAGATGTGTCAGCTCATCGGGGCCAGGAGCATCACCAAGCGAGCAAGGCTGGAGCAGAGGCTCCTCAAGCAAGCTCTGCATTGCTGGCACAGCATGGCCACTCCTGGAGCCTCCTACTGCCCTCAGATCCAAAGAGATGTATGGGTCCTTTACAGAATGCACAGACTTTTTAGTTTGATTTTTCAGTGAGCATCTCTACCCTGTCTGTTGTCTCTGCAGTTGTTTTCAGACGTGTTTATTGAGGACCCAGTCCTGGTTAGGGAGGCGGGGCTGTCTGTCCTGAGATCAGCAGATCAGCAAGACAGGAAGCAGGGCAGAGAGAGGCAGCTGCTTGCCGTGGAGACTCTGTCCAGACTTCTGGAGCTCATCACACTTCGCCACCGTATTATCGAGTCAGCCTTTGAGACTGAGCACCTGTCCCAGTTAGGTTATGCTTCACTTAAAAGACTGGTTTGCTAAAAGATTCAGTGAAAACACTTAAAGGATATAGCTTGAATTTGACATTTTTACATGAAATTTCTGTCTGAACTGCTTTGTTTTTTCCTAGATTATACAGATCACTTGCTCAGGAGATGGGTTTTGAAGAATTTCATTTGTATGTGCGACCGGTGCAGTTTGAATTTGCAGCGCAGAAAGAGATCCCAAAACAGCTCCCTCTGTTCATCACAGCTCTTCTCCAGGACAGTGCCTGTGTTGACAGGTACCTGGGCAAGCGTGGGGGCACTATCACCATCTGTGTCCCAGTAGAGATTTACAACAAAAAACAACATTAACAACAGTAACATCGTGAATGGTGTGAAGTGTGGTCATGTGCCCATAGCACTCCATAGACTGGGGTGATTATGCATTTTCAAATTGCGCCTCCTTCACAGGTATTGCCCATCCAGCCTTCCTCTGGCCATTCAGGAGCTGGATGAGAGCCAGATAGGAAAGTTCAGCTTCCGCTCTGAAGAAGCTGTCCTTCATGTAATCACATGAAAACTTTTTTCTCCATATACTGCACATATGTTTTGCACAAGTGTATATACTTACCTTGTATGGTCTTGTATGGGTGTGCTCAGCTCATGAACCAGTCTGGTTTGGAGAATCTGCAAGTGGTTCTGACTTGTCAGGTCACACAGAAGAATGTTCTATTTGGAGCAATAAAGCAGGTCTCCCTTTGCTACTGGGCTGATGATTCTGCTGGAGGAAGGTCTGTCTAACATTCAGTATTCATTTGTAGTTAAATGCTCTACATAAGGTCTTTCTGTGGTGATGTAGCATTTCTGTGGACACGTGATGGTGGCACAAAGCTGTTTCTTCAGGCTTGTAGATGCCTTCGTTTCCATTCAGCTAGGAAAGGTTGGCCCTCGTGATGAAATGCTCAACTCTTACGTAAAGAGGAAGGAGCTGATGCCCACTCTGATGTCAGATCCAGTATGTAAAGGACTAACTCCAGTATGTAAACGACTGTGTTTTAACTCCACAGATGGGTGTCTGAGGTAGCGTACTACTGTTTCTTTTTCTCACCAGGAAGAGGTGGCCAAAATCAAGAGGAAAGTGATTTTGGAATTCTGTCACAAGTACGTTGTTTAAATTTTGTCTTTGTTTTAAGGTGCATTTAACACTTTTGTTCAAATAAATTAGCCAATAGATTGGATTGCAGCTATTTGGTGAGTTATATGTGAATTCTGTATGTTTTCAGATTGAACCTGCTGGGCTCTCAGTGCTGTTTAAGGGGTCAGATCGTGGCTCACTGTCACAGTCTCACCACACTGCTGCTGCAACGTCCCGACATTGGCCAGACTCACTTTATCATTGGGCAAGCCAATGAGCTCCACAGAGACACAGGGTCTGAGAGGGCCCTACACCCTGACCCCAGGTTAGGACCTGCCCAATGACTGCTCTGCTGAGAGGAAGATATTTTTAATGTGATGAATTATGTCATAAAAATGGACTGATGTAACGCATGTGGATGTCCTGACATTGCGGATCATGTTCAGGTGTTTTCAGCCCCGCCCAAGGCAACTGTTATCCATGGACGGAAAGACCCTGATGAACCTGTGGTTTGTTCCTCACTACACGGATGTGATCAGCATGTTCAGAGCCCTGGAGGAGAAGGTGAGAGACACGTCTGCGTTTGTTCTTCTTGCACCAGTGTCCCAATGTTTCACCAGTATATAACAACTACTTCACATCAACCTGGCCATTTTATATGGATGCTACTAACATAGATTTCTGTATTCCTATAAAAAACAATCCATACATTTCCATAAATAATATTTTAGTTAAAGCATCAGTGTGTGTTATTTTTCCAGGCATGTTGCCAAGCTCTTCAACACACCCTGAAGATCATATCAGCCCTCCATGACATAGTCTTTTACCTGGTGAACCACGCTTCCCTGGGCAACCCAAAACACTCTCGCAGCTCCAACGGAGACCTTACACTCACTGCAGACTGGGGAGGACCTGAAAGCATTGGTAAGCAAAAAAGAGTTTTACCTTTGCTCATTTTTGAGGGCAAAGGCAGACATGTTGATGGCTTCAGCTCGGCGAGTTCGGCCCTTTTTGACCTGCGGCATGCCGTGGTGTCGTGCAGGAACCGAGCTGTGGGCTGTGCAGCAGCAGGTGGACTCTCTCTCTGAGCCTGACAGTGTGGAGGTGGTGGAGCACCTTCTCCACCTGCGCAGGGAGGTGATGCTCCTGGGATTTCACATGGCGGTACGCTGCACCATCAGGTGAGCCCTGGAAGAGCCATGTGGCCACAGCTGAAATAGGAAAAATGTTAAATGGCCTCTTTGAATGTCTGGA